>JASDDO010000026.1:360399764-361599764 GCA_030015575.1 Agapanthus africanus
CCATAACCCTCACTCTATATCATCTAGGTACTTTGATTAGCACTTAAAGAAACCTAGTTGCCTCAAGTTTAGAGGCAAAGCTTGGAGTAAAGCTCTCGTGGTGGATCGTCTACTACTTGGAGAAGGTCGAGAAGGAGGTGGAGTTCGTAAAGACGAAGGACACGGTTCTATAGGTATAATCACTTCACATAGTAGTTTAGAACTCCTATGTTAGTTGTTAGTTATCGTTTAGCTTCGATTCATGCGGTTAGTCGATGTTTAAGCAAACAACAAGATCGTTTTTCATATTTCCGCCACCCCGCTAGTCGTGGGGTGTTGTACATCGACTTACACCTTGTATATACAAAAAGGTAGTAGAGAGTAAGGTGGTCATCCTCGTATTGTACGTGGACAACATACTCTTGATAGGAAAAGAGTTTCCTATACTACGATCGGTCGATCTCCTCTTGTCACAGGGATTCTCCAATAGGATAAAGGTGATACTTCCACCATCCTGGGGAGAATCATTGGAAAAGTTCCAGGGTGATAAAGATGACTGAATGTCAGTCACAGGCATTGTCTTTACCCTCAGTAAAGAGACGGTATGTTGGAAGAGTTCCAAGCTAAATACCATGGCAAACTAGACGATAAAGGCTGATAACATCGCTATTAAAGATACTACCAAAGAGGCTGTTTGGGTGTATATTGGTTCATGAGATGAACTAGGTTCCTACCATTGTATGACAATGGAAGTGTGGCTTCGGCCCAGGAACCCTGGTCCCATCAGTGACCCAGACATATTCTGAGGCAGCATCACCTGATCATGGAGATAGATGATCTCCAGGGTGATCGAGGTTAAGAGAGTAGACTCAGAGGACAACACGGCGGATCCACTCACAAAGGCTTTTTCCCAGAGAGAGACTTATATGGGATGGTTGAGTATGTGATACTGCAACCACTGCTACAGATGGCCCTAGTGCAAGTGGGAGATTGTTAGTTATATGTATGCCGTAGAGGCCATTACTGTACATTGGATGTATATTGTAGTGGATGCTGGGTCATATATAGGTAGGACTTTCTTGCTCGACATGATAGTACGCTATCTGGTTGCTCTTTATCTTAACATGTATACTTTCTGTCTCTCTGATTACATGTTGATAAAGCCCTTAGGATGTGTACTCGACTTCCAGGACTATGATGCAGATCATACTAATGGGGCCTGGGTAGTCTATGAGTACATCCTTCAATGTTCCTAGTCGTGGGAATATCGAGACGGGGCATCGATATTCCAGAGTAGACTAGCGTATATCTTCTCGACCCATGTGATGGGCGATGGATGATCCCATATCCATTGGTGTTTGACATTAGAGATGGTATGCGGGTGCTCAGTGGAGACTGGGTACACTGAACGGACTCGCCGAGAACTCCCAGATGGTATTATATCTCACGTCAGATGGCAGTTCTCTGGTGACACTGGTACAGCTTAGTCTGTTGACCCGAGATCGTCATAGAGTCTTGTGTGTCTCCCACTGTGCTTTGATTTCCACCCTACCACGGCTCTACTGAGTCGTGCAAACAGGTGGTTTTTGGGTACAGTCCCGATTCATATGGAGGCAATGAGCGATAGGAGGGGATTCGTCTCTCCCGGTATTGGGGGTTGATGTTGCACTATGCTCGACTGGCCATAACAGGAAATCCCTGGCCAGGGTTGCAGTGATATACTGGTAAGAGTTATCAGTAGTTTCACGATTGTTATGGACCTCACGTCGGCATGACTTATTAAGTTACTGGGGTCTGACGTTTACCACCCCTAGGCGAGATATGCGACATATCAGACGAACAGACCGGACTGTACGGTAAGTGTTACTGGTTGGATTCACAGGAGTGTGAGCGGGCTTGCTCGTCGATCTTCTGATCGCTCAATACCCGGGTGGCCGTTACGTTTAGCAGACCGCTTGCGGCTTGTGGTTGTTTGATATGATCATCACCTGCTGCCGGCGTATTGACGAGTCTTTAGAGTCCTACACAGAGGTTTCCTGGCTCAAGCGAAACGAAATAGGAGCGCATATGAGATATGTGCGGGACCGAGAATAATGCGTGTATGTGATACCGTATTTCATTCTCGCGATGAATGTGTCGAATGGTTGTATGCGATATAACCTAGTTATCGAATCAAGGATTGATTCGATAAGCCGATACATTAGATATTAGTCGGTTATATGCGATATGACCGGATCGTTAAATCAAGTATTGATTTAATGATTTAATGCATAATTATATATTTGATATATTACTTTGCATTAACTAGTATTAGTTCACTTTAAATGGATTTTCTCACTTGAAGTTCACAAGTTGTATATGTGATATACTTTTGTGCACTTGTTTGTATCATGTTTGATGATACATGCTAACTTGAGTTTGTGTGTATGATTAAACCATGGTTATATGAATGGTTAGGGTTTTGTTTAGTTATTCATTTATTTATTTTGTTTATTTATTTTAGAAAAGATAAATAGAAATGGTGGCTTTCTTTGTTTCTTTCATGAAGCTTCATGAAGTGTTGAAAGCTTAACCATTTTTGTTTGCTTCCCTTAACCTAACCATTCACCTAACCCTAGTTTAGTCTCTACACTTGACCATGGTTGGTATATGATAAGTATTCTTTTTATTTTCTATTTGGAAAATACTTATCATATTATCTTCTTCTTCTTCTCCTTCTTCAACATGAAGAAAACCTTGCCTCCATCAATGGCAACTTGAGAAAAAGAGTGAGAAATCCAATTCTAAAGTGAACCCACTTCCTATTTCTTCATCCTCTACCACTTGCCAAGTAGTATAGGGTGTTTTCTTCACAAGTTTCATGACTTGGTGAAGTTGGAGTTTGATCTTGAGTTGCCTCGACGTAGATCATCTTCGGCATCGAAGTCGACGACCTAGCCCGCCCATTTCTCCAATGATGCCGATGCTAGAGTCCGGGATCCGATATGGACAGCGGAGGGACGTCATCACGGAGCCTAGGAGGTGGAGGACCGAATCTACAAAGGTTGTAGTCACTTTCCTTTAGCAATAAAGTAGTTTACTTACTTGCATCGTCTATACATCTATTTAACAATCCGTATTAGGGTTTGTAGGCACATGGAAAATTTTGAATTAGCCATGTTTGATCACTTGTGAGACCTCATTAGTGTGCCTAGGAACCCTACATAATCCATGGGCAACCAAAAATAAAGCAAACACACACGACACGAAGTGAATATCTGGAGCAGGAGAAAGTGGTTATCGCTACGCGGTAACGTAATTAACTGTAGGGGCTTGCGCCTGCAGGGAAGAGCGTCCCCACAATCAAAAACCTCTCACAATGAGGGGGAATCTGACGAAGTCTGCTACAACGGCAGCATTTGTCCAAACCTCCGATACGCGGTGCCATAAATCAACTTGGCATCTTCAGAGAGGTAGACGGATAAAACCAAATAGCATCTGCCCCCAAATTCAAGCAAGACGACTTATGCGGTTTCGTCTCTGTTTTCAGCGATAAACAACCTTCATTAAAAATGATCCCCACCTCATCCTAAACCCTTTTGATCTTTCAAATTTGGATTTTAGAGACTTTGGGCATCTAGGGTTTTTCTTGAGTTGCATCCATGAGGTATAACTCCACTTCACGCCTTGTAATTAGTTTCTTAGATTTCTAGTTTAATTTAGAGTTTGATTAAGTGTGTATTTGTGATCTTAGAAATTTCCAAGTTGAGGTTTAGTGGGAAACTAGACTTGTTATTGGTAAATTGAAGTGTAGTGAGTGTTTGCAAACCCTTAGTGATGTTTTACTGGCCAAGAACAGAGATTAGAACCTGATACAAGAACTTAGGATTTACCCCGTGCCGGTTTTGTGAAGTTTTGTTGGCCTACAGGGAATCTGAACCAACCTGGGATGTTCATAAGAAAACCAAACAACTACATTGACCTAGTTTGACCACTAGGAGACCACCACAGAAGAACGAGACCAAAATACCAAAATTGGGCCGGCGACACCCGTTACTGTAGCACTTCTCACCGACCAAATTTTGGAGTCTGGTGTTGGATTTTTGCCTATAGCTCATACTCCTTATAACCTAGCTACTGTATTAGTTGTTTTGTCCTAGTCTACCTGAGCTAAAATCTGAGAGCATTTTGAGTTGGTTGTGGCTATGTTTTCCGATATTTGAAACTTGGATTTATGGATTTCTTGATGTGATTTGGTCATTGGACGTTTGTACGTCAATGACAAGGGCTACTTGGTTGTTGTTGCATACGTGAGCTATAGGTTCTAACCTATAAGCAATTCGTGTGCCGTATCAGTTTTCGGACATTGATTTTAATAGCA
The DNA here is from genome assembly GCA_030015575.1 of Agapanthus africanus. NCBI lineage: Eukaryota > Viridiplantae > Streptophyta > Magnoliopsida > Asparagales > Amaryllidaceae > Agapanthus > Agapanthus africanus. The sequence continues at coordinate 360,404,104 of JASDDO010000026.1, forward strand.
TTACGATATATTTTGATTGTAGGTACCTTCGCGTGGATTTCCGAGACGACGAAGCACATCGACTTCGGCTAAACAAGGAGATTGCAGGTGAGTATATTTATTTCTACGGGGGAAGTCGGGTAGATGGTGTATAGCACCCCCGCAAATTATGAATGGAAACCGATATATAGAATATAGTCGGAGAAACCTATACTAGGAAACTACGAATATGATCAAAAAGTTAGTTGGAGATGATATGAATGATTGAATACCTATATCGATATACGAGATGAAAGCTATAAGGATATGACATGAGATCAATGAATATGATAAGATTGAGATAGATTTGTTATGGAATCGGTAAAATATGATAAATATATATAAGATTACTTGATGTGAGATGTTGATGTGATGAAAAGAGAATATGATGAAATAAGATGGCTTGGCTTAATATGTCGATATACGGATGAGAGGCGATATGTGAATATAGATACTTTTGCCAAGACATGATATGAGATTGATACGGATGTGACTTGAGATATATATATATTTATGAGGATAATGAGTGATATACCGTACGAGACGTTAGATTCGTACCCTAATTGTCATATAGGTTGATAGAATTCCTAATTGTTTAATGCCGCCGTACGATGGATTACCGTACGCGATGAGTTTTACCTGATGATTGATTCATACCTTTGACTTGAGGATGCCGTACGATGGATTATACTGTACATGATGCTATGAGGCTGGATTGTCGATTGATAGATTCATCGACTCAGATATGTTATAAATATCATTAATCACTGTCTACACTACTTAGTTTAGCCCTTATGTAAATGTTAGATTAGATACGTATACCTCATAATAGTGCGCTTACGATTTACTTTCTGCTACGTTTACGATATTCACATTGCATTACGTATACATGTGCTTCCATTATTTGTTAGGATATCGTCGGCTAGTACACCTGCACAATTATCGATGATGCGTATGTCACACTTACACAGATTGCCGGCTCACACACTTTCGTCATCGGTAATTTGCTATGTCACTCAGTCAAATTGCTATATCTTGCTATTACTCTTAATTGTTTAGTATTATTACATGACTCGTTTGCATGATATACTGATATGCTCACATCACTATTATATGTTGCATGATATACTGATATGCTCACATCACTATTCTATGTTGCATGATATACTGATATGCTCACATTTCTGTTCTATGTTTGCATACAACATGCTTTACGATTATACGCATTGAGATGTTGTTTTCATGAGATTCTGGATTTGAGAACCGTGGTTATATTTCAAAAGAAAGTATGTATTATTTTAAAAACCCGGTTTCTCTTGATATGATATTTCGATGCATCCACCATGAGTTTTCTCGGTTCTGAGATTGGTTTTAGAAACCCCATTCGAGTAGATGGACGATCCGTTTGCGGGTACATAGTGGACCCGGTATGGTACCCTGGGGTAAAAAAGGTATGTTGTGCAGTAGACGATGAGTCTGGCAGAGGGACTACTACCTACCGGTGATTGGTTGGACCTGGCGGTTATCCGGAGGATACCGACCGGAGTCGTGAGATGGATATGGGCCAATCCAGACTGACAGAGCCCGTGGACCGATCCAGACTGACGGAGCTGGAGATATGAGGATTTACGTGTCGATGCTTGACACGGGTTTCATGATGTTTCGAGTGTCGTTGTTGGACACTCAAGTTCCATGAATTTGATGTGTCGTTGATAAACACACGTTGGTTGATATCCTCATACATACATGCATATGCTTTCATGATGTTTCGAGTGTCGATGTTAGACACCCAGGTTCCATGATGTTGGTTGTGTCATTGATGGACACGTAGATGATACCCACCTGCATATAGGCATATGATTCAGATGTTTATTTGTATATGTTATTGGCATTGATTATATTGTTGACATATATGCATATATGGTCACCCTAGATATCATAGTATTACCTTCTTGATATAGTGACCTAGGAAATCGTTGTTTTATTCGATTTCTACCTGCTGATGTTTTCTACTCACGAGTTGGCAACTCACCCCCGTTGTGCCACAGTTCTTGCAGGTTTGACCGCTTGGGATCAGTAGCGGTATCGCTGGTACACAGCTTGCATTCGGGTGTTTTACTATGGTAGGTGGGACACATTGGATCGTACCCACTCTTGTATTTATTATTTCCTATTGTATCTAGATAAACTCCATCAATCAAAAACTAGACCTTGTATATTTAGTGGACATAGACGGACTTATGGTTGCGAGACTTAGAGCGATGGGTACATGTTCGCTTCTTGAGGATTTAATGTCTCGCTTTATTTATCATTCTTTCTGTGCTGATCTTCACCGTTGGGTGTCGTATATATATATTGCTTACTTGCGTGGTTGTGATTCCGCCATTTGGCGAAGAGCTAGCTCCCGCTTGGGGATGCCTTTTATATTGTTATGTATATGTGGTTTCGGTTCAAAATATACAAGGGAGGTGCTGCCCAAAATTTAAAGACGAAAAATGTTCTCAACTTTAGTACATTCTACTTGCATTTCCTTATATCATTAGTTATGCATTTATAGATAAACTTTATTTCATTATACCTTTATTTCAAAACTGCGCCCTCACTATTTTCCGTAAAAAGGTTTAGATTTTCTGGGCTTCGGCTTACTTGAATTACGTTACGCCTTTAGACATTGTGTGATTTAAGTTCCGGTCACGTGCTAAATTACGGGTCGTGACAAAGTTGGTATCAGAGCGTTAGGTTTAACCTTGGTTTGAGTTTGGGTTTGACTATGCGAAGTCTAGGGCATATATATTTCGGAACCTAGACTTGACTTTACGGAACTTAGACTTGACGGGGGGTATTAGACCCGAACTTTCGTTTCATAGGTTGACCCTGATTGATGGAGTAGGTACCTCAAGTAGAGTAACGTACCGTGCGTATGTTCCGCGGCATACTTACGATACGATACTCCACTTAAGAAACATTAGGATGTATATTCTTGAGATCCGTGCTTCTATTCCTTCCAATAATCATACTCTTATTGATTCCGTTCCTCCATATGATCATGTATCCATTTTGGATCTGTTGATTCCTTTCATTCCTTTCATCTATCTTCATCGATACATACTTGATGTTCCTGTCACCTTGGTTTGAGCATAAATTGAGCTGCTGCTAGTGATGCGGTCAAGGCGGGCTCGTCATGGATGAGGACTGACCATCGTGTTTTCTGGTGATATGGGAACGTATCGGTTTAGTGTTTGTGTTGTGACCTCTCGTTGAGGCGACTGTTCGGTTTTGCACCGGATGATCGGGCCATTGATAGAGGCTGCCAGATTGAGAGGACTGTTGATGTATAGCCTACCTCAGAGATCGCGATGTTGTTTATCATGCAGACAGATGATCCAGCTGTTGCTGAGATTGATGGGATGTCACCTCCAAAGTGTTAGAGTTAAGACCGCTGGAGCTTTCAGACAGAGATGTGATAGAGGACCGCTAGTCTATCTTGAATAGAGAGACGAAGATGATTCATCCGATTTGATGTGCCGACGCAGACTCAATTGAGTTGAAGAATTCTGGTTGAAGAATCTTACTCAGATCTAGAGTAGATCGATCAAGAGAGGACGTTGTTCGTTGGATGCTCCGATAGGAGATCAGTAAGTTGACCAGCTTTGGATATAAGACCTCACCCAGATGTTTTGTGAGTTGATCAAAAACGGGCAAATGAAGCGTATTTTTCCTTCGATAAATTGGACGAGTCCCCGAGAACGTTTCGGCTTGATATCTTCCACAGAGTGGTGAAAATACCCGAGTTCGAAATTTCGAGTCCTTATGAGAGACTCCGGATTAACTGTAACCGAGAACAAATTGCAGTACGCAAACAGCGAGACGTGATTTTGATGTGGACGATAATGAAGACGGGTGAAAAAAGAGGTTCGTGCGAGATGTTAACGAGCTGTTGTTACTCCCCGTTGAGATTAGATGTCGGATATGTATACAGAGGCGTTGGGATACGGCCAATTCCTGAGGAAAAGCTGTGCTAAGAACGCAGATGTCCAGAAAACGAGAAAGGATTGAGTACAGAGTACTAACCTCCGTATAGTTCGGCATAGGCGAGATCGGGAGAGAGAAGCTATGAGCAGGTTCTTTCCAGGATACTGCTGCGATAAGATTGGCACCCAGGATCGGTTGTGTCGCATGTATTCAGAGGGCCAGATGCCGACACCAGTGACGTGCTACTTTACGAGTGGTTGTGCTAATTGGCCGAGAGATGACCAGAAGAGTGCCAGAGCGGAATCATTTCCGTTAGTATACCTGACCGGGCCGTTGAGCTGAAAGATTGCGAGATTGGTAATTCAAAGAGTAAACGAGGAATCAGAGACCGAAGACGCCAGACCGTGAGCAGGAGGCAAGTAGATGATCTTGCTCTAGCAGCTTTGGGCGCACCGGCATATTTTCGACATTGAAGGAGGTGTACCTCAGTGTCATTTATTGTGATTCGTGTTTTGTGATCCAAGTATCACACTGTTATCGCTTGGATTTGAGTTTCATGATATGTTTTCGTGCACCATGGCTGCACCTATTGGATATTTTCTTTTGTGCACAGTTATTGCACTTGATTTATGTTTATACACCGCTACATCGGTTTGTGATTTGTGCACATCTATGGCACTTGATATCGATTTTCTGCCTTGGCTGCACGTACTTATGATTTGTGGATTTCGATACTATCGATTTTATTTTGTGCATGTGTACGCACGATTTGATTTTTGCACTCGGTATAGCTCACATGTGCTTGCAGTGTATTGATACGTATTTTGTGCACGCAGTTGCACACGTTTATGATTTTATACACCTTGGTACACTCGGTGTTGTTTTTAATACGCATTTGAGATATTGATGGTATTTCGTGCATTTGTTGTACTAGATTTTATTACGTGCATTTGTTGCACCAAATTGGTATTTCGTGCATTTGTTGCACCAGATTGGTATTTCGTGCATTTGTTGCACCAGATTAGTATTTCGTGCATTTTTTGCACTAGATTTGTATTTCGTGCATGGGTTGCACTAGATTTATACTCCGTACATTGTTGCACCCGATTTATGTCTTCGAGCATTTGTTGCACCAGATTTATGTTTTCGTGCGCGTCTGCACTTAACGTTCATTATCATGCATGCTACTGCACTAGATGCTTTATACGGACCTAATGTATTTGATTTAGATTTTTGTGCACACTGGACGCATCAGATGTGGTTTTGTGCATACCGGGTGCACTCGATTGAGATTTTATTCGTGCATGTTGGATGCACTTGATTTAGATTTTATTAGTGCATGTCGGATGCACTTGATTAAGATTTTCATTCGTGCAGGTTAGTTGCACTGGGTTGAGATTTTTGTGCACTCTAGATGCACTTGATATTGTTGTCATGCACACCAGTTGCATTTGACAGATGCTTCCGTGCACACCCGTTGCACTTTGTTTGGCTTTTGTGCACATTCGTGGCACTTGTATTTTGCATGATTTCCGTGCGCACCAGACGCACGTGAAGATTGGATACACCTTTTGAGGCTGATTTTTGCTCTTGAGCATATATTTTCATGGTGAGCACTATATTATATATAGTAGCCGAGCAGGACTGATCTGAGGACGGTGCCTGAGTACTTTTGCATGCATCAAAAGTTTACCAAGAGATTTTCAAAAAATGAGCTATAGCCTCGCTATTTCTTAAGTGTCCGTAAGTGACACGAATTTAGACAAAGAAAAACCTCTGGGATATTTCAAAAAGGCGGAACGTATATTTTGAGCAAAACATATATAGATATATTTACTACTTTACAATTAAGCGTCCGCCCCTTGTGCCGTGAGCTATGCATCACACGGCGATTCGAAAAAATTTTCCATGTGTTTTATCCAGTTTTTAGAGAAATTTAAAGCGATGTGTACTATATATGTATTATGATTTTGACTATAGTATATTAGATTTCAGTAGTGGATTTCGATATCTATATCTCCATTGTAACTCCGATGATTGTGTTACGTTTGACGGAGTTCGACCTTGAGTTTTGTACTCGTTTTCATGCGCGCATGATGCACTGTGGTATTTTTGTATCTTCCGTGACATCGGAGTCCCGTTGATCTGAACAAGATTATTGAAATGTTTTAGTATTTGGGGGTTTAAATTTAAATTCGGGGACCGAATTTATTTAAAGGGGGAAGATTGTAACATTTCAGAAATATAAAATATTATTTTTGGAATTTAAATATTAAAATAATATATTTCGCGAAAACTATTCGATTTGCGAATTTGGGGTTCTCATAAAATGGTATAAATATATACCAATATTTGGGAAATAATTGGAGATTAAAATGATTTATTCATTTAAAAATATATTTATCGGATTTGGGCATTTTTATAATTAATTATATGCAGGTTTAAATTAAACTCGATTGGTGCACTGCTAATCACGATTATACAAAATCCGTATTTTTAATTAACCATGCTAGTGCACCATGTCATGTTGCATTTTGTTGCATGTTGTTTCAGTATGTTTGTTTCATTTGTATTGGGCTTTTCTTTATTTTGTGAGAAAGAAAAAGAGAACAAATGATTGAGGAGAGAGAGGGGACATAGTGATGGCATGGGAGCATGCCATGAGAGAGAATGAAAGAGAGAGATAGAGGGGGGTATGGCTCCACCTTTGACCATTCCTCATTTGTTCCTTCACTTCACCATTTCACTCTTCTTCCTTCATCTCCTTCTCCTCCTCCTTCACCCCTCTCTACCCCATGGCAACCACCCTAAAACCTTGCCAAAACCCCATGCCACCTTCATTAAAAATGATCCTCACCTCATCCTAAACCCTTTTGACCTATCAAATTTGGATTTTGGAGACTTTGGGCATCTAGGTTTTTTCTTGAGTTGCATCCATGAGGTATAACTCCACTTCCCACCTTGTAATTAGTTTCTTAGATTTCTAGTTTAGTTTAGAGTTTGATTAAGTGTGGATTTGTGATCTTAGATATTTCCAAGTTGAGGTTTAGTGGGAAACTTGACTTGTAATTGGTAAATTGAGGTGTAGTAAGTGTTTGCAAACCCTTAGTTATATTTTACTGACCAAGAACAGATATTAGAACCCGATACACGAACTTAGGATTTACCTCGTGTCGGTTTTGTGAAGTTTTATTAGCCTACAGGGAATCTGGAGCAACATGGGATGTTTATAAGAAAAACAAATAACTACATTGACCTAGTTTGACCACTAGGAGACCACCACAAAAGAACGAGGCCAAAATACAAAAATTGGGCCGGCGACACCCGTTACTGTAGCACTTCTCGCCGGCCAAATTTTAAAGTCTGGTGTTGGGTTTTTGCCTATAGCTCATACTCCTTATAACCTAGCTACTGTATTGGTTGTTTTGTCCTAGCCAACCTGAGCTAAAATCTGGGAGCATTTTGAGTTGGTTGTGGCTATGTTTTCTGATATTTGAAACTTGGATTTATGGATTTCTTGATGTGATTTGGTCGTTGGGCGTTTGTACGTCAACGACAAGGGTTACTTGATTGTTGTTGCATACGTGAGCTATAGGTTCTAACCTATAAGCAATTCGTGTGCCGTATCAGTTTTCGGACATTGATTTTAATAGCATTACGATGTATTTTGATTGTAGGTACCTTCGCGTAGATTTCCGAGACGACGAAGCACATCGACTTCGGCTAAACAAGGAGGTTGCAGGTGAGTAGATTTATATCTACGGGGGAAGTCGGGTGGATGGTGTATAGCACCCCCGCAAATTATGAATGGAAACCGATATATAGAATATAGTCGGAGAAACCTATACTAGGAAACTACGGATATGATCAAAAAGTTAGTTGGAGATGATGTGAATGATTGAATACCTATATCGAGATACGAGATGAAAGCTATAAGGATATGACATGAGATCGATGAATATGATAAGATTGAGATATATTTGTTATGGAATCGGTAAAATATGATAAATATATATAAGATTACTTGATGTGAGATGTTGATGTGATGAAAAGAGAATATGATGAAATAAGATGACTTGGCTTAATATGTCGATATACGGATGAGAGGCGATATGTGAATATAGATACTTTTGCCAAGACATGATATGAGATTGATACGGATGTGACTTGAGATATATATATTTATAAGGATAATGAGTGATATACCGTACGAGACGTTAGATCCGTACCCTCATTGTCATATAGGTTAATAGAATCCCTGATCGTTTAATGCCGCCGTACGATGGATTACCGTACGCGATGAGTTTTACTTGATGATTGATTCATACCCTTGACTCGAGGATGTCGTACGATGGATTATACCGTGCGTGATGCTATGAGGCTGGATTGACTATTGATATATTCATCGACTCGGATATGTTATAGATATCGTTAATCACTGTCTAGACTACTTAGTTTAGCCCTTATGTAGATGTTAGATTAGATACGTATACCTCATAATAGTGCGCTTATGATTTCCTTTCTGCTACGTCTACGATATTCTCATTGCATTACGTATACCTGTGCTTCCATTATTTGTTAGGATATCATCGGCTAGTACACCTGCACAATTATCGATGATGTGTATGCACACTTACACAGATTGCCGGCTCACACACTTTCGTCATCGGTAATTGCTATGTCACTTACACAGTCAAATTGTTATATCATGCTATTACTCTTAATTGTTTAGTATTATCACATGACTCGTTTGCATGATATACTGATATGCTCATATCAGTATTCTATGTTGCATGATATACTGATATGCTCACATTTCTGTTCTATGTTTGCATACATCATGCTTTACGATTATACGTACTGAGATGCTGTTTTCATGAGATTCTGGATTTGAGAACTGTGGTTATATTTCAAAAGAAAGTATGTATTGTTTTAAAAACCCGGTTTCTCTTGATATGATATTTCGATGCGTCCACCATGAGTTTTCTCGTTTCTGAGATTGGTATTAGAAACCCTATTCGAGGAGATGGACGATCCGTTTGCGGGTACATGGTGGACCCGGTATGGTACCCCGGGGCAAGAAAGGTATGTTGTGCAGTAGACGATGAGCCTGGCAGAGGGACTACTACCTACCGGTGATTGGTTGGACCTGGCGGTTATCCGGAGGATACCGACCGGAGTCGTGAGATGGATATGGGCCGATCGAGACTGACGGAGCCCGTGGGCCGATCCAGACTGACGGAGCCCGAGATATTAGGATTTACGTGTCGATGCTTGACACGGGTTTCATGATGTTTCGAGTGTCGTTGTTGGACACCCAGGTTTCATGACTTTCATGTGTCGTTGATAAACACATGTTGGTTGATATCCTCATACATACATACATATGCTTTCATGATGTTTCGAGTGTCGATGTTGGACACTCAGGTTCCATGATGTTGGTTGTGTCATTGATGGATACGTGGTGATATCCACCTGCATATAGGCATATGATTCAGATGTTTATTTGTATATATCATTGGCATTGATTATATTGTTGACATATATGCATACATGGTTACCCTAGATATCATAGTATTACCTTCTTGATATAGTGACCTAGGAAATCGTTGTTTTATTCGATTTCTACCTGCTGATGTTTTCTACTCACGAGTTGGCAACTCACCCCCGTTGTGCCACAGTTCTTGCAGGTTTGACCGCTTGGGATCAGTAGCGGTATCGCTGGCACACAGCTTGCATTCAGGTGTTTTGCTATGGTAGGTGGGACATATTGGATCGTACCCACTCTTGTATTTATTATTTCCTATTGTATCTAGATAAACTCCATCAATCAGAAACTAGACCTTGTATATTTAGTGGACTTAGACGGACTTGTGGTTGCGAGACTTAGAGCGATGGGCATATGTTCGCTTCTTGAGGATTTATTGTCTCGCTATATTTATCATTCTTTCTGTGCTGATCTTCATCGTTGGGTGTCGTGTGTGTGTGTGTGTATATATTGTTTACTTGCGTGGTTGTGATTCCGCCATTTGGCGAAGAGCTAGCTCCCGCTTTGGGACATCTTTTATATTATTATGTATATGTGGTTTCGGTTCAAAATATATAAGGGAGGTGCTGCCCAAAATTTTAAAGACGAAAAATGTTCTCAACTTTAGTACATTCTACTTGCATTTCATTATATCATTAGTTATGCATTTATAGATAAACTTTATTTCATTATACCTTTATTTCAAAACTGCACCCCCACTATTTTCCGTAAAAAGGTTTAGATTTTCTAGGCTTCGGCTTACTTGAATTACGTTACGTCTTTAGAAGTCGTGTGATTTAAGTGCCGGTCACATGCTAAATTACGGGTCATGACACTAGGGCATACATATCACTAACAATCTCCCACTTACACTAAGGCCAGTTGTTATAGTATCTCATACCCAACATCCCAGAAAGTCTCTCGATTAGCATCTGGGGGAGGGCCTTGGCGAGTGGATCCGCTGTGGTATCCTCAATGTCAACTCTCCTGACCTCGATCTCCCGGAGATCTACTATCTCCCTGATCAGGTGATACCGCCTAAGAATATGTTTGGATCGCTGATGGGATCGGGGTTTCTAGGCCAAAGCCACAGCTCCATTGTTTTCACAATACACAGGTATTGGATGCTCGATGGTAGGAACCACACCAATTTCATCTCATGAACTTCATCATCCAGACAGCCTCTATGGCAGCATCGTTGGTAGCGATGTATTCATCCTTCATCGTCGAGTCTGCTACGGTATCTAACTTAGAACTTTTCCAACATACCGTCCCTCCACTGAGGGTGAAGACAAAATCCGAGACCGACTTCTGTCGTCCTTATCACTCTGGAAGCTCGAATCGGTAAAGGACTCCTCCTGGAGTTCACCGTTACCATACAACAAGAACATCTCTTTCGTGCTTCTCAAGTACTTAAGAATGTTCTTCACAGCTGTCCAGTATTTCTTCCCTGGATCTGATTGATACCTACTCACTATACCAAGTGAGTAAGCTACATCTGGTCTGGTACATAACATCGCATACATGATTGACCCGAATGCCGAAGTATAGGGTATCCCTTGTATGCGAGCCCTCTCCAAATCAGGCTTAGGAGACATCTCTTTGGAGAGAGTGATTCCTTAACAAGCGGGTACATTACCACGCTTAGAATCTTCCATAGTAAACCTTTTTAGTATGGTGTCAATGTACCTGGATTGGGGCAATCCCAATATCCGCTTTGATCTATCTCTATAGATCTTTATCCCCAGGATATAAGAGACATCACTTAGATCTTTCATGGAGAACATGTGTGATAAGAAGAGCTTGACCGAGTGTAGCATAGGAACAATGTTTCCTATCAAGAGTCTGCCATCCACGTACAATATGAGGAAGACAACCTTACTCTCTACTACCTTCTTATATATACATGGTTCATCTACGTTTTTGATGAAGTCAAACTCTTTGACAGCTTTATCAAAATAGATGTTCCATCTCCATGATGCCTGCTTTAATCCGTAAATTGATTTAAGAAGCTTGCACACGTTTCTGCTGCTCCCACTGTCTACGAAGCCCTCTGCCTGTGTCATGTACATGCTCTCTTCTAAATCACCATTCAGAAAAGCGGTCTTGACGTGCAATCTGCCAGATTTCGTAGTTATGGTATGCAACAACGGCAAGTAGGATCCTGATAGACTTAAGCAAAGCCACTGGAGAAAAGGTTTCATCATAATCGACACAAAACCTTTTGCTACAAGTCTAGCTTTGAAAGTCTCAACTTTTCCATCTACACCAATTATCTTCTCAAGATCCACTTGCTCCCGATGGGTTTTACCCCTTCAGGAGCAACTTTCAAAGTCCATACTTTGTTGGTGTACATGGATTCCATCTCAGATCGCATAGCATCCAGCCATTTCACAGAGTCTCCATTTGTGATGGCCTGCTCGAAACTAGTTGGGTCATCATCTTCCATGGTGCAATCCTCGCTCCCACCGTCTATGAGAAAACCGTAGTATCTCTCAGGTGGATGAGGAACCCACGGGTCAATTTCATATTCCTCTCATCAATTATCAGGTATCCTTATCATCATATCTCATGATCTGGGGTACTGATCTAAGTCTAGTACAATCGATACCATCTATATAAATATATGCGCGTGTATGAAAACACGCCTAAAAGCCCGCTAAAATCTCATGTCGTATCCCAAATACGAATCACATCATATCATCGATATCATGGCATTATGCCCAATATCATCGACTCATCTCTAAATGTCATCCACTATCCTCATCATCCATGTATAAGTATAACAGATAAGCAAGTGTGTGGGGGGGGTGTAAACCTATTCTAGGGTTCGCAACTAGGGAAACTATACTAGTTTACTTCTAAACCCTAATCTATCCATAGTACACTTAATCACATCTAGAATATCCATGACACACATAAGCTATCATATATATACAGTATATATAGTATACTAGTCATCGAACTGCGGGGGTGCTATACGCCATCCACCCGACTTCCCCCGTAGATATAATCTACTCACCTTGCGTCTTGCTTGCCGATGTTGATGTCGCCATCTTCCTCTTCATCATCTCGAATCGTCGTGGAGGTACCTACATGTCACACGTATCGCATCGCATCAAAACCAAATCAAAGCCAAAATGGCACACGAAAACCAAAATGTCGCACGAATCACCCATAGGTCAAAACCTATGGGTTATATCTTGCAATTCAACCAAATATCAATCGATATAGACGTACAAACGTCAAATAATCGAATACAATACCAAATATCCAAAACTAGAATTCAAACACACGCAAAACATAAGGCAGCAACTTAAAAAAAGTGTTCCCAGATTTTGTCTCAGGTGAAACCAAGGTTCCAAAACAACACTAGGGTGATATATAGGGTACATATGACTTACTGAAGCAACCTGGACCCACCCCCTCACCAAGTGGCCGATCCCCTCCCCCTAAATTTCGGCCAGGCTGGCCATGCCTGCTTCAATGGGGTCCGTCTTGCTACAGGGGGTTCCTAGGGTCTCAAATTGGTCTCTGGAGTTGTTTATTTTTCTAGTGTTGGCCCCGGATCACTCCAGATTTCCCTGCACGCCTTAAACACTCACAAACCGATATGCAAGTTTCTGTTTTCCAGAAAATGGGTTTCAGGTTGTATATTGTGCAAGTTCTGGGTTTTCTAACATCTATGGGGGTTTAAGGTCATCTCTAGAGCCCAAGTGCACCAACACAACTCCAATTAACCCTAACCCTCTCAAGAATCTTCAAAGTTCACCAAAATTTCACTAAAACGATTTTAAACTTGAAATGAGGCTTAAGCAAAAGAAATACTACACTAATTGTGAAAGGGTTCACCTCATTTAGCTCCAAGGAATCTCCTACAGCGCCAAAATCGAATTTTTCTTGGTCCATTGGGTAGCTAGAGGGCTTGTGCACCTTTTTGTGAAATGGGACTTGGATTTTGGAGTTGTTTTGGAGATGAAGTGAGTGGATTTGTGGAGGGGAGAATGGGGGCAGCAGCACCTAAGGAAATGGGGGGAGAAAATGATGGAGGAGGAAGAAAGAAACACATGGGCATGGCTCTCCTTTGACCCCTCACTTTCTCTCACTTGTCCATACCTCGTATAATATCATTTCTTTTCTTTTCTTTTCTTCTCTAATTCCTTCTCTCCTCAATTGTAACCCCAAAACAAAAGTCATGCACCCAAAACATGTAGAAAAATGCAACAAGTGTAAATAAAAAGATATGGTGCATGTTTGCACAAAATACGCTTAAAGCGCGATTAGGGATTTTTAATCGCGATTAGCATATAATTAATCATAAAAACTTAAAATTTACATAATTCACATGAAACACCCTCTTTTAATAATTTCTATAATTTTCAAAAAAATTCCCCAATTTATCGGTATTTAATTATACCGAAATATTAAAATATTCATTTAAAATTAATATTAAATTATAAAAATCCCCAAAAAAATATTTTATTTTTTTTGAAATGTTACAATTGGCCTCTCTCCAAATGGTTATGTTAGTTGTATGTATGCCCTAGAGGCCATTATTGTACATATGATGTATATTATAGTGGATGCTTGGACATATATAGAGAGGACTTTCTTACTCGACATGATAATATGCTATCTGGTTACTCTTTAGCTTAACATGTATACTTATCTCTTGATACTGTCTTATGGTTATATGTTGGTAAAGCCCTTAGGATGTATACTTGACTACCAGGATTGTGATGCAGATCATACTAGTAGGGCCATGGTGGTCCATAAGTTCATCCTTTAATGTTCCTAGTCATGGGTGTATCGAGACAGGGCATCGATATACCAGAGTAGACTAGCGTATACGCTTCTCGACCCATGAGATGGGCGATGGATGATCCCATATCCATTGGTGTTTGACATCAGAGATGGTATACGGGTGCTCAGTGGAGACTGAGTACACTGGACGGACTCGCCGAGAACTCCTAGTTGGTATTATACCTATCGTCAGATAGCAGTTCTCTGGTGACACTGGTACAGGTTAGTCTGTAGACCCGAAATCGTCATAGAGACTTGTGTGATTCCCACTGTACTTTGATTTCCACCTTACCACGTTCAAGAGGACGTGCAAAACGGTGGTTTTTGGTTGCAGTCCCGAGTCACATGGAGGAAATGAGCGATAGGAGTGGTTTCGTCTCTCCCGGTATTGGGGGTTGATGTTGCGCTGTGCTCGATTGGCCATAACAGGGAAGTCTCTGGCCATGGCTGATTTAGAGATTTACTGGTAAGTGTTATCAGTAGTTTCTCGACCCGTTATGAGCCTCACATCGGCATGACTTATCGGTTATTGGGGTCTGACGTTTACCATCCCTAGACTGGATATGCGACATATCAGACGAGGAGACCGGACTGTACGGTAATGTTACTGACAGGCTTTACAGGAGCTAGAGCAGGCTTGCTTGCTGATCTTCTGATCGTTCAATACCCGGGTAGCCGTTGCGTCCAGCTAGTACCACTGACGGCTTGTGGGTGCTTGATGTGATCATCACCTACTGCCGGCGTATTAACGAGTCTTTAGAGTCCTACATAGAGGTTTTACTGGCTCAGGCAAAACGAAATAGGAGCATATATGTGATATGTGCGAGACCGAGAATAATGCGAGCGTGTGATACCGTATTTTATTCTCGCGATATTTGTATCGGTCGGTTATATGTGATATAGCCGGGTTATCGAATCAAGTGTTGATTCGATAAGTAGGTACATATAATATTAGTCGGTTATATGCGATATAGCCGGATTATTAAATCAAGTGTTGATTTAATAATTTAGTGTATAATTGTATATTTGATATACTAGTTTACATTAACTAATATTAGCTCACTTAAGCATTTATTTTCTCACATGTGCTCACTTAATATATATGTGATATATATTAATTGTGTTTTTCTTTTGTGTTATGGTTGTTGATACACACTACATGGGTGTATAAGACTTACACCATACTAATTATAATGTAGGGTTTAAATATTTAAAGTAAATCCAAATTAGTGGATAATTTCTCACATGCATGAAGCTTGTAGAAGCTTATGGATGCATTGACTTAGTCCACTCATTTTGTTTTACTTAAGATATTTATTAACCTAACCATTATAATTTAGCCATGGTTATGTCTCTACATGAGTTAGCTATATGATACAAACTCACCCATGGTTGACTCTCTCATCTCATTAGTTCATTCTCATCTCTTGACTTCATCTTCTTCTTCAAAAGCTCAAGAGCTCTCTAGGTTTTGTTCAAGTGAGAAAATATTGTGAGAAAAATAAAACTAAAGTGAGCCCACTTCCTACTTCATCATCCTCTGTTAGATTAGCACTTTAGTATAGGGTGTTAGCTTCACTAATCTCTCATTAGTGAAGTAGTAGTTTGAGTTAGTGTCTCCTCGACGTAAATCATTTTCGGCCTCGAAGACTTCAAGCAAGATTGTTCCTTTCACCTTGAAAAGTCATGCAAGAGTCCGGGAGTTCCATGATCGCAGCGAAGGGACCACTATAAGGAGCTATTGAAGTGAAGGATCGGACTACAAAGGTTGTATTCTGTTAACACTTAGATGTAAAGATATTTTCTTTATAGCTTTGCTCCTAAAACTCTAGTAAGATCCTAGGTTAGGGTTGTTTGGCACACTAAATTTTTAAATATAGCATGTTCGATACCTTGTGAAACCTTATGGTTGTGCCTAAAAACCCTACAGGTTATAGCCTCGGTGAAGAAAGCAGGAATGGAATGTACCTTGATTGTTGGAATTATGTCTCTCTAAACCCTTTTAGCTATTTTACACTCAAAAAATAGATAGCTAGAAGATTCAACCATGCGGTTATTAAAAACACAAGCATCATTACGATACCAGCCTTTTTTCTTTATCAAATTATCCTTAGTTAAAATTCTATTATTAGCTAGCAACCATGCAAAAATTTTAATAGCATGACACCAAATAGCTTTATAGTATAAGAAATGCCGTGCAGAAGAATTACAAATATTGTATGTTGACTTAACAGTGAAAATATATGTATTGTTGCCAACCGCCTTAGATTATCCTTGACAGCAGGACCAATAGAACACATGGAAATAAATTGCAAAAGCTGGACAAGGGAATCCCTATCAGCCTCAGAGAGAGTTTGGAAATTACTAACTGTATCTTATAAAAGTCGAATAAAGACTGATGAATATTGAAAAAAATATACCCAATGAAATCAAACATTAATATGAGATGCGGATACAGAACGAATACACACTGACAGATGGACCTGTAACACAAAGGACGCCCCTCGGGGGCTGTTTGGTTGCAAGATTGCGAAATTTGGATTGTGGAATCCTTAAAAAAAATAATCCTGGATTCATGAATTTTATGGTTGGTTCCAAGATTTGGATTTGTAGAATTCTTTTGTTTTTAGTGCGGGTTCCATTCCAAAACCAGGATCCATGAATCCTAAAAAAAATGGATTCAGCTTGGATTTGTACTGTTCATGGTACTTATTTGGTGGGGGCCCGTGTACTTTTATGTATAAAAAATCATCTCTCCATCTTTGTTTTTAATTCTCAAATCCAAATACCATTTTCTTT
This sequence comes from Agapanthus africanus, assembly GCA_030015575.1. Taxonomy (NCBI): domain Eukaryota; kingdom Viridiplantae; phylum Streptophyta; class Magnoliopsida; order Asparagales; family Amaryllidaceae; genus Agapanthus; species Agapanthus africanus. Next base: position 360,421,223 of record JASDDO010000026.1, read on the forward strand.
TTCCCAACCAAATAAGAATCAGAAGGATTTGCAAATGCAATATTAGAAATCCAATGCCAAACAAACACAAAATTAAGCAATTCAAAAATTTTCAATCGTGCTATTTGGCTGTCCAAATTCGACAATCCTGCAATCAAACAGCCCCTCACATTCCGATTCTTTAGGGCATGTATGATTGTAGGATTATAAAAGATTTGGATTGTGGAATCCAAAAATTTGAGAAGATTCCATAATTTTGTGTTTGGTTGTAGGATTTCTTTGTTTTTTATGGGGGACCCACCACCAAACAAGAATTCTTGAATTCAAAAAAATTTGAAGAATTTGCAAAGGATTTAGCACTATTCATTGTACTTTTAGATGAGACCCGTGTACTTTATTTATTTAATAATGCTCTCTCTATCTATCTCGCTCTAAAATCCTCAAATCCAAATCTCACTTTCTTTTCACTAACCAAACAAAGATTACAAGGGCATGTTTGGTTGTAGGATTTAGAACTTGGATTCCAAAATAGTACGGTTGAAAATTTCTGAATTTTGTAATTTGTTATTTGGTTGGTTTTGGATTCCAAGTATTGGATTTGTAGATTCTTGTAATTTTTGTTTGGTTGGTGAAAAGAAAGTGAGATTTAAATTTGAGGATTTTAGAGAGAGGTAGATAGAGAGAGTATTATTAAATAAAAAACGTATACCGGTCCCATCCAAAAGTACAATGAATAGTGCCAAATCCTTATAAATCCTTAAAAAATTTTAGGATTCAAGAATCCTTATTTTGTGGTGGGCCTCCCATAAAAAACAAAGGAATCCTGTAAATCCAAATCCCCCAACCAAACACAAAATCGTGGAATCCTGGATTCCACGATCCAAATCTCACTTAAATCCAACAACCAAACAGGTCCTAAGAATATACAAATCCAATACTAGGAATCCAATAACAACCAAACAACAAATTACTAAATTACTAAATACAGAAATTTTCAACCGTACAAATTTGAACTCCAAATTTCATAATCTTGCACCCAAACAGCCGCCTTAACGATTCCATTTCGGTCAGCGCCGCCGCGTCGTCACCGCCACCTATAAATACCCACAGCCTCAGACCTTTTCCTTATTTCCCACAATTCCCATTTTTCCCTTTCCGTTTTATTTTTAAATTTATTTATAGGGTTTGTTAATCTCCAGACGCTGATCACAAAGTAAAGGTAAAAAATCCCTCCTCTTCCTCATCGAAAGGGTTTCGATCTCTCGTTTCTCGATCTATTCACTCAAGATCTGATCTTTTTTTGTCACAGGAAGATGTTGGAACAGCTTCTGATCTTCACGAGAGGCGGCTTGATCCTGTGGACCTGCAAGGAGCTGAGCAACGCCCTCAAAGGATCCCCGATAGAAACCCTAATCAAGTCCTGCCTCCTCGAAGAGCGATCCGCCGACTCCTCCTTCAACTACGACGTCGGCCATGGCGGCGGTGGCGGGGCCTACACGCTGAGGTGGACCTTCCATAACGACCTCGGCGTCGTGTTCGTCGCCGTGTACCAGCGGATCCTCCATCTTTTGTACGTCGACGATCTGTTATCGGCCGTTCGTGGCCAGTTTGCTCAGATCTACGATCCGAAGAAGACGAGGTATGATGAGTTTGATGAGATTTTCAGGCACTTGCATAAGGAGGCGGAGGCGAGGGCTGAGGAGATGAAGATATCCAAGCAGGCGGGGAAAAATTTACCTGTTTTGGGAAAGAAGGCGGTGGCTGGTTCACAAATGAATAAGAAGAGTGGTAAAAGTGGTGGTGATGGAAACTCTCAGAAGGACGATGGTGATGGAGACGAGAATAAGGAGATTGTTGATGTTCCTCTGCCCTTGGACAAGCTCTCCATCCCCCCTCCAATTGTTGATGATCCACAACTACTTGGCTCCTCCTCCTCTAACGCCCTCTCCAGGTGATAATTTTCTCATCCCCAATTCATTTACCTTTTCCATGCGATTGTATAATTTTTTTATCTAGTTCATAAACTAGTAGCAGCTCAATTTTTTTAAAAAAATTAAACTATTTCATTCCAAATTATCACACGAGCAACTCGAAAAATGCCTCCTTTACATATTTGGGGATGAATTTATTTGAAGATTTAGTTAAAATTAGACATCCATTCATTCAATTTTTTTGCTAGTATACTTAAAATTCAATTATCAACCTGCTCCAGAGACCGACATTTGATGGCAAGTGTTATGTACTAAGAATGAGTTTTATCCAATGTTACCTGGAACACGGAACGTTTCGGTACTTGGAACGAAAACGGGTACGTGGAACACCACTTGCTGTGGAATCCAGTACGAAAATGCCATATGCTTATATAAGCGGAAGACATACTCCTGGAAAGTGAAGTATCTGTGGATCATTATATATGTATGAATTATCTATAATATACATATATTTATAATTCAATTTCTTTTGCTAAAACATACATCTTTTTTAGTATAATCTAACACAAACCTAATTGTATGCCTCGTTTAACTTAAGTTTTTTTACGGGTTCGATCGCAACAGCGATTTTTCTGGTCCGGAGCGCTAGTATTCCCGAATTGGGAACGATAGTTCCGATTTGCAATTCGCTAGTGGTATACCGATTTATGGTTACATAGGTATTATCCTTCTTTTAGTGCCATGGGGATTATCAATCGTTTTGAGTGCATATTATTAGCTTCTTCTTTTTTTATTAGTTCGAATGTAATGAAGATATCTTCTTTCCTGATATTTATTTCTCTCTTTCAATTGCAAACTCTAGGAGCCAGAGATTTGTTGTTTTGCTATCGCCGGGAAGCTTCAATCCTCCAACTTATATGCACTTACGCCTTTTTGGTGAGCGTTAACGTTTATTCCGTTATATCCGTTATGATGAATTGATAGTCTTTGTCGATGTCTATTAGAAGATTCATTCTCTTATCTCTTCTCTTCTTTTATATCCCATAGGTGTATGGATCCGACCTAGATAAATTATAACTACACCATAAGGTAAATATATATTTTACATCTGCAATCTATAAAGTACAAACTTTAAAGCGATTCATTTTAGATGACTATTCTCACTGTACCTTTTGCATGCGCCCTCACGAAAAAACTAAATTTTGTATAATCACTATATACTTGAAAACTACCATTTGCTAACAACTTTCAATTTCGATTTCGTGTGCCTTGCACATATGGTTGAAATCTTTTTTTTTTTGGAGAACTAAATTGAGGTCTCATGATACAATACATCATACAGTTACTGTTGTAGACTTCAATCTTTCAATTTGAAATCCGAAGGAAGTCATATAGTTTATTGTTTTCAACCAACTTCTAGAGCTGGCGAAAGATGCATTGCATGCGAGGGGATATTTTGTTATTGGAGGCTTTATGTCACCTGTGAATGATGCATATAAGAAAAAGGTTAGTTGTCTTCTACAGTATTTTATCACATTTAAATATAAAAAAACAAAGTCCTTACCATAAGTTTCTACTCACCAAAGTTCCGGTACCAACTTATTTTTCTTGCTATTTTTATAGTTCTTTTTTCTCTCGATATTGATATTTCATTAGACTATCCTATGTTTATGTATTTTTTTTTATAATCTTATCCTTGCAATTCCGAAGGAAATAGCATATCTTCTTTCTCTTAGGGCCTTCTTTCATCCACACATCGACTCCAAATGTGCCAGCTGGCTTGCAAAAGCTCTTCATTCATTATGGTGGATCCATGGGAGGTAATTCTTTTTGGCTTTGTTTAATAATCTCTCACAGTGATTTTAATTGCAATCTGGTTATGTGATGCTGAATTTTTATAGTCGGGATGTATATCAAACATACTTTAGAGGCTGATTTATAGTACATATCGGTCCATCTTTACAGATGATCTGAGCTTACTAGTTGATTCTGAGGCGTATAAGTCATTGATATCAGCTTATTTTATAGGGATGGTTAAAGATGATGATCTTTCAGTTGAATATTTGCCCTTTTGTTTTTTGTTGTAGCTTAAATATAAAGGAAACATGCATGAATTAATATTTTACTCCATTGGAATGCAATATATACGATAAACTAGTACCATATGCTTATTAAATAAGGACTGTAAAAATTATGGGCGTCATTAAAATAGTTCAAGCCAAGAGGAGTGAAAGTACGCAGTGATAAACATTGACAACTATTATCTGCATGAATTAATATTTTTTGTTGTGGCTTATTGTATGATATATTGATATTTTGCCAAACTCTACGTATTGAATGTTATGTCCACTGGGTCTCCATCGGTAACAAGGATGTTTATTCTCATTGGTAACAATTGTATTTTCTTTAAATTTCTTTGCAGGCAACACAAAGCAGCTTCCAGCGAACAGTCTCTGTTCTGTCTAGAGTCCATAGTTCCTTGATTAAGAATGGATTTTGTGGCCAAGGTAAAGAGATGCCTGTACAGTACTTGTAAACAAGCTTTTGATCTGATTAAAAACAAAAGATAATTAAAAGTCGAAACATCGCCCTTGACCAAGCATCAACTTGCAGTTTGTTTGCATATAATCAGGCACTGGTCTGTTATGCATTTGCTTAGTTATGTTATAATCTGAAGTTTTATGGCTTATTTAAATGGCATTGACATTTCCAACAAATATTAGTACACAGAACGGTAACAATACTCAAAACATTATTATTAGGCTTCTTAGGTGTTAGGACTAGTCAGTTGAAATGGACTGCATTTGTCTTGACCATAGAACTGTTTCTAGGATCATATGTAATAATATACATTTATGATTGCATATACAGGTGACATACCATGCTATATTAAAATGACTGGTGAACTATTTGTTAAATTTAATGTCAAATTAGCTACTTAAATCAGTGACATCAATTCTTAAGCAGCTCCTCAGCTTCCAAAACAAACCCTCCTCAGCTGACATCATTCCATCAAAATTCAGTTTCTACACTTTTCTTAAGTTTATTCAATACTATATTATGAAGCATGTCTTAGGATGTAGGACTGTAGGAGTTTGTTTTGCCGCCTCTATTCTTCAAACTAAATCTAAATACGAATATCGAAGTTTCTATGTTTTGGCCTTTTTAAGGAATATATATACAACCGTATGATTATTGTTTCATGCTTGTGCTCCCTAGATGGTAAAATTGTGTAAGTCCAGCGACTAGCATTCTATAATATTCGTGAGAGAATTGAATTGTTTTATTATTATTTTACACTCAATCCATGTGTTTTCACACTTGAGTAGCCGATACTTATTGAAAAACCCCTTCTTGTAGAATCTGTTAAAGTCATGCTTATATGTGGTTCTGATATGCTCGAATCATTCAGCATTCCTGGATTTTGGATTCAGGATCAGGTAATTATTGCTAATTTTTTTGTGGTTACCTCAATAATTATATTATGCTTTTATGTCATTCCAATAGTGTTGCCACTTGCCAACGCTTAATAAATCTTACAGAGTCCAGATCTTTTACTAGAGACCTTAGTATTTAATCTTCGATAAACCTTTCAGGTCCGAAGCATATGTAGAGATTTTGGTATTGTTTGCATTCGTAGAGACGGGAAGGACATTGAGAAAATCATATCCAATGATGCAATATTACATGAAAATAAGGTTCCAATCTTCTATTTTTCAATATTTCTTTCGTTAAATTAATACTAGATTTATTCAAGCAGGGGTGGATCTATATGGGGCCCAGCGGGGGCAATTGGCTCCACTGAATTTTTACCAGAAAAACAAAAGATTTCTATCAGTAACGAGAAAGTATTATATTTTGGAATATACTTTATACATATACACGCTATTAAACATCAAAATTGGAGTCTAGCATAAATGATATGTTACACAATTATCTAGGTGAAGGTCATGGGTTCAATTCCTAGTATTTGCATTATTTTTGCATTGAGACATGTGCAAAATGAATGTAAAGCACAAATTTAGAGAGGGAGAGGGAAGAGAGTCTAAGAAGTAAAATGCAAAGCACAAATTTAGAGAGAGAGAGAGAGAGAGAGAGAGAATTTTGTTCTCTCCTTTTTTTGGATTTTCTTTAAAAAATGAGAAGATGACATATGGGTTCTAGTTATAATAGTAAAGATACTTCATGTTAATGGTATGGGTTCCAATATATCTTTATAATATGGAAATTTCCCAATGCTTAAATAATTTTAAAGATAATCTCTTACTTTTTAAATTGTGTAATGTTTTTATATATTATTTAGTATGATTTTTTAATAGAACATCATTGTCTTTATTTTGTCTCCACTGACCAAAATTTCTGCATTCGTCCTTGTCTTCAAGCATCTAAATTAAATTTCCCCCCCATCTTTTAATACAGAATAACATCATTGCAGTTGATGAGATAATCCCCAACCCAATCAGTTCAACAAAAGTGAGGTAGGGCTCTTCATGATGCAATATTTAATATTTATTTTGTTTAAACATTAATATATATTTCAAATATTGTTATAGGGAATGCATAAAGAGAGGGCTTTCAGTGAAATACCTCCTTCCTGATGCGGTTATCGATTATATCAGGGATCATACGCTCTATTTGCAGTCGGAAAATGAATAGCTATGCATGTTTCTTTTAGCTCCGCCTTTCGCAAACAAGTTGAGGATTTGCTTGGAAGCAGAAATCTGAGCCTTTTGGAGCCAATGGAGAATGATCAAAGATTTATTAAGATGTTATCACTGTAGAATAAAAGAGGAAAAATAAATAAATAATCATTACCTCTGTGTTTTGCATCTGTATATAGGAGCAGATATATTTATTTGGAAAATAACTGATTATACCTTGTATTATTTTGGAAATGCCAGCCCTGGAATGCATAATTTGAGATTAGTCTACATATGGAGGCATAAGTTCGCTTCTATTTTCGATCATATTTGACTGAATAGAAATTGTGTGTCAACCTGGTTTTAGAGTTTAGACAACACTCGGTTTTAGAGTTTAGACAACACTTAAGAGTTTAAATTTAAAGTGGAGGCAGGGTCTTGAAAACCGAGTTTGCAGCTCAACTTAAAATTAAACTCCGGTTATCAAAAGATTAAGATTGATTCCCCATTTAAAGAAGGAAGGTGGCATCAGCAATACTCAGAAAGAAAATATTATTAAAATAATTATAATTGGCCCATATACAGGTCTCGAACCTGTGACCTTCGCGTTATTAGCATGATAACCAGCGCTAATAGATTAGCCCATTAGATAAGTAATTGAACGTTAACATATATAACTATATCACAATCAGAATTTCCAATTACAATCAAATACGGACAAGTAAAACTTTAGGTATTAAATGTCGCATTTTAAATGCAATTATTTAGGTGTTATATTGATGACATTGGGTATTAAAGCTTTCGTTGTGAGCTTAGAATACATGTAATAAACTTTTCTGTGGAACTGCAAGAGTTTCAGCTTCAAAAAAAAAATAGTAGAAAAATGGGGAATCAATCTTCTGCGGAAAATGAAAATTTGATGATGAAAATCAGCAGTTAACTTCAGCTATGATCACATATTGGTCCATTAAAACCCAAGCATTACTTTAAAATATTCTGCTATCTCGCTGAACAATTAACTACAAGAAATTTCAGCATTTTATGTAAAGCGCCGGAAAATAAATAAAACAATGAAATACTGAAAACAAGGAAACATATGAATGCAACATACCAAAATAAACATGAAAAGCCTGTAAACTGAACCAATCAATGCAGCACTGAGCATATATATATGTATATATATATATATATATATATATATATATATATATATATATATCACCAATAAAATCTGAATAAGAACCAAATTCATCTGCCACCAGATCGTATTGCACACCAAAATATTCTTAGGCTCACAATCCATTATAAGAACTCATAGTCAAGCTACTCAAGGCTTGTCATAAAAAGAATACATCACAAACAAACATCTCAAATAAAATCAACACAAAACTGGTCTCGAACATAATGGTCGACTTAAAGCTCCTCCGAAGTAAAACTGTTCTCAAAGAAATTGCTCGCGTTAAAGCTCCAACTCCAAAGTAGGCAATGCATCTGTTGCCCACGGTAGGAGGAAAAAACTGCAAATACAAAGCCAGAATAAATTACCACCATGTGACAACCATGTCTGAGAAAACCAGACAAGATATATTATTTGGACATGAATGTGATATTAGTATTTAATTCAACAAAAGCACACTAAACTACCCTAAACTATCGCAGTTTCTCACCAAAACACATTAATAAAGCTTTTTACTAGGCAATCACCCTAAACTTTGGTTCTACAGAAAGAAAATGCAGCCTATTACTGATAACTCCAAGGCCATTCTTGCAAAGTTAAACATTCATGATATTGTAACACCTGAATACAATAAAAAGAATCATTGTAACAAAGTGGCTGCTACCACCCAAAGGCAAGCATAAAATGAAACGGATGGTGTTCATTTAAATGAATCAGGGAACGCTGCAGGAGGAGCTGTTCTCAGGGACTATAAAGGAGAGATAATCTTTGCAACTAAATTTACCTATGGCAATCATTCTATTCTAGAAGCTGAAACCAACGTAATTCTGGATGGTCTTTTATAATGCCACTAAATGAAAATTCATGATATTGAAATTGAAACCGACTCTAAACTCATTGTAGATTTTATACATGGGACTCGTAGTACGACTTTGAGACTATGGTACATTATCAAAGCTACAAGGTATCAGATGCATAATTTGAATGCAGAGGTAAAGCACATTTACAGGGAGAATAATAAATTGGCAGATTACATAGCAAAAGAAGGGCTAACTACACATTGCTCAAGCTCCTACATCCCTTATCAACTTCCAATCTACATGCAGAAGCTGAGGAAATTAGATTTGTCTGTCTTACCAAATTTCAGAATTGTAAAAGGATGATCTGTACACTGTTGATTTTTCCTTGTTTTTCGTGTTGAAGTTTCTGAGTCCTTGTACCCTATATGGCCAAAGTTACTGTGCTGTCTCTTTGTAATTTTCCATGTCTGTAGAGAAAGGAGTACTCCTTCTCCAAAATTGTGACATTCTCTCTTGATCCATAAAGGTTATGGGCTGGCTGGGGTCCAAGATAAATTCCAGCTTAAACAAACAATTTTTTTTTTTTATATAAAAATACACTAACATTCAAAGACTTCAAGGGATCTTACCGTCATTAAAAAACGATAGTTTAGTGGGAACAATGATAGTTAAGGGCGGTTTAGTGTAATGCACCAGCCATTAATTGCATACCTTAACGCCTGTCCGTCTTCCCATTGGACCGTTTCCCAGAATATAGATGCTTCGGCTTCAAGTTAGGAATGACTCTATCCGCCTCTCCTTTCTTTGCATCTCTGTTCCTAAGCTTCACCGACTTCCTTGCAATCTGAATCGCTTTAAGCTTCTGAGCCGAGTCCTTAAACCCTTCTCCAGGCACAACTTCACCTGGCGGCCTTGAGCCCGATCTTGACCTAGCCATCGACATTGACCTCGATCTCGACCTAACTCTCATCTTCTTATTAGACCCATCACCACCATCAATGTCCATATCACCATCACTGTCACATCCCGCTTCCCAAAATACGGAATACGAGAGGTTGACAAGGCCAGCCATGCTCCTACGGTCGAGGAATTATCCCTCCATAGTCACACTTCGGCTTCTAACTTTACGTGGTAATCAGTAATCAATGCACAGGTAATGGGAAATACAGTCACTAAATCAAAACAAATACAAAAGAACTAACCAGATGGAGATCAGGGAAGTATAGCTCTGGGTCGCTAATCAAGAAGTCCGCGATGTCCTCGAGGTACGTGAGGTCCTGGTCCAAGCTAGATCCATTTCTCACTCTGAGCATGCATACTCAGGTCGTCAGAGCGACACGATAGCAATGTATATATAGATACAACTATGAACTCGTGTAATAATAACGAATATGTAACAGTGATCAGAAGAATAAAGACGTGAACATGAAGTAGCCAATGCAGGTATCTAATAGAGCAGGCAACAGTAAAGCAGTAAACAGTATGGCAGGTATGTTGAATCAGTAAGCAATACATGTCAATGTCGCTAACCCTATTAGTCTCTAAGTCTCACTGTACAGGTCGTTAAGCCTATCGTCAGTCCAAGTGTGAGAGTCAACCACGCAGGAGTATCCCGCACCCAAGGGTAGGGCCCAAGGGAAAGGGAACACGGGCCCGAAACACGCACGATAATAATCAGTAACTCCATCCATACAACTCCCAAAATCACGATATAAGCCGGCAATGGGACTCCCGAGATTCTGTTGAACTCACACTCAAACTACCCCACACCCCGTGGTCTACATCAAACGCCAACCATAAACTCAAAGACCAGTCGGTCCATGACGAGTCTACGCGAGAACTGAAGACAGGGTCTCCATCAATCATGTCTCGACTGATACCCAAGATAAATGGACAGTGTTTGGTGCCTTACCTGTGACACCCATACAAGTGCTTCCATAATTGTCCCATACCAATTATAGTCACACTTATACACGTCCCACAGACGTCGACAATGCAATGAATCAATAGGGTCCACTGATTGTGTATAAGTACGTGTCACTTTCACTTATCCATTCATACTTAAACACTAACGTACTTGCCACAATCAAATACTAAAACCTAACACTGGGTAATGCATATGATCGCTAGGTTACCAATGCAATGACATATATATATAATGTGATGAGAATACAGTAATTAAGGCATGATTACAATATCATCAGTCGGTATCCTACCATTTGCATAATTTATCATAAATCATACATGCAAAATTTAGCAAAACAATGAACAGGGGATAAGTAGTATGTTTAATTATATATCCATCAAAATTGGTTTCATGTTAATCGGGTTTCAGGATCACTAGTTATGGCCATTTCATTTTAAACGTTCACTGCTGGAAATCCGGTTTCAGAATCGGAAGTCCGTTTCGTAATGCATTTTAATCCCAGTTAGGATCGTATTTAGGCGACGCTATAGTTGAACAATATTTAGGATTATCAGTTAGGTTTCCACTTCAATTGACGGATCATAAATATACTATATCAACAGGGAGTTATGGACAGATTCTGTTCGATATGTAAAATCTGTCTCTGCAGAATTCAGCAAGACGTATCGACATTGTAAAATGAATTAAAAATATCAAAAGGTTGAGGAATCCAGTGAGACCAGTAGAGAAAGAAAGCTAATTCAATTTCCTACGTAACGATAAAGGGTTCCGCTAATTCTCATATTTTAACAGGAATATACAGGGGTCTAGAAACAGGGGTTAATCGGGATTTCCGTTCTTGACTGCAGTCCAGAATCGTAATCCTCCATAATTATCTCTATCATAGCTTATTAAAATTCAGAGACCAACTATAGGATACTGTAGGTTAAACAGTTAGCTTCGATACGACCCATCGAACGCTGAAATCCGGTTTGTCTACAATTTATTATAAATTTTACGGTTTAGCATGTACGGAAGTTTTCAGGTTTTACGACAGAATCTGGGACATTATTTTATGTGAGCAAACGACATAGTATTGGAACCAAAGTCTCAAGGTATGTTCCTTACAACTCGGGCCACCATATTTTATATGTTGCCGCCAATTTAATGGGGGTTTCCATTCGGACCGTGCATCTAACACTTGAATTATACGGTTCACGTAAAAAAGGGTATGCGGCAACTATTAGTAACTAGAATTGTAACATAAAGATTTAGCATGAAGCAAGTATCAAACTTGCCTGAAGACGTTCGATGGTCATGAAGGCGATGATGACGACAGCCTGCAGCGACGACACGGTTAGCACAGCGACATGCACACGGCTACACACGGTTGGATTCGAGTTTGGCCTCGGTGAAGGAGATGGAGCTTGGAGGTGACGGTAACCGGAGGTGATAGTCAAGGCCGCGACGATGAGAAGCCCGGCACGGCACCAGCAGTAGCGACGGCAGCGAGCTCAGGGTGATCCCGGTAGCGATGAAGATGGTGTCGGGGTGCTGAGATGGAGAGAGAGGTGCTGTGAGAGAGAGAGGGAAGAGACGTTGCCTGTGAGAGAGAGGGCTTGGCGGTGGTCGGCGGGGTAGCTCCGGCGAGGGGTCAGCAAGGGTGCTCGGGAAAGGCGATGGGTTCCGGTGTGCGGCTGAAGGGGTACATGCTCGGGCCTGTAGCTTGGAGGGGGCACGGATGAGGGCTCGGTGTCGGGGGTGGTCGGCAGTGAAGAGGAGGTCGGCCGCGGTATTCAGGCGGCGGCCGGTGCTGAGTTCTCGAGAGCTGTGACGGTGGGGTTGTTGTTAGTTGCAGTGAGGGGGTCTTTGGGAGCTGGCTTGGAGGATGGAGGTTCGAGAAGGAGAAGGACGAGAGTGATGGCGTCGTGGAGGGGTCATGGGCTCGTTAGCGGCAAGATGGTTGTCGATGGTGGTGGAGTCGAGTTCTAGAGAGATGGAGGGATGTGAGAAGACGAGAGAAGGAGAGGGGGACGAGGTCGATGGAGGTAAGTGGGCATGCGCGTGCGGTCGTGGGCAAGGGAGCGGCGACGTGGTCGCGACGGGGAGTGGGGCTCGGGGACGTGCGCGTCGTGGGCGGCGACGTGGGGAGCGCAGCGAACTGAAGAAAGGAGCGGGAAATTTGAACGAAGTGGGGAAGAAGGATTGTTAACGGGTCGGGTTGGGTCGCCTGGGAGTTGGGCTTGGGCTTGGGCCGGTCAGGGAATTAATTCATTTAATTTCTCTGTTGGTCTGGGCTGGGGAGTGTTTATATATATATTTGGTTTTGGTTTTAATTTATTTGTTTGGGCTTTGGTTGGATAGGAAATCAAGTAAAATAGAAAAAGAGATATGGAGGAGTGAGCCGGCTAATATAGGAAAAAGGGTCGGGAAATAATGAAGGGAAAAGGGAGTTAGGGTTCTGGGTGGGGTTAGGAAAGGAAATAGGAAAAGGAATAAGTAATTTAGTTTTGGGTTAGGAAAAGCCTAATTTAAAAAAAAGGTATACAAAATATATATATATATATATATATATATATATATATATATATATATATATATATATATATAATTGGACTAAATCTGGATTAAATTCTGGAAAATATGGAAAATTTGTAGAAAATTCAGGGAAATATCTGGAGACTTATTTATCAAGATATGCTAAATATTTATAGGGGACTGGGTATAGAAAATGGAGAATAATAAAGGGAAAAATAAGAAGGCTTTGAGTAATAGAAATAGTTTTAGGTAAACGGATTTAAGAAGGGGAATAGAATAAAGGAATTAGGATTTTTAAATACTTAAAATAAAAATAATTATATCTATAACTAGATAAGCTTGTAAGTGACCCCTCTTATAAAAATACGGTTATTGGCGTATAAAAGAACTGGATATTAAATCATACCACCCTTACAAAAATTTCGTCCTCGAAATTTAAAATAAACGATAAGCTATATAAAATAACATGCTAAAAGCTATAACATCGAACACTAACATATAGTGATTTACTTAAAAACAGCTAGATAAAGATCGAAGGTCTTTATATGTATACGAACTAACGCAATTAAAAGGGGCAGGTCTAAGTAAGTACAAGGCAGAATCACTATAAGGGTAAACTATATTTACAAAAAAATAAATAAATAAAAGAATAGCAATAACAGCCAATGGTGAAGGGTTTGCCAATAGGCCAAGGTATTTTAGAATAAATGTATCGATCAAACAATTTTAAGATAGCTTAGAAAATCCACAGGGTGAAAATAAGAGGCATGGAACAAAATAATATGCGCGATCTATGTTTGCGCTATTCAAAATGTAAAGATTGGTAAAGTATTTAAAACGGGTAAAACGGAAGTAGTCAATAACACGAAATTTTTGTAAACACGAGGTAGTGGACGCTAAGTTTCGAACACGATGTCACAGAATGTAAGTATGGTAGCAAGAGATAGCACAAAAGTGTATAGGGGCTAGCCAGGGTAAGGATTACAATGGAGTATGGCTCACTCGAAAAGTCGGACTGTAGTACTTCAAACTGAATGCCGAAGAGACAGGGGTCGGGTCAGCACAGGGTGTAAAGGTGGACAATCACGAATTTCAGGAAGAAAAGAAATGTATAGGGGGAAACAGTCAAAGCATCACGTGAACCAAAAATCAAAAAAATTAGCGAACTCAGAAATTTTATTTCATTCCAGAAAATTCTAAACAAGGCATTCTCGAAAATAAAAGATGGCCCTAAACCATATATGGGTTTATTTAGCGGGAGGAGACAAAACTAAATCACGTCAGTCGCGGTTGTGGAGGTTCAGCAGGTTACGGTAGGCTCGCGCGCTCAGATAGGGGCATCCATTCCCATAGTGCCTCGCAGGGATCGCCAACGGAGGTTCTTCTGCCGTGGGGTCTTGTTCTTCTGGTCCTTCCTCCTCGGCTGGAGCTTCTTCATCGAGGTCTGCTTCTACGTGATTCTCTTCCTCTGGATCTTCTTCCATGCGATTTTCTTCCACTGGATTCTCCCCAAGGTCTTCCTCCCCTGGATTTCCTTCTATCGGGTCCTCCTCGGGATCGTCCTCTATTGGGTCCTCTTCGGGGTCCTCTTCTTCGTCGTCCGAGTCGCTGATCATGTCAACTTCTGGGGCTGCGAATCCCTCACCCTCGGAATCGCTGTTTCCGAAAATAACCTGTGGGTCGTTGATCTCGTCATCTGAGCTCACCAGCATGTAGTCCAACGACACGCACGACCGTGTGTCCTCATCTAGAGGCGGCGCTGCTCCAGGGTGGGCCATGGCCTGAAAAGAAAGAGTCATGATTAGACAGTGTAACACATTAAGAAAATAATCAAGGACATGGAGTACAAGGAAAATATGCGGTAGGTAAGGACTGAAAAATCAAATTTTAGAATGCTGATACAATGAATAGTATAAGGAAAATAAGTGGCAAGGGACGTTACATACATCACAACTCAGAATTTCATTGCATTTCAACTAAAGTTCAACGGATACAAGATCTTAAACGAAAGGGAAATATTTACAAAAGAGTGACAACATTCTTTATTGAAAGCGAAAAGGCGATAATTCTTCTTTGATTTCCAGACCGCTGCATTCTCTTCACGTGAGTTGAATCCTGCGCTGGGTCCGCACTATCCTCGAAGCTCGAGCTACGAAATAACCATCACTTAGCAGGAGTGGAGAGTGTGGACGAACTGCCTCCTTGTAGCTCCTTCCTTTTAGGGCAACCCTTGACAAGGTGTTCGCTGGATCCGCAAATCAGGCATTGCTCTTTGGCGCTGCGACAATCTCTCTGAAGGTGTCCCGGCTTCTTGCAGTATCCACAACGTTGAGCCTTCCGCTGCTTCCATAGCTGGGGAACAAGTGGGCGCTTCATCTTCACCTTTTTTCCTTGTTTAACGGGGATTCCCTTACGATTGGAGGCTTCCGCTGGCGCCTGAGTCATCTGCCTTCTTAATCCTTCAGCTAACAGGTCGTTCGTTCGCTCCTGGGCTTCTTTCAAACCTTGCAGCACATTCAAAATCTCGATGGTCTGATTCTAAGGAGTGGAGATAGAAGAAGAGTCGTTGGAAGACAGGATCCTGAAACAACAATTTTGAGAACGATAAAAGGAACAGGAATTAGAGTCAAAATACGATATAGAATAAACAACGGAACAAGAGTATCGGGTGAGGTGAAACTCAATCGAGCGGAAATCAACTGTAGAACTCCAAGTCACCCAATAGAGTATAGTATTGTAACTATGCTGCAGTTCATAATTGTTGGATATAGTGCCTTCAGAGTCAATTATTGGATCACAAGCAAGTGATTGCAATGATTGAGGGAGGGCCTATACCGGTAGGACAGTCTTACTCAAGATGATAGTATGCTATCTGGCTTATCTTTATCATCGTGTACTGCTTTAGGTGACATTACAGGTCACTATTGCACGTTGATAGAGCCCATAGGATTCTTGCTTGACGACCAGCAGTATGATTGCGATCATATATGTGGGAGCTGGGGTCTATAAGCACATCCTTAAAGTGGTCCCTAGTCGTGGGAGTTTCGAGACTGGGCATCGATACTCCATTACTAGACTAGTGTATACAGTCGAGCCCGTAAAAAGACTCGAAGATGTGGTTCCCCTTCCGACGAGGAGATCGAGATCGGAGATGCCGCGAAGAGCTTAGGATGGTGGCCGAAGACCGAAGGACACGGATCGATCGGTATAGCCATTCCAACCCTTCTCTAGTTTGCTAGTTATAGGTTAATGGTTCAATCCAGATTTAAAGTATACGATAGCGCCGGTTTCTAGTTTAGAAAAAGTTTTCGTTTCCGCATTTTGGCCTCGGACAGACGGCCGGGGCGCTACCGTAGACTTACATGGTATCAGAGCCACGCCATTAACCTTTCCTAGCTTGTTCTAACGCGTTTAAAATATCGATCGATCGAAATTTCTGAATCGTATTTTCATTTCAGTGTGCTTGCTGTCGATTTTCAAAGTTGGTCAAAAAAATATTTTAGGCATCTTAAAAATACATGTAGGCATAAATAAAGCTACAAAAAAAGTTTGGAGACCTAACTCTAAATTTCCGCCGTGGAACCACCGCGTAATGTCGCATTTGGCGGCCCTTCCGCGGCCCTTTTTGGGCTACAGTAACCCAAATTTTTTCTGGGGCTTTATTTCATGGAAATATGATTTATGTGATATATAGTTTTGGCCCAGATTATTTTGAGTGCTGGAATTGTACTTGAGGCCCACTTCGGGAAGTTTTGTCGATCAGAATTTTAAATACGTTAGTTTACAGTACTTACATTATATATGCGACCGTGAATGTCATTTGATCGGTAAATCTTGTCTAATTGCTATAGCCCTTTTAGACGGATTTGCGAACGTGACATTCACGTTGATGTTCTGTGTTGTGCTGTGATGTTGCGGATTTGTCGTAGTGGATAGCCTCGGTGCAATGGTAGTACAATCTGGTTTTATTTTTACATTTGATATTGCGGGGCGAGCTTCCGACATGTGGACAGTCGTCACTGCCTGTTTGTATATTATTCTTTTGGGGCACGACCGGGCTGAGGTCGATGTACCCGTTGTATATATTTTACTTTCTGTACTAGGATTACCCCGTGGTGGGGTGCACGGATAGCCGGGTTCTAGAGGGCAACGAGCCCACATCTCATGGCTTTGAGACGGAGGGGGCTTCACTCTAGAATTGGCGGGCTATTCGCTGCACTCGTAGGGGGTACAGGTTGACCCAAGGAGGGGTGCTCAAGTTACCGGATTCTGTAAAGTGCTGGGTGGTCCATTCACTTTGCTGTAGGGGGCTGCTTCGCTACAGGTTTTGGCGGGTAACTTGCCGCACCCGTAGGGGTCTAGGATTTCATTGCACAGGCTATCCACACGACCCGGGGAACGTCGGGTTTCAGTAGTGGCTCTATGAAACCCGGGGATCCCAGATTATCTGTATTGTTCTTTGATGCTTATTACATTTCTGTGATGTTGCATTTTATCACGCCATGAGCGAATATTATATATTGATATATATACTAGTAGATGTTGTATATGTTTTACACCCGCGCTAGTCCAGTCCCCGCTCTGTCGTTAGTTAAGTAACCTAACGGGTGGATACGTGACCCAGTGGCGAATGCGGATGGCATATACGTACATCATATTTTCGTTCTTTTGTGGTGTGATTAATTGATGAGACTGCATTGATTCGGATCAATGCAAGCTAAACAAACCTATTCTGATGTTGTTGGAATATTTTTTAAAAAAAAGCTGTTATTACAAGGACATTCTCTTTTGTTTTGCACAGTGGTATTCGTTTATGAATATCCAGCACCTCAGTCGATGAGGCAAGGGCCGAGATCCCTTCACCGGGAGTGACCCCTTGGACAGAAGTTTGCGTCAGGGTAATAACTTCACTATAGCCGATTACCTTTTGCTTTGCATCGTGGTATTCAGTTGGAATATCCTGCACCTCATTCTACGGGGAAAGAGCCGAGACCCCTTCACCGGGAGTGACCTCTTTAGCAAAGGTTTTCGCCACTATATTTTTATAAAAAGCTATCCGGTTCCTTCAACGATATCAAGTTCATTACGTTAATGGTTTTTCGCCAAAAACCATTCGTAGCCCTCCGTCATTTCAGACGGGTAGCACTTAGTATTCATGCTATGTTTGTTGGCCAAAGTCAAGGCATAGTGTATGGTAGCTATTTGTTAATTTTCTGTTGCATAGATAGATGCGTTGGTTTGGGACAGTCGTACTGCTTTGTTGGACAAAGTCAAGGGTAGGTACGGGTGGGTTCAAATTAACCTGGATAATGACGGGTAGAACTTGACATGTGACTTATGATTTGTTGGCCAAAGTCAAGGTCATAAGAGCATGGGGTAAAAATCACATCGGGAGTTTCTAAAGAAACTGAAACTTGCCAGATATGCGCATACCTTCTGGAGTGTGATAACGTGAGTGGATTCCATCACGTTATCATGCGATGATAGTTGGATCCCGATTCCCACTGATGAGTTGGTTTACTCCTCGGGTGATCCCGACTAATTCTTCTTTCAGGTTTGGAGGAGAATTTGAGGATACAGTGGGAGGTTTCCTGATTAGATAAATTGATAACCATTCTGATCTAGGTTAGAGTGCACGCAGAGTGTTTCTTTTCTCTCTCTCTTGGCAGCGACCATGGCCCGACCCTTGACTATAACTCAGTGACCAAGTTAACCGAACCTTCTTAAAACACTGGCTTTTGGATTGTCTGAGTTGCATACCACATTGACACTCCTACTTTTACCCTTTTCTCCAGAACACCCCGTATTACTACGAACATCCACTTCCATTGGATAAAGCCATCGTATGGTTATATACGAACTCGAAGGAACTTGTTCCAGATTCGAGGATGGTTTCCGGTTCTGGGGAAAATGAATAGGACTATTCAGTTGTCTTTTCCTTTTACCTTCTCTCAGGTTGCGAGTGCTCCTTGGATTAGGACGGTACACCTATTATGCTAATTGGATAGTCTTCTTCCAAACCATAGGCAGGTGCCAAACGGTGGGGAATGAAGAAAACCAATTAGCCTAACGATGGTGTATAGAAGGTAATAAGTTAAGACAAATAAAGGGATTAGAAAGAGGGCAAAGTAAACTGCGACTGCTATTCACGACCAAACCAAGTATTTCATCGCCACTCCTACTTCACCTTTGTATTTCTCCGGAACACTCCCTATCACTACGAAGATCCACAGTTATTTGGATACTCCATCGTATGGTTATATACGAACTCGAAGGAACTTGTTCCAGTTCGGGGATGGATTCTGGTTCAGGAGAAATAGGAATAAGGTTTTATTCAGTTGTCTTTTATCTTTACCTTCACTCGGGTTGCGAGTGCTCCTACGATTAGGACAGTACACCTATTACGCTTATTGGATAGTCTTCTTCCAAACCATAGGCTGGTGCCGAACGGTAGGGAAGGAAGAAAACCATTTAGCCTAAGAGGGTGTATAGAAGGTAATAACTAAAGACATATAAAGGGATTTGGAGAGATGGCAAAGAAATATACGGTTACAGTTGTGAATCTAATAATGGAAGAGGCATTACAAGGAATACCAGAATACCCCTTCGAAACATATTTATGTTTCAGTTTCACTGTGTATTGTTAATAGAAAACTGATTTCCCAATTAGTCCTTGCTCCAAGGTATGCATTTACCAAGTTTGATTCTCACATCTGTATGGTGTTACAGATGATGAGTGGGAGTAAGTTATTGGGAATTGGGTGATCATCCTCATTATATCGGGATTCGTTGTAATTGGTGATATTTGAGGAAATCGCCTGGGTTGTTTGCCGGACGACAAATATTTGGTTTTGAATATCCGTTGTTATGCACCAATTTCAAATTGATATATCTGTACGTTTATTTTTATAAAGTGAGATATAACTTTTTGAAATTATGTCCATGACATTTACCTATTTTGGGGTCAAAATTTGCACCCCGGTTGACCAAGTCAAAGTCAAGGTCAACCCCAAGCCAGGTGGGCCCAAGCCCAAGCAAGTGGGCCAATGCCCGGGTAGAGCCCGAACACGAAGCGTCCGGCCTTCCGCCATAGCAAAATAAAAATCATGTAACGAATAATTTTGATGTAATTTTTTGTGCATGAATGTATGCAAAATGGGCATAAAGCCAAATTTTTGTAAGCCCATGGCTTATGTGCAGAAAGAAATGGCACATGAGCCATGGGATGGGCAAAACGCCATTTTGTAAAGCCCAAGGGGCTATATGTAAACATGTAAGCCTATATAAGGCAACATAATGATGAATAAATGAACACTTTTTCATTCTCTCAAAAAACCTAGGGTTTGTGCCTCTTTCTCCTTCTCCAAGGTTCTAAACCTTCTCATTTCTTTTGAATTAAATCAAGAGTTTTACTCTTTCTTTTCCAAAACTAAGTAGTTTTCCACCACAAAACCCATAAAGGGGAACTCAGATCTCCCATCAGATCTCAAAAAGGAGAGATTTTTAAAATCTCCTACTTCTTGATCTTTAAGATCCGGCCAACAAAGGAAGAAGAAGGAGACCCATCTCCAAAATCTCCACTTTGGGAAAGAACTAGGGCTCAAGGGGAGAAGCCCTTCATCGGCTTCAAAACATCTAAGGAGTTTAACTCCATATATATATATATATATAATATTTCCTTTCTGAAGCATAGCTTCTGGTTCTGGGACTAAAAGCCCCCTTTTTCTCGCCGGCGCCCAAGCGCTCAAGCGCCAAGCGCCCACGTGTCGACACGTGGCGCGCTAGCGCTCGAGCGCTTAGCGCTCAAGCGCCCAGCGCTCAAGCGCAAAGCGCCCACGTGCCGACACGTGGTGCACCTGCGCTCCAGCGCCTTGCGCTCAAGCGCAAAGCGCCCACATGCCGACACGTGGCGCACTTGCGCTCAAGCGCAGAGCGCCCACATGCCGACACGTGGCGCGCTAGCGCCTAAACGCACAGCACCTAAGCGCACAACGCTCAAGGCGCTGACCCCACGCGTCCTTTGGGCGCTTTTTCCTTTTTTTATGTATGTATACATGTATATATATGTACAGATACACACACACTCCACAACACTGTCCCCCTAAAAATTTTTTTAGGCCGGGGCGCTGCCCCGCACCCCGCAAGGGGGCTGCTAGCCCCCTGGACCCCCAGCCCGCTATCCGGGTAGCGGGACCCCCGTAAAAACTCTGCGTGGCTCCCGATATATCCAAAACCCCTTTTCAAAACACAACACGCGCACGCTGCACATTGAGTTCGCATAATCAGTTTAACCCGTTAATCGGAGGTTCCCTCGCCCCAAAGGCGAGGGGTAATTAACGACATCTTAGTCCGCGGCTGCCGGAGATTCGGATCCCCACGATCAATAAACCCCGGCCTACTCTAGGCAGGGGAATCTGTAATGCGCCTGACAAGCGCGCGCGTATTCCCATCTCAATGAGGTGACGAAAAACACCCTACAGATTCTGGCACGCCCGGTGGAACCAATCTCTCCTCCCATATTTCGGGTTAAAAATTCATGCGAACTCAGTCAATATACATGCATATATTTATACTGAAATAATGCTCTTTCATGCAGGTTTTCAAGAAGTCACTTTCCAACAATGTCTCCAAGGACAAGCTCAGCTCTCGACACAAATCCCGTCTCCTACACGATGAGGATAGACTCCAGGACGGTCCTTCCGGCCTGTCTTGGGCGACAATGGGAGGAGGAGCCACTACCATTTGGCTCTATTATGTTCGTGTCAGCTAACGCCGTCCCAGCTCCTCAAGCCCCGGAGATAGACAAACTGGTCTCGAAAGGCAAGAGGCCAAATGTGGTGGTCTCGAAGGCGCCCCAACTCAAACGTAAGTCGGTGTTCGAACGACTCTCCTTGGCCCCAGCTGGGGGCAAGGCCATCAACACCAACAAAGCAACAGAGCGTCTCGAGCAAGATCCGACGATGCCCCTGAAAACTGCTCAATTGGGTATCTTCTCTAAGCTCCCCATCACTCAGCCTATGGCGGCTTCCCGGAGAGCAAAAGCCTGCCAAGCGCTTAAGGCAGAGAAGCTAAGGAAGAAAAGGCTCAGATATAGAGCCAACCAAGGGGCTAGGGCTCCTGCTAGGCGGAACCTTATGAGGTTCGAAGAACAGGGTTACCCCGCCGAAGATGAGGAAATGTCATGCCCCGCTTCCCAGTGTACGGCGAAGGGGACACGACGAGGCCCGCTACGTATATAATCAGAAGTACATACGCTAAGCGTATCTAAGCAATATAAAATAAATACATAAGAGACGAGAAATAAAAAGAACAGAAACTTTTATTTATTAACATTCTTTGTACAATACATGAAAGGAAATACAACTGAAATATAAAGATGCATAAACAGTGGCATAACAGGAAATGAAAAGTACAGAGAGGAAAAGTGTACAATGAACTAAGGTGCAGGGTCTTCAGCAAACTACTCCAAGTCTTCTTGCGATGGCTCGATCTCTGCCGGGTCCAAATCACCTGACGACATTCAAAGAAGAAAGTAATAGAATGTCGTCAGTGAACAGGTCGCTCGGTAAGTCCCAGAGATAAGGGAGGAATAGACAGAGAGTAAGAGAGAGAGAGAGTAGTTTTTACAGTTGTATTATATTATTATATTGTTGTAGTATTGTGTTAATGTTGTTGTTTGTAGCTTGGTACAGAAGGATGCCGGTGTATACGAGAGGAGTCTCACTTGCCCCGGAGACTAAGGTATCAGGAACTCAAAGAACCGTTTATACCACGGTACAACAACAATTGGATTCATGTTAGGTGTCTTAATCTTACCGTCTCGTGCCACTTTTAACACCTTCCGTACCAATCTACCCTTTAAACCCCGTGATGTCTTATTTGTATTGTTATTTTGTAAATTGTATTGATTGTATGAATAATTGACTGACTGACTGACCGAAACCATGATATCAGGAAACAGTTATAACCGTAGAGTCATGTAAATGGAATACTGAGAATCATGTAAAAGGAATATATATCCATGGTTCGGTTCAGTCAAGTTGTATAAATTGATAATTGTATTCATGGATTCATGTGTTCATATTGAATTGGAATATTGTAGATTATAGATTGAAATTGAATCATATTCAAGTCAGATTAATCAGACTCAAACCCGAGTCAGATAATCAGGGATGTGAATCGAAGTCTTTTAATTTTTAGGGTCCTTAGGGTAATTTATAAACTTGAGGGGGTTTTATGTAAAAATACTTTTATATATTTTTCAAAATACACCTTAAGTATTTATTGTTCGTCTTTAGAGTTGTAATGAGGGTGGATTTTATGTTGTGACATTTCTAGTGAAAATATCCTAGTTTTATAAATAATGGTATTATCTGCAATTTTGATTTATTTGAAATTCATGGTATTTTAGTGTAAACTTTATTTTTATGATTTTTAGAAAAAGCTGAAAAATTTATATTATAATAAAATAGGTATTTAAATGATAAATATACATATGTTTATACAAAAATAATTTTAATAAATATTTTATATTCCAAAAATCTCATTTTCTTAAGATGTCGTATTTTAAACCTTTCGAGACCGAATGCTCCTTGCGGAGGTTTGAATCTCGCACTACTAAGCCCGAGGGTGCACGATAAACCGTACTATCCCTAACGGGTTCCCCAAAGGCTGGTTGTAGCGGCACTTTGCAAAGATTGTAAAATACTAATCCTTTAGAAAACGGTTTTATAAAGTAAAAGGTATTTATTTGCAAAGGTGTAAATTTTCCGTATTTTAGATTCTAGGGTTTCCTAAGCCAACTAGCCTATTTCTAAATGGTCTAAACGACAAGTCGTTAGAAGCCTCAAATCGCCTCTTCACCGCCAATCGTGGCCAGGTAAGTACAAATGAGGAAAGGAGGGATCCGCTCACGAATCGTGAGACGGGCCTTTTAAAGTTACCTTTGCTCAATTGCCTAGCCTAGACACCACAAAGTCAGGCTTAGATAAACGATCGATATTCACAACTTATCGTGTTTTCCTAATAAGAGGTATTTATTTAAAAGTGTATCAAAGCTAAAACTTTTAGAAATGATTTTATTAAGAATATGATATTTAAATGAATGTTTTGTTTTATCGTATTCTGAGTTTTGATGATATCGTTTAGGTTGTATTTGCGTGTGTGTGGAGGTAGGTCATTACCTCGTGCTCTACTTTAAATGTATAGAAAAGTTTAGGGGTTAAATGTGAAATCGAAACTTGATGGTATTAAAGTGAAAAATACGATAGACTGGAAATGTTATCATTTCATGTGAGAAAACTTGTTCAAATTATTCGTTGAATGTTTAATAGTCAACAATAAGATGTTTAAGCATGATTGAATTGATTAGAAGTGAAATTTTATAGAAGACCGAGTCGGAAATCGGATTTGTTCCGATTCCGTCGGGTTTCGTAATTTCGTATTTTAAGGAAATAGAAAGGGGGATAGAATGTGACTTATGGGTTTCGATTAAGAAAAGGAGTGAAGGGGGGACTAGAGGGGTTGCCGAGGCGTTGCTTCGTCGCCGGTTATTCCTAAAAACGTTGCCGAAATTTCCGCCGGAGTTTCGCCGCGAACATGTTTTCAAAGTACACAACTCTTGGAAAATTTTGAGAGAGTGAGCTTAGGATTTTGGGGGTGATAGGGTGGTGTGTAGGGTTGGTATTTATAGGGTTAGGTTAGGGTTAGGGTAGATGAAAAGTTTAAAATAAAAATGTGATAAAATTTAAAAAAAATGTATTAAAAGTGGAGTAATTGGGGTTTTTAAGAGCTCTGGAAGTAGTCTGAGGTTGAAATTTTGCAGGTACATAGGGAATATGAAAAGACACAACTTTCATGTTGGGGCCGTCGCCGGAATCAACCGACTCGGGGGTGACTCGGCCGTGACTCGGTCGGAGCACTGAGTCGGCCGCGTCAAGGCCGATTCCCGGCCGAGTCCAACGGCCAGGATCCCCCCCGACGATTCATCTAACTCCTGGAAGTGTTACATCTTTGGGTGTAGTGGGGATGCACGTGTAAACTCTTGGTATTCTAAAGGCTTTTAAAAAAATCAATATTAAAAATAATGTGGGGTATGGGATTTGAACTCTGGTGGCTTGGTTCAGCAGTGCAAGATATTACCAATGAGCTACAAGCTCCTTCTTGTAATTAAATAGCTAATTAATTACTTAAGTCTTGTGCTCAGGCAATAAATACCCCTTTATAGATTTTTGAAAAATTAATTTACAAATTTGTATAGGAAAAAATGTATAAGAAAATTAGGGTTGTTATAGGAAATGGCTAGATATGTGGTCCACACTGTCTACACGGTGGGCACACGCAGCAAGGGGCAAGGACGGGGCCACCACATCTCAAATCCAATCTGGCTTGAATGTGGTTGCAGCTTCCCAAGAACAACCACCTTCGCTGGATGATGAAAACCCTCTCGACGAGGATGACAGGCAGAAAGACCCCTCAGTCTATGTAGAGTCAAGCTCGGACAGCGAGGAAGAGCCGACTTTTCGCCCCAGGACCGCGGAGCAAGAGCTGCTTCAAGAGCTCAGAAAGCAGCTCAGGAACAAAGACAAGGAGATGACCAAGCTCTACTAAAAAATTGACGACTTGACAAACGTCGTCTTACAGCTCACGACCCAACTTGCCCCTCAGCCGCCCAATCAGGCGCAAGGCTCTTATGAACCGGGAAACGATGTCCCGAAACAACCGACGCCCATTCCCTTAAATCCAAAAGTGGGCACACCGCATGAAAATCAGTCGCATCCTATCTCGGGAAATGTCTTGGCTACCGATAACAGTAGCCCGCTAACTCAGGATCAAATCATGGATTTGGTTGCCAGCAAAGTCAAAACATTGGTGGCCGACGCCGAAGCTCAAAAAGATATCAGCAGTAGTGGGAGACCATATCCTGCTCAGTATGATCTGGTAGAATTTCCTAGCGGCTATGTCATCCCTAAATTCGGAAGATTCGATGGGACAGGAAATGCGAATCAGCACATCGCCCACTTTAAAGCCTCATGCGGGAATACTGGGGGCAATGATACGCTTCTCCTTCGCCAGTTCGTTAATAGCTTGACCGATGTTGCTTTCGACTGGTACGCGAGCATACCGGATGGCTCCGTCACAACTTTCATCCAAATGGAGTCTCTATTTCGGCAGAGGTTCATGAGCGTTAGCGATAAGATCACCATCGCCGACCTCGTAAGGACCAAGCAAAAGAACAACGAAAGCAGCATGGATTTTATAACCCGATGGCGCAACCTCTCCGTCAAATGTGAACCGCCGATAGAGTAGGACCAATCTGTCAGTCTCCTTGTCGGAAATCTCAACAATTGGATGGCCCCGTTTCTATGCACCGCGGGTCTCAAAACATTCCAAGAGCTGACCAGGAAAGTTCAGATGCTAGAGTGCTCAAAGCAGGAGTCCTCCTTGGATTCCCAAGATAACAATAAGTCCTGGAGAAACCGAAAGGACGACAACCGGAAAAACGAAAGCTCCAACAGCACCGATTCTCTGGATAAGCAGAGAGCGGACGGAGCAAAGACTAACAAATCTCGAGAGTTAACTCTGGAAGAAATAAGAAATAAGGTCCACTCTTTCCGAAGGGACAAGGTCCACAAAATTTTTTAAGATGCTCTGAAGAATGGCTTGCGGCTACCAGAACCAAAAAGGCTGAGTGAAGCGAACAAGACTGATCATCCCAACTTTTGCCCGTACCACCAAGTGCTGGGACACACTATTGAAGACTGTTGCATCTTCAAGGATTGGGTCGAGAAACAATACAAGGCAGGAGAAATATCGTTGTCCCCTGGCGTGTTAACAAGCAATCAAGCTGCGACCGCCAATTTCATACAAACGGAGACCGAACTCCTTCAGGGACCTGATTCTCTCAGACATCCGCCTTTCTCTGAAAACAGTCGACCACCACGTCATTAAACTGGGAACAGTCGACCTCTAAGTCATTAAACTGGGAATGTAAAAAATGTGCAAATAAAATAAAAATAAAGAATAGCCGAAATGATGGGGCAACTCGCAATAAAAATCAGCGAGTAAAAATAAAAATGAAAATAAAGCCGAAGTGATGGGGCAACCGCGAATAAAAGCCGAAATGATAGGGCAATCGCGATCTTCGTGATAAGAAAAGCTGAAATGATAGAGCAATCGCGGTAAAACAAAAAAAAACGGCGGCGAATGATGAGTCTCTCCTGGTACCATATTCCAGTGCAGCGATGCAGACGCCAACCAAAATCCAATTTCCCAAAAATTCTTCCGGCCCTACGGTTAGTCCCCAAATTGACTACCGTATACAATCCACGGGCTCAAATAATTCTCATCATACCCATGCCCCACCGTAATCACCAGTTACGCGGCTGTTCTCCGCCCTTGGAATTATGGTCCATTGGGAAGACCCACTCATGTGTCCTTACGATACATGAGGAGAACAAACCTTCGTGGGATCCTTACGACTCACGAAGGAAAAGCACACTTGGGAGTCCTCACGACTCCTGAGGAGAAAATACACCTGCGGGATCCTTACGACTCGTAGGGAGAAAATGCTTTTATGGGACCCTCACGGCCCATAAAATTGAAAAGCCTTAGGCGATAGGGATCTAAACCTGTCTCCGAAGCCATCGCTCCCCAATCCCCAAGTGGCGAATGATGAGTCGCTCCTGGTACCATATTCCAGTGCAGCGATGCAGACGCTAACCAAATTCCAAATTCCAATCCCTAAATGGCGAATGATGAATCGCTCCTGGTACCACATTCCAGTGCAGCGATGCAGACGCCAACAAAGTCCCAAAATTTTTCCGGCCCTACGGTCTGGATCATACATCCTGCAAAACCGTATACAATCCATGGGCATAAAACAACCCCAGTCTCTCCCAAGTCCTACCGGTGAGACCACATTCAAAGTCCCACCAAAAATAAAAAAATAAAAAAAGGGTATGTCCACAAGAAAAATGGGCACGGATGAAAACTCGAAAGGGCTCCGTGAGTAAAAACAACAGGACTGCCGACGAGTTTGTGAAAACCCGAAAGGCCGCAAACTCGTGAAAAAGAGATGAAATGCACTCACAAAGTCCTCTCGACTTTGTGAGGAGAAAATTCCCGCGTGAGATCCTTACGACTCACAAAGGAGCAACACACTTAGGAGTCCCAACGACTCCTAAGGAGAAAATACACCTACGGAATCCTTACGACCCGTAGGGTGAAAATGCTTTGCGAGACCCTTACGGCTCACAAAATTGAAAAGTTTTAGGTGATAGGGACCTAAAACCTGTCTCCTAAGCCATCGCTTCCTAATAAGCAAGCGCAAATGATGATTCGCTCCTGGTACCATATTCCAGTGAAGCGATACAGATGCCAAACAAAAAAAACCAATTCCCAAATCCTCCCGGGGCAAATGATGAGTTGCTCCTGGCATTATTCCAGTGCAGCAATGCAGATGCCCAACCAAAACCAAATCCCCAAATCCTCTCATGACAGATGATGATTCGCTCCTGGTACCATATTCCAGTGTAGCGATGCTGATGTCAACTCAAATCAAACAGATCAAACCAATCAATTCCAACATCGACCACTGCGTCAAACAACAGACACCCCGTGCCGGGGACACGTCAACCAGCCGATACTCCGCCTCGGGGAAACGTTAAGCAGACACTCCGTGCCGGGGGCACATCGACAACAGACACTCCGTCTCGGGGAAACGTCAAGCAGACACTCCGTGCTGGGGGCACATCGAAAACAGACACTCCGTCTCGGGGACACATCACCAGCGACACTCTGTATCGGGGAAACGTCCAACACAGACACTCCGTCTCGGGGACACGTCAACCAGCCGATACTCCGCCTCGGGGAAACGTCAAGCAGACACTCCGTGCCGGGGGCACATCGACAACAGACCCTCCGTCTCGGGGACACGTCAACCAGCCGATACTCCGCCTTGGGGAAACGTCAAGCAGACACTCCGTGCCGGGGGCACATCGACAACAGACACCCCGTCTCGGGGATACGTCAACTAGCCGATACTCCGCCTCGGGGAAACGTCAAGCAGACACTCCGTGCCGGGGCACATCGATAACAGACACTCCGTCTCGGGGACACGTCCACCAGCGACACTCTGCATCGGGGAAACGTCAAGCAGACACTCCGATCCGGGGGCGCATTGACAACATACACTCCGTCTCGGGGACACGTCAACCAGCCGATACTCCGCCTCGGGGAAACGTCAAGCAGACACTCCGTGCCGGGGGCACATCGACAGCCGACACTCCGTATTGGGGACACGTCCACCGGCGACACTCTGCATCGGGAAAACGTCCAACACAGACACTCCGCATTAGGGAAACGTCAAGCAGACACTCTGTAATGGGGAAACGTCAAGCAGACACTTCGCCTCGGGGACACGTCAGCCAGCCGACACTCCGCCTCGGGGAAACGTCGACCAGCGACACTCCGTGCCGGGGGCACGTCTACCAAATCGCTCCAGATCAAAGCGTCGACCGTCCATGTCGCAAAAAGGGCAGTGCATGCTTCCCACAAATCGGGAACCAAATCGCTCCGGATCAGAGCGTCGACCGTCCATGTCACAAAAAGGTCAGTGTAGGCTTCCTACAAAGCAGGAACCAGATCGCTCCGGGCCAGGGATACGTCTACCACGGACACTCCATCTCGGAGATGCGTCAAGCGCCGACCGTCCACATCGTAAAAAGGGCAGTGCATCCTAAAAAGTGGGAACCAAAGCAAGTAGCCTCCACGCGAAAGAAGATCCATCAATCTCATGCACACGACTCACATATGTTGTGTACATTTATTGTTGGGGGGAACTTTGTTGGGGTCAAAATTTGCACCCCGGTTGACCAAGTCAAAGTCAAGGTCAACCCCAAGCCAGGTGGGCCTAAGCCCAAGCAAGTGGGCCAATGCCCGGGTCGAGCCCGAACACGAAGCGTTCGGCCTTCCGCCATACCAAAATAAAAATTATGTAACGAATAATTTTGATGTAATTTTTTGTGCATGAATGTATGCAAAATGGGTATAAAGCCAAATTTTTGTAAGCCCATGGCTTATGTGCAAAAAGAAATGGCACATGAGCCATGGGATGGGCAAAACACCATTTTGTAAAGTCCAAGGGGCTATATGTAAATATGTAAGCCTATATAAGGCAACATGATGATGAATAAAGGAACACTTTTTCATTCTCTCAAAAAACCTAGGGTTTGTGCCTCTTTCTCCTTCTCCAAGGTTCTAAACCTTCTCATTTCTTTTGAATTAAATCAAGAGTTTTAATCTTTCTTTTCCAAAACTAAGTAGTTTTCCACCACAAAACCCACAAAGGAGAACTCAGATCTCCCATCAGATCTCAAAAAGGAGAGATTTTTAAAATCTCCTACTTCTTGATCTTCAAGATCCGGCTAACAAAGGAAGAAGAAGGAGACCCATCTCCAGAATCCCCACTTTGGGGAAGAATTAGGGCTCAAGGGGAGAAGCCCTTCATCAGCTTCAAAACATCCAAGGAGTTTAACTCCATATATATATATATATATAATATTTCCTTTCTGAAGCATAGCTTCTGGTTCTGGGACTAAAAGTCCCCATTTTCTCACCGGCGCCCAAGCGCCAAGCGCCCAAGTGTCGACACGTGGCGCGCTAGCGCTCGAGCGCTTAGTGCTCAAGCGCCCAGCGCTCAAGCGCAAAGCACCCACGTGCCAATACGTGGCGTGCTTGTGCTCCAGCGCCTTCCGCTCAAGTGCAAAGTGCCCATGTGCCGACACGTGGCGCGCCTGCGCTCCAGTGCCCTACGCTCAAGCGCAAAGCGCCCACGTGCCGACACGTGGCGCGCTTGCGCTCAAGCGCAAAGCGCCCACGTGCCGACACATGGCGCGCCTGCGCTCCAGCGCCCTGCGCTCAAGCGCAAAACGCCCACGTGCCGACACGTGGCGTGCTTGCGCTCAAGCGCCCTGCACTCAAGCGCACAGCGCCTACATGCCGACACGTGGTGTGCTAGCGCCTAAGCGCACAGCACCTAAGCACACAACGCTCAAGGCGCTGACCCTACGCGTCCATTGGGCGCTTTTTCCTTTTTTTATGAATGTATACATGTATATATATGTACAGATACACACACACTCCACAACACTGTCCCCCTCCAAAAATTTTTGGGCCGGGGCGCTGCCCCGCACGGGGGCTGCTAGCTTCCTTAACCCCCAGCCCGCTATCCGGGTAGCGGGACACCCGTAAAAACTCTGCGTGGCTCCCGATATATCCAAAACCCCTTTTCAAAACACAACACACGCACGCTGCACATTGACTTTGCATGATCAGTTTAACCCGTTAATCGGAGGTTCCCTCGCCCCAAAGGCGAGGGGTAATTAACGTGTTAGTTATATGTATGCCCTAGAGGCCATTACTATACATAGGATGTATATTGTAGTGGATGCTTGGACATAATAGGGAGGACTTTCTTGCTCGACATGATAGTATGCTATCTGGTTGCTCTTTACCTTAACGTGTACACTGATTGTCTCTCTGTTACATGTTGGTAAAGCCCTTAGGATGTGTACTTGACTATCTGGACTATGATGCAGATCATACTAGTGGGGACATGGTAGTCCATAAGTACATCCTTCAAAGTCCCTAGTCGTGGGTGTATCGAGACGGGGCATCGATATACCAGAGTAGACTAGCGTGTACCTTCTCGACCCATACAGATGGGTGATGGATGATCCCATATCCATTGGTGTTTGACATCAGAGATGATATACGGGTGCTCAGTGGAGACTGGGTACACTGGACGGACTCGCCGAGAACTCCCAGATGGTATTATACCTTACGTCAGATGGCAGTTCTCTGGTGACACTGGTACAGAGTAGTCTGTTGACCCGAGATCGTCATAGAGTCTTGTGTGGTTCCCACTGTGCTTTGATTTCCATCTTACCACGTCCAAGAGGGCGTGCAAAATGGTGGTTTTTGGGTACAGTCCCGAGTCACATGGAGGCAATGAGCGATAGGAGGGGATTCGTCTCTCCCGGTATACGGAGTTGATGTTGCACTGTGTTCGATTGGCTATAACAGGAAGTCCCTGGCCAGGGCTGATCAGAGAATTGCTGGTAAGTGTTACCAGTAGTTTCTCGACCCGTTATGAGCCTCATATCGACACGACTTATCGAGCTATTGGGGTCTGACGTTTACCACCCCTAGGCAAGATATGCGACATATCAGACGACGAGACCGGACTGTACGGTAGTGTTACTGGTTGGATTCACTGGAGTGTGAGCGGGCTTGCTCGTTGATCTTCTGATCGCTCAATACCCGGGTGGCCGTTACGTTTAGCAGACCGCTTGCGGCTTGTGGGTGTTTGATATGATCATCACCTGCTGCCGGCGTATTGACGAGTCTTTAGAGTCCTACACAGAGGTTTCCTGGCTCAAGCGAAACGAAATAGGAGTGCATATGAGATATGTGCAGGACCGAGAATGATACCAGTATGTGATACTGTATTTGATTCTCGCGATATGTGACATTGCTCGGTTATATGCGATATAGCCGGGTTATCGGATCAAGTGTTGTTTCGATAAGTTGTTACTGAAGATACTAGTCGGTTATATGCTATATGACCGGATCGTTAAATCAAGTGTTGATTTAATTATTTAATGTATAATTATATATATATGATATATTACTTTGCATTAACTAGTATCGGTTCACTTTTAAATGGATTTTCTCACTTGTTTGTGCACATTGTATATATGATATATTTTTTGTGCACAAGATTGTATCATGTTTGATGATACATGCTAGTTTGGGTTTGTGTAAAGAATTAAACCATGGTTACATAAGTGGTTAGGGTTTCATTTCCTTTTCTCATTTATTTATATATTTATTTATTTCATTTAGAAAAGATAAAGAAAAAGAATGGTTGCTAGTTTTGTTTTATTTGAAGCTTCTTGAAGCTTTGAACAAGTCCACCATTCTTGTCTCTTCTCTAACCCTAACCACTCATCTAACCTTAGTTAAATCTCTACACTAAACCATGGTTGAGATTATGATAACTATCATATTGTTTTTATTTTTAAAAACAACATATCATATCTTCTTCTTCTTCTTCATCTTCTTCATCACTTGAAGAAACCTTCACTTCATCAATGGTGATTGATGAAAATGAGTGAGAAATCCAATTCTAAAGTCTACCCACTTCCTATTTCTTCATCCTCTACCTCTTTCCAAGTAGTAGAGTGTGTTTCCTTCACAAGTTTTCATGGCTTGGTGAAGGTGGAGCTTGATCTAGTGATGCTTCGACGTAGATCATCTTCGGCATCGTCGTCGATGACCTAGCCCGTCCATTCTCCGATGAAGCCGACGCTAGAGCCCGGGGTTCGACTTTGACAACGAGGAGACTTCATTGCGGAGCTATGGAGGTGGAGGACCGGATCTACAAAGGTTGTATATCCGTTCTTTTAGTTTAGTTGTAAACTAGTTTCATTTAGTCGCCTAGAATTCTAGCCAACGATCCGTAGTCTAGGGTTTCTTGGCACCGTAATTTTTTTAAATTGGCATGGTTGATGCCTTGTGAGACCTCTTGAGAGTGTCTAGGAACCCTACAGTGCCTACAGTGGTATCAGAGCCTAGCTAGAGCCTTAGGCGAAGACTAGACGGAATTTGAAACCCGAACGAACCCGAAACCCAACTCAAAAATTGCTCTCTGTCCTTTTTTCAAAAACTGGGATTTTTCCAGATTAAAAATGCTTAAAAAATTCAGCAGGGAAATCTAAGAATCACGGTGCAAAATTTTACTCATGAACAGTCAAAACTGCGGCGGAACCGCGGCAGAAGCCTAGCTTCTGCGGCGGTTCCGCGGCCCATTGATGACGTCAGCTTCACTTGTTTGCACAGTAATTCCTATTTTCTGAAGTTGGATTTTCTGGGAATTTTTAATATTTATTCAAGAGTTGAATTTTCTGGGGTTGTTTTGGGGATTCGGTGTTTCGATCGGAGTATCAGATTTTGTCTATGTGGCTTTCCGGATAAATATTAGAATATGTTAAAAAGTTCGACCGGATATAAATACCCAATTTTTCCCCTGTCGGGAAATTTCAAAGTGTTGGATTTTTTCGTAGTTTAACGACGTTCTAAGTGTTAGTTATATGTATGCCCTAGAGGCCATTACTGTACATGGGATGTATATTGTAGTGGATGCTGGGACATATATAGGGAGGACTTTCTTGCTCGACATGATAGTATGCTATCTGGTTACTCTTTACCTTAACGTGTATGCTGATTGTCTCTCTGTTACATGTTGGTAAAGCCCTTAGGATCTGTACTTGACTACCTGGACTATGATGCAGATCATACTAGTGGGGACATGGTAGTCCATAAGTACATCCTTCAAAGTCCCTAGTCGTGGGTGTATCGAGACGGGGCATCGATATGCCAGAGTAGACTAGCGTGTACCTTCTCGACCCATACAGATGGGCGATGGATGATCCCATATCCATTGGTGTTTGACATCGGAGATGATATACGGGTGCTCAGTAGAGACTGGGTACACTGGACGGACTCGCCGAGAACTCCCAGATGGTATTATACCTCACGTCAGATGGCAGTTCTCTGGTGACACTGGTACAGAGTAGTCTGTTGACCCAAGATCGTCATAGAGTCTTGTGTGGTTCCCACTGTGCTTTGATTTCCATCTTACCACGTCCAAGAGGGCGTGCAAAACGGTGGTTTTTGGGTACAGTCCCGAGTCACATGGAGGCAATGAGCGATAGGAGGGGATTCGTCTCTCCCGGTATATGGGGGTTGATGTTGCGCTGTGTTCGATTGGCTATAACAGGAAATCCCTGGCCAGGGTTGCAGAGATTTACTGGTAAGTGTTACCAGTAGTTTCTCGACAAGTTATAGACCTCATATCGACACGACTTATTGAGCTATTGGGGTCTGACGTTTACCACCCCTAGGCGAGATATGCAACAGATCAGACGATCAGACCGGACTGTACGGTAGTGTTACTGGTCGGATTCACTGGAGTGTGAGCGGACTTGCTCGTCGATCTTCAGATCGCTCAATACCCGGGTGGCCGTTACGTTTAGCAGACCGCTTGCGTCTTGTGGATGTTTGATATGATCATCATCCGCTGCCGGAGTATTGACGAGTCTTTAGAGTCCTACACAGAGGTTTCCTGGCTCAAGCGAAACGAAATAGGAGCGCATATGAGATATGTGCGGGACCGAGAATAATACGAGTATGTGATACCGTATTCTATTCTCGCGATAAATATATCGAATGGTTGTATGCGATATAACCTAGTTATCGATTCAAGCGTTGATTCGATAAGCCGATATATATGATACCAGTCGGTTATGTGCGCATGACCGGATCATTGAATCAAGTGTTGATTTAATGATTTAATGTATAATTATATATTTGATATATTACTTTGCATTAACTAGTATCGGTTCACTTTAGACGGATTTTCTCACTAGGATGTGCGCATTATATATGCGATATAATTTTGTGCACTTCCTTGTGTCATGTTTGATGATGCATGCCCAATTTTGGTTAAGTGTAAAGAATGAACCATGGTTGTGAATGGTTAGGGTTTTGTATTAATCATTCATTTATTTATATATATTTGTTTTGAATTTATATTGTGAGAAGAAAACAAAATGGTTGCAATTTTCTTCATGAAGTTTCTAAGTGCTTCATGCACTTTGACCATTTTGTCTTCTTCTCCTTTACCTAACCATTCACTAACTATGATTCACTCTCTACACCTAACTATGATTAAGTCATGATAAGTATTCTTTTTTATTGATAATTTAAACAATTCTTATCATAACTTTTTCATGAGCTTCTTCTTCTTCTTCAAAAACACATGAAGAAAAAGCTTCTAGTCATCAATGGTAGATTGATGATATGAGTGAGAAATCCAATTCTAAAGTATACCCACTTCCTATTTCTTCATCCTCTACCTCTTGCCAAGTAGTAGAGTGTGTTTACTTCACAAGATTTTAGGGTATGGTGAAGGAGGAGCTTGATCTAGCGATGCCTCGACGTAGATCATCTTCGGCATGGACATCGACGACCTAGCTTGCCCATTCTCCGACGAAGTCGACTCTAGAGCCCGGATTTGATTTGGACAGCGGAGATGACCTCGTTGCGGAGCCGTGGAGGTGGATATCCGGATCTACAAAGGTTGTAATTTCCGTATCTCATTAGTTAATCTGTTAACTAGTTCTTGTTCGCCTAGAAATCTAGTATACGATCCGTTGTTTAGGGTTTGTAGGCACCATAATTTTTGAAATTGCCATGGTTGATGGCTTGGGAGACCTCACTAGAGTGCCTAGGAACCCTGCAGTGGTATCAGAGCCTAGCTAGAGCCTTAGGCGAAGTCCAGACGGAAATTGAAGTCCGAACGAACCCGAAACCCCGATTCAAAGTTGCTCTCTGTACATTTTTTAAAAACAGGGAATTTTCAGTATTAAAAATATTCAGAGAAACATGCAGGAATATATAAGAGTTACTGTGAAGACGTAAGCCCTAATTCCCTTAAAGCGCCGCGCTTCCGCGGCACGAGCCTGGCTTGTGCCGCGCAAGCGCGGCGGTTTTGTCGTGTTGTGAGGTCTTGACAGCACAGTAACTCCTATTTAACATTTCTGGTATTCCTGGATATTTTTAATATATTTTCAAGAGTTGAATTTTTCTGAGTTGTTTTGGGAATTCGGTGTTTCGATCGGGGTATCATATTTTGTCTGTGTGGCTTTCCGGATAAATTTTAGGATATGTTAAAAAGTTCGACCGGATATAAATACCCAACTTTTCCCTTGTCGGGAAATTTCCAAGTGTTGGATTTTTCCGTAGTTTAACGACGTTCTAAGTAGTGCAAGTAACGCGATGGTCCCTCTAGAAGACACAAACCTTAACTCGATTATGTGACCGTCTTGAACTACCCTTTGAACCTTCGGGTTTGGGACAGTACGGCGTGCCACATGTGAGGCGTTGGCTTGACCCTTCTACGGCTGGACCGTTGGTACTGAGGTACGAACTGAATGTTGTTAGACTTATTTCATGTGTTGATCTGTATCGGGAAAACTTGGGTGTTCGATTGTTCGATCGAAAAGTTTAACATTTTCTGTTTATCTGGAATAGGATACAATAATCGGAATTCACAATGAGTTATATGATAACTAAATGAATGTTATAAACATAGCAGTTTAGTCTCACTTGATCGGTTGCCACGGAATTTTGATGTGATCAAAAGTCCGTTGCAATCACGTAGCGTACGCGGATACTCGCCGGGTAAACTTAATAGACAGCCTCACTCCATAGCCCCGACCAAGTGACTGTAGGAGAACCCCGTCGCCGAAAGCATCCCTCCGGGTGCTCGCGGTAGCGGTGTTCCGCCTTGGTGCACTTCGTCGCCGGTATCGGGGGTGCGGCCGCCTACTTAAGTTTGCGACGAGCATTCGATCAGTGTGTCGGGAATCTTGTTGAATTACCCGACTTAATATTGAAAAGTGTTTTCGATTTTGAGACTAAAATGCGGGGTTTATAATTGTTAGGCATGTGATGTCTAAGGTATTCATTTGATTAGGCATGCGATGTCTATGCAGATTGCGGATTCCAACTGTTGTAGTTTTACACTTTCTTTTCTGTGACCGTAAGTGTAATATGTGATATCGCCGGTTTCGTTGCTATATGTCAACGACAATTGGGATGGACATATTTACTTACGTTGATGACATGTGATGTTATGTGTTGCTGGATATGTTATATTGGATCGTCGTGTTTGAATAGCCGGGGGTTTTTATGTGAGATGAGTGTTTTTCATTTTCATTCATGTAAAATCTTGTATGTAATATTCTTTTATTGGGGCGCTTCCAGGTTGCGGGAGTTGTCACCTGTTGTATATTATTTACTTTTCCGCACTAGGATAGACCCAAGGAGGAGGGCACAAGTAACCGGGTTCTGGAGTCCAGTGGGAGATCAACTCGAGGAGTCGGGTCCGGGTCTCCTAACTCTAGAATTGGTAGGGTTGCTTGCCGCTCTCGTAGGGGTCTAGGGGTGTGGGTTTGGCTATTCATCACGACCGTGGAATCCGTGTTTTATACTGGCTCGTATTGAAAACACGGACGTCCTAGTATATCCAATATTTCATATGATTCTTCTGCTGCGATATCTGTGATGTGATCATGTGATGTTTCTGTGATGGATATAGTATATAGTATATATGATATATTATATAGACGTTACTTATGTTTTACACCCGCGCTAGCCCTGCCCTGCTCTGTCGTTAGTTACCTAACCTAACGGTGCACGAGGGGACATCGAGGCGAATGCGGATGGCATAAGTGTACGTCATATCTATCTGTGATGATTAGGTACTTAAATGATGGGACTTCATTAATGAGATTAATGAAATAAAAGAAACCTAAGATGTTGTAGAATCGAATTTCAAAATAAAACAGGTAGCTACAGTTCTTGCTTTGCACAGCGGTATATGTGATATATCCTGCACCTTATTCGATGAGGAAAGGACCGAGATCCCTTCACCGGAAGTGACTCCTTTAGCAATAACTGGCAGATGCTACACACTCGGTTTGTCTTTTGATTGCTTTTAAGTGTTTTTGCTTTGCATAGTGATATATATGATATATCCCGCACCTCATTCGACGAGGAAAGGACCGACGATCCCTTCACCGGGAGTGACTCCTTTAGCAAAACTAGAAAAGCCTAAAAAACACTCCATTTCAAAATCATTTGATTCTACAACGATATCAAGTTCATTACGCAATAGGTTTTCAGAAAAACCTGTCGTAGCCCTCCGTCATTTCAGATAAGTAGTAGTTAGTATTCGTGCTACGTTTGTTGGCCTGCGTCAAGGCGTAGTGTGCGGTAGCTAACTGGTGCTTATCTGCATAAGCATATGATGTGATTGGATTAGGGTAGTCGTGCGACTTTGTTGGCCTGCGTCAAGGGTCGTGCGGGTGGGTTTAATTCAATCAGGAAATGACGGGTTGAACTTGACTAGCGGACTATGGTTTGTTGGCCTGCGTCAAGGTCATAGGACGCTAGGGGCAAAATATTATCGGGAATTTCAAATGTTGAAATTTGCAATGAGATTGCATACCTTCTATGAGATAGTTGGATCCCGATACCCGCTGCGAGTAAGAGTTACTCCTGGGAGAGTTTTATACATTACAATTAGCTAATCAAGTAGGTGTCTAGAAAGGTGTCAACGGGGTTACGCCTCTGGGAAAACGAGGTTTACATTAATTAGGTTCGTGCGAAAGCACGGGGGACCTCCCTCAAAGTACCGACACTGGCCTGGCTGAAAGATTGGCGAACTTGTAGTGTGTAATTAATCCCGGCTAGTCTTTCCTTTTAGGGTTTGAAGGAAGATTTGATAAAAAGCAGTGGGAGCCATCCTGATTAGATAAAATAATAACCAATCTATTCTTGACAGAGCGCACGCTGAGTGTTTTCTTCTCTCTCTCTCCAGGTAGCGACCATATCACGCCTTAATCAAGATAATAATACGGAATATTGACCGAACCCACTTGTTATACTGAGCTAGGGAACGTTGGTCCCGCTCCAACTTATAATTGTTATAAGACAGAGCAGGAAATTGGGGATTACCAGAATTCCCGTGCCGCCCAAACGAAGAGAGTGCATGCTGATGCATCATCTTCGGGTTTGTTCGTTACACAGAACTGTTTCTCAGTATCCTCTACGTCCTGGGTATGTGATACCAGATCAGGATCCCAGATATGTAATCTGTTACATAGGGCTACAGATAGGTAGAGAACTGAGAACGGGTGATAAGTTTCATGAGGCAGAAAACGGGGCAAGAGTTGCAGCCAAGTCTGTCGGTCACTGTCACCCTGTATTACCAATACATTGATTCTGAACGAATGTTGTTAGATACCGAACCTGATATACCAAATCATATCACTCTCTTTGTTAGTAAAGAAAGGATATAATTTTGTATTGTTGGATAATGTTTTGAACATTTCCTATATCAAAAGTTGATCGGTTCAGGCACGTTATCTAAAAGCATTAATGTTCTAAATCAAACTACAGTTCTTAGTATATAGAACACACATAAGAGGACGAGTTCAGAAATGAACGAATCCTACTTGAGGCATTGTAGACTAGGTCAGATCAATGTGACCCGACTAGCTAGAGTTACATAAAGATGCATATTTAAATTAGTTTGAATTTACATCTTGTGAAACTTGCCAGTCATGTCACAAAGATAAGATGACCATAGCTCCGTTTACTGGAAACAGAGAAAGAGTTAGTAAACTCTTGGGATGATACATGTTGATGTATGAAGGTCCCCTGTCTACACCTGCCAAGACTGGTTCTTTATACTTCATTATATTCTCTGATAATCTCTCAAGATTCAGACATATGTTCCTGTTGAAACACAAGTCCGAACCTTTTGAGATATTCACGGAATATAAGTTAGAAGTAGAGAACCAGAATACGGGTATAAGTATTATGTCCTATGATGAGATCAAGGAGGAGAATACTTGAGCACGAAAATCCTGGATTATTCCAAAGGAGAATGAGATTCTCTCTCAGCATTACTCCTCCGCATACACCATAGCACGATGGTATATCGGGGCGGAGCAATCACACCCTATGTGATAAGGTGTGCTCTATGATGAGTAATACTGAGTTACCTTTTTCCTTTTGGGTGTTATGCACTTGAGAAGCTGCATACCTATTGAATAGGGTTCGAATCAAATTAGTTGCCTACCATTTCATATGTGATGTGGAAAGGGAAGAGCCTATGTCTTAAGTTAGTTAAGATTTAGGGTTGTCCGGCCTATGTCTAAAAGCAAAATCCGGACAAGCTCGAGGCAAGGTCTGTTATGTAGAACTGGAAGTGTTCCAGCTATACGAACTACAGCAGATGATTTGATAGAACCAAGGGATTCAGTAGATACCAACGAACCTCAGCCTCTCCGCCGATCTAGTAGGGTTCCTCACCCACCTGAGAGATACTTCGGTTTCTCTATGACAGTGGGAGCGAGGATTACATCATGAGATGATGACCCAACTAGTTTCGAGCTGGCCATCAGGAGTAAGACTCTGTAAGAATGGCTGGATGCTTAGTGATCTGAGATGGAATCCTTATACACCAGCAAAGTATGGACTTTA
This sequence comes from Agapanthus africanus, assembly GCA_030015575.1. Taxonomy (NCBI): domain Eukaryota; kingdom Viridiplantae; phylum Streptophyta; class Magnoliopsida; order Asparagales; family Amaryllidaceae; genus Agapanthus; species Agapanthus africanus. The sequence goes on from JASDDO010000026.1 coordinate 360,462,376, forward strand.
GCTGCAAGATCTGAAGGGTTAAATCCCCATCAGGAGCAAGTATATCTTGAGAAGATTACTTGGTGTACATGGAAGAGTTGAGACTTTCAAAGCTAGACTTGTTAAAGCTTTTCGTCATTGACCAGGCGTGGATCATGATGAAACCTTTTCAAGTGACTATGCTTAAGTCCATCCAGATCCTACTTACCACGGCTACATACCATGACTACGATATCTGGTGGTTGGGTGTCTTGACTGCTTTTCTAAATGATGATTTAGAAGAGTGCGTCTGTAAGTACACAGCCAGAGGGCTTCGTAGACAGTGGGAGCAGCGGAAACGTGTGCAAGATGCTTTATAGGATAAAGCAGGCATCGCGGAGTTGGAACATCTATTTTGATGAATTAGTCAAAGAGTTTGACATCATCAAAATGGTAGATGAACCTTGTATAAACAAGAAGGTAGTAGGGAGTATGGTGACGATCCTCGTAGAGTACGTGGATGACATACTCTTGATAGGGAAGGAGTTTCCTATGCTACGCTCGATCAATCTCCGCTTATCACTAGGATTCTCCATATAGAATCAAAATGATACCTACTAAATCCTGGATTTTGGATCTATGAGATAGATCTAAATGGATGTTTGGATTCTCACTAGTTGTAGTGAGATGTATCAAACGATCCTAGGGAGAATCACTGGAAGAGTTCCAGGATGATAAGGACGACTGAATGTCAGTCGCAGGCATTGTCTTTTCCTTCGGTAAAGGGACGGTATGTTGGAAGAGTTCCAAGCTAGATACCGTGACATACTAGACGATAAAGGCAGGATACATCGCTACTTAAGATGCTACCAAGAGGCTGTTTGGGTGTATATTGGTTCATGAGATGAACTACGTTCCTACCATTGTGAGACAATGGAGTTGTGGCTCATGCCGAGGAACACCGGTCCCATCAGTGATCCAGACTTATTCTAAGGCAGCATCGCCTGATCATGGAGATGGTTGATCTCCAGGGTGATCGAGGTTTGGAGAGTAGACTCAGAGAACAACACAGCGAATCCACTCACAAAGGCCTGTTCCCAGAGAGAGACTTTTATGGGATGGTTGAGTATGAGATACTGCAACCACTGCTACAGATGGCCCTAGTGCAAGTGGGAGATTGTTAGTTATATGTATGCCCTAGAGGCCATTACTGTACATGGGATGTATATTGTAGTGGATGCTGGGACATATATAGGGAGGACTTTCTTGCTCGACATGATAGTATGCTATCTGGTTACTCTTTACCTTAACGTGTATGCTGATTGTCTCTCTGTTACATGTTGGTAAAGCCCTTAGGATCTGTACTTGACTACCTGGACTATGATGCAGATCATACTAGTGGGGACATGGTAGTCCATAAGTACATCCTTCAAAGTCCCTAGTCGTGGGTGTATCGAGACGGGGCATCGATATGCCAGAGTAGACTAGCGTGTACCTTCTCGACCCATACAGATGGGCGATGGATGATCCCATATCCATTGGTGTTTGACATCGGAGATGATATACGGGTGCTCAGTAGAGACTGGGTACACTGGACGGACTCGCCGAGAACTCCCAGATGGTATTATACCTCACGTCAGATGGCAGTTCTCTGGTGACACTGGTACAGAGTAGTCTGTTGACCCAAGATCGTCATAGAGTCTTGTGTGGTTCCCACTGTGCTTTGATTTCCATCTTACCACGTCCAAGAGGGCGTGCAAAACGGTGGTTTTTGGGTACAGTCCCGAGTCACATGGAGGCAATGAGCGATAGGAGGGGATTCGTCTCTCCCGGTATATGGGGGTTGATGTTGCGCTGTGTTCGATTGGCTATAACAGGAAATCCCTGGCCAGGGTTGCAGAGATTTACTGGTAAGTGTTACCAGTAGTTTCTCGACAAGTTATAGACCTCATATCGACACGACTTATTGAGCTATTGGGGTCTGACGTTTACCACCCCTAGGCGAGATATGCAACAGATCAGACGATCAGACCGGACTGTACGGTAGTGTTACTGGTCGGATTCACTGGAGTGTGAGCGGAATTGCTCGTCGATCTTCAGATCGCTCAATACCCGGGTGGCCGTTACGTTTAGCAGACCGCTTGCGGCTTGTGGATGTTTGATATGATCATCATCCGCTGCCGGAGTATTGACGAGTCTTTAGAGTCCTACACAGAGGTTTCCTGGCTCAAGCGAAACGAAATAGGAGCGCATATGAGATATGTGCGGGACCGAGAATAATACGAGTATGTGATACCGTATTCTATTCTCGCGATAAATATATCGAATGGTTGTATGCGATATAACCTAGTTATCGATTCAAGCGTTGATTCGATAAGCCGATATATATGATACCAGTCGGTTATGTGCGCATGACCGGATCATTGAATCAAGTGTTGATTTAATGATTTAATGTATAATTATATATTTGATATATTACTCTGCATTAACTAGTATCGGTTCACTTTAGACGGATTTTCTCACTAGGATGTGCGCATTGTATATGCGATATAATTTTGTGCACTTCCTTGTGTCATGTTTGATGATGCATGCCCAATTTTGGTTAAGTGTAAAGAATGAACCATGGTTGTGAATGGTTAGGGTTTTGTATTAATCATTCATTTATTTATATATATTTGTTTTGAATTTATATTGTGAGAAGAAAACAAAATGGTTGCAATTTTCTTCATGAAGTTTCTAAGTGCTTCATGCACTTTGACCATTTTGTCTTCTTCTCCTTTACCTAACCATTCACTAACTATGATTCACTCTCTACACCTAACTATGATTAAGTCATGATAAGTATTCTTTTTTATTGATAATTTAAACAATTCTTATCATAACTTTTTCATGAGCTTCTTCTTCTTCTTCAAAAACACATGAAGAAAAAGCTTCTAGTCATCAATGGTAGATTGATGATATGAGTGAGAAATCCAATTCTAAAGTATACCCACTTCCTATTTCTTCATCCCCTACCTCTTGCCAAGTAGTAGAGTGTGTTTACTTCACAAGATTTTAGGGTATGGTGAAGGAGGAGCTTGATCTAGCGATGCCTCGACGTAGATCATCTTCGGCATGGACATCGACGACCTAGCTTGCCCATTCTCCGACGAAGTCGACTCTAGAGCCCGGATTTGATTTGGACAGCGGAGATGACCTCGTTGCGGAGCCGTGGAGGTGGATATCCGGATCTACAAAGGTTGTAATTTCCGTATCTCATTAGTTAATCTGTTAACTAGTTCTTGTTCGCCTAGAAATCTAGTATACGATCCGTTGTTTAGGGTTTGTAGGCACCATAATTTTTGAAATTGCCATGGTTGATGGCTTGGGAGACCTCACTAGAGTGCCTAGGAACCCTGCACTAAGTAGTGCAAGTAACGCGATGGTCCCTCTAGAAGACAACAAACCTTAACTCGATTATGTGACCGTCTTGAACTGCCCTTTGAACCTTCGGGTTTGGGGCAGTACGGCGTGCCACATGTGAGGCGTTGGCTTGACCCTTCTACGGCTGGACCGTTGGTACTGAGGCATGAACTGAATGTTTTTTTAAACTTATTTCATGTGTTGATCTGTATCGGGAAAACTTGGGTGTTCGATTGTTCGATCGGAAAGTTTAACATTTTCTATTTATCTGGAATGGGATACAATAATTGGAATTCACAAGTAGTTATGTGATAACTGAATGAATGTTATAAACATAGCAGTTTAGTCTCACTTGATCGGTTGCCACGGAATTTTGATGTGATCAAAAGTCCGTCGCAATCACGTAGCGTACGCGGATACTCGCCCGGTAAACTTAATAGAAAGCCTCACTCCATAGCCCCGACCAAGTGATTGTAGGAGAACCCCGTCGCCGAAAGCATCCGTTCGGGTGCTCGCGGCAGCGGTGTTCCGCCTTGGTGCACTTCGTCGACGGTATCGGGGGTGCGGCCGTCTACTAAAGTTTGCGACGAGCATTCTATCAGGATGTCGAGAATCTTGTTGAATTACCCGACTTGATATTGAAAAGTGTTTTCGATAATGAGACTAAAATGCGGGGTTTATAATTGTTAGGCATGCGATGTCTAAGGAATTCATTTGATTAGGCATGCGATGTCTATGGAGGTTGCGGATTCCAACTGTTGTAGTTTTACACTTTCTTTTCTGTGACTGTAAGTGTAATATGTGATATCGCCGGTTTCGTTGCTATATGTCAACGACAATTGGGATGCGCATATTTACTTACGTTGATGATATGTGATGTTATGTGTTGCTGGATATGTTATATTGGATCGTCGTGTTTGAATAGCCGGGGTTTTTTTATGTGAGATGAGTGTTTTTCATTTTCATTCATGTAAAAACTTGTATGTAATATTCTTTTATTGGGGCACTTCCAGGTTGCGGATGATGTCACCATTTGTATATTATTTACTTTTCCGCACTAGGATAGACCCAAGGAGGGGAGCACAAGTAACCGGGTTCTGGAGTCCAGTAGGAGACCAACTCGAGGAGTCGAGTCCGGGTCTCCTAACTCTAGAATTGGTAGGGTTGCTTGCTGCTCTCGTAGGGGTCTAGGGGTGTGGGTTTGGCTATTCATCGCGACCGTGGAATCCGTGTTTTATACTGGCTCGTATTGAAAACATGGACATCCTAGTATATCCAATATTTCATATGTTTCTTCTGCTGCGATATCTTTGATGTGATCATGTGATGTTCTGTGATAGATACTATATATAGTTTATATGATATATTATATAGACGTTACTTATGTTTTACACCCGCGCTAGCCCTGCCCTGCTCTGCCGTTAGTCACCTAACCTAACGGTGCACGAGGGGACATCGAGGCGAATGCGGATGGCATAAGTGTACGTCGTATTTATCTGTGATGTTTAGGTACTTAAATGATGGGACTTCATTAATGTGATTAATGAAAGAAAAGAAACCTAAGATGTTGTAGAATCGAATTTCAAAATAAAACAGGTAGCTACAGTTCTTGCTTTGCACAGTGATATATATGATATATCCTGCACCTTATTCGATGAGGAAAGGACCGAGATCCCTTCACCGGGAGTGACTCCTTTAGCAATAACTGGCTGATGCTACACACTCGGTTTGCCTTTTGATTGCTTTTAAGAATTTTTGCTTTGCACAGTGATATATATGATATATCCTGCACCTCATTCGACGAGGAAAGGGCCGACGATCCCTTCACCGGGAGTGACCCCTTTAGCAAAACTAGAAAAGCCTCAAAAGTACTCCATTTTAAAATCATTTGATTCTACAACGATATCAAGTTCATTACGCAATAGGTTTTCAGAAAAACCTGTCGTAGCCCTCCGTCATTTCAGATAAGTACTAGTTAGTATTCGTGCTACGTTTGTTGACTATGTTAAGGCGTAGTGTGCGGTAGCTAATTAGTGCTTATCTGCATAAGCATATGATGCGATTGGATTAGGGTAGTCGTGCGACTTTGTTGACTATGTTAAGGGTCGTGCGGGTGGGTTTAATTCAATCGGGAAATGACGGGTTGAACTTGACTAGCACTTATGATTTGTTGACTATGTTAAGGTCATATAGCTGCTAGGGGCAAAATATTATCGGGAATTTCAAGTGTTGAAATTTGCAATGAGATTGCATACCTTCTATGAGATAGTTGGATCCCGATACCCGCTGCGAGTAATTGTTACTCCTGGGAGAGTTTTATACATTACAATTAGCCGATCAAGTAGGTGTCTAGAAAGGTGTCAACGGGGTTACGCCTCTGGGAAAACGAGGTTTACATTAATTAGGTTCGTGCGAAAGCACGGGGGACCTCCCTCAAAGTACCGACACTGGCCTGGCTGAAAAATTGGCGAACTTGTAGTGTGTAATTAATCCCGGCTAGTCTTTCCTTTTAGGGTTTGAAGGAAGATTTGATAAAAAGCAGTGGGAGCCATCCTGATTAGATAAAATAAAAACCAATCTATTCTTGCAAGAGCGCACGCTGAGTGTTTTCTTCTCTCTCTCTCCTGGTAGCGACCATATCACGCCTTAATCAAGATAGTAATACGGATTATTGACCGAACCCGCTTGTTATACTGAGCTGGGGAACGTTGGTCCCGCTCCAACTTATAATTTTTATAAGACAGAGCAGGAAATTGGGGAATACCAGATTTCCCGTGCCACCCAAACGAAGAAAGTGCATGCTGATGCATCATCTTCGGGTGTGTTCGTTACAAAGAACTGTTTCTCAAATGTCCTCTACGTCTTGGGTATTTGATACCGGATCAGGATTCCAGATATGTAATCTGTTACATAGGGCTACAGATAGGTAGAGAACTGAGAACGGGTGATAAGTTTTATGAGGCAGAAAACGGGGCAAGAGTTGCAGCCAAGTCTGTTGGTCACTGTCACCCTGTATTACCAGAATACATTGATTCTGAACGAATGTTATTAGATACCAAACCTGATATACAAAATCATGTCAGTTTCTTTATCAGTAAAGAAATGATAAAATTTTGTATTGTTGGATAATGTTTTGAACATTTCCTATATCAAAAGTTGATCGGTTCAGGCACGTTATCTAAAAGTATTGATGTTCTAAATCAAACTACAGTTCTTAGTATACAGAGCACACACAAGAGGAAGAGTTCAGAAATGAACGAATTCTTCTTGATTTATTAGAGACTAGGTCATATCAATGCGACCCGACTAGCTGGAGTTACATGTAGATGCATATTCAAATCAGTTTGAATTTACATCTTGTGAAACTCGCCAGTCATGTCACAAAGATAAGATGACCACAGCCCTGTTTATTGGAAACAGAGAAAGAGTTAGTGAACTCTTGGGATGATACATGTTGATGTATGTAGGTCCCCAGTCTACGCATGCCAGGACCGGTTCTTTTTACTTCATTACATTCTCTGATAATCTTTCGAGATTCAGACCTATGTTCCTGTTGAAACACAAGTCAGAACCTTTTGAGATATTCACAGAATATAAGTTAAAAGTAGAGAACCAAAATACGGGTATAAGTATTATGTCCTTTGATGTGATCGAGGAGGAGAATACTTGAGCACAGAAATCCTGGACTATTCTAAAGCAGAATGAGATTCTCTCTTGGCATTACTCCTCCGAATACACCATAACACGATGGTATATCGGGGCGGAGCAATCACACCCTATATGATATGGTGTGCTCTATGATGAGTATTACTGAGTTACCTATTTCCTTTTGGGAGTTATGCACTTATGAAGTTGCATACCTATTGAATAGGGTTCCAATCAAATCTGTTGCCTACCACTTCATATGTGATATGGAAAGGGAAGAGCCCATATCTTAAGTCAGTTAAGATTTGGGGTTGTCCGGCCGATGTCTAAAGGCAAAATCCGGACAAGCTCGAGGCAAGATCTGTTATGTACAACTGGAAAGGTTCCAGCTATACAAATGGCAGCTGATGATTTGATAAAACCAAAGGATTCAGTAGATTCCAACGAACCTCAGCCTCTCCGCCGATCTAGTAGGGTTCCTCACCCACCTGAGAGATACTTTGGTTTCTCTGTGACAGTGGGAGCGAGGATTGCATCATGAGATGATGACCCAACTATTTTCGAGCTGGCCATCAGGAGTGAGACTCTGTAAGAATGGCTGGATGCTTAGTGATCTGAGATGGAATCCTTATACACCAACAAAGTATGGACTTTAGTTGCTATATCTGAAGGGTTAAATCCCCATCAGGAGCAAGTATATCTTGAGAAGATTACTTGGTGTACATGGAAAAGTTGAGACTTTCAAAGCTAGACTTATTAAAGGTTTGCATCATTGACCAGGTGTGGATCATGATGAAACCTTTTCTAAGGATCTATGCTTAAGTCCATCCAGATCCTACTTGCCACGGCTACATACCATGACTACGATATCTGGTGGTTGGGTGTCATGAATCCTTTTCTAAATGATGTTTTAGAAGAAAGCGTCTATAAGTACACAGCCAGAGGGCGTCGTAGATAGTGGGAGCAGCAGAAACGTGTGCAAGATGTTTTATATGATAAAGCAGGCATCGCGGAGTTGGAACGTCTGTTTTGATGTAGTAGTCAAACAGTTTGACTTCATCAAAATGGTAGATGAACCTTGTATATACAAAAAGGTAGTAGGGAGTATGGTAGTGTTCCTCGTAGAGTACGTGGATGACATACTCTTGATAGGGAAGGAGTTTCCTATGCTACGCTCGATCAATCTCCGATTATCACAAAGATTCTCCATATAGGATCAAAGTGATACCTACTAAATCCTGGATTTTAGATCTATGAGATAGATCTAATTGGGTGTTAGGATTCTCACTAGTAGTAGTGAGATGGTATCAATCGATCCTGGGGAGAATCACTGGAAAGGTTCCAGGGTGATAAATACGACTGAGTGTCAGTCGCAGGCATTGTCTTTACCCTCAGTAAAGGGACGGTATGTTGGAAGAGTTCCAAGCTAGATACCGTGACATACTAGACGATAAAGGCAGGATACATCGCTACTTAAGATGCTACCATAGATGCTGTTTGGGTGTATATTGGTTCATGAGATGAACTATGTTCCTACCATTGTGAGACAATGGAGTTGTGGCTTATGCCAAGGAACGCCGGTCCCATCAGTGATCTAGACATATTCTAAGGCAGTATCACCTGATCATGGAGATGGATGATCCCCAGGGTGATCGAGGTTTGGAGAGTAGACTCAGAGGACAACACAGCGGATCCACTCACAAAGGCATGTTCCCAGAGAGAGATTTTTATGGGATTGTTGAGTATGAGATACTACAACCACTGCTATCAGATGGCCCTAGTGCAAGTGGGAGATTGTTAGTTATATGTATGCCCTAGAGGCCATTACTATACATAGGATGTATATTGTAGTAGATGCTTGGACATATATAGGGAGGACTTTCTTGCTCGACATGATAGTATGCTATCTGGTTGCTCTTTACCTTAACGTGTACACTGATTGTCTCTCTGTTACATGTTGGTAAAGCCCTTAGGATGTGTACTTGACTATCTGGACTATGATGCAGATCATACTAGTGGGGACATGGTAGTCCATAAGTACATCCTTCAAAGTCCCTAGTCGTGGGTGTATCGAGACGGGGCATCGATATACCAGAGTAGACTAGCGTGTACCTTCTCGACCCATACAGATGGGCGATGGATGATCCCATATCCATTGGTGTTTGACATCAGAGATGATATACGGGTGCTCAGTGGAGACTGGGTACACTGGACGGACTCGCCGAGAACTCCCAGATGGTATTATACCTTACGTCAGATGGCAGTTCTCTGGTGACACTGGTACAGAGTAGTCTGTTGACCCGAGATCGTCATAGAGTCTTGTGTGGTTCCCACTGTGCTTTGATTTCCATCTTACCACGTCCAAGAGGGCGTGCAAAACGGTGGTTTTTGGGTACAGTCCCGAGTCACATGGAGGCAATGAGCGATAGGAGGGGATTCGTCTCTCCCGGTATAGGGAGTTGATGTTGCACTGTGTTCGATTGGCTATAACAGGAAGTCCCTGGCCAGGGCTGATCAGAGAATTGCTGGTAAGTGTTACCAGTAGTTTCTCGACCCGTTATGAGCCTCATATCGACACGACTTATCGAGCTATTGGGGTCTGACGTTTACCATCCCTAGGCAAGATATGCGACATATCAGACGACGAGACCGGACTGTACGGTAGTGTTACTGGTTGGATTCACTGGAGTGTGAGCGGGCTTGCTCGTCGATCTTCTGATCGCTCAATACCCGGGTGGCCGTTACGTTTAGCAGACCGCTTGCGGCTTGTGGGTGTTTGATATGATCATCACCTGCTGCCGGCGTATTGACGAGTCTTTAGAGTCCTACACAGAGGTTTCCTGGCTCAAGCGAAACGAAATAGGAGTGCATATGAGATATGCGGGGGACCGAGAATGATACCAGTATGTGATACTGTATTTGATTCTTGCGATATGTGACATTGCTCGGTTATATGCGATATAGCCGGGTTATCGGATCAAGTGTTGTTTCGATAAGTTGTTACTGAAGATACTAGTCGGTTATATGCTATATGACCGGATCGTTAAATCAAGTGTTGATTTAATGATTTAATGTATAATTATATATATATGATATATTACTTTGCATTAACTAGTATCGGTTCACTTTTAAATGGATTTTCTCACTTGTTTGTGCACATTGTATATATGATATATTTTTTGTGCACAAGATTGTATCATGTTTGATGATACATGCTAGTTTGGGTTTGTGTAAAGAATTAAACCATGGTTACATAAGTGGTTAGGGTTTCATTTCCTTTTCTTATTTATTTATATATTTATTTATTTCATTTAGAAAAGATAAAGAGAAAAGAATGGTTGCTAGTTTTGTTTTATTTGAAGCTTCTTGAAGTTTTGAACAAGTCCACCATTCTTGTCTCTTCTCTAACCCTAACCACTCATCTAACCTTAGTTAAATCTCTACACTAAACCATGGTTGAGATTATGATAACTATCATATTGTTTTTATTTTTAAAAACAACATATCATATCTTCTTCTTCTTTTTCATCTTCTTCATCACTTGAAGAAACCTTCACTTCATCAATGGTGATTGATGAAAATGAGTGAGAAATCCAATTCTAAAGTCTACCCACTTCCTATTTCTTCATCCTCTACCTCTTGCCAAGTAGTAGAGTGTGTTTCCTTCACAAGTTTTCATGGCTTGGTGAAGGTGGAGCTTGATCTAGTGATGCTTCGACGTAGATCATCTTCGGCATCGTCGTCGATGACCTAGCCCGTCCATTCTCCGATGAAGCCGACGCTAGAGCCCGGGGTTCGACTTGGACAGCGAGGAGACTTCATTGCGGAGCTATGGAGGTGGAGGACCGGATCTACAAAGGTTGTATATCCATTCTTTTAGTTTAGTTGTAAACTAGTTTCATTTAGTCGCCTAGAATTCTAGCCAACGATCCGTAGTCTAGGGTTTCTCGGCACCGTAATTTTTTTAAATTGGCATGGTTGATGCCTTGTGAGACCTCTTGAGAGTGCCTAGGAACCCTACAGTGCCTACAAAACGGTAGCTTAGTCCGCGGCTGCCGGAGATTCTGATCCCCACGATCAATAAACCCCGGCCTACCCTAGGCAGGGGGAATCTGTAATCCGCCTGACAAGCGCGCGCGTATTCCCATCTCAATGGGTTGACGAAAAACACCCTACACCTATATCAGTGGATTGTTAGGTAAGGAGCATTAAACAGCGGTGTAATTCTTCCTAACCATAAGTACAGTTTTCAACCTACAACGCACAGGGTTTGAGTTATTCAACTCAACGGACTTATACAAAGTATTGTATGTTGTCCAGTGTCCATTAGGACAGAGGGGTTGGTCCTCGTACTATATTCTGTTTACTTGTGACTTCTCTGGTTCTTAGACAGGTGTTTCGTAGAAACACAAGGTCCAAGTTTTGAGAAGTTGTAGGTATGAGAGTAAAGTCGAGAACCAGGTGTTGCAAGTATCGGGATTCTTCAAGGTGATCGAAGATGTTGATACTTGTGTATAGTATTCAGTTGATAGTAATGGTTTTTGAGAAACTTGTTTCTCTTTCTGGTTACTCATGTTTGGATGCACTCCTAAGTTGAGTAATGCTGATCAGCCTCTCTCCATTTAGTTGACATGCACTGGAGTCAGCTGCATGATTTGAATCTGGTTCCAATTAAATCAGTGCCTCTATTTCTATATTGGATATAGAATGGTTCATATCTTAACGATGTTAAGGTACGGGGAGTTGTCCGGCTTATGCTTAAAACCAGACTCTGGATAACTCAAGGCACGTTTCTGTAACGGCTGTTTGTGGGTTGACCCGGGCTATGACGAGGGTTGATTTTCTACCATCTAGAAGATCAATGGTGATATTGTTCTTGACTCGCCACAGTTTTAGTAAAATAGACTTTTTCAGAAAACAATAGTGGGAGTATGGTAGAACTGGAAGTGATTCCAGAACAGCAAACGATTACTAAAAATTTAATAAGAACCTAAAGATTCAATCTGGTTTGACATTCCATTGGCCACTCCGCAGATATGGTGGGTAACCTCAAGCACCCGAGAGGTACTCCGGTAGCCTCAAGGACGGTGACAGGGAGGTTTTTGTTTACCCAGACTTGCCATTGCTGTTGTTCCAGACTGTGAGACCCGGCAGGAGGATGAGTATAGCGTCGTTCTAAACTAGCTTTAGAAGTGTACGTGTATATTATTCTGCCAGAGGGTTGTTGTTCAGACCATAATATTTGCCTTTATCATTCCCCTATTCTTATCCGTTTTAGAAATAAACAGGTACTCTTGACGCACTTTTGTTACATGTTACAGGATACAGGGCTTGGATGCGAATACAGTGAAAAAGACACAAAACAACAGAAAAAGGAACTTTTGACCAACAATTAGACGGATCTCAGTCAAGCCCAGTTCATGTAGGTGCAAGACAACGCAAGTCAAGGTGAAACGGTTAAAAGACCAATACAAATCTTCACTGAAAATCTGGAGAAGATTCAGAAGTCCAACAGAGGAAAGAAATATAAAAAGACAAAGCCCAAGAAGCCAAGAAAATAACCCCAAACTTTGACAACCCAACTCCACAGTTTGGCCGCGGAACCGCGGCCAAACCTAGCCTGGTGCCGCGGTTCTTCGGCCGTACAGAGAGCTTGTCGGTGGAATTTTGGTGCGTCGGTGCGTCGGTGCAGATGTTAGGATTTTCAGGGGTCAAATCTGTAATTGCGCATGTGCGAGAGTCTGTAACCCTAGGTTTCATATTTTCCTATAAATTGTAATTTTAGATCTGTAAAATGTTATACCTCTTTTCAATAATTAAAATTCAGAATTTCTGGGAATGATATTCAGATCTCTTCTGTCTTCTACTTGGAGGGAGCCATCAAATCAGTAGGTAATTTTATTTCATTGCTTTTATTTTCTAGAATGTTTTCTCATCCTCTAATGAGCGAGTAATCTCCTCGCTTGTTAGGGTTAGCCTTAGGGAAAGGGTTGAGAGATGAGATCTCTCACCCCTTTCAATGCCACTTTAACCTAACGAATTAGAACTCCACGCATACGAGCACAACCGCTCCCTGTGGCATCCTACCCATCGAGGTAACGATGAACCGTAGTATAAAGGGCCGGTTGCGCGCGTTTTCCGTGGGGGTTAGGGTGATTATCAACAAAGGAGGGATACGAATCTACAGGAAGAAATATCTTCCCAAAATATTCGTATCCACTTTATTGATAATTAACTTAACACCTAATAGATCTAAAAAAGTAGGCATTGAAAGCGGTGATGAAAAACGTTAATCTCCAAAACTTCCCCTAAGCCTAACCCTAGCAAGACTTTTAATTAAATTAATTAGATCTAGTTTTCATAGATTGTTATAAACCAACCAAAACGACAAATTGAATCAACTCGTTAAAACACATAAAAGGAATTTACCCGTCTCTGTGGATCGACCCGTACTCACCGGCTAGCTGCGAAGCGACGCCGTTTCTGATTGCGGTAAATACAAGTTTTAACACTAATCAAATGGCGCCGTTGCCGGGGACGGCGTAATATTTCTTTTTGTGAATTTTCGGATTGATATAAATTTTAAAAAAAAAAAAATTATAAAATTCTGAAAATATAAAAAAATATAAAAATTATCAAATTTGATCTGTTTGAAGGGTTTATTTTTGAATCTTGCAGGAATAGCGAAGATCTGAAATTTTACAGAGCGCAAATCAGAAAGGTACATATAAGAACAGAGAGGAACTATCAGTACAGAGCTACACAATTTTTTCCAGTGGCTGAACCCATCCCCGGACCGCGTTTCCGCCGCAAAAGACACCCCCAGGCCGCGGATCCGCGCTCTGACTGCCACGTCAGCACATCAATTTTGCTCTGTTTGTTCTCTCTTCCTCCCCTCTGTAACCTCCATATATCCACTGTAAAAAATTTTCTGCAGGAATTCTTTGCGCTAAAAATCTTCTCCCCCTTCTAAATAACAGATTTCTGCAGGTTTCTTTGCGCCGCGCTAAAATTTTTTGATTGCAAGTGAAATTGTATTGTTTTGCATAATTTAATCGGACTCTAAGAGGCTATTTGACCAAACTCAGATTGGGTGGGGATTTCATCACCCTTCCCAGGACCCCAGAAAACACTTAAAGCATTTTGCATCGACCACAATTAATTAAAAAAGATTAGACTCAGACCTAAGGACATCGAGCTCAATAGGAAAATGACTAGTATAGGCATCGGCCGTTTATCCTAACCGACTTTGCGGCGTCTAGGATAGTGGTTATTAATTAGGCCCACTGTAGTGGTGGTTCCTTCCCACTTACCTGGCCGTATTTGTCCATGAAGAGGCGGTTTGAGGTCCTATTTCTAGCCCTAATTAGGAGCTGTCTAGCAGACTTAGGCAACCCTAGATTTAGGCCTGATTGTGCATGTGTGGTTGATACATTTGTGTTACGAGTCCCATTTTCTAAAACCTTCTCGCAAAACTCTCCAATAAAAAAAAATAATAAAGAAAAATCTTTTCAAAACTTGCAACTTGCCGCTAAGAAAACTTGCACCTCACTTCCATCATTTCTCCTTCATTGACGTTATCTTACCCCCACATTCTGTTTTTCTATTTTTTTTTCTGACTGCACTACCCTTTAGTGTATGTCATTTTGGACTAGGGATACTAACGCCCGATTAGTCCGTGTTTCGTTGGTACCGACCGACGAAACCTTCGACGAACCCTTCGTCGACATTCCGTCCATTTCCTTACCTCCACCTTCAAACTCTTCTTTCGAAGGTATGTCGGGATTCAACCCCAACGATACATTACCGACGGGAATGATTCCACCGCCGCCAGGTGCGAATAACCCGAATCTTCCGCCTGTTGTAGCGCCCGCACGAGTTGCGCTCCAGGATCTCTTCTACCCCGTCCGCACTTCTTTACCTACATGTCTTTCACCCCCACCGGCAAATGGGGACAATTTTGAAATAAAACCACACTTCATCAATATGCTGCCTAAGTTTCATGGTTTGGAATCCGAAGATGCATATATTTTCATTAATAAATTCCAAAACGTTTGCGCCATGATGAAGACAACCCAATTAAGTGATGACGCGATAAGGCTAAGGGTCATTCCTTTCACCTTATGTGACCTAGCCGAGAAGTGGCTATATAGCACCGCATCACATTCCATTAGAAACTGGGACGAGTTTGTGAGAGCTTTTCTGAAAAAGTTCTACCCTCATCATAAAACTGCTAGAATCCGAAACAAGATTATACAATTTTCACAGCTTCCTTCCGAACCATTTTGGAAGTGCTTCGAGAGATTTAAAGACCTACTTGTTCAATGCCCTCATCATGGGATCGAAAGTTGGCAACTTTGCCAAACATTATACGAGGGATTGAACGCAGCAACGAAGCAGTTGCTAGAAACAATATGTCAAGGTCATTTTCTCTCCAAGTCTAGCGACGAAGCTTGGCAGTTTCTTGAGGACCTTAGTGAGCAAACAATTCAGTGGGAGAGTACCAAGACCACATCATCTTCTTCAGTTGGTCAATCTAGGGCAGGCATATATCAAATAGATATGTCGATTGCTATGAAGGCCGAGATGGCCTCACTTATGAAAAATCTAGCAGCCATTGAGACCAAAATCTCATCGTCTTCTCCTGCCCCTACTCTACCCACACGAACTGTTTGTGCTTGTTGTTCGAACTCATCGCACCTAACCGAAGAGTGTCCTTATAATGCACCCATTCAAGGACAGGATCAAGTCAATGCTGCATTTCAGCAACGACAAAGAAATGATCCGTACTCTTCGACTTAAAATCAGGGGTGGAGGAGTCACCCAAATCAACAGTTCCAAGGGAATAATAATTTTCAAAGACCTTCTCCACAACAACAACAAGCACCCTCACAAACTCAAAACCAGCAACCTTTCCAACAACAACCTTATACAAATCAAACGAACAACTTAGTTCAACCAAATGATGATAAGGTTAGCTCGCTCGAGAAGAGTCTAGAAGCATTTCTCAAGCAATCTACAGAATCCGCAGCAAGATTTGAAAGTTATGTTCAATCTTTAATGAATAACAATGCCTCACACGATCAAAGTATCAAATCTATTGAGGCACAAATTGCACAATTAACTGCTGCGTTGAGCGAGAGAGAAAAGGGAAAGCTTCCATCTCAACCATTGCCTAATCCCGGTCACCCACAAAATGCATATCACAATCACAATGTAAATGCGGTGACCACGTTGAGATCCGGAAGAGAGTTGCAAAATAATGTGGTAACTAGTGATGACATCCCCGCCGGTGGTTCTTCTTCCCCTTCTTCATTTTCTTCACTTCCTTCTTCACCTTTTTCTTTAGAGCCTATTCTCCACCCTTCACACGGCTCTACTTCTTCTGACTCGAACGGACCCATTTCTCACAACACGAACACATCCACACTGGGATCCGTTCCTACTCCACATTCTACTCCACAGACTTTTGACTCAACAAATTTTCAGAACACTCCATTCCCAAACAGGTTGAGTCCTAATAAACCAAATACACAAGTGGAGAAGATTGTGGAGATATTTAAGCAGGTTAGCATAAATATACCTCTCTTGGATGCCATCCAACAAGTCCCTTCATATGCGAAAATCTTAAAGGGCTTATGCACCTCGAAGAGAAAGGCATCTCAAGTACCCAAGAAAGTGCTAGTGGCTAGTGCAGTGAGCAATGCTATTAACCACCATCAAACCTTACCCTAAAAACGAAAGGACCATGGCTGTCCTACGATTTCCATCACAATTGGGGATAAGAAAATTAATCGAGCACTTTTAGATCTTGGGTCTAGTGTTAACCTGATTCCTTACTCTGTGTACGAACAATTAGAGGTTGGAGAGTTGAAACCCACTCATTGCACTCTCCAAATGGCTGATCGATCAATCACCTATCCAAGGGGTCAACTAGAGGATGTGTTGATCAAAGTCGGGGAATTCATATTCCCCGTTGATTTTATCGTTATGGATACACAACCTGTTGCTAACCCAAGAAACCAAATTCCGGTGATTCTTGGTCGACCATTTTTGGCCACTTCCAATGTCGTAATAAATTGTCGCAATGGCTCCATGACTCTATCCTTCGGAAAAAGGTCTAGTGAGTTCAATATTTATAAGATGGGAAGTCTGCCCCCCGTACCTAAAACTAGTATACGAGAAGTTTTCTCTATTCACGAAATCACGCAGGAGGACTGCGAGCTTGAAAGATTTCTATTTGATGAAAACAGTTTTGACGCCACTAGTGCGTCCCTCCTTGAGCCTACTACCGTTGACACAACCGATGTTGATTATGAATGTTTCACTTTTTTGGATGATGACGACTCACAGCCCGAATATGAGTCGTTTGAATTTTTGGATGAGTCAGTCGAACCATCCGAATCGGTTGTTTGCAGTGATTTCGAACCTGTGTTAGAGTCCTTTGAGTTCGAGGTAGATTCCGCAATGATTCTTTCGCCTCAGAAATTCAAACTCACGCCCTTGCCGTCTCACCTTAGATATGCCTACATAGGTGAGAATGAGACCTTTCCCATTATCATATCGGCCTCTCTAGCCCTCGAGCAAGAGAACGCCCTCTTAACGGTCTTACAAGATAGGCGGCAAGTTTTCGGTTGGACTATGGCGGACATCGAGGAGATCAGTTCCCTCATAATTGAATATCATACACAATTGATGGATGATGCCAGGTCACTAGAGGACCCACAGGAACATCTTGGGGGTATTGTGGTGAGTCAACCTCCTCCTTTAGAAGTTGAAATACCCCCATTTCTTTTAATAAGGTACGAGAATGCCAACACTCCACTGATTGCTGATCATTTACATTCTCGTTTCGATGCATCACCATCACCTGTATATTTACCTCCACACCTCCCATACCACTACTTCTATCTTCCCCAATTCTTTGCGGACCACCACAACTTATTTTTCCACCAACCAATATTCTCTACTGATAAATTTTTCAACTGGTTGGTGTTGACTTTTGGCCGATGCAAAGTTTGGCGGTAATGTCTCACATAGTTTAAATAAGTTTGGGGGAGGGCCTTTTTGTATATATTTTTGTTTTTCTTAACAATAAATTTTTTTTATAAATAAATAAACAGGGGAGTATTGGTATTTTGACCCTCTTGGTTTAGCATGACAGTGAGGGCACTGTCAAGTTCAAGTTTGGGGGTATGCTCGGTACGTCTTCTTCCTTCGCATTCATGTGTACATATTTTTGCATTTGCATACTTATTTGAAAACCTAGAAAAATTTAAAAAAATTTCAAAAATTATAAAAATAAATGTATTCAATTTTGGCTAATTGACTTGAGTTTGACAAATAGGTCAACTAGCTAGGAACAACTAGATCTTAGACTTAGTAAGTTAAAAACCCTAAAAATAACATTCCTTAAAGTTTAACGGTAGAAAGTATATGCCGTGTAGTTTATTTAGAAATAGGCATATTTTGGGTTCACTTCTTGGGCTAAGTCGAAACAAAGGAAGAGTATTGATGTTCTTATTAGAGTATAAGTTTGAAAAATAGTTCCTAGCTTAAGTCTAAATTCTGAAAATGTATACCCTACAATTTGCACATTCACGCACCTTGAAACTTGGAATAGTAGAAGAGACCTTGAAATGCTCTTGTCTAAAGTCCGCAGTACAATGAAAATAAAATGAATAAAAAAGTGAATAAAAAAAAAATGGACACTGGTTTTTATGATTACTTAAGGCTGTAAAAATAGAAAAATATTTAGCGAGGGTGCTTCATCACCTAGTGCCTTAGACCAACTGGTTTGGGAGTCACTGCTAAAGCCTTGGGTGTTGCAAAGACTAGGAAGTACGCTTTAAAGTGCAAGCGCATTTTGTAATCGGTCGTTGGTACCTCAAGAAGTATTAACGGTCGCATGAAGGATGTGTAAGCAAATTTCATTTAAATTCACCAACTAATTAGTACTTTGGACAACGGACAAGGGGTTGATTGCTTAATTTGAATTTCCAAGTGTAGGGGTGACTTATACACACACGTAGGGGTATGTGATTGGTGTTTAGATGAGAAAAAGGAATGAAGAATAGAACTTGTATCTTTAATATGAGTTGATAGAAATTCCTGAGTAGAGATGTAACCCTAGAAGGAAAACTTAAGAGATGCCGAAAGCTAAGTAGGTCTACATAACATATATAATCTTAAGTTAAATGATAATGATGCGTGAAGAATATGGGTGGATAATTTACACGTCGACGATAATAGAATTCCTTGTTAGAAAACCTGATTGGAAAACAAAAGTCAATGGGCCAAGTTGATAGGATTTTGTGGGTGTAATCCGCTGAAAACCCTCAGGAGACAACACTCCTCCTACTAGGGACACCTAGAGGTTTAACGGCTTGTTGCACGTGCTCAGTGCAATCGCGTTTCCCTGCGAAAGTGTGGTTAGGATTTTAGTGAATAAAACAATAAGTTTGCTCGAGGACGAGCAAAAGGTAAGTTTGGGGGTATTTGTTCAGACCATAATATTGCCTTTATCATTCCCCTATTCTTATCCGTTTTAGAAATAAACAGGTACTCTTGACTCACTTTTGTTACATGTTACAGGATACAGGGCTTGGATGCGAATACAGTGAAAAAGACACAAAACAACAGAAAAAGGAACTTTTGACCAACAATTAGACGGATCTCAGTCAAGCCCAGTTCATATGGGTGCAAGACAACGCAAGTCAAGGTGAAACGGTTAAAAGACCAATACAAATCTTCACTGAAAATCTGGAGAAGATTCAGAAGTCCAACAGAGGAAAGAAATATAAAAAGACAAAGCCCAAGAAGCCAAGAAAATAACCCCAAACTTTGACAACCCAACTCCACAGTTTGGCCGAGGAACCGCGGCCAAACCTAGCCTGGTGCCGCGGTTCCGCGGCCGTACAGAGAGCTTATCGGTGGAATTTTGGTGCGTCGGTGCGTCGGTGCAGATGTTAGGATTTTCAGGGGTCAAATCTGTAATTGCGCATGTGCGAGAGTCTGTAACCCTAGGTTTCCTATTTTCCTATAAATTGTAATTTTAGATCTGTAAAATGTTATGCCTCTTTTCAATAATTAAAATTCAGAATTTCTGGGAATGATATTCAGATCTCTTCTGTCTTCTACTTGGAGGGAGCCATCAAATCAGTAGGTAATTTTATTTCATTGCTTTTATTTTCTAGAATGTTTTCTCATCCCCTAATGAGCGAGTAATCTCCTCGCTTGTTAGGGTTAGCCTTAGGGAAAGGGTTGAGAGATGAGATCTCTCACCCCTTTCAATGCCACTTTAACCTAACGAATTAGAACTCCACGCATACGAGCACAACCGCTCCCTGCGGCATCCTACCCATCGAGGTAACGATGAACCGTAGTATAAAGGGCCGGTTGCGCGCGTTTTCCGTGGGGGTTAGGGTGATTATCAACAAAGGAGGGATACGAATCTAGAGGAAGAAACATCTTCCCAAAAGATTCGTATCCACTTTATTGATAATTAACTTAACACCTAATAGATCTAAAAAAGTAGGCATTGAAAGCGGTGATGAAAAACGTTAATCTCCAAAACTTTCCCTAAGCCTAACCCTAGCAAGACTTTTAATTAAATTAATTAGATCTAGTTTTCATAGATTGTTATAAACCAACCAAAACGACAAATTGAATCAACTCGTTAAAACACATAAAAGGAATTTACCCGTCTCTGTGGATCGACCCGTACTCACCGGCTAGCTGCGAAGCGACGCCGTTTCTGATTGCGGTAAATACAAGTTTTGACACTAATCAGTTGTCGTAGTCAGTGGGAGCAGCGGAAGCATAATGTACAAGTGGCTTATGTCTATTTATAGACTAAAGCAGATATAGCGGAGATAAATCATCTATTTCTGATGTGACAATCATAGGTTTGACTTCATCAGAATAGGAGATGGATCTGTTAAGAAGATAGTAGGGTGTGATGTCCTGGTATTTGGATGACATACACATAGTAGGAAGTGATATTCCTGCACTACGATCGGTTATGCTTTGGTTGTCACACAGTGGTTTCTCCACATAGGATATGGATATAATATCAGACATTCTGGTTACTAGATCTATGGTTTTAGATCTAGATTTGGGAAGTGTCCTAATTTGGGTACTTAGACAGCATTCTAAAGATGTTTTAGAATGGAAGACTCCTGGCACGGTAGTGTACCTGCAGGTGATGGAGTCACTCTCTCTAAAGGTGTCTTACAGACTAAAGGGGAGAGAGATGTGCATGATTGACACATCGCTTGCTTAGGCAATTGAGTCAATCATGAGATGTCAAGTACCGCACCAGACGTTGTTTTTTGCACTAGATGCAATAAGTTGATATTAATCCAATCCTGGAGTAACATTCGGAACCAGTTTTAGAACATAAGTGGATGTTCTAGGGATATGATAACAACAACCTCTTTCGGGAGACGGTTATCATTCCAGGCTTCCAAGATGACCTGGATGACAGAGTAGCTGTCAGAGTTATAGTTTTCCCTCTGATGAGGGGTAGAGTTTTGGACAGGTGGTCCAAGCGGATACTGAGGGAGGTGTGGCGCAGGATACTGATTAAATTCAGTTGACGATACAGTCTAAGAAGTTTAGATTTGGAGTTCATTTATGAACTAGGTCCCATCAGACATCCAAACATATTCTAAGACAGGTATTGCTCATTTTGGGAGATGGCTTTCTTCGCGAGCTTGAGATAAAGAGCGACATAGAAAGAAACATCAGGGCGGATCCACTCACTGAGGCTATTCCTCGAACGCAATAGTTTCGCAAACGGGCTTTGTGAGACTGATTAGTAGAGGAGTTGGGTGTTCGGTATCACATGGGCTATGAGTATACGACATCACAATAATTAGCCTTGAGTGCAAGTGGGAGATTGTTGGATATAGTGCCCTCAGAGTCAATTATTGGATCACAGGCACGTGATTGCAATGATTGAGGGAGGACCTATACCGGTAGGACAGTCTTACTCAAGATGATAGTATGCTATCTGGTTTATCTTTATCATCGTGTACTGCTTTAGGTGACATTACAGGTCACTATTGCACGTTGATAGAGCCCATAGGATTCTTGCTTGACGGCCAGCAGTATGATGGCGATCATATACGTGGGAGCTGGCGTCTATAAGCTCATCCTTAAAGTGGTCCCTAGTCGTGGGAGTTTCGAGACTGGGCATCGATACTCCTTTAGTAGATTAGTGTATACAGTCGAGACCCCGACGAGGGGCGGTGGCCGGTCTCACAAGCCATTGGTGTCAGTTGGTTCACCTAAGATGTATACAGGTGCTCATTGGGTTATGAATACACCGGACATGACTCGCCGGGAACATGCTAGTTGGTATTATACCTGACGTCAGATAGCAGTTCCCTGGTGACATGTGTACAGGTTAGTTCATCGACCTGAGATCGTCATTTGTCTCGTGTGAGTTCCCACTGTGCTTTGATTACTACCCTACCACGGCTCAAAGGAGTCGTGCAAACATGATTTAGTTGGGTACAGTCCCGAGCCACATGGAGGCAGTGAGCGGATCGGCAGGGGTTTCTCTCTCCCGGTATTGGGGGTGAGATCGCGCTGTGTCTAGGAAAGCCATTACACGAAGTCCTTGGCCAAGGCAGGAGATTTACTGGTAGGTATTCCAGTAGTATCTCAGGGTGTTCTGGGCTACACTCCGACACGACTTGTACCGCTTTTGGGGGTCTGACTTTTACCAACTCCCTAGGCCCGCCATGCGATGCTCATAGATGAACGGACCGGACTGTACGGATATTGTCACTGACAGGCTCAGTAGGGTGTCAGGATGAGTTCGCTCATCAACCTCCCTTCTGGTCAATACCTGGTAGCCCGTTACGTACAGCTAGTACCACTGACGTGCTAGTGGTTAAATCCACAGCCAAAGTATTGACGAGTCTTTAGAGTCCCCCACAGACAGTTTCTCAAGTTTCGGGCGAAACGTTGTAGAGGCCGTATGATATATGGCAGGGTTCGATCATATACGTGCAGTAGTGCACGGATCATGGTCTGGCGGATCATACTAGTGGGCTTTGGTTTAAGCCGGATCCTAGTATTAGATTTGTTGGATTACTTTAGTATTATCGTATTCGCATTCAGTCGGAATGCGGATGCAGGTATGTATATACTGGTGAGGGGTATTCTTATGATCCGTCACGAGTTTATTTTAGATGTTGCTGTATCTTTTTATTGTTGTAAACATTTGGATTAATGTTTACAAATGGAAATTGTGAGCTTAAATCATCATTTTGTGCATTAAATGAGTCATGTACTTCATAGGTGACTCATGGTCTCATTTCTTGTGCAAATGTCACATTGTGTGATTAATTTGTGGTTTGAATTGAGAGGAAGAGAGAGAAGGGCAGCCATTGTAAAGAGTTTGGTCTTGTTTTTTTCATTCTCACTCTCTCATTTTATCATAGAACAAAAGAAAGAAAATGGCTCCTCTTCTTCTTCTTCCTCTAGCTCACAAATTCCATCAATGGCTTCATCTCTAACCTCCATCCATACACTCTCATGTGATGAGAATCGATGGATGCTTGAGACAAAGTGATCACACACATTCTCTACTTCACCTTGGATACGTCGGCTAGCGAACTTCGTGCCCGAGTTGCTTCGGATGAAGCGGGAGCCCGTAAAAAGACTCGAAGATGTGGTGCCCCTTCCGACGAGGAGATCGAGATCAGAGATGCCGCGAGGAGCTTGGGATGGTGGCCGAACACCGAAGGACACGGATCGATCGGTATAGCCTTTCCAACCCTTCTCTAGTTTGCTAGTTATAGGTTAATGGTTCGATCCGGATTTAAAGTATACGATAGCGCCGGTTTCTAGTTTAGAAAAAGTTTTCGTTTCCGCATTTTGGCATCGGACAGACGGCCGGGGCGCTACCGTAGACTTACAATAATTATAACCACGTAACTCCACTAAGTCACCCAAAACTCTAGCGGATGGATCAAAATATGTAGTAGAACACCCTATGTGAATCAAGATCAAGAATAACAAATTTACAATCTAGACCGAAGGATGTCTTAGATTGCCAAGCACTACACGAAAATTGCAATCCCAATCGAAGCAAAACCTGGCTCTGATACCAACAAAACCATGTCATGCCCCGCTTTCCAAAATACGGAATACGAGGGGTTGACAAGGCCAGCCATGCTCCTACGGTCGAGGAATTATCCCTCCGTAGTCACACTTCGGCTTCTAACTTTACGTGGTAATCAGTAATAAATGCACAGGTAATGGGAAATGCAGTCACTAAATCAAAACAAATACAAAAGAACTAACCAGATGGAGATCAGGGAGGTATAGCTCTGGGTCGCTGATCAAGAAGTCCGCGATGTCCTCGAGGTACGTGAGGTCCTGGTCCAAGCTAGATCCACTTCTCACTCTGAGCATGCATACTCAGGTCGTCAGAGCGACACGATAGCAATGTATATATAGATACAACTATGAACTTGTGTAGTAATAACGAATATGTAACAGTGATCAGAAGAATAAAGACGTGAACATGAAGTAGCCAATGCAGGTATCTAATAGAGCAGGCAACAGTAAAGCAGTAAACAGTATGGCAGGTATGTTGAATCAATAAGCAATACATGTCAATGTCTCTAACCCTATCAGTCTCTAAGTCTCACTGTACAGGTCGCTAAGCCTATCGTCAGTCCAAGTGTGAGAGTCAACCACGCAGGAGTATCCCGCACCTAAGGGTAGGACCCAAGGGCAAGGGAACACGGTCCCAAAACACGCACGATAATAATCAGTAACTCCATCCATACAACTCCCAAAATCACGATATAAGCCGGCAATGGGACACCCAAGATTCTGTTGAACTCACACTCAAACTACCCCACATCCCGTGGTCTACATCAAACGCCAACTATAAACTCAAATACCAGTCGGTCCATAACGAGTCTACGCGAGAACTGAAGACAGGGTCTCCATCAAGCATGTCTCGACTGATGCCCAAGTTAAATGGACAGTGTTTGGTGCCTTACCTGTGACACCCATACAAATGCTTCCATAATTGTCCCATACCAATTATAGTCATACTTATACACGTCCCACAGACGTCGACAATGCAATGAATCAA
Source organism: Agapanthus africanus (assembly GCA_030015575.1). Taxonomy (NCBI): domain Eukaryota; kingdom Viridiplantae; phylum Streptophyta; class Magnoliopsida; order Asparagales; family Amaryllidaceae; genus Agapanthus; species Agapanthus africanus. The sequence goes on from JASDDO010000026.1 coordinate 360,487,508, forward strand.
TAGGGTCCACTGATTGTGTACAAGTACGTGTCACTTTCACTTATCCATTCATACTCAAACACTAACGTACTTGCCACAATCAAACACTAAAACCTAACACTGGATAATTCATATGATCGGTAGGTTACCAATGCAATGACATATATATAATGTGATGAGAATAAAATAATTAAGGCATGATTACGATATCATCAGTCGGTATCCTACCACTTGCATAATTTATCATAAATCATACATGCAAAATTTAGCGAAACAATGAACAGGGGATAAGTAGTATGTTTAATTATCTATCCATAAAAATTGGTTTCACGTTAATCGGGTTTCAGGATCACTAGTTATGGCTATTTCATTTTAAGCGTTCACTGCTGGAAATCCGGTTTCAGAATCGGAAGTCCGTTTCGTAACGCATTTTAACCCCAGTTAGAATCATATTTAGGCAATGCTATAGTTGAACAATATTTAGGATTATCAGTTAGGTTTCCACCTCAATTGATGGATCAGAAATATACTATATCAATAGGGAGTTATGGACAGATTATGTTCGATATGTAAAATCTGCTTCTGCAGAATTCAGCAAGACGTATCGACATTGTAAAATGAATTAAAAATATCAAACGGTTGAGGAATCCAGTGATACCAGTAGATAAAGAAATCTAATTCAATTTCCTACGTAACGATAAAGGGTTCCGTGCATTCTCATATTTTAACAGGAATATACAGGCGTCTAGAAACAAGGGTTAATCGGGATTTCCGTTCTGGACTGCAGTCCAGAATCGTAATCCTCTGTAATTATCTCTATCATAGCTTATTAAAATTCAAAGACCAACTACAGTATACTGTAGGTTAAACAGTTAGCTTCGATACGAGCCATCGAACACTGAAATTCGGTTTGTCTACAATTTATTATAAATTTTACGGTTTAGCATGTACGGAAGTTTTCAGGTTTTACGACAGAATCTGGGACATTATTTTATGTGAGCAAACGACATAGTATTGGAACCAAAGTCTCAAGGTACGTTCCTTACAACTCGGGCCATCATATTTTATATGTTGCCGTTAATTTAACGGGGGTTTCCATTCGGACCGTGCATCGAATACTTGAATTATACGGTTCACGTAAAAAAGGGTATGCGGTAACTATTAGTAACTAGAATTGTAACATAAAGATTTAGCATGAAGCAAGTATCAAACTTGCCTGAAGACGTTCGATGGTCATGAAGGTGATGATGACGGCAGCCTGCAGCGACGGCACGGTTAGCACAACGACATGCACACGGCTACACACAGCTGGATTCGAGTTTGGCCTCGGTGAAGGAGATGGAGCTTGGAGGCGACGGTAACTGGAGGTGATGGTCAGGGTCGCGACGATGAGAAGCCCGGCCCGGCACCAGCAGTGGCGATGGCAGCGAGCTAAGGTGAGCCCGGTAGCGATGAAGATGGTGTCGCGGTGCTGAGATGGAGAGAGAGGTGCTGTGAGAGATAGAGGGAAGAGACGTTGACTGTGAGAGAGGGGGCTTGGCGGTGGTCGGCGGGGTAGCTCCGGCGAAGGGTCAGCGAGGGTGCTCGGGAAAGGCGACGGGTTCCGGTGTGCAGGTGAGGGGGTACACGCTCGGGCCTGTAGCTTGGAGGGGGCGCGGACGAGGGCTCGGTGTCGGGGGTGGTCGGCGGTGAAGAGGAGGTCGGCCGCGGTATTCAGGCGGCCGCCGGTGCTGAGTTCTCGGGAGCTGTGACGGTGGGGTTGTTGTTAGTTGCAGTGAGGGGGTCTTTGGGAGCTGGCTTGGAGGATGGAGGTTCGAGATGGAGAAGGACGAGAGTGATGGTGTCGTGGAGGGGTCAGGGGCTCGTTGGCGGCAAGATGGTTGTCGATGGTGGTGGAGTCGTGTTCTAGAGAGATGGAGGGATGTGAGAAGACGAGAGAAGGAGAGGGGGACGAGGTCGATGGAGGTAAGTGGGCACGCGCGCGGTCGTGGGCAAGGGAGCGGCGACGTGGTCGCGACGGGGAAGGGGGCTCGGGGACGTGCGCGTCGTGGGCGGCGACGTGGGGAGCGCAGCGAACTGATGAAAAGAGCAGGAAATCTGAACGAAGTGGGGAAGAAGGATTGTTAACGGGTCGGGTCGGGTTGCCTGGGAGTTGGGCGTGGGCTTGGGCCGGTCAGGGAATTAATTCATTTAATTTCTCTGTTGGGCTGGGCTGGGGAGTGCTTATATATATTTTTGGTTTTGGTTTTAATTTATTTTTTGGGCTTGGGTTGGGTAGGAAATCAAGTAAAATAGAAAAAGAGATATGGAGGAGTGAGTCGGTTAATACAGGGAAAAGGGTCGGGAAATAATGAAGGGAAAAGGGAGTTAGGGTTCTGGGTGGGGTTAGGAAAGGAAATAGGAAAAGGAATAAGTAATTTAGTTTTGTGTTAGGAAAAGCCTAATTTAAATAAAAGTTATACAATATATATATATATATATATATATATATATATATATATATATATATATATATATATATATATATATATATATATATATCAGACTAGATCTGGATTAATTTCTGGGAAATACGGAAAATTTGTAGAAAATTCAGGGAAATATCTGGAGACTTATTTATCAAGATATGCTAAATATTTATAGGGGACTGGGTATAGAGAAGGGAATAATAAAGGGAAAAATAAGAAGGCTTTGAATAATAGAAATAGTTTTAGGTAAATGGATTTAAGAAGGGGAATAAAATAAAGGAATTAGGATTTTTAAATACTTAAGATAAAAATAATTATAAGTATAACTAGATACGCTTGTAAGTGACCCCTCTTATAAAAATGCGGTTATTGGCGTATAAAAGAACTGGGTATTACAATCACCATCTCTAACCGCCGACCTGTCTCTTTTATGACCTTTTCTAGAGAGACCTGCCTCGAGCTCGATCAATGACAAGCGTTTACATTCCTATCTTATTAGGGTGACGAAAAACACTCTGCAGATTCTGGTACTCCTGGTGGGACTTATCTCTCCTCCCATAGTTCAGGTCACACGTTCATTCGAACTCATTCAATATATACCGATATTTGTACTGAAATAATGCTTTTTCATGCAGTAATCAACTCTCAACAATTAACAACAACCACATCGCTCAACGATATCTCCAAAGATGAGCTCGGCTTCTAACTCAATCCCAGTGACCTACATGGTTAAAACGAATGCACGCGTGATTCTCCCGGCAAGTCTCATGTGCCAATGGAAGGAGCTTCCACGCCAGTTCGACTTAGTCATAATCTACCCAGCCGGCAACGCTCCTATTGCGGAGCCCTTATCAGAAAAAGTGGCCAAGCTAAGCACAAGGGACATGAGGCCAAATGTGGTGATCGCAAAAGCACCACAAGTCAAGCGCAAGTCGGTGTTTGAATGGCTCTCCATTGCTTCAGCTGAGGGCAAGGTCGTCGAATTGAGAGAAACCATCGGACGTCACGGGAAAGCTCAGGCGATGCCTTAGACGAATGCGCGATCGGATGTCTTTTCAAGGCTCTCAGTCAACCAACCTACAGCGGCTTCCCAAATAGAAGAAGCTCGTCGAGCACTCAAAACAGAAAAACTAAGGCAGAATCAACTTAGGTATAGAGCCAAAAAAGGCGCGAGTTCCTACCAGGTTGAATTTCGTAAAATTCCAAGAACCGAGTTACCCCGCAACACAATCCTAGCTGGCAGTGAAGCTTGCTAACTTTTTTGAGTCATTGAAATTGGTTCAGAAGAATGCCATGATCGCAAAAATCATGAAAACCGCGATCCAAATATCGCTGCGAAAGGACATATTCAAGCCCCAAAATAGAAAGCATGATGCCATCTCTTCAAGAATCTTCCAAGTGCTTTGTTCCGCGTAAGAGCAACGGGGAAAATCTGGAAAAAGGGGCACCAGCACTACCCAAGGACCGGGCCGGGCCGACCATCTTTAGTCATCTATCCTTTCTTAAAGAGGAAGGGCCACGACGACAGTCCGAAAGATCAGTCGCCAAAGATAAAGAGATGGCTGGATATATGGTTCACACTATCTATATGGCGGGCACACACAGTAAGAGAAAGGATAGGGCCACCACATCCCAAACCCAATCTAGTTTGAATGTAGCTGCCACTTTCCAAGACCAGCAACCTCCGGAAGATGATGAAAACCCTTTCGGTGAGGCCAACAAGCAGAAGGAACCTTCAACTCATGAGGAGTCAAGCTCAGAGAGCGATGAGGAGCCGATTTTAATCCTCAAGACCGCAGAGCAGCAGCTGCTTCAAGAGCTCCGAAAACAGCTCAGAAGTAAAGATAAGAAGACGGCCAAACTTTACTCCAAAATTGACGACTTGACGAATGTCGTGATGCAACTCACGATTCAGGTTGCTCGGGCGCCCTCTAATCAAGCTCAAGTATCTACTCATGAGCCGTGGGACAATGACCCGAAACAGCCAATGCATGTCCCTTTAGGTCCAAGTATGGGCGAGCCACATGAAAGCCGTTCGCATTTCGCTTCTGGGGACGTCTTGGCACCTCATGGCAGTATTCCGCTAACACAAGATCAGATCATAGATTTGGTCACCAGCAAAGTTAAAATATTGGTGACCGAAACAAGGTACAGAAAGATGTTGGCCATAGTGGGAGGCCGTACCCTGCACAGTATGATTTTATAGAGTTTCCCAACAGCTACGTCATTCCTAAATTCGGAAGATTCGATGGGACCGGAAATGCGAACCAACACATTACCCACTTTAAAGCATCGTGTAGGAATACTGGGGGCAATGATGCGCTCTTCTTTCGACAGTTCGTTAATAGCTTGACTGGCGTTGCTTTCGACTGGTACGTAAGTACATTGGTTGGATCCATTATTACGTCTGCCCAAATGAAATCTCTATTCCAGCAAAGGTTCATGAGTGATAGCGATAAAATCATCATTGTTAACCTTGTGAGGACCAGACCATAGAAAAACGAAAGCAACACCCAGACTTCATAGCCTGATGGCGCAACCTCACTGTCAAATGCGAACTACCAATAGAGCAGGACCAATCTGTCAGCCTCCTCGTCGGAAATCTCAACAATTGGATGGCTCCGTTTCTATACACCGCGGATCTCAAAACGTTCTAAGAGCTGATCAAGAAAGTATAAATGTTGGAACGCTCAAGGCAAGAGTCCACCTCAGACCCCCCAAATTAACAATAGATTCTGGAGGAACTACAAGAACGATAACCGCAAAGGCGGAAATTCCGACGATACAGAATCTTTTAACATTTCGGTTGACCGAAATAAGCGAAGGACAGGCGGGCTCAATGACAACCAACCTCGGAAGCCAGTGTTGTGAAGGGAAGGCGAGTCGTCCTTGAAAGAGAAGCAGGATAAAGTCTATTCCTTCAGTAGGGACAAAGTTCACAAGATATTCAAGAACGCCCTAAGAAACGGTCTACAATTGCTAGAATCGAAAATATCGCAAGAAGTGAATATGACTATAGCATTTCAGAAAATATAAAATATTATTTTTGAATTTAAATAATAAAATAATAAATTTCAGGGATATTTTACAAATATGTTGGATATGTATGCCCTAGAGGCCATTATTGTATATGTATACATGTGGATGCTTGAGCATATGTATATACAGGATAATCTTGCTTGATATGATAGTATGCTATTTGGTTTGTTTTTATCTTAACATGTACATATGTTTTACTTTTTATTACGTATCATTTATACATGTTGATAAAACCCGTAAGATCATTGCTTGACTACCGGCGTTATGATGGCGATCATACATATGGGGGATGGGTAGTCCATAAGCACATCCTTAAAATGTCCCTAGTCGTGGGAGTATCGAGACTGGGCATCGATATTCCGGAGTAGACTAGTGTATACGTTTCTAGACCCCGACGAGAGACGATGGTTGGTCCCACAACCATTGGTCTTTCGCATCTAGGATCGTATACAGGTGCTCACTGGAGGGTGAGTACACTGGACGGAGTAGCCGAGAACTTATAAATGGTACTATACATATCGTCAGATAGCAGTTCTCAGGTGACATGACATGTTAATCCTCAGACCTGAGATCGTCATTTGTCTTGTATGAGTTCCCGCTGTACTTAGATTACTATCATACCACGGCTATACTGAGTCGTGCAAACAGGTTTTAGTTGGGTATAGTCCCGAGCCACATGGAGGCAGTGAGCGATTGTTGGAGATTCGTTTCTTTCGGTATAGGGAATCGATATCGTACTGTGTTCGATTGGCCAGCACCATAAGACCTTGGCCAAGGCGGTTGGGATTTACTGATAGTTAGATCAGTAGTTTCCCGGATTGGTCCTGGGCCATATCGGCACGAATTATTGGGTTATTAGGGTCTGACGTTTACCACCCCCTAGACCCGGTATGCGATACTCTTAGACGAAAAGACAAGACTGTACGGAGATTGTCACGGATAGGCTCAGTAGGGGTCCGGATGAGCTTGCTCGTCGGCCTTCTTTTCGACAGGTATCTGGGTAGCCGTTACGTACAACTAGTGCCGCTGACGTGCTTGTGGTTAAACCCACTGCCATCGTACTGTTGAGTCTTTAGAGTACCACACAGAAGGTTTCTCTGATTCAGGCGAAATGATGTGGTGGCCGTATGTTTATACGTGCAGGGTTTCGATCGAATGATAATACTAGCCGGCTCAGGATTAAGCCAGATTATTAAATTAGGTACTGATTTAATAATTTACGTGTGCATATTTCGATATGTATATTCTAGTGTTATCCAGATTTTCGATCGGACGGTTGGTAATACTAGCGGGCTTAGGATTCGGCCGGTTCATTAAATCGGATATTGATTTAATGCTAGTATTATTTTAATGGTATTATTCTATCTCTTGGGTATTCGTACTTTGGTATGAATACGGGAATGTATATACGATAGAAAGTATTTTGTATTTATACAAAATACCTTCCAGAAGATGACACCTCATTTTGTATTTTTCTATTTGTTGAAAATAGATAATGAGATGGAGGAATGGAGATATTTGTGGCATGGGATGAAGCATGGCTAATTCTTTTGTTTATTCATTTGCCTTTACTATTCAAGCATGGTTGTATTTTTCTATAGAAAAATAATGCATGCTTGAATTGGGTAAAAGACTTAGCCATTCTACAATTGCTCATACTTCACTTGCTTTTCTCTCTTATCTTTGAGAGCTCTCTCATTCTATTTTTTCTTGAGTTCAACTTCAACTCAAAACCCTACCATTCTCATGTGTTGAGAAACAAGGGTTTTGAGGTAGAAAAATTGCCACTAAATATCACCACATCAACTAAGCAAACTAGATTAGCAAACTAGTTTGCCTAGTTTACTTCTTTTTAGAGGTAGGAGCTTGAATCAAGAACTCTCGGGTGGATCATGTAGGATCAAGAAGGCGATCTTGTAATATTGATCAAGGATCCCAAGGAGCTCTAGAAGAGGAGTGAAGACCCGAAGGGCATGGATCTTTAGGTATAAGTCTCTATCACAGTAGATAGATCTCTTTAGTTAGCTAGTTTCGGTTTATGGTTAGATTCTAGGATGTGTTTTTTAGTGTCGGATTTTTAAAAGTTAAAGTTTTTCGTTCCGCAATGGCCGTGGTAGATGGCCAGGATGCTAGGAACCCTAACATGGTATCAGAGCCGGTCCATAAATCATAACTAGCTAGTTAGCACGTATTTAGAACTTCGATCGGTAGAAATTATCCAAAATCACATCTCCCAAACTTGCTTGCTGTTAGAATTTTGAAGCTATTCAAAAAATATTTTTAGTGACCTTAAAAATGTGTGCAGGCCTTTTCTGAGCCAGAATTTTTTTTGAGCATATAATTCCCAAATTAGACCGTGAATCCGCGGCCAAATAGGTCATTTGGCCGCGAATCCGCGGCCAAATTGTGGGCACTGTGCTCCAAATTTTTTCAGAGGTTCTTGTTTATGGAAATGTGATTTTTGGTATGTTTGGTTTTTGCCCAGGTTTGTACATGAGGCAAATGCGGAAAGTTTTAATTATTTTTCATCTTCTCTTCCGCGAGAAAATCTTGGAACTGATCGAGCTCTTGTAATGCCTTGATCAGGGAATCACATGCCTCTTTGGACAGGAGGAGAGCATCCAATATGCTCAGTTATCAGGGTATTTTCCTTAGATGTGTCAGGACGTTGTAATCCACCTTGTTTTTTTAGGCTGGTCTTTTGCGGCGAGCTCTTTGACTGCTCCGTCATCAAGGGCAATTTCCTCGGGGTTTTTTCCTTTCCCTTTGTCCTTTTTGTTCGAACCTTTGTCTTTACGTCTGAGATTCCTCTCAGGCAGCGTGTGGTTACGTAGCTGAATATTTTCGCAGTTCTTCTCATTATTTTTCAGAGGCAAAGTCTTTGAAGAGAGGGCTGAGGGGTATTTAGTCCTCAGAATCGCTCCCGAAGGTAAGAACTTGGGGGTTTCCCACTTCCGAACTGGTGCCAACCATATGACAGTTGCTAGTCGTTTCTTCAGGTGTGTTCATCCTACCATTTTTCCGCTGACGAGTGCGAGCTTCTCACTTCATTCTCTTGAAGTGTTTTTGATGGGAAACGCATCCTTACAACCACTTCATGAAGGCATTACATTCCTCGGTGGGGGCGGGTGACCCTCCGATGATATTGACAGTAGTTTGGATGTGATTCTTCTCTATCGAGACATATGATCCTGGGAGTGTTCCTTTTGAGAGGTGGGAGCTTCATTCCCATTGACAGGACTTTGGCGAACCGCTTCTCTGTTTTGATCCTGCTCTTATTTGTTGCAGGTGTGCTTTGGTTTGGTCGGAGTAATTTATGACTCATCCTCGCCGCAACTTCTTTATCCTGACGCTGACGCTTAGCCTTTTCATATATGGCTGTCTCGCGTTCTCGGTCAACTTTGCTTTTTGAAAGGCTTCGTTTAACAGCCTCTCAATCGGGTCTTCTTTTGGCAGTTCCGGGGATTTTAGCGCCGATTCTGCCCCCAGTTCCTCTGCATTGTTTTCTGACGCTGAGGAAACCGTTTCGTCATATAACTACGAGTGGGAGACCTTATGGCAACTTGCTACACGGTCTTCGGTGCCTTCTGATGAGCCATTTCCTTCATTATTGTCACTGTTTCCGTCCACAAGAATAGGCTTGAGGAATTCTTTGAGCCTGACCGGTGTCCGTGCCTTCTGGTTATACTCCTCCAGCGCATTTATGTATTCTTGAAGATATGTGAACATGTATTTTATTTTAAAATTTTAAATCAACCCCTTCAGGATGTAACTTGCTGCCTCCTGCATTAAAAAGAAAATGGGTAACAATTGAACTAAACTCGGTTCCTTACATGCATTTATAGTTACATAAGTAAGAAATCAAAATGGACAAAATTATTGACATCAGTTTATATTATGAAGGTAGGATCATGTCAATTATACTCCAAGGGGAAAAAATGTTCAACCTATGTTTAACTAGGAATAAATATAGCAAATACACACATTTATCTTCATATCATTGATTGATTGGAAAATATGGGGCCTGCGGTTCAGGCCCAAGCAAATTCCCAGCAAATGGTAGGCCGTGGGCCGGATCCCACATGCGCTAATGGGGACCCAGGCCTCCTGTTATTGTAACCCCACCCGTCGAAGGAATTATTCAGTATGCCCGGACAGGGCGTGAGAGAGAGAGAGAGAGGGAGTTTTCGGACAGCCTTGGGCAGCATGTAGGCCCACACTTCTATTTATTCTCTCTCTTTCCAGGAAATGTGCAGGGGAAGCTGGAGACCTTCTTTGCTCTATTGGATGTTGTTGGTATCTAATTAGCCTAGAATGTACTTATTTTCCATGTTTCCCTCATCAGTTTTACTTTGCAGCCGTGTCTATTGTACCTGTGCACAAGCACCACCGTTTGAAGTTGGTTAATTCCTATACGAGATTGTTAGTTTTTTATCCCAAAAATAACCAACCGAGTTCCGAAACCAATTCCGATGCCAAATAATATTGTTTTTATCAATTTATAATGTGATCTGTAATAAGCTTATAAATTTTAATGGGTATTACTGATGGATTAAAGTGTTCATTAATTAAGTATATTATAGGTTTGTCATGGCAAAATTTTTGGTGTTTAGTTTAAATTAACATATTACAAGTTCTAGGTTAATAAGTATATATATGTGTGTATATTTTTGATATAGAAAATATAAAAAAATAATTATTAACTATGATTTATTTAATAACACATTTTATATCGCTAATTAGATTATAATCAACTTTAATAAGTTTTCAAGATGTTACATCGAGGGAACCAAGTTCAAGCTTCAACTTCATTAATGAAGTAAATAAGGATCCTAGGTTGCTAATTTAGGATGTTTAGTGATGTGTGTGTGAATATTCTAGCATTTCTCTCTCTTTTATCTTCATGATTCTCAACTCATAAGAGGGTTGAAGATGTTGAAGATAATGAAGAAGAAGGAGGAGCCATGGAAAAGAGAGAAGCTAAATGGTTGAATGAATAACCATCACAAATTCAAACATGCCATTTTACTTTTTTTAAAAGAATTTCACCATTTTAAAATTACAACTATGCTTGCATATTATGAAGAAATGAATTAACAATTCATTTGCCCATACCCTCCACCATTTCTTTCATCAACCTCATTTCATAATTTCTGTAAAAAAAAATTTCCTAGAAATGAGATGTCCTCCTTCTAGAAGTATTCTTGTATAAATACAAGAATACGTCCCCGCAAATACATGTTCGTATTCGTATCAAAATACGAATACCCAAGAGATAGAAAAATACTATGAACATAATACGAGAATATATATATATATATATATATATAAATTATTAAATCAAAACTTTATTTAATAATCCGGCTTAATTCTAAGCCGGCAAGTATTATCATCCGCCCGATTAAAGTCCGTGTAGCTAGTGCACATACTTAATCGGAACTCTGTACGTATCAATATACAGCCACTACATCATTTCGCCTGAACTGGGAAAGCCCTCTGTGTGGGATCCTAAAAACTCATTAATACGCTGGCAGTGGGTTTAACCACAAGCATGTCTGCGACGCTGGCCGTACGTAACGGCTACTCATCAGGTATTGAGTGAAACGAAGGCCAACTGATTTAGCCTAGTTGCAAAGTTAAACATTAGGGTACTTAGAATGCTAAACTAAGGTACTTAGAAGGATATATCAGCTCACTACAATCTATGATCGATCTGCTGCCATTGATCGATCAATGGCACCCTATAATCCTCGATATGCAGTATTCAAGCCGCTGTTCGAGTAGCCCCGCGACTGTCGTGTCTCTGATCCCTTCGGGGGCTGGACAAGAAGTCTTCGAGTAATCTCCTTAGGTCATATTACCGTCGGAAGAGCAAGCGTTAGGAATTTGCCATGACGCTTTTTACTTGAGGTTAGGATCAATTTGGAGCCCCGATGAGTCATAACCGCACCTTTCTAGGGTGGGATGATCTCCAATGGTCTTTTAGGCTTTATATGAGTTACCGTCAAGACTCGAACCTAGGAATATGTCGTCACTTCATTTTTTTCCTTTGAAGATGTCGCGCCGATTCTTTGCTGAAGTAGGGTAGACATCTGTAGGACCTCTGTGCTCTATGTATTGCAATTGAAGTCCGGAGCTAGGAATATGCCATTGCTCCAATTTCATTTGATAGCTGCGTCCGCATTCTGCTAGTATGAGAAGGAACGCCTAGATAGTCTTTAGGTCATATATGTACCGTCAAGACTCGGAGCTAGGATTTTACCATGGCTCTATTTTTGCTTTGACCCTTGGGTCTTTTATTAACGTCGCGTTTGTATCTTGCTGGAATGAGAAGAACGTCGGGGTGATCTCTAGGCTTTAGATGTTGCCATTAAGACCTGAAGCTAGGATGTTGCCGCACTCCATTTTTGTTTGATTGTTGTGTCTGCCCCTGCTGGAATGAGGAGGGGGACGCATGGATAGTCTCGAGGTTGTATATGTATCGTCGAGACTCGGAGCTCCTTTTGACAAAGCGTGGCGGGAAAATATGGTTCCCTTTTCCTTTATTTGTGCCCATGGATCGTATACAAGAGTCAATATGGACATATTTGCAGAGTAGAGGAAATTTTATTTTATTTTTTTTATTTCCGCGATACTTTATCTTTTCAGTTTTGCATATCGCGAAAGTCGCGATTGACCAATCATTTCGGCTATTTATCGCGATGCCCAATCATTTCGGCTATATATTTTTTTTATTTTTACTCGCTGCTTTTTATTGCGAGTTGCCCAAACATTTCGGCTTTTTTTTAAAGTTGGAGATTTGAAGTCTGATATCAATCTTGGCATCAGCATCGCTACCACTAGGATATTGCCAGGAGCGAATCATCATTTGCCATGTGGGGACTTGAAATTTGATACCTATTTAGGCATCAACATCGCTACAACTGGGATATTACTAGGAGCGAATCATTATTTTCCTTTGTCGATTTGATCAAAGATGGCTTAGCAAACAGGGTTAGGATCCTGCCGACTAAGGCTTTTTGACTTTATGAGCCGTAAGGGTTTCATAAGGTATTTTTCCCTACGAGTCGAGAGGATCTCATAGGTGTATTTTCTCCTTAGGAATCGTGGGGATTCCTAAGTGATCTTTTCTCTTGTAAGTCGTAAAGATCTTGCAAGAGTATTTTCTCCTTATAGGTCGATAGGATTTACAAGTGTCGTTCACCATATGGGGACATTTCTTATCATTGGTGGAACTTACTGGGGGATATATTTATTTATGCCAGTGGATTGTATACAAGGGTCGATATTGGACCGCCTTTAGGGCAATATTAGGGGAATATGACGGCTTAAGAACATGTTTAGATCCCTGTAGCTTAAGGCTTTTGAATCCTACAAGCCGTGAGGGTCTCATAGGGTAGAAATTCTCCTTACGAGTCATGAGGATCTTGCAAGTGTAATTTCTCCTTAAGAATCGTACGGGTTCCTAAGTGTGTTACTCCTTTGTGAGTCGTAAGGATCTCACACAGGTTTTTTTTCTAATGAGATCACGCCTTTTCGGGTTTTCGCAAAGCTCGCTGGCAGTCCTGCTGTTTTTACTCAGGCGCCCTTTTGGGTTTTCATCCGTGCCCATTTTTATTGTGGACATACCTTTTTTTTGGGTGATGGAACTCCCGAAAGTAGTTTCGCCACAGGTGCCCATCTGTTTGTCGGTGGGACTTGGGTTGCAACCCTCGCCGTTGGGACTCCAATTGCATTATAGATCTCAAGAGAGCACATCGCCGTATTTGGGGAAATGCGCTAGTTTAGGGACATTTCGGTCCATTATCGCCATGTTGAGGCGACGCACTAGTTTAGGGACGTCTCGGTCCATTATCGTCATGTTTGAGGCGAAGTTTTAGTTTAGGGACATCTCGGTCCGTTGTTAGTTTAGGGACACCTCAGTTTGTTGTTATTTTAGGGACATCTCGGTCCGTTGTCGCCATATTTGAGGTGAAGTTTTTTGGATACTACTCTCAGAGTTCTGACTCATAAAGATAGCGAGAGGATACAAGCATCGTCATCTATCATTGACCTAAGTCATGACTCTTCAAGCGTAGTAGTTTTTGAGGGATCAACCATTTATTGGCCGGAAGGGTCCTTTGCCATGCATATCCATGAGCAGATAGGCTCCACCTTGGTAGAATTTTTCTATAATGTACGGGCCTTCATAGTTCGGCTCGAACTTCCCCCATTTTGCATGATTGGGGATCATTGGTCTTTTGACAACTAGCACGAGTTCGCCTTGACGGAACGTTCTTGGCCTGGTCAGCTTTTCGTATGACCGTGTTATCCTTGTCTTATAAGCCTCCAGATTTTGCTATGCTATAAAGCGAGTTGCGTCGAGGGTATCGAGCTTCTCAAGCCGAAGATGAGCATTTTTTTCATCTGTTAGCTTGTATCGAACCGCTACTCGTAGAGAGGGGAGTTCTATTTCCAGCGGGAGCACTGCTTCCGTATCGAACACCTACGCATATGGTGTTGTATTCGTGGCCGTCTTGAACGTTATTCGGTACGCCTAGAGAGCTTCATGCAGCCTTTCGTGCCAGTCTTTTTTGTTTCTGGACACTGTTTTCTTTATTATCTTTATCAAGATCTTGTTGAAAGCTTCAACTAGACCGTTGGCCCGAGAGTTATAGACTGAAGAGTATCTCCAATTTATTTTATGTTACTGTGCGAAGCGGCTTATTTTATGGCTTCTATAAGTTGGCCCATTTTCCGAGATAATTCGTCGCGGAGTGCCGAACTGATAGATGACATGGGTTCTGAAGAAATGGAGGATATTCTCCGTATTCACCTCCCTTAATGGTACTGCTTCTGCCCACTTAGAGAAGTGGTCGTTCGTTTCCAGTATGAACCGATGTCCTTTGGACGATACCGGTTCAATGGGGCCAATTATATCGGTTCCCCACATTTCGAACGGCCAGCTACCCACTGTTGGGTGTAGTAGATTTTGATGTTGGTGGATAAAGTCCCTATGAATTTGGCACAAGTGACACTGCTTCTCATATTCGAGGCAATCCTAAATCATTGTGGGCCAATAGTAACCCATTCTTTTTATCTTCAGCTTTATCTTTGGCCTGGCTTGATGAGAACCGCAGAGTCCATCGTGAGTTTCTTGGATGACTTTCTTTGCTTCTGATTGATCGTGCAAAATGTGTTTGTATATGTATGCTGTAAATAACCGCAATCAAGACGGTATCGCAAATAGCTAGTCGCGATGAGTACAGGTCGTCCGTAGGGAAACATGAACTTCTTTTCTTACTTTAGATGAGTTGGTAAAAGAGAGGAGGGATTGTTGTCATTTTATTTTAATATGGATATAAAATTTATAATAGAAGGGCTTGTAGGGTTTATAGGACTTAGTAGTTAATGGATGAATGTTTAGAAATGTCTCTTTTGATCTTTTAATAGTTTAAAACTTAGAGAGCTAGCGATGAATGTGGATTAGGGGTTCTTAGAAGGAACTAGGGTTTCCCACTACTACCCTTTGTCCTTCCATTGATCTCTATTAATCTCAAGCTTTTAACAAAACAAGTGTTTAACTAATCTCGAATCGTTGTTGTGACTATCAATAAATTGATAGCGCGCCCGATAAGAGGGTTAATATTTATTTTGCTAAAGTTTATAAACATTAACATGTCAAAAGAAGTTAAAATATGTTTCATCCATTATTCTACCATATCCTACAAACCCTAGCAATCAAGAAATTACTCGCTCATGGTTAGTAGCGATTTAGAAGAAAGGTTGAAGATGAATGAAACTATAATTAAAAGTGCAGAAAAGTAATGCGGAAAATTAATGCGTAAAGTAAATACGGAAAAGTAAATGCAAAAAGAATTAAAACAAAAACTACCTTTATTAATCAACTATTGCGTTACAACTTTCTCCTTCAAAACTAGATTACAAGAACCCTAGTTTTGCTCTAGATCTATCTCCTTTGATGGGTGCAATAACGTAGTTTGGGTGATTGTTGATCAACTACCAAAGGTAGCTCATTTCATACCATTTTGAGTTGGTCAGTCGACGGAGGTTTTGGCAGATCGGTATATGCAGGAGATTGTGAGATTGCATGGAGTACCGGTGAGTATTGTTTTTGATCATGATACCCGGTTCCTATCATATTTTTGGAGGAGTCTACAGGAAAGTTTAAGAACTCGCTTGAAGTTTAGTATAACCTATCATCCGTAGACAGATGGACAGTCCGAGAGAACGATCCAAATTCTTGAAGATATGTTGAGATCTTGCATGTAAGACTTCAAGGGTTCGTGGGAAGATCATTTATATTTAGTGGAGTTTTCATACAATAACAGTTTTCAGGAAACTATACAGATGGCTCCATTCGAAGTATTATACAGTCGTAAGTGCTGCTCGCCAGTATGTTATGACGATATTGGAGAGAGAAGATTGTTGGGACCGGAACTTTTTGTGCAAATTGTGGAGAAAGTTAACCTGATTCGTGATCATATGAAGGTGGCACAAGTTCGACAGAAAAGTTGGGATGATACTGGAAGAAGACCTTTAGAGTTTGCTATTGGTGATCTTATGTTCTTGAAGATATCACCGAATAGGGGGGTAATTTGATTTGGTAGTTGAGGCAAGTTTAGTCCTCGATTCGTGGGGCCTTTCAATATCATTGAGCGTGTTGGAGAGGTAGCTTATCGATTGGCTTTACCACCATCCTTGGCGGGTGTTCATGACGTGTTTCATGTATCTCAACTCCGCAAGTATGTTCGAGATGATACGCACGTCCTAGATCACTCGGAACTGACTATAAGGGTGGATTTGATTTATGTAGAGCAACCGATGGCTATTGTGGATAGCAAAAAGAATGTGTGTATATTTATGATATAACATTCTAAATCAATATGCATGCACTATAAGATATATAAATATACATGCAGGTGCGGTAGTGGCCTCTGCCTCTGATGTGGATGCACCACCAACAGCTAGACAATTAAATATTGACTATATAAGTAATTTTGAAATAAATATGCGTGTATATCTATAATATTACATTCAAAATGAATATGCGTGCAATATACCTGGAGGTGTGGCAAAGTCCACACGGAAGGAGTCATCCGAAGGGGATACCGATCGGGGTGCAAGACCAGCCCTCTGGAGCTCCCTACGCAGCTCCCCGGGTGGTAGAACCGCTCTGCCTCTGCCGCGGCTGGTGTCCTACTGCTCCTCGCTGCTCCGGGCATCGTCAACAGACCTAGATAAGAGTACAATCATTACATATGCATGCAATATATGTATAGACAATAGAAATGTGAAGTAATAATATAACATTACTGATAACCTTTTTCGTTTCGTAGACGCATTAGACATATCTACTTGGTTTCATCATCGATATCATTTCTAACCCACGTAACTTCACGATCAGCCGAAAACAACCCGTCTTTTGAAACATACGGTCGGAGCACTCTAAGTCTTCTCTCTTCTTCATCCTCATCGCTGTCCTCCATACGATCCTCGAATTCTAGGACATCGTAAATATCCCTGGGTTTCCAACGGCATACGACACTCCATCCCGGATACTTCAAGCACTGTGAGTAGTATACTTGGAACGCTTGGTTCGGAAAGATAAATGGATCGTCCTGACCGTAAAATCAAAGTATGTTCACACTAGTCAATCCATATTCATCTTTCCAAGTCCCGAGATTGTTTCTCCACTTATCCGTATCCGTCCGTGTATCGTACCAAATACACTGAAATATATAAAACGGTTTTGATCGTCCGGGATATTGGATGCCAAGTATGCAATTTAAGTATCCATAAAAAATCACACCATCCGATCCTACCATCGCAATCCCACTATTCTGAGTGGTTCGAGATATTTCTATATCCTTGACTTCAAATTTGTATCCAAGGACACCGAATCCTTTATAATAGGCAACCTTCATGCTAGGAAACTGAGCTAAACATCTTGAATCTCTCTCTAATGATGCAAACAAGTTTGGATCATGGATCTGGCAAATCAAATTTTACGGAAAATACATAACGATATAAGTTTAGATTAAGACTAGTAGCAATAACATGTTATTCGAACAACTTACATGATCTGCAACCCAATCGCAAAAATTATCCTGATAATATTTTTCCAATCGTTCATCATTCCAATCAGGATGCCCCTCACTACCTTATTATTATGAATTATGTTCTCAACAATAAATTATGACATTAATATTATATCATTTCATACACACACAAACACAAATATAACAATTAATCCAAAAAAAATACACTCTAATTTTTCAAGACATACGCTATTGAGGAGGATAAACCGATATATCTTGTTGATAAATATAGTGTCTACTATATTATAATCAGCTTTACCATATGGCCCGTCCTGAATTCTCCGAAGCCGGTTAAGCTTCGTCTCAATGTTCTCGTCCAGATAGCGGGAACAAAATGTGGTTATTTCATCTAGAAGATAACCTTTCATGATAGAACCCTCTGGTCGATTTCTATTTTGTATATACTTTTTTAGAGTGTAGAGATACCTAAAGAAAAATATGTTAAATAAATAAATACGGGTATATAGGACAACAATAATTTTGCAAATTGCGTGAAACGAAAAATTCCATGTACCTTTCGACGGGATACATCCATCGATAATGTCCCGGTTCGGCAAACTTAGCCTCGGTTGGAAGATGAACCGTCAGGTGTATTATGATATCGAAGAATGATGGTGGGAAAATACACTCAAGCTTGCAAAGTATCAATGAAATAGAATTTTTCAGATTCTCCAGCGTCACAACATCCGAGGTTTTAGCACACAATTCTTTAAAAAAGCAACAAAGGTCATTGATTACTAGACCAACTGATTCGGGAAGGAAAGTCCTGAGGGCTAATGAGAGAAGGTCTCCATAATAACATGGTCATCATGACTTTTCAGCCCATCGATCTTGCATTTCACAATTTTTATCTTCTTGCTAAATGATCTTGAGAAACATGTGGGAACTTTCAAATCATGCAACACCTGCAGGTTCCTTTTCTTCTCCGGTTGTGACATATGATATGCGGCATTAGGAAGTATAAACTTTCCTGATTTACCCACTATCGGTTTAGGATGCAATTCACTTCTAATTTCCCAGTCCTGAAGATCCATCCGAGCACGGAGGTCGTCTTTCGATTTTCCGTCTTTACAAAGAAGCAAGTTGAGTACGTGCTCGGATACTCCCTTTTCTATGTGCATGACATCCGGACAATGACGCACTAAATTTGTTGACCAGTATGGAAGCTCGTAGAAAATTCTTAACTTGTTCCGGTAGTGTGGTTTGACCTGTTTTGTCGGATCTATCCCGAAGGTCACATTATTGTAGTTATCTCACTGAGCAATCACGTCCTCTCCAGACGATGAGGCTGGAGGCCTAAGAAGCTCCTGATGACCATTAAAGTGAGCAGCGTCTAACCTGTAGGGATGGTCTAGTGGCAAGAAATGCCGATAACCGCAATAACAAACCTTCCTGCTAAAATTCAACCATTTCGATGTTGTATATTGATGGCAATAAGGGCATGCTTTGTGACCATGTATGGACCAACCTGATAGCATTCCATACGCAGAAAAGTCATTAATTTTCCACATTAAAGACGCACGCATTGTGAAGGCTGTATCTGTGTTTGCATCGTATGTCTCTACACCATCAATGAATAAAGATTTTAACTCATCGATCAGAGGTCGGAGATAGACATCGATATTGTTTTCCAGTGAGTTTGGTCCGTCAATAAGAAGAGACATCATAAAGTAGGATTGATCCATATCCAACCAAGACGACAGATTATAAACTATCATTACTACGGGCCATGTACTGTATCTTCCAGCCATATAGTTGAATGAGCAGAAGCCATCACTAGCGAGTCCGAGCCTGACATTGCGAGGATCACTACTGAATATTTCGTGCCTCCTATCGAAATCCTTCCTTGCCGGTGAATCTCTTGGATGACTCATTTTTCCATCTTCGCTTGGAACAACACGGTGATGCCAAATTATTGCCTCAGCTGTTTTCTTGCACCTGAATAGCCTCTGCAGCCTCTGTGTTATGGGAAAGTATCGTGCTATCTTGATAGGTATATCGGGCTTCTTATCAGATTCTTTCGGCTTATACCTGGCCTCTCCGCATATTGGACACTTTTTCAAATCTGAATTCTCTTTCTGGTACAACACGCAATCTTTGGGACATGCATGAATCTTCTCACACTTCAGATCCAAATCAGACATTATCTTTTGGGCTTCGTACCAGCTGTCAGGCACGTTATTTCTCGGGGGCATAGAATCTTTCAGGAACTTCAGAAGTATCGTGAATGACTTATTGCTCCATCCATTTAGGCACTTAATCTGGAAAAGTTGGACGAACCATGACATGGTGGAATACTTTGCATTCTCATAAATTGGTCTTCTATCATCATTCATGAACTTTTCATACTTATCCGCTCGCGGTCCTTGACCAGAAGGAATGTTATTTTCGGTAGAAATACTATTACCTAGGGCAGCCTCTACCATATCCTCCATTTCTTTTTCTGGAAAGAAGTTACCGTCTTCTTCTTCTGCTGCTGCTGTATTACCGTCTTCTTCTTCTGCTGCTGCTGTATTACCGTCTTCTTCTTGTCCTTCCCCGTGATATAGCCAAGTTGTATAAAATCTAGTAAAACTATGTTTAACGATGTGAAGCTCTACGATTTCTACTTTCTGCCAGAACTTATTCCCATATCTATCGCACGGACAGAGAATCTTCTCTAACACAATCTTATTATGTGCGTGTGCAAATTCAATGAAAGCAGCAACTCCTGCGACAAACTTAGATTGCATGCGTTGTGGCCAATCCATGCACATCCAGTCCTTAACTCTGATGTACTCATGGGCCATGTTAGATTGTATAACATATAAATTGTAGCTTATGGTGACTATATTGAGAAATCTAAGAACGAGATGGTTACTGATAAAGAAGAAAATCTGTAGAGGCAAGTTTGTCATTGAAAAGAATAAATTATCGATTAACAAAGTTAGATTTGAAGATACCCAAGTATGAGTTGTATTCTGTGTATGCGTGTTTCAATTTATGATTTCGCTTAAGTGTAGGGTTGTTAGTGTATATGTGCTTTGTGTGTACGTTTGTTGTATATTCGTGTTGTATGTGTGTGTTTCGGCTGTCGGGGGTAAGGTTTCTATCCCATTAAGAATATATAGAGCAGACACCCATTCGCTTTTGCTTTCATCCGTTTCGAGTAAATTTTGGTAGCACCTCCCCGCTGTTCTCCGAGTACACTGTAATAGAATAGATAATTATTTTAATACTGTGAAACAACATTGAAATGAACATCTAATCTATTTTTGTACATGGAGAACCAGCGGAAAAGTACCGATGAAATAACTCGAAACGAATGAAAACACAAGTGAATGCAGGTGTTTGCTTTATACATTTCTAACTTGTCCATACTGGACAAATCTATCGGTTATCATACGATTGAATCTTCTTGTCACATAGACTATACGATGGTTGTTAGCACTGAACTATACCGTCTGATATTTAACAACCTTCGTATAGTTCTGTGCAAGACGAACATCAAATATATGTTAACCGATAGACGGGGATTAAGTCGCGCTTTGATTTTCACATATGAATATCGATGACAATATGAAAGTTTCATATTATCATCGAGTATCATATATTGGTTTTAACTTGAACATTTAATTTGAATAGGTTTTACATTTACGTTTCGTTTTTAAGGGTTTGAAGTTTTTAGTTCAGGGTAAAGTTTTCTTACGTTTACGTTATCATCGAGTATCCTACTGAAGGAACTAGTGCACCCTAAACCCTAACCCTAATTAACCCAAATTAACCCTAATCATCACCCTAACTCAAATTATCCCTAATTAACCCAAAATTAAGCTAATTAAACCAAATTAACCCTAATCAACACCGTAGCCCGAATTAACCCTATTTTACCTAATTAACCCAAATTAACCCTAACCCTAATCATCACCCAAACCCAAATTAACCCTATTTTACCTAATTAACCCTAATCCTAATCATCACCCAAATTAACCCCAGCCCAAACCAAAATTAACCCTAATTAATCTAATTAGCCCTAACCCTAATCATCACCAACCCTATTTTACCTAATTAACCCAAATGAATCTTAACCCTAACCCTAATCATCACCCAAACCCGAACCCTATTTTACCTAATTAACCCTAACCCTAACCCTAACCATCACCCAAAGCCTAACCCTAACCCAAATTAACCCGGCCCTATAACCTTAACCCTATTTTACCTAATTAACCATAACCCTAACCCTAATCATCACCCAAAGCCTAACCCTAACCCAAATTAACCCCTAATTAACCCGGACCTATAATCCTAACCCTAAAACCAACAACAAGAACACCAATTAAAAACAACAAAATTATAAATTAAAATCCAAATTAACCCACCTCTACCAAAGACCGGCCGACGAGTAAAGTTCCTTGAGGAAGTGGAGAGCAAGGCTTCGACGAGGTGGAGGAGGCCGGGAAAATGGAGCTCGAAGTGGTGGAGGCGGCGACGAGGAAAATTGGCGGCGACGAGGTTGATTGGCGGCGATGAGGAACTCCACGACGAGCTCGATCAACGGCGATGAAGGAGGAACTCGGCAACGAGGAAGTCGGCGATGAGAGTGGGACGAGGAATTTTGACCTGGCGTGGGTTGGTGGGAAATTTTGGAGGACGGTGGGAAATTCTTAGATTTATTTTTTTCGTGTGTTACTGTATCCAAAATATCGTAGATGATAACTCACTACAATCTATGATCGAGTATATATCAGCTCCAAATTTGCCGTGGGGTGCGTTGGAGTTGTATATCGAAGAACACCAGCTCTCTGAAGTGTGGTTCACGTCACAGCCTGAATTTCCATCACAGATTGAAGTCCCACTTACAGGGGGAAATCTGCTAAGTGAGAATGTTACATGTGAAGTCCTGGTAAGTGAGCATGAAGTATCACCAGAACATGCTGGCGGTGAAGGTGGTGACATAGTAACATATATGAGTATGTTGAATGAGGATCCTTCTTAGTTATTTGCAGGTGCTTATGTCAACAATGAATTGGTACATAGTGATGATGATGAGGACACTCGTGACGTAAGTGAGGATGATGATGAATATGATCCAGCGGCGCAAAATACGGTAAATTTGACTTATTAGAATGCACCAACAGCCGAGTTTACTTCCACAGATTGGATTGGAAATGCGGTAATAAACAATTGCGAAGCACAAGATGTTACCAGAGTCAATTGTATGGAGCTGTACAAAGGTCAACAGTTTTAATGTAAGCCGGATTTGAAACATGCAGCGGCGATATATTCAGTTAAAAAATATCAGCAGTATATAGTTGTAAAGTCAAACTTATTAACTTAGAAGGTTGTGTGCAAGATCGGAGGAGATTGCCCGTGGGCTCTCCATGCATCTAGGCGGAATATTGACGAGCCATTCACGATTAAGATACTTAAAAAGCCTCACACATGTGCTTAGCACTATACATATTCAGTCAAAATGACTAAAGTGCTTAGTACTTATTGGGTAGCGCCTATGACTGAGTGCTTCATATGATATACATGTGAACGCCAGAGCTCCAAACAAGTGCTTAGCACTCCTGCATAAAAAAAAGGCTGAGCAAATAGTACCCAAATAAGTGCTTAGCACTTTTGAATAAAAGAAAGAAAAAGACTGAGCAGAGCAAGCCCAAATTGGTTAAAAGTCTCTCTGAAGTTTCTTGTAGCTGAGCCCAAATGCTCTGTTGTTGGATCTCAACAAAAATTTGACGATCACTAAAACATATCTAAGTTGATCTTAGTCTTAAATAGGACTAACGTATCTTTAGTTAAAACAAATTGAGCTAAAATGCTCATATATTTAAATTGATCTTAATCTCAAACTAGATTAACAGTTCTTAAACCAAACAAAACATTTTTGAACTGAAGCAACATATAACCTAAGTTCAAAACCCAAACCCAAATCTTGAATATACGGATTTGGACTAATCTGCGTTCTACGGGCGACAACATAAATTAGTCTCCGTATACAATCCACGGGCAACCTTAACAAACGAAATAACATACGACACGAAGTGAACCACTGGAGCAGGAGAAAGTGGTTATCACAATGCGGTAATATAATTAACTATAGGGGCTTGCGCTTGTAGAGAAGAGCGTCCTCACAATAAAAAACCCTTCACAAATGAGGGGGAATCTGATGAAGTCTGCTACAACGGTCACATCTATCCAAACCTCCAATTTATGCTGCCATAAATCAACTTGGTATCTTCGGAGAGGTGGATGGATATGTCCAAATAGCATCTTTATCCAAATTCAGGCTAAACGTTTTCGCATCTCGGTTCGGTCTTTCGGCGGTGAACAGGGTCAATTAAAACGGACTTAGAGTCGTAGGGATAAAGGGGTAGATTGGTACGGAACGTATATCGTGGCACGAGAGGTCACTTTAAAAGACACTTACATGAATTCACGTGCCGTTATTCCATGGGTTATGACAGGGCCTTATACTACATGTTACCATAGTCCACGGGGTAAGATGGACTCCTCTCGTATACATGAATACTTTCTTTATCAAACTACAAATAACCACGTTAGAATAACTATTCTATACCTATGAACGATCATATATAACTTTACCTACTCATTTCACATTACATCTATCTTCTATTTCTTCTTTTGGGACTTCCGAGCGTTAGTTCACAGACGAAATTCCTTTATGTTTCTTACTTTGGAATGTTCGTCAGGAGGACCGGACTCTGAGGAGATAGAGCCGAGCCAGGAGGACTTGGACCAGTTTACAGCTCAGCCTGACTACTAGTTCTTCTTACACTTATTTTCTGTATGCCATTATTTAGGCATTGCTTTGTTTATTATATCTTTTATTTTCAAACAATTGTATGTAAAGTTGAATGTAAATAAAGCTTCTGTTTCATTTTATCACACTTGTCGTTCTTGTTCATTTATATATTGCTTAATTACGCTTAACGTATTTATTTCATAGTAAATACGTTGAGGGCTTGCCACGTCACCGTTTCTGTCTATTGGGAAGCGGGACATGACATGTTTTGTTGGCGGCCCATGCAGGTCAGTTCTGCATGAATTCTTAAGCAATATATCACAAGAATTATAAGAATTAGCAACTATATATTCCTTACATTTCAAATTTCTTGAATCTATCCTAACATTTTCTTTCTATCAAGGTGATGGATTCTCCCAACAACACCAGCACCAATGTCAATGGCAACACACTACCACCTACCTTACCACCTCCCCTACCGTTGCTGCTCCAATCAATGAACAGACCGTGCTTCTAGAAGCTATCAAAAGTCTTCTGGAGGGCCAGCAGTAGCAAACTGCTATTCTTATGAACCGCCCGGAAGCCGAAGCACTTGGAGTAAAGCAATTCCGTACGTTGCATCCAAGGAGTTTTTCAGGGAAAGAGAGTCCTCTGTAGGCTGAAAAATGGGCCCAGAGTATAGATGATGACCTTGCCGCAGCACCGGTACCAGACATAGCTTGGGTTCATGTGGCCAAGCTCCAGCTCACCGACAATGCAAGAGTCTGGTGGAAGGCTGAAGAAATCCGTCTCACATAACCCATAGAGTGGAAGACGTTCCGCGATCTGTTCGATGCGAAGTTCTTCTCCGAGACTGCTCGATTTGAGATGGAGCAACAGTTCATCCACCTACAACAAGGCTCTTTGTGGGTAAAATCAATGGATGAATATGATGCCGAATTCATCATTCTTAGCAAATAAAGAATTCATATCAAATATTGTTCCATAAAACACATCACTATCCTGACATCATATCTTATCAGGTTCGTGGCACATTTGATCCCGACCGATGAGATTCAGGCTAGACAATTCCAACAGGGCTTAGACCCTGAGATTCAGGCGGCATTAGCCACAAGCGACTACCCAACTCATGAACTCGCCCTGAAGGAAGCACGTCGTTATGAAGCTGTAGTCAAGAAGAAGGGTAAGCGCCAAACAGCCGAAATCAAACGCCCCGCTACACAGATGACAGGAGGAGCCTCTTCTAGGTCGACTTTTGCACCCATGAGGCCAAGAGGATTATTTAATCGGTCCAGTCTAGATTTAATCGGCCCATATCATATTAACACAGCACCAGCACCCAGATCCGCAATCACAGTCCCGTAGAGGCCAGCTATTTAGGCACCTGCACCCCGCCTAGCTCTTCCTGCACCAGCTCCACGTGGACCACCTGCACAGCCTCATCGTCAATTCCATCAGGCACAGAGAAACGTGCCTCAAGGGCAGAGGAATGTGCCTCCGGCAAGGAGGAATGTGCCAAGACAACATGCTTTTACAATGACGATCGAGGAGGCCGAAGCCACAGGGTAAGTCATCACTGGTAATTCCCCCATCCTTTCAACCTTTTAATCCTTGTGTATCACTATACTTTTCCTATATCTAAACCCAACCTCACACAACTTAGATACTATACTAGTAGCCACCCTTCCTGCACTTGCACTTTTCGACACTGGAGCTTCACACTGCTTCATGTCACAACGATTCGTGAGAACGCACGCGATTCCCGTGAAGCCACTCATTTCAAGCTGGAATGTCAGTTCTGGGAATGGAGTCTTGAAGGAAACTTTGGGGTATGATCAGTGCCTAGTTATAGTTTGCGGTCGAGAATTCTACGCAAATTGTACCGGACATCCTAGATTTCGATGTTGTGTTGGGAATGGATTGGCTGGGAGTATTCTATGCTTCTATTGACTGCGGTCAAAGGAGGGTAGTATTTGTGATACCAGATCACCCAGTCTTCTATTTCAAAAGTGGAGATAGAACTTTGGATCCAGGAAGCTACCGTGCTAAACCAAAGAATGCAGAAGTATTCTCTCTACTGGCGGAACAATAAAAGCCCGAAGTAGTTCGAGGATGTGTTACTTAAAGACATATCAGTTTTTTCTCACGATCGAGCTCTTGAGTTTAGTATTGATTTACAACCTGGTGCACAACCTGTAATCAAACCTCCATATCGATTAAGTCTGGAGGGATTGAAGGAGATCCGTATTCAGTTGGACGAACCGCTGAAGAAAGGTTGGATCCGACCCAGTACTTCAAGTTGGGGATCTCCGGTGTTACTCGTGAAGAAGAAAGAAGGTTCCTACCGGATGTGTATGGATTATCGAGCTCTGAATGAAATGACGATTCAGAACAAGTATCCACTACCGCGCATTGATGACCTTTTCGATCAGTTAAGTGGGTCTTATGTCTTTTCAAAACTAGATCTTCGTTCGGGTTATCATCAGGTGAAGGTCAAAGAGTCCGACATTTCGTAGACGGCGTTTATGACTCGTTATGGTCATTATGAATATCTCGTAATGGCATTTGGAGTGACCGATGCACCTGCCATCTTTATGAACCTGATGAACCAAGTTTTCCAAGAGTACTTAGACAGGTTCGTTGTCATATTCATCAACGACATCCTGGTGTATTGAAAGAATCGGAAGGAACACGCCGAGCACTTACGCATTGTCCCGAAGATATTACGACAACACCAGCTCTACACTAAGTACAGCAAGTGTGAATTTTGGCTAGATCAAGTCGGATTTCTCAGACATATCATTTCAGGAGAAGGAATCTCTGTAGATCCAGCTAAGGTATCAGTTGTCAGTGAGCGGCTGACACCAAAAACGGTGAAAGATATACGAAGTTTCTTGGGATTAGCAGGATGCTACTGACGATTCATTGAAGGCTTCTCAAAAATCGCAGCACCCCTAACCAAGCTCACACGTAAAGACGAAGCATTCGTGTGGTCAGAAGCATATGAAAAGGCTTTTGTAGAACTCAAGTCGAAATTAACCTCTACTCCTATCCTCGTAATACCAGATCAATCTGGCGGATTCATCTGCATTGTGATGCGTCCGATAATGGATTAGGATGTGTTATACACCAGCATGGAAAAGTTGTGGATTTTGCATCAAAACAACTGAAGGTTCATGAGCGCAACTATCCAACACATGATCTAGAATTGGCAGCCGTCATCTTCGCACTTAAGATTTGGCGCCACCATCTTTTGGGAGAACGAGTGGATATATACACTGACCACAAGAGTCTGAAGTATGTATTTACTCAGAAGGAACTAAACATGCGGCAGAGAAGATGGCTAGAACTCATGGCGGACTTCGACATCAACCTACAGTATCACCGTGGGAAAGTGAACGTAGTTCCCGATGCACTTAGTCGCCAGCCATTAGCAATGAACCTCACCGCTTAATGGAAGCTACAACAAGAACTGCATGGATTGTAGATCGAAGTAGTTGTACCAGGTAACGCTTCATATTTGATGAACTTACAAGTCCAGTTCACTCTTATAAATCAGATCAAGGAGGCAGCTCAAGCAAATGATGCCAAGCTACAAAAGATCCGAGAACAAGTAGAAAGTGGACTTCGAACTGACTTCATCATCCACAAAGATGGATCCTTGCGATATGGAAGTTGTCTATGCATGCCAGTTGGACCTATTCGAGAAGAGTTGACGAAAGAAGCTCACAGCTCTCTTTATTCTATACACCCTGGTGGCACAAAGATGTACAAAGATCTACGACAACACTACTGGTGGCATGGAATGAAGCGCGGAGTAGCTAGAATCATAGCAAAGTGTTTGGTGTGTCAGCAAGTGAAGGCTGAACATCACAGAATTGCTGGTTTGCTTCAGCCCTTACCAATCCCAGAATGGAAATGGCAGCACGTTACTATGGACTTTGTGATTGCCCTCCCTCGCAGCACGAAGGGAATGACGCAATTTGGGTTATTGTGGAACGACTCACCAAGTCGGCTCACTTTATTCCATTTCGAATTGGTCAGTCAACCGAGACATTAGCAAAGAAGTACATGGAGGTGAGCATAAATCTAAAGTAAGATTTAAACCTTCAAGCTGTACCACTTTTGATACTCATAAACTCATGCAGGAGATCATGAGATTACATGAAGTACCTGTTTGCATCGTCTCCGATTGTGATACAAGATTCCGATCATAATTTTGGCAGAGTCTGCAAGCTAGCCTGGGAACTGTAAGTCGATGTCGAGCACCCCTTGTGTTCGTGGGGAGGCGGAATTTTCAAAAAACGATTTGAAAACTACGCAACAACGACTTGAAAACCATGATCTATACGGAAACCTTAACTAACATATGAACTATGAGGTTCTAACTACTATGAAAGAAGTTTATACCTTCGTGAACCAAGTCCTTCGTCTTTCGCCGTCCTCCTCCTCTTCTTAAGCTCCTAGAAGAGAGTGTACGGATTGCTTGATCGTTAGCCTCTTTGGGTAAAAGATGATACACCCGAGAGTGACTACTTTGAGCTCCCACCTCTAATATGAGGTAACTAAAGAACCTAGTGTGCTAATCTAGGTAGCTTGTGTGATGTAGAAAGTGATTAGGGTTTGTTTAGTCTCTTGAACCCGAATATTATTAACTCATGAGACAAGTTAGGGTTAGAGGAAGAAGAAGAGAGCTTGGAGGAGAGAGAGTGTAAAAGATATTATTAATGAATAATGGCTTATTGTTGATAACTATTAAGCAAAGATATTTTCCACAAAATATCTAGATATTTTCCACAAAATATCTAGATGGCACCTTGTCTCAATAGTAATCCATGACTCACTAAGTGGGACACCAAGTAGCCATGCTTCATTTAATGAAAGTTAACATCTCATACCTCCACCTCATTTAACATTTAATCAAAAAGATTAAATAACAAATGAGGTATCTTCTTCTAGAAGCATTCTTGTCAAAAATTACAAGAATATCCCTCATCCGTATATACATACCCATATCCGTATTCAAAAAAATACGAATACCTAGAGACTAAATAATCCGATAATCTAATACTAGGATCCGGCTTAAACCCCGCTTGAACTGACTTGACTCGAACCATGAATACAACTTGACATGAATACATTGTCACGCCCTGCTTCTCAGAGTGCGCTAACTACGACACCATGCTACCTGTGGCTAGAAAACATCCCTCCACAGTCACATTACGGCTGTCTATAGGATATCAAGAATAGTAAAATATAAAATCTATCAAATACATGTCCATTTGCCAGAATAAAAGAGTCAAGAAAATATATAAGAGGAAACGAATTAAGATTCAATAATAACATCTGGAAATATGTCCCAATACGGGCTCACATCAAGAAATAAAAGTTGCGGAAAAACTAAACTAAATATCACTAAATACGACCCTCATTGCTCGGCTTGACGGCTGTTGGCTATAGTGCCCTCAAGTCAATTATTGAATCACAGGCACGCGATTGTGATGATTGAGGGAGGACCTATACCGGTAGAACAGTCTTACTCGAGATGATAGTATGCTATCTGGTTTGTCTTTATCATCATGTACAACATTAGGTGGAGTTACAGATCACTATTACATGTTGATAGAGTCCATAGGATTCTTACTTGACTACCAGCATTATGATGGCGATCATATACGTGGGAGCTGGGTGGTCTATAAGCACATCTTTAAATGTCCCTAGTCTTGGGAGTATCGAGACCGGGCATCAATATTCCATAGTAGACTAGTGTATGCTTATCGAGACCCCGACGATGGGTGGTGGCCGGTCTCATAAGCCATTGGTGTCAGTTTGTTCACCTAAGATAGTATACAGGTGCTTATTTGGTTATGAGTACACTGGATGGACTCACCGGGAACCTGCTAGATGGTATTATACCTATTGTCAGATAGCAGTTCCCAGGTGACATGTGTACAAGTTAGTCTATCGACCTGAGATCGTCATTTGTCTCGTGTGAGTTCCCACTGTGCTTTGATTACTACCCTACCACGGCTCAAAGGAGTCGTGCAAACAAGTTTTAGTTGGGTACAGTCCTGAGCCACATGGAGGCAGTGAGCGGATCGTCGGGGATTCATATCTCCCGGTATTTGGGGTTGATATCGCGTTGTGCACGGATGGCCATCACCAGAAATCTTCGGTCGGGGTAGACGAGATTTACCGATCTAGGATCGATAGTTTCTCAGGTGGTGATGGGTTTCACACCGACACTAAATGTCACGTTATTAGGGGTCTGATATTATCCACCCCCTAGACTCAATATGCGATACTCTTAGACGAACAGACCGGACTGTACGGATATTGTCACTGTCAGGCTCAGTAGGGGTTTGGATGAGTTTGCTCGTCGGCCTTCCTTTCGCTCAATACCTGGGTAGCCATCACGTACAGCTATTACCGCTGACGTGCTTGTGGTTAAACCCACTGCCAGCATATTGACGAGTCTTTAGAGTCCCAGACAGAGGGTTTTCACGGTTCAGGCGATATGGTGTAGATGATGTATGTTGGTACATACAGGTGTCCGATTAAATATTTGTACAGGCTGCACAGACTTTAATCGAATGGTTGATAATACTAGTGGCTTAGGATTAAGCCGGATTATTAAATCGGGTTTTGATTTAATAATTTATATATGTATTATAGTATTATTGTTCACTATTCATTTTCTCTCTTGGCTATTCGTATTTTTGATACGAATACGCGTATATGTATTTCGATACGTGTACCGGGTAATA
The DNA here is from genome assembly GCA_030015575.1 of Agapanthus africanus. Taxonomy (NCBI): domain Eukaryota; kingdom Viridiplantae; phylum Streptophyta; class Magnoliopsida; order Asparagales; family Amaryllidaceae; genus Agapanthus; species Agapanthus africanus. The sequence goes on from JASDDO010000026.1 coordinate 360,518,610, forward strand.
TTCCGTATTATACGGAATTGTTTCTAGAAGATTGGACACCTCATTTGTATGATTTCCATTTTGAGAAAATCATTTGTTTTTGCAAATGAGGTGGAAGGGGTGACATGGCATGAACATTGTTTAGCATGTTGAGAGGTATGGCATGGATTTGTTTATTGAAAAATGAGATGAGATATTTTGTTGGATAATTTGAAAATGGGGGATGCCATAATTATCTAGTTGCCTTGCTCAATCTTTGCTTGACTTGTTTTTCTTCACTTCTCATTCCCACTTGGAGAGTTTTAGCCATTTTCTTTAGTTGCTCATGCCGCATGTTTCCTCACCTCCTCTTGATCTTCTTGAGTTGCTTCTTAGAGCATTTTGATGAGAGAAAAACAATAGTGAGATAATCCTACACCTCCACTCTCCCATTTCTAGCAAACCTTGAGCGTCGTTGCCTCGCTAGGCGAGACTGGAGCTTGCACCGTTTCCCTCGGGTGGATCATCATGGATGGAGGAAGATCGGAAACCAAAATCCGATCTGCAACACCTCAAGGAACTTGGAAATGGTAGAAGACCGAAGGACACGATCCATTCGGTAAAACCATCTAACTCCCCCTTTATATGCTTGCTAGTATAGGTTTTGGTTCGATCTTGTGCGCGCCAAAAGTTTTGAAATTTTGTTCCGTATTTGGCCACGGTTTGATGGCCGGTGCGCCGGAAAAACCCAACATGGTATCAGAGCCACCCAAACACCTTAAACTAGCTTGTTACGACATTAGAATTCGCGTTTATTTCGAGCATCGAAAACTGCCGAAAAACTGAATTTTTGAGTTTTGAGATGTTTGCACACCTCGCGGGCTCTCGGTTTGAACCGAGAAGCTACGGGTGGTGTGTGGCACCCGGGGGGGAGGACCGAATGGCTGGGCTACTCCCCAAGACCACACATAAGGTGGTCTTGGGCGTGGGGACCCGGAAACTCCCCCTGCATGGGCAGTTTCGGGTCTGCCTCACCCTCTGGCCACCTCGTGGTGGACTCGGGGTGGGGTACCCCTCTAGGCCTCCTGACTCGAAGTTTAATTTCGTGCTCCTAACTCCTCATGAAGGTTCGGGCGCGTTTCATTTTGATTCGGACCTCCAAATTGGCTCAAAACTCGATTTTTTTTGGATATTTAGTGCACTTGTTTTTGATCCTTAGTATATTTAGGATGTGCACTAATTGTGTTTTGGAATTCTAATGTCGTGACTTCGTTTGCATGCGTAGATATGTTGGTAACATTTTCTAATTGCTATATGCTCAATTAGACGGGGTTACACACTTGTTTCGGTTACCTATTTCTGTGGATATATATCTTGTTATGGTTCATGCGGATTGTCGTGATTGATAGCCTTTCGGTGCAATGGTAGTGCAGTTTAGTTTCATATGTACATTTGATATTGCGGGCAAGCAATCCGACATGTGGACTGCCGTTACTGTAAGTTTGTATATTATTTGTTTGGGGCACGACCGGGTTGAGATCGATGTCACCCTTGTATATATATTTTTTTCCTTTTTCTGTACTAGGATTACCCCGCGTGGAGTGCACGAATAGTCGGGTTCTAGAGGGCATCGGACATGCATCTCATGGCGTTGAGACGGAGGGGGCCTTATTCTAGAATTTTGTAACATTTCAAAAAAATAAATATTATTTTTGGGAATTTTTATAATTAAATAATATTATATTGAATATTTTAATAAGGCGATATAATTAAATACCGATAAATTTAGGGAAAATTTGGAAAATTTTGGAAATTACTGAAATGAGGGTGCTTTATTTGATTCATGCAAATTATAAGTTTTTATGATTTATTTATACACTATTTAGTGCTAATTGCGATTAAATATCGCTAATCGCGCATTAAGCTTGTTTTGTGCAAAATATGCACCGTGTCGTATTTTACACTTGTGTTACATTTTATAACCATGGTTTTATTTGGGATTTATGTGTTTGGTTTTAAAATGAATTGAGAAGAAAAGAAAAGAATAGAAAACAAAAGAAAAAATAGAATATAGAAGCATGGGGAAGAGAGAGAGATGTGAGGGTCAACCTTGGTCATGGCCCTTTTGTTTCTTTCACCATCTTCATCTTTTTCTTCTCCCTTTTCAGCCCAAGGCAGCACCCCTCCTCCACCTCCACTACACACCTCAAAACACCATAAAAAACACTCAAAACCCTATCCCCACTTCATTAAAAATGTGCACAAGCCCTCAAGCTACACTTTGGACCAAGAAAGCAAGGATTTTGGACACTTGGGGCAACTCAAGAAAATTCTTGAGTTTCCAAATGATATATTCTCTTAACCATTAGCATAGTATTTCCATTGCTTTTACATCCATGTTTGATTAGAACCGATTTAGTGTCGTTTAGTGAGGTTTGGAAATTTCTAGTTAGGGTTTGGGGAATTCTTGAGTTGTCATGTGTAATTGAGGCTTATAGTGACCTTAAACCCCAGTAATGATTGTACTTTGGACCTAAAACAGAGACTTAAACCCCGGAATACGAACTTAGAAAACCCGATATCGAAAATTTTTGGATTCGGATATAATGAAATCTGCTAACACCCGGGTGACCTGAAAATTATTTAGCGAACACAGAGAGATGTGCAGGTGATTTAGAGCATACCCTAAAGACCCGAGCCCCTACCCTAACACCATGGCCACAGAAATATTCCCTCTGGCCGCAATTTGTGGCCAGACCTGTTGCATTTTGGTTCGTGTTTGTTTCATGGCTCCAGTATCGTAATCTAGACCCTCCACATATGCAAAATTAGCTGATTTGACCTAGGGTAAAATCTGGGACTAAATTCATGAGTTGCTGTTTTGATTCGGGGTTATATTTTTCGTATTTTGGATTCTGGATTTTAGTATTTGTGTTTTACCTCGATCACTTGACGTTTGTACGACGATATCGAGGATTGTTTGGTGGTTTGAAGGGCGTAGTCCATAGGTTCTAACCTATAGGCTTTTAGCATGTCGTTTTGGTTTTGAATTGGTTTTAATGCGGCACGATACGTTATGATGTGTAGGTACCCCACGAGGACTTCAAGACGACAAGCAAGCGCGTGGCGACGTCGGCAACGACAAGCGAGAGCAAAGTGAGTAGATTTATATCTACGGGGGAAGTCAGGTGGATGTCGTATAGCACCCCCACAGTTCATAGCGCAGTGGATGATATGATCTATGTTTACATATGTGTTGTGAATTTGGATGATAGTGTCGTGGTTGATTTCTTAGTCGCGAACCATAGAATAGGTTTGCACACACGCACACCCACCCTTGCATGCATTATTATTACTTGTGCGTATATGGGGATACATATATATACACACACACAGGTATGGGACTATGTATATATATACGTATACCTATAATTGGATAATGAGGATAGTGGATGATATTTGGAGATGAGTCGATGAGGTTGGACATGATGCCACGAGATCGGTAATGTGATTTGGATCGTATTATGAGATACAACATGTGATGATAGCGGATCGTTATGCGATGTGTTTTCATACACACGCATCTATATACATGTTGATGGTATCAGATCGTACTAGACTGTAGATCAGTACCCAAAATTCATGATTTGATGATAATGATACCAGGTAAATGATGAGATAGATGTGATAGTTGACCCGTACCCAGATTGGGATGTCATACGACGGATTTACGTACGAGCTATATATTGATGATAGATCCGCACTCTTGACTCGAGGATGTCATATTGTATATTGTATCGTATGTGATACTATTGAGGCGGGATCACCGACTATTATATTTATATATATATATCGATTCAGATTTAGGTGGTTTCCCTTTCCCTTTCGGTTAGACTGTTCGTTTAGTCCTGTAGTACTTATAGATGTTAGACTAGACTCGAGTCATACCTATTTCAAAACTAACGAATCGTGAGTATTTTAAAGACAGGCCAAGGGATTCTACGGATATTTTCAAAAGACGCATCTTTTCTTAAAAACACCGTAGCCCTTATTTTTTCTAAACACCACGATTCGTCTTATTTAAAATGGCAAAACTGTATGATATATATATATTGATATAGATTCTTCACTGTTGTATTTATTATTCATTTTCCGCATATTATTGCTATTCGCATCGCGTTGCAAGTTTAAATGTGTTTATTGTTATATTAAACCCATGCTGTCAGGACACCAGCACCATTATCGATGATGCGTATGTTCCACGTACACCTGCTTGCCGGCTCACACACTTCATCATCGATAATTGCCATATCACTACACAGTAGGATTGTTGCATCAGGATATGACTCCTTGCATGACATACTTGCATACATACATATTGTACACCCATATTTGCGTACACACATATTGTACACCCATACTTGCATACATACTTGATTTTGGAGATTTGGGAACCGCAAGATATATTTTAAAACTGGATTCATTTTAAAAGAGCGGTTTTCCCTCGATATGTGCATATTACTGTTTTATGTTGCATGATTTACTGATATGCTTACATTTCTATTATATGTTGCATACATCATGCTTTATGATTATACGCATTGAGATATGTTGTTTCCATGATATTTCTGGATTTGAGAACCGTGGGTATTTCAAAAGAAGGTATGTACTGTCTTAAAAAACCCGGTTTCTCTTGATATGATATTTCAGCAGCCACCATGAGTTTTATCGGTTCTGATATATATATACCCCATGCGAGGAGGAGCCGTGGGCCGTGTGCGGGTACATGGTGGGGCCCGGTATGGTCCCTGGGGCAAGAAAGGGATCCTGTGTATACAGACGGTGAGCCTGGCAGAGGGACTACTACCTACCGGTGATTGGTTGGGCCTGGCGGATATCCGGAGGATACCGACCGGAGTCGAGAGTGATATGGACCGATCTGGACTGACGGAGCCCGTGGGCCGATCCGGACTGACGGAGTCCGATATATGAGGATTTACGTGCCAATGCTGGGCACAGGTTTCATGATGTTTTCGAGTGTCGATGCTGGACACTCAGGTTCCATGATTTTGATGTGTCGTGAGTGACACACATTGATTTATATCCTCATACTTTCATGTATATGCTTTTATGACTTTTACATGCATGATGTTGTTATGTCATTGGTTGACACGTGGACGAGATCCACATGCATACAGACATTGATTATCTAGTTGGATGATACCCACATAGTTATAGACTTCATGCTATAGTTGACACTGATTTCATTGATGATACCTCATATTTATGATATGTTGCTATCTGAGGCACTGACACGAGCACTTGGTACTACACTTATGTATAGATGTTTACCCTTACCACCTTAGCATGCTTCAGACCTTATCATATTGAGGATGTATACTACTGATCGTTTTGACCTAGGATTGAGTCATACATACGATTTTTGCTCTGTGATGTTTTCTACTCACGAGTTGGCAACTCACCCCCGTTGTGCCACAGTTTCTTGCAGGTTTTGCCGTACAGATTTTTCCTTGGCGGCTTGTTGGCACATTACTTCATTCCGGGTATTTGCTTGGGTAGGTGGGTTCACTTGCATCGTGACCACCATTGTACATATTTATTTTCAGTTGTATCTAGTAAAATTCCATCAACCAGACTTGTATATTGTTTCAGACTTAGAAAAACAGTTGCTATTCTTTCGACCTTAGAGTCGCGCGTTGTATTATTATGGTTTTCTTGATGTTTTGAGTTTTGATCCTCTCCCTTCGGCGTTGTATATTATATTGCTTGCGTGGTTGTGACCGTCAATTGACGAAGAGCTAGCTCCCGCTTGGGGATGCCTTTATTCATATTATGCATGTTGTACCCTTTTTGGGGCCGGTATTTACAAAGGAAACTCTGCCGAAATTTTCTGAAAAGACTTGAGATTTTAAAATGCATATTCGGCTTATGTTATTTAAAATCCCCTTGTTTTAAAACATGTTTTCTTTACTTCTTTTTTTTTAAAATGGTTTAGATTTCTGGGATTTCTTGGCTTACTTGAATTAGATGGGGTTCTATAGACTTCATATGATTCAAGTGCCAGTCGTGTGCCATTTCGGGTCATGACAAATTGGCGGGTTATTCGCCGCACTCGTAGGGGGAATAGGTTGACCCACGGAGGGGTGCTCAAGTTACCTGATTGCTTGAAGTGCCGGGTGGCCCATTCACTTTGATGAAGGGGGTTGACTCACTTCTGGTTTTTGCGGGTGACTTGCCATGCTTGTAGGGGTCTAGGTCTTCATTGCACAGGCTATCCACACGACCAGGGGAACGTCGGGTTTCACTTGCGGCTCAAAGGAAACCCGGGGCTCCCAGATTATCCGTTTGTTCTGTGATGCTTATCGCTATTATGTGATGTTGCATATATCATGCCTGTAACGAATGTTATATATATATATATTTATATATACTAGTAGATGTTGTATATGTTTTGCACCCGCGCTAGTCCAGCCCCCGCTCTGTCGTTAGTTAAGTAACCTAACGGGTGATAACGGGGCCCAGTGGCGAATGCGGATGGCATATACGTGCATTTTATTTTCGTTCTTTTCTGGTATGATTAATTGATGGGACTGCGTTGATTCTGATCAATGCAAGGAAAATAAACCTATTTGATGTTATTGGAACCAATTTTAAAAATGATATTACAGACATTTTCTTTTTCTTTGCACAGTGGTATTCGATTGGGAATATCCTGCACCTCATTCGACAAGGCAAGGGCCGAGATCCCTTCATCGGGAGTGACCTATTGGGCAGAAGTTTGCGTCAACGTAATAACTTTACTATAGTCGATTCTTTTGCTTTGCATCGTGGTATTCAGTTTTGAATATCCTGCACCTCATTCGACGAGGAAAGAGCCGAGATCCCTTCACAGGGAGTAACCTCTTTAGCAAAAGTTTGCACCACCATATATTTGTAAAACCACTTGGATTCCTTCAACGATATCAAGATCATTACGTTAAAGGGTTTTCGCCAAAAACCAGCCGTAGCCCTCCGTCATTTTAGATTAGTTTTGCTTAGTATTTGTGCTGCGTTTGTTGACCTTGTCAAGGCGTAGTGTGCGGTAGCTCTGTAATACTTTTCTGTCGCATGGATATATGGATTGATTAGGACAGTCATTCGACCTTGTCGACCTTGTCAAGGGTCTGTGCGAGTGGGTCTAATGCAATCAGGATAATGACGGGTTGAACTTGACTAGGACCTTTTGACTTGTTGACCTTGTCAAAGTCACTTGGGTCCTAGGGGTAAAAACACACATCGGGAGTTTCAAACATACAGGAAACTTGCCAGGCATGCGTATACCTTCTGAAGTGTGGTGACTTGAGTGGATTCCATCAAGTTATCATGCGATGATAGTTGAGACCCGATTCCCACTAATGAGTAGGATTACTCCTCGGGTGATTTTTAGACGATCCCGACTAATTCTCCTTTTGGGTTTGGAGGAGAATTCGAGGAAACAGTGGAAGACATCCTGATTAGATAAAGTGATTAACCATTCTGATCTAGGTTAGAGTGCACGCTGAGTGTTTCTTTTCTCTCTCTCTCTTTGGCAGCGACCATGGCCCGACCCTAGACTAAAACTCATGAACCAAGTTAACCGAACCTTCTTAAAACACTTTGGCTTTTGGAATGTCACGGTTTCGCATAACTCATTGCCACTACTACTTTCCCTTTGCATTTCTTCGGAACATTCCGTATCACCACGAAGATCCACATTTTTAGGATATGCCATCGTATAGTTACATACGAACTCGATGGAACTTGTTCCAGTTCGAGAATGGTTTCCGGTTCTGGAGAAATCGAATAGGATTATTCAGTTGTCTTTTCCCTTCACCTTCTCTCAGGTTGCAAGAGCTCCTGGTATTAGGAGAGTACACCTATTACGCTTATTGGATAGTCTTCTTCCAAACCATAGGCAGGTGCCGAAAGGTAGGGAAGAAAGAAAACCAATTAGCCTAAGTGTGGTGTACAGAAGGTAATAAGTAAAGACAAATAAAGGGATTAGAAAGAGGGTAAAGGAAATTGCGACGACTATCATTTACGACGAAACCACGTATACCCCTGCCACTCCTACATCCACTTTGCATTTCTCCGGAACACTTCGTATCACTACGAAGATCCACATTTATTGGATATGCCATCGTATAGTTATATACGAACTCGAAGGAACTTGTTCCAGTTCGAGGATGGTTTCTGGTTCAGGAGAAATAGAATAAGGATTATTCAGTTGTCTTTTCCCTTTACCTTTTCTCAGGTTGCGACGGCTCCTGGTATAAGGAGAGTACACCTATTACTCTTATTGGATAGTCTTCTTCCAAACCTTAGGCTGGTGCCGAAAGATAGGGAAGGAAGAAAATCAATTAGCTTAAGTGTGGTGTACAAAAGGTAATGAGTAAAGACAAAAGGTAATGGTGTAAGGAAATATACGGTTACTGTCAGGAATCTGGATAGTGGAAGAGGCATTACTAGGAATACCCGGATACCCCTTAGAAACATTTTCATATTTCAGATTTACTGTGCAATGTTAATTGAAAACTGGTTTCCCAATTGGATTCTAACTCCAGGGTATGTATTTACCAGATTCGTTTCTCACATCTGTATAATGTTACAGATGGTGAGTGGGAGTAAGATATTGGGAATTAGGTGATTATATCCTCATTATATCAGAATTCGTTGTAATTGGTGATATTTGAGGAAATCACCTGGGTTTTGCCGGATGGCAAATTTTTGGTTTTGAATATCCGTAGTTATGCACCAGTTTCAAACTGATATATCTGTATGTTTATTTTATAATGTGAGATATAACTTTTTGAAATTATGTTTGTGACACGTGTTTTTGAAGATTTCTCCTAACCGGTAGTGATATGTTTTTGGAAACGCGGAAAACTCAGCCCACGGTGTAGGGTTCCTAGGCACACTAGTGAAGGTTCATAAAGCATCAAACATGCCCGAATAAAATTCTACATGTGCCGAACAACCCAATGACGGGATCTTTGCTAGATTATTAGGGTTTAGCATGCAAGATAACAACTTTTAATATAAGTGTGAGGGATTACAACCTTTGTAGTCCGCTCCTTCGCTTCACAAGCTGCGAGTAGAAGTCCCTTTGCCGCGATCCACGATCTTCCGGACTCAAGAGAGGCTCCACGACTCGAACGATCCATGCTAGCTTGAAGTGTTCCGAATCTCCGATGATCTACGTCGAAGTTGCAACCACCCAAGCTTTCTCACTCTAAAGAGATGAACACCCTAATCTAATGGGCTAGATTAGATGAGGATGAGGGAGTAGTAATTATGCTTTCTTTTTAATTCACTTTCTCACAATTTATCATCACAAATGGAATTTCAAGTAAGCTTTTTCTTTTAACTCAAGAGAGAAGAAGATGATAATAGAAAACGATAATTCCTTTTGTGATGAATAGAAAAGAAATGTATATGATTGATATATAACCATGGTCAAGGATGATAGGCTAAGAGTTTGTAGAGAATAAACTAGAGTTAGGGTTTAGTTAGGTTAAGGATAAGTATCAACCATAATATCTTAACCAAGACAAAAGATAATCCTTCTAGAATGTTTAAGAAAGAGTTAACCCTAATCAAACCCTAATCCCTCATTATCATCCTTAAACATGTTTTATAATAAATCATATCATGTCACAATAATATATATCACATATATATTATATGTTTGCAACAAAAGAAAATAATACAATTAACATATATCGCATATATATCAATGTATTAATCCGGTGAGAAAATGAAATAATAAAGTGAGCCAATATTAGATAATGTAATACAATATATCATATCTATCATTATACATTAAATCATTGTTCATATCAGATTTTTGCATTTTTATACCGCCCAATTTTTATCACATTGCATATCGGTAGGTACTCTTGAGCCGTGTTTGCTAGTCAATTGCAGGATACAGGTTCTCGGCTCTAAACGGTGAAATTCATGGAAAAACACGACAAAATCCGGGTTCCTGCCAACCACAGATTAAACACGGGTCTCCGCTCTTTATCCGTCTGTTGCCACACACCAGTTTAGGAGACAAAATGGCAAATCGATTGTCACCTTCATGCACAAAGCACAATGGCAACACCAAGTCTAAGAAATCTACGCGGAGCTCAAGAAAATTATGACAAAAGATCCATGTCTAATAACCTTTTGATCCACTAGAATTCTGGAAGAAATGTGGAAAGATTATCAGAAACAACATGTACCAGACAAAAGGGGACAGCAGACCAGGGAAGCACAGAAAATACCATGCCCCAACTCCATCAAACGGCCGCGGAACCGCGGCCAATAGGGGGTCTAGGCCGCGGTTCCGCGGCCGTTTAGGTGCCGCATTTGAAGATTTTTTAGGGGTATTTTGGTCTTTCTATGTACAGGCAGAATTTTTCCCTAGATTTCCATTTCCCTGCCTATAAATAGCCCAGAACCTTGTGAAGCCAAGGGTGCTTAATCTTGTATTTTTCTAGGTTTTAGAATACTTGTTCTTCTTCCTCTTCTCATCTCTTCTCCATTGAAAAACTTGTAGTGAGCTTTTGTGAGTGAAGAATGATGAATAAAGAAGTTCCTTTTGTTATTATACTTGTCTTGTTCTCTTATTATTGCTTGTAATTTTCATTTGTTAACTAGTTGTTGTTATTTCTTGTTGTTTCTTTCTTTTCTCTTTTCCTTTATCCTTAAACAACCATGACGCTTACGCTTGATCCTTGCCAAGGTGAGGTCGCAAATAGCTAGTTGTTATCTTCTAATCTCCTTCTTTCTATCTTCCTCTTTTGTTTTGTTTTCTTTTCATTATGATGTGTGAGTAGTTTCATACTTGTTAGGGTAGGATAAGGGAAGTTTGAGAGAAGGAAATCTCTCTCTCTCTTTCCTTGCCCAACATCTTAAATCGACTCCCGTTAATTGAACCACAATCCGCTCCTTACGGCACCCTATCCTACATGATAGCGGTGATTCCGTAGTGAGACCGGTTGTGGTTGAATTAACCGGAGGTTATGGCTAAGAGCCAAGAACAAACGGACAAGCACCAAAAGGAAGAACTTAAGCGTTGGAAAGCCTAGCTTATACTCGCAAGTTCCTTCCTAGTCGTGCTAATCCCCGTTGTTGCCGATTACCGTAACACCGATATTAAGAGTGGCAACGAAAGAAGTGAGCGACTCCTAACTCAAACTAACCTAATCCTAACCCTAACAAGCTCTCTTTACATATCATTTTAACACTTAATTAATCACAAACAAATCTGGAAAACTGGACTTAACTCGTTAAAGCACATAGAAAAAGATTCCCATCTCCCTGCGGACGACCCGTACTCAACCAGCTAGCTACAAGCGAAACCGTTTTGATTGCGGTAATTAACTAAACTTGAACACGCAGAATCTCTACCAATCAAATAGCGCCGTTGCCGGGGAGACGGTAGTTTATTTCTTTGTGTAATTTCGGGTTAACTTGTGAATATAAATATAACCAAAAAAAAAAATACTTTGTAAAGAAAAATCATCTTGTTATTTTTGATTAGTTTTTGTGCAAGTGTGCAGGATAATACGGAGTTTGAGTTCAGTGCCAAAGACGTGGGAAGATAGACCCACATTTCGCGGCTACACCGCGACGGATCAAAACGAAGCAAACGGTCTACTGTAAAAATCTGGAGCAGATACAGTAAGCAAGTCAAAATTCAGCACATCCAGACAAGCAGAGGACACCCAACAGAGCACACCCAAAAATTTCCGCAGCCCAACCCCAACAAACCGCCGCGGAACCGCGGCATAAGGAGGCTTAGGCCGCGGAACCACGGCCGTTTGGTGCCTTCGGGCTGCCAAAATTTCTGTAAGTCCTCCTTTTCTCCTCCCCACTCCTCTGGACTCCAATAAACTGTGTTTTCTGCAGCATTCTTTGCGCAAACTCTCTTCCCCCTTCCAATAAACTGTTCTTGTGCAGGATTCTTTGCGCCGTGCTAAAAATAAAAATTGTTTGCAGTTGATTTGTTACCGCTTTGCATTCATTAATACGGACTTAAAGGGCTTGAAACCAATTCAGATTGGGTGGGGATTTCATCACCCTTCCCAGGACCCCAGAAATCACAAAAAGCATATGCATTGACCATTATTAAATTAAAAAATACTAGACTCAGCCCTAAGGACTTCGCGCTCAATAGGACAGAGGACTAGTTACAGGCATCGGCCGTTTATCTTATCTGACTTTTGCGGTGCCTAGGCAAGTGTGTCGAAGGCAAGTGGTTATTTAATTAAGGAACTTCGCGAAAGCGTTGGACAACCTCCCACTTACCTGGCACTTATCTGGCCGCATTTGACGGAGAAGAGGCGGTTTGAGGTCCTATTTCTAGCCCTCTGGAACAGTTAGGAGCTGTCTAGCAGACCTAGGTGACCCTAGATCTAGGTGTGATTGTGCATATCTTGTTTGTGATTGCTTAAAGCCATAAGTCCGTACATATTTCTGTAAAGCTCTTTCTAAAATAAAAAAAAAGGAAAAAAAAATCAAAAACTTTTATAAAAACTTGCCCTTTGTCGCCAAAATCCATTTTTCACCCACCACCCATCGCCTTTCTCCATTGACGTTTTCTTACCCTCACCTTCTCCGCTTTGACTATACTAAACTCGTTTAATGTATGTCCGCTTGGACTCGGGACACTAGCGCCCGCCTAGTCCGCGTTACGTTAGTCGCTACCGACGACGTGATCGACTCAGACGTCGAAACTCCGTCCACTCCTCTTTCACCCTTACCTTTGCTGGCCAACACCGACGTTGACCGGAATTCTGTTCATACATCTTCACCTTCACCATCACCAACCTCTTCTTTCGCGATGTCAGGATTTAATCCAAACATCTCTTTGACTACCCCTGGATTGGCTCCACCTCCTACGGAGACCAATAACCCACCACCACCGCCTGTTGTAGCGCCGCAGCGAATCGCGCTCCAGGATCGTTTCTATCCCACCCGTTCTGCACTTCCCACCTGCCTTTCTCTTCCACCGGCCAATGGGGATAATTTTGAAATTAAGCCCCACTTCATCAACATGCTTCCACGATTTCATGGGCTTGAATCTGAAGATGCCTATATCTTCATCAATAAATTTCAAAACGTTTGTGCCATGATGAAAACTACCCAACTGTCGGACGATGCTATACGTCTACGGGTCATTCCGTTCACTCTATGCGATCTTGCTGAAAAATGGCTGTATAGCACCGCTTCCCACTCCATAACCAGTTGGGATGAGTTTGTTAAAGCGTTTCTAAAAAAATTCTATCCGAATCATAAAACCGCAAGGATTCGCAATGAAATCAACCAATTCTCTCAGCTTCCTTCTGAACCCTTCTGGAAGTGCTTTGACCGGTACAAAGACCTTCTTGTTCAGTGTCCTCACCACGGTATAGAGAAATGACAACTTTGCCAAACCTTATACGAGGGCCTGAACCAAGCAACGAAGCAGTTGTTGGAAACCATCTGTCAGGGCCACTTCCTATCGAAATCTGACGAGGAAGCGTGGCAATTCTTTGACGACCTTGCGGAGCAAATTCTACAATGGGACAGCACCAGACCGACTTCTTCTTCTTCTACCTCCACTTCTACCGATCAGTCTAGGGTAGGAATTCACCAACTTGATGTCTCTATTGCGATGAAAGCTGAAATGGCTGCAATAACGAGAAAGCTTGAAGCGATAGAGAGCAAATTTTTTTCTCCTGCTCCTGCCCCTGTTCTTCCCCTTCGTACCATTTGCGCTTGTTGTTCCGATCCCTCTCACTTAACCGAAGAGTGTCCTTACAATCCACCATCGCAAGGACAGGATCAGGTTAATGCTGCATTTCAGCAAAGACCGAGGAATGATCCATACTCTTCCACCTACAATCCCGGTTGGAGGAACCACCCCAATTTCTCCTGGAATCAGAATCAGAATCAATTCCAAGGCAACAATTTCCAAAGGGCCCCTCCGCCGCAACAACAAGCGCAACAACAAACTCAACATCAGTTTCAGCAGCCCTTCCAACCCCAACCTTTTCAAAATCAGACGAACAACTTTGCACCCAACAATTCTTTTCCCCAAAACAATTTTGTTCCGTCAAACAACGATAAGGTTTCCTCGCTCGAACGAAGTCTGGAGGCATTCGTTAAACAATCGACTCAGTCCACCGCCAACATCCAGTCTTCCATTCAGTCCTTAGTACAACACACTGCCGCTCACGGGCAAAGCATCAAGACCATCGAGGCCCAGATTGCACAGCTGAACGCGGCCTTAAGCGAGCGAGAGAAAGGGAAGCTCCCATCCTAACCACTCCCAAATCCCGGTCATCCATATAATGTACATGTTGCTCTTGAACAACAGAACCATAATGTGAATGCCGTGACCACATTGAGATCGGGAAGGATGCTGCAAAACAACATTGGCACACGGAACAACGATGACACCCCGGCTGCCGCTTCTTCTTCTTCTTCTTCTTCTCCTTCTTCTTCGCCTATTCTCCATTCTTCACAAGGCTCTCCTTCCTCTTCTTCTGCTCTGAATGGACCCACTTCTCACTCCACGAAAACACCAGCTCTGGGATCCGTTCCAACTCCACAATCTCCTCCACAAGCTTTAGACTCAACCAATTTTAAAAACGTCCCATTTCCAAACCGGTTGAGGTCTAATAAACAAAATCCACAAATGGAGAAGATTCTGGAGTTATTTAAGCAGGTTAACATTAACATTCCTCTTTTAGATGCCGTCCAACAAGTCCCATCTTACGCGAAAATCTTAAAGGACTTGTGCACGAAAAAGAGGAAGTCTCAGGTACCCAAGAAAGTTTTCTTGGCTAGTGCTGTGAGTGATGCTCTTACCCAATCTTTACCACAAAAACGGAAGGACCCTGGCTGTCCTACGATTTCTATTACCATTGGGGATAAGAACATCAACCGTGCACTATTAGATCTTGGTGCCAGTGTTAACCTGCTTCCGTACTCAGTATACGAGCAATTAGGCGTAGGAGAGCTGAAACCCACGCACTGCACTCTCCAAATGGCCGACCGATCGATCACCCATCCTAGGGGTGAGCTAGAGGATGTGTTAATCAAAGTCGGGGACTTCATATTCCCCGTTGAATTCATTGTATTAGACACACAGCCTGTAGTTAACCCCTGGAATCAAATTCCGGTGATACTCGGTCGCCCATTCCTTGCAACCTCAAATGCTGTGATCAATTGTCGCAATGGTTCGATGAACCTCTCTTTTGGAAACATGACAATTGAACTCAACATTTTTAGGTTGGGGAATCAGCCCTCCGAACCTAATGCTCATATACTGGACGTCTGCTCGATCCAGGAGATCACCCCAGAAGAGTGTGAATTCGAGGAGTTTCTGTTCGATCATGATAACCTTAACGCCACTAGTGCATTCCTCCTCGAACCTGCTGCTGTTTCTGCGCCCGACAACGACTACGAGTGTTTCACGTTCTTGAACGATCTTAGCCGCTCGCAACCCGAGTTTGAATCCTTCGAATTTCCGGATGAGTCACCTGAACCATCCGACTCGGTCGCTTACACTCGTTTTGAACCTTTGCTGGAGTCCTTTGAGTTCAAGACCGCTTCACCAATCTTGCCTTCAATCGTTTCACCTCCAATGCTCGAACTCAAGCCTTTGCCGTCTCACCTTAAGTACGCTTACTTAGGTGAGAACGAGACCCTCCCTGTCATCATCTCGGCTTCTCTAGCTCCAGAGAAAGCCCTTCTCGCGGTCTTGCACAGCAACAGGCAAGCTTTTGGCTGGTCCATGGCGGACATCAAGGGGATTAGTCCCCTGATCGTTGAACATCACATTCATCTGATGGATGATGCCAAACCAGCCCGGGATCCACAAAGACGTCTCAATCCAGTCATGAAAGAGGCTGTGAAGAAGGAGATCGTAAAATGTCTGGATAGTGGTATCATTTACCCTATCTCTGATAGCCAGTGGGTTAGCCCCATTCACGTTGTCCCCAAGAAATCAGGAATAACGGTCATCACTAACGAGGCGAACGAGTTAATCCCTACTCGCACCCAAACTGGGTGGCGAGTATGCATCGATTACAGAAAACTCAACGCCGCAACGCGGAAGGACCACTTTCCGCTACCTTTCATTGACCAAATGCTTGAACGATTGGCCGGACACGAGTACTACTTCTTTCTTGATGGCTACTCTGGCTATAATCAAATTCCCATCGCCGAAAAAGACCAGAACAAGACCACTTTCACTTGTCCTTTCGGCACGTTTGCATATCGTCGCATGCCCTTTGGGTTATGCAATGCGCCCGCTACCTTCCAGCGGTGTATGATGGGAAACCTTCCAGCGGTGTATGATGGGAATATTTTCAGACATGGTGGAAAAATTTCTGGAGATCTTCATGGATGATTTCTCCATCTTCGGCGATTCCTTCAACGAGTGTTTGCTGCATCTTGACGCTGTCCTTACCCGATGTAAGGACAAGAATCTCACTTTGAATTGGGAGAAGTGCCACTTCATGGTGCGCGAAGGTATTGTCTTAGGACATATCATCTCGCAAAATGGCATAGAGGTTGACAAAGCGAAGATTAAGGTCATTTCCAATCTCCCTCCTCCCCGATGCGTCAGAGATATCCGAGCATTCCTTGGCCATGCCGGTTTCTATAGACGGTTCATCAAGGACTTTAGCAAGATTGCTAGGCCCTTGACTCTTTTGCTGGCCAAGGATACGCCATTCGACTTCAACTCGAGCTGTGTGACTGCATTCGAGTCATTGAAAAGCTCACTCACTTCTGCTCCCGTTCTTTCTTCGCCTGACTGGACGCACCCATTTGAGATTATGTGCGATGCATCCGACTTTGCCATTGGTGCTGTCCTTGGACAACACATAAACAAGATGCCGCACGTAATCTATTATGCGAGCCGAACCCTGAACGACGCCCAACTCAATTATACAACAACTGAGAAGGAATTCTTGGCTGTTGTATTTGCTTTAGAAAAGTTCAGGCCTTACCTCATCGGCTCTCCAGTCATTGTCTACACAGACCATTCGGCTCTGCGCCATCTTTTTGCGAAGAAAGATGCAAAATCTCGGCTAATACGTTGGATTCTCTTGCTTCAAGAGTTTGACCTTGTCATTAAGGACAAACGAGGATGTGAAAACGTAGTTGCCGACCATCTCTCACGACTTCCTTCTTCGCCTTCGCTTCCAATTCCGATCAACGACGTTTTCCCGGATGAACAGCTCTTGACAGTGTCTTGCGAACCCTGGTTCGCAGATATTGTGAACTATTTGGCCACGGGATTACTACCGACTGAATGGTCAAGTCAGGACAGACTTCGCTTCTTATCCCAAGTAAAAAACTTTTACTGGGACGAACCCTATTTGTTCAAGTACTGTCCCGACCAGATTATTCGTCGGTGTGTCCCTGACGAGGAATTCAAGAGTGTGCTATCGTTTTGCCACGATCAAGCATGTGGCGGGCATTTTGGCCCCAGAAAGACAGCTGAGAAGATCTTGCAATGTGGTTTCTACTGGACACAACTTTTCAAAGACGCTCATGACTATTGCAAGACTTGCTCCCAGTGCCAACACTTGGGCCGGATATCCCGGAGGAACGAGATGCCGCTCCAACCGATCTTGGTTGTGGAGATTTTCGATGTTTGGGGGATAGATTTCATGGGGCCGTTTCCCAGCTCTTTTGGGAACTTGTACATCCTTCTCGCTATTGATTACGTCTCTAAATGGGTCGAGGCTGTGCCTAGCCGGACTAACGACAACAAGGTTGTCGTTAGGTTTCTTAAGGAAAACATTTTTTCCCGGTTTGGGCACCCCCGAGCGATCATTAGCGACAATGGAAGTCATTTCTACAATAAGACTTTCGAGGCCTTGATGCGGAAATATTCCATTAATCATAAGCTCTCTACGCCCTACCACCCCTAAACCTGCGGGCAGGCCGAAGTTTCAAATCGGCAAATCAAGCAGATACTGGAGAAAACGGTTTCCAAGAACCGTAAGGATTGGTCGCTGAAACTCATTGATCCTTTGGGCATTTTGAACCGCTTATAAGACCGACCTTGGCATGTCTCCCTATCGGCTTGTGTACGGAAAAGCCTGCCACCTACCTGTCGAAATAGAGCATCGTGCATTTTGGGCGATAAAGGAGCTGAATCTGTCTCTTGAGGATGCGGGAAGCCATCGGAAGCTGCAGTTGAATGAATTGAGCGAGCTTAGGGATGAGGCTTACGATAACGCGGTTGTCGTTAAGAATCGAACGAAGGTGTTTCACGATAAACACCTTTTGCGCAAAACTTTCGTACCTGGTCAGCAGGTACTTCTTTACGACACCTGACTTCACTTCCATCCAGGAAAGCTCAGATCTCGCTGGAAAGGGCCGTATTTTGTGCGGAATGTGTATCCGCATGGCGCTGTAGATTTGGAAAATCCAAAGGACGGTTCATTTTTCAAAGTGAACGGACACCGCCTTAAACCGTACCTTAGCTCCGAACCAACAGAGGAGCTCCTGTTCTTACAGGAGCCGGTTTACCCTGCATGATCTTCCTCTGCCTACCACCAAACTTCGGTTATCCAGCCAAGAACAGTGGACACTGTTCCAAATAAGTTTGGGGGTATGTACCATTTTGTATATATTTATGGATTTTCTTTTCCATTCTTTTTCTTTTTCTTTTCTTTAAAAACAAAAACAATAAAAAAAAAATAAATTGTATTTATCTAACCGACAATTTTGACCCTTCAAACGATCTCTTCATGCAATGACAGTGAGGACACTGTCCAGTTTAAGTTTGGGGGTACGCTCGGTACGCATTTCTTACCTTCGCATTCATATGTATATTTTGCATCTGCATACTTAATCCATAAAATCCATAAATATCTGAAAATTTTCTAAAAATATAAAAACTTTTCTGTCAAGTTAGCTAGTGGGAAAACTCTGATTCAACATTTCGACGGTTTTGTTTGATAAAATAAAAATAACTAAATCTTATTTTTAGATTTTGAAAACCTGAAAGATAACTCTCCTTTGAAGTTAACTATAGCTGATATACGTCTTTACATCACACTACACGTGTCGTGAGTTTTGGAAATTAGATGACAATTCTTTTATGTCTAAAAACTTTTAAATGGATAAATGATTTTCTGAGGATCAAATAGGTTTGTTCTGAAATAAGTAATATCAAGAATAGTTTATGAAGTAAGTGAATATGAAGGAATGTTATTGATGCCTTAATTGGAACTAAGTCTGAAAAATAACCCATCTGAAACTTGATTGGAATGATTACACACCGAACCCACTAAACACGTCTTTTATCCAAAAAATAAAATAATTGAACTGCCGGTTATGTCTCCGTTCGTATGGAATCATCATGATTTTCACGCCAAATTGTCTTTTGTTTTTGGACCTAGGTAACTTGAGGAATTAAGTCCGCTGGGGTGTTTCTACACCTAATGCCCTAAAACCAACTGGTTTGGGTGCATTGGCCCAAAACTCGCTAAGAAGCCTAGAAAGTCCAGTTTAAAACAAAGTCAAGCAAGTGTTCTCTCCGAGTTAAAATTCCTAACGGTTCTTTGTGTGAGAATAATCTTGATAAAAGACAGGCTTTTATAAAAAAATTTTAACGGAGATATGAAGGTTTTATTCTATGATAAAGACTATTGCACGTTCACAGAGGTGTGTATGAAATGAAAACAAGAAAAAGGTGGAGTGAAAAATAAGACCTAGTTTCCTGTTAATGAAGATAGAAATTCTAAAGTTGAAACTTTATTGGAAAACGAAACTTGAAAAATGCTTAACTCTTTATAAAACTTATGTGATCCTTTCAAAATTTTTATCTGGGCTTTATTGTGTGACATGATGACGTAAATCGATCCTTCTGGAAACTTAACGACCCTATTTGCACAGCACGTAAAGACATATAAAATCTGTAGTTAATTAAGAAGCGAGGTGTGAAAAATAAAGGTTCGATAGTCTAGACTTAGGATAATAGAATTTTTATTTTCTGAAACAAAACTTTACGGTTTGAATCTTAGTTATTTTACAAAACTAACTTGACCGGATTTTGTGGGTAGTATCCGCTGAAAACCCTCAGGAGACAACACTCCTCCTACTAGGGACACCTAGAGGTTTAACGGCTTGTTGCACATGCTCAGTGCAATCGCGTTCCCTGCGGAAGTGAGGTTAGGAAATTTTTTGTGAATAAATTGGCTTTGCTCGGGACGAGCAAATGATAAGTTTGGGGGTATTTGTTCATATCAGATTTTTGCATTTTTATACCGCCCAATTTTTATCACATTGCATATCGGTAGGTACTCTTGAGCCGTGTTTGCTAGTCAATTGCAGGATACAGGTTCTCAGCTCTAAACGGTGAAATTCATGGACAAACACGACAAAATCCGGGTTCTTGCCAACCACAGATTAAACACGGGTCTCCGCTCTTTATCCGTCTGTTGCCACACACCAGTTTAGGAGACAAAATGGCAAATCGATTGTCACCTTTATGCACAAAGCACAATGGCAACACCAAGTCCAAGAAATCTACGCGGAGCTCAAGAAAATTATGACAAAAGATCCATGTCCAATCACCTTTTGATCCACTAGAATTCTGGAAGAAATGTGGAAAGATTATCAGAAACAACATGTACCAGACAAAAGGGGACAGCAGACCAGGGAAGCACAGAAAATACCATGCCCCAACTCCATCAAACGGCCGCGGAACCGCGGCCAATAGGCGGTCTAGGCCGCGGTTCCGCGGCCTTTTAGGCGCCGCATTTGAAGAGTTTTTAGGGGTATTTTGGTCTTTCTATGTACAGGCAGAATTTTGCCCTAAATTTCCATTTCCCTGCCTATAAATAGCCCAGAACCTTGTGAAGCCAAGGGTGCTTAATCTTGTATTTTTCTAGGTTTTAGAATACTTGTTCTTCTTCCTCTTCTCATCTCTTCTCCATTGAAAAACTTGTAGTGAGCTTTTGTGAGTGAAGAATGATGAATAAAGAAGTTCCTTTTGTTATTATACTTGTCATGCTATCTTATTATTGCTTGTAATTTTCATTTGTTAACTAGTTGTTGTTATTTCTTGTTGTTTCTTTCTTTTCTCTTTTCCTTTATCCTTAAACAACCATGACGCTTACGCTTGATCCTTGCCAAGGTGAGGTCGCAAATAGCTAGTTGTTATCTTCTAATCTCCTTCTTTCTATCTTCCTCTTTTGTTTTGTTTTCTTTTCATTATGATGTGTGAGTAGTTTCATACTTGTTAGGGTAGGATAAGGGAAGTTTGAGAGAAGGAAATCTCTCTCACTCTTTCTTTGCCCAACATCTTAAATCGACTCCCGTTAATTGAACCACAATTCGCTCCTTACGGCACCCTATCCTACATGATAGCGGTGATTCCGTAGTGAGACCGGTTGTGGTTGAATTAACCGGAGGTTATGGCTAAGAGCCAAGAACGGACGGACAAGCACCAAA
The DNA here is from genome assembly GCA_030015575.1 of Agapanthus africanus. Classification (NCBI taxonomy): domain Eukaryota; kingdom Viridiplantae; phylum Streptophyta; class Magnoliopsida; order Asparagales; family Amaryllidaceae; genus Agapanthus; species Agapanthus africanus. The sequence continues at coordinate 360,540,069 of JASDDO010000026.1, forward strand.
AGGAAGAACTTAAGCGTTGGAAAGCCTAGCTTATACTCGCAAGTTCCTTCCTAGTCGTGCTAATCCCCGTTGTTGCCGATTACCGTAACACCGATATTAAGAGTGGCAACGAAAGAAGTGAGCGACTCCTAACTCAAACTAACCTAATCCTAACCCTAACAAGCTCTCTTTACATATCATTTTAACACTTAGTTAATTACAAACAAATCTGGAAAACTGGACTTAACTCGTTAAAGCACATAGAAAAAGATTCCCATCTCCCTGCGGACGACCCGTACTCAACCGGCTAGCTACAAGCGAAACCGTTTTGATTGCGGTAATTAACTAAACTTGAACACGCAGAATCTCTACCAATCAATCATTGAATCAACACTTGATCCAACGATCCGGCTATATCGAATATAACCGACTAATATTTCATGTACCGATTCATCGAATCAACACTTGATCCGATGTCCCGATTCATATCTAAATATCACGAGAATATAATACCGTATCTGTTAGTGTATATGCCCTAGAGGCCATTACTGTATCATACTAGCTTGTATATTACTTGATGGAAGCTTGGGATATTCACAGTTGTATATACAATCTTTCTCGAAATGGTAGTATACTACTTGGTTTGTCTCTGCTTTAATATGTGCATGTGTTTCTTTTAGCATATTGCTGATATACATATTAGTAGAGCCCTTGGGATCTTTGCTTGATTACCAGCGTTGTGATGGCGCTCACACTCGTGGGAGCTGGGTGATCTATAAGCACATCCTTATACAGGTCCCTATTCGTTGGACTATCGAGACAGGGCATCGATACTCCGGAGTAGACTAGCGTATGCGCTTCTCATCCCAGTATGGGAGACGGTCTGTCCTACAGCCGTCAGTACGTCGTACTTGAGATAGTATGCGGGTGCTCGTTAGGTTACGAGTACACTGGACAGGACTCGTCGGGAACTGTTGGTTGGTATTATACCTATCGTCAGTTATCAGTACCCAGGTGACAAGAGTACAGCTTAGTCCGCTGACTTGACACTGTCACTTCGCCTCGAGTGTGTTCCCACTGCACTTTGATTGCTACCCTACCACGGCTCAAAGGAGTCGTGCAAACAGGTAGTTTTTGGGTGCAGTCCCGAAGCACTTGGAGGCAGTGACGGTTAGACAGGATTCGTCTCTCCCGGTATTGGGGGTTGACATCGCGCTGTGTCCAGGAGAGCCATTACACGAGTAGTCCCTAGCCAGGGCAAGCGAGATATACTGGTAGGTTTCCAGTGTTATCTCAGGGTGTTCTGGGCTACACTCCGACACGACTTGTACCGCTATTAGGGGACTGACGTTCACTGCCCCTTAGGCCCGCCATGCGATGTATCAGACGAACAGACCGGACTGTACGGAGACTGTCACATACAGGCTCAGTAGGAGTTCAGATGGGGTTCACCTCGTCAGTCTTCTTATCGACATCTACCTGGGGACCGTTATGTACAGCTAGTGCCGCTTGCGGTCTGTGGTTAAACCCACTGCCAGCGTAGTGTCGAGTCTTTAGAGTCCCACACAGAGAGCTATTCGCCTTTAGGCAAAATGAGTAGAGGTCGCATGGTTTTGCGACAGGGTTCGTTCACATCCGCGCACTTGTGCACGTTTGCTGTCCGGACAGCTTATACTAGCGGGCTTTGGTTTAAGCCAGATCCTAGTATATGATTTGGGATTGCTTTTTCTCATTGTATTCGTGTTCCTCGGATCACGAATACTGGTGCGTATGCACAGTTGCTTGAGACAGAGGGAGAGGACTTTGATTAGGGTTAACGACCATTGTCATTTTATTAACCCTAATGCTTATGTGTGTATTATGGTTAATTGATATTAGTTTAATATAATTGTGCATGGTTATGGTTGTTGACCATTTGACCTCCTTGACTTGTTGACCTAGGTTGACACTTTGACCATCATCATTTCATTTGGAAGATGCTCTTTGATCCTTGCAAATTGCATTAAAAATGAAATGATAATGGTCATGTCTTGATTAACCATGACAATTATCTAGCTAATTATCTAATTACAATAATTCACATATATATGAGAGAATGTTTCATATTTTCTCTCATATTATTATTGACTTTCTCTCTCTTGTACTTCCTCTCCCTCAAGCTCTCCCCTCTCATGTGTTGAGAAACACTTGAGCTTGAGAAAAAGCTCTTCTTGATAATCTCTACTCTCATCTAGGGTTCTAGAATTAGCACTTCTTGCACCCTAGTTACTTCTAGCTTGGAGTTGAAGCCAAAGGTTGAGGCTTTCGGGTGGATCTTTCTTCGACGTGAGAAGACGACAAAGGTGACCTCTTTCCACTACTCTAAGGAGCAAGGAGAGAAAGACATAAAGCCCTAGGTATAACCGTTCTAACCCTTAGCTAGTTTCCAGTTAGCTTTAGCTTGTTTTTGTTTAGCAAAGATCCTTCTTTGTCTAGTCCATGTTGCCTAAATTGATAAAAATTTGATTTTTATTCCGTTTTCCGCCTCCCCGTAAGTACCGGGGTGGGCAACGTGGACTTACAGTAGTATCAGATCCTAACTAAACATAAACTAGCTAGGTAGTGAAAGTGTATGGAAGTTTGATCGGAAAAATCGAAAAACCAAAATATCAAAACCCTAACTTTCTGTTAAATTTTTTCCTGTTCAAAATAAAATTTATCATACTCCAAAAATCGTCTCAGGGTTTTGTGAAGAAAGCCACCAAACCCGTGTTAGTTATATGTATGCCCTAGAGGCCATTACTGTACATAGGATGTATATTGTAGTGGATGCTGGGACATATATAGGGAGGACTTTCTTGCTCGACATGATAGTATGCTATCTGGTTACTCTTTACCTTAACGTGTATGCTGATTGTCTCTCTGTTACATGTTGGTAAAGCCCTTAGGATCTGTACTTGACTACCTGGACTATGATGCGGATCATACTAGTGGGGACATGGTAGTCCATAAGTACATCCTTCAAAGTCCCTAGTCGAGGGTGTATCGAGACGGGGCATCGATATACCAGAGTAGACTAGCGTGTACCTTCTCGACCCATACAGATGGGCGATGGATGATCCCATATCCATCGGTGTTTGACATCAGAGGAGATATACGGGTGCTCAGTAGAGACTGGGTACACTGGACGGACTCGCCGAGAACTCCCAGATGGTATTATACCTCACGTTAGATGGCAGTTCTCTGGTGACACTGGTACAGAGTAGTCTGTTGACCCGAGATCGTCATAGAGTCTTGTGTGGTTCCCACTGTGCTTTGATTTCCATCTTACCACGTCCAAGAGGGCGTGCAAAACGGTGGTTTTTGGGTACAGTCCCGAGTCACATGGAGGCAATGAGCGATAGGAGGGGATTCGTCTCTCCCGGTATATGGGGGTTGATGTTGCGCTGTGTTCGATTGGCTATAACAGGAAATCCCTGTCCAGGGTTGATGAGATTTACTGGTAAGTGTTACCAGTAGTTTCTCGAACAGTTATAGACCTCATATCGACACGACTTATTGAGCTATTGGGGTCTGACGTCTACCACCCCTAGGCGAGATATGCGACATATCAGACGATCAGACCGGACTGTACGGTAGTGTTACTGGTCGGATTCACTGGAGTGTGAGCGGGCTTGCTCGTCGATCTTCAGATCGCTCAATACCCGGGTGGCCGTTACGTTTGGCAGACCGCTTGCGGCTTGTGGATGTTTGATATGATCATCATCCGCTGCCGGCGTATTGACGAGTCTTTAGAGTCCTACACAGAGGTTTCCTGGCTCAAGCGAAACGAAATAGGAGCGCATATGAGATATGTGCGGGACCGAGAATAATACGAGTATGTGATACTGTATTCGATTCTCGCGATGTGACATTGATCGGTTATATGCGATATAGCCGGGTTATCGGATCAAGTGTTGATTCGATAAGATGTTACTAATGATACCAGTCGGTTATGTGCGCATGACCGGGTCATTGAATCAAGTGTTGATTTAATGATTTAATGCATATTTATATATTTGATATATTACTTTGCATTAACTAGTATCGGTTCACTTTAGACGGATTTTCTCACTTGGTTCGTGCGCATTGCATATGCGATATGTTTTTGTGCACTAGTATGTATCATGTTTGATGATGCATGCTAACTTGAGTTTGTGTAAAGATTAAACCATGGTTATTCAAATGGTTAGGGTTTTGTTTTTCATATCTATTTATTTATTTATTTATTTATTTTCTTTATGGAAAATGAAATGAGAAGAATGGTGGCTTTCTTTGTTTTGTAGTTGAAGATTCATGAACCTTTGACTTTGTCCACCATTCTTATCTCATGCTTAACCTAACCATTCTTTAACCATGATTTACTCTCTACATCTAACCATGGTTCAAGTTATGATAAGATTATTATTCTTTTCATTTTGAAAATAATCTAATCATAATTTTCTTCTTCATATTCTTCTTCTTCTTCATTGAACTAAAGAAGAAAAACCTTGACCTCATCAATGGTGATTGATGAATTTGAGTGAGAAATCCAATTCTAAAGTTTACCCACTTCCTATTTCTTCATCCTCTACCTCTTGCCAAGTAGTAGAGTGTGTTTCCTTCACAACTTTTCACGGTTTGGTGAAGGTGGAGCTTGATTCATCGATGCTTCGACGTAGATCATCTTCGGCACGGACATCGACGACCTAGCTTGCCCATTCTCCGACGAAGCCGACTCTAGAGCCCGGATTTGATTTGGACAGCGGAGACGACCTCGTTGCGGAGCTATGGAGGTGGAGCACCGGATCTACAAAGGTTGTATTTCCGTATCTTTTAGTTAACTCTTAACTAGTTCTATGTTCGCCTAGAAATCTAGCAAACGATCCGTAGTTTAGGGTTTGTAGGCACTGTAAAATTTTAATTTGCCATGGTTGATGGCTTGGGAGACCTCACTAGAGTGCCTAGGAACCCTGCAGTGGTATCAGAGCCTAGCTAGAGCCTTAGGCGATGTCCAGACGGAAATTGAAGTCCGAACGAACCCGAAACCCCGATTCAAACATGCTCTCTGTACAATTTTTAAAATCTGGTCTTTTTCCACATTAAAAATGTTCAGAAAAATCAGCAGGTGAATATATGAGGTACTGTGAAATTCTTGCAACTGATTCCTCTATCTTGCCGCGCTTCCGCGGCACGAGCTAGCCTCGTGCGGCGGTTGCGCGGTGGTACGGAAAGCTTATTTGGTAATTTTTACACAGTATCTCATAATTATTAGTGCTGGTATTCCTGGGTATTTTTAATATTTTTTAAAGAGTTGATTTTTTCTGAGTTGTTTTGGGAATTCGGTGTTTCGATCGGGGTATCAAATTTTGTCTGTGTGGCTTTCCGGATAAATTTTAGAATATGTTAAAAAGTTCGACCGGATACAATACCCAACTTTTCCCCTGTCGGGAAATTTCCAAGTGTTGGATTTTTCCGTAGTTTAACGACGTTCTAAGTAGTGCAAGTAACGCGATGGTCCCTTTAGAAGACACAAACCTTAACTCGATTATGTGACCGTCTTGAACTGCCCTTTGAACCTTCGGGTTTGGGGCAGTACGGCGTGCCACATGTGAGGCGTTGGCCTGACCCTTCTACGGCTGGACCGTTGGTACTGAGGTACGAACTGAATGTTGTTAGACTTATTTCATGTGTTGATATGTATCGGGAAAACTTGGGTGTTCGATTGTTCGATCGAAAAGTTTAACATTTTCTGTTTATCTGGAATGGGATACAATAATTGGAATTCACAAGTAGTTATGTGATAACTAAATGAATGTTATGAACATAGCAGTTTAGTCTCACTTGATCGGTTGCCACGGAATTTTGATGTGATCAAAAGTCCGTCGCAATCACGTAGCGTACAAGGATACTCGCCGGGTAAACTTAATAGACATCTTCACTCCATAGCCCCGACCAAGTGACTGTAGGAGAACCCCGTCGCCGAAAGCATCCGTCCGGGTGCTCGCGGTAGCGGTGTTCCGCCTTGGTGCACTTCGTCGACGGTATCAGGGGTGCAGCCGTCTACTGAAGTTTGCGACGAGCATTCGATCAGGATTTCGGGAATCTTGTTGAATTACCCGACTTGGTATTGAAAAGTGTTTTCGATTTTGAGACTAAAATGCGGGGTTTATAATTGTTAGGCATGTGATGTCTAAGTAATTCATTTGGTCAGGCATGCGATGTCTGAGGTGGTTGCGGATTCCAACTGTTGTAGTTTTACACTTTCTTTTCTGTGACCGTAAGTGTAATATGTGATATCGCCGGTTTCGTTGCTATATGTCAACGACAATTGGGATGGACATATTTACTTACGTTGATGACATGTGATGTTATGTGTTGCTGGATATGTTATATTGGATCGTCGTGATTGAATAGCCGGGGGTTTTTATGTGAGATGAGTGTTTTTCATTTTCATTCATGTAAAAACTTGTATGTAATATTCTTTTATTGGGGCGCTTCCAGGTTGCGGAAGTAGTCACCTGTTGTATATTATTTTCTTTTCCGCACTAGGATAGACCCAAGGAGGAGGGCACAAGTAACCGGGTTCTGGAGTCCAGTGGGAGACCAACTCGAGGAGTCGAGTCCGGGTCTCCTAACTCTAGAATTGGTAGGGTTGCTTGCCGCTCTCGTAGGGGTCTAGGGGTGTGGGTTTGGCTATTCATCATGACCGTGGAATCCGTGTTTTATACTGGCTCGTATTGAAAACACGGACGTCCTAGTATATCCAATATTTCATATGATTTTTCTGCTGCGATATCTGTGATGAGATCATGTGATGTTTCTGTGATGGATATAGTATATAGTATATATGATATATTATATAGATGTTACTTATGTTTTACACCCGCGCTAGCCCTGCCCTGCTCTGCCGTTAGTTACCTAACCTAACGGTGCACGAGGGGACATCGAGGCGAATGCGGATGGCATAAGTGTACGTCATATCTATCTGTGATGTTTAGGTACTTAAATGATGGGACTTCATTAATGTGATTAATGAAATAAAAGAAACCTAAGATGTTGTAGAATCGAATTTCAAAATAAAACAGGTAGCTACAGTTCTTGCTTTGCACAGCGGTATATGCGATATATCCTGCACCTCATTCGACGAGGAAAGGACCGAGATCCCTTCACCGGGAGTGACTCCTTTAGCAATAACTGGCAGATGCTACAACCCTCGGTTTGTCTTTTGATTGCTTCTAAGAGTTTTTGCTTTGCACAGCGGTATATGCGATATATCCTGCACCTCATTCGACGAGGAAAGGACCGACGATCCCTTCACCGGGAGTGACTCCTTTAGCAAAACTAGAAAAGCCTCAAAAGCACTCCATTTTAAAATCATTTGATTCTACAACGATATCAAGTTCATTACGCAATAGGTTTTCAGAAAAACCTGTCGTAGCCCTCCGTCATTTCAGATAAATCCTGTTTAGTATTCGTGCTGTGTTTGTTGACCTTGTCAAGGCGCAGTGTGCGGTAGCTAACCAGTATTTATCTGCTTATGCATATGATGCAGATTGGGTTAGGGTAGTCGTGCGGCCTTGTTGACCTTGTCAAGGGTCGTGCGGGTGGGTTTGATTCAATCAAGAAATGACGGGCTGAACTTGACTTGCGGTCTATGGTTTGTTGACCTTGTCAAGGTCATAGATCGTTCGGGGCAAAATATTATCGGGAATTTCAAGTGTTGAAATTTGCAATGAGATTGCATACCTTCTATGAGATAGTTGGATCCCGATACCCGCTGCGAGTAAGAGTTACTCCTGGGAGAGTTTTATACATTACAATTAGCCGATCAAGTAGGTGTCTAGAAAGGTGTTAACGAGGTTACGCCTCTGGGAAAACGAGGTTTACAGTAATTAGGTTCGTGCGAAAGCACGGGGGACCTCCCTCAAAGTACCGACACTGGCCTGGCTGAAAGATTGGCGAACTTGTAGTGTGTAATTAATCCCGGCTAGTCTTTCCTTTTAGGGTTTGAAGGAAGATTTGATAAAAAGCAGTGGGAGACATCCTGATTAGATAAAATAATAACCAATCTATTCTTGACAGAGCGCACGCTGAGTGTTTTCTTCTCTCTCTCTCCTGGTAGCGACCATATCACGCCTTAATCAAGATAATAAAACGGATTATTGACCGAACCCGCTTGTTATACTGAGCTGGGGAACGTTGGTCCCGCTCCAACTTATATTTGTTATAAGACCGAGCAGGAAATTGGGGAATATTAGATTTCCCGTGCCGCCCAAACGAAGAGAGTGCATGCTGATGCATCATCTTCGGGTGTGTTCGTTACAAAGAACTGTTTCTCAGAATCCTCTACGTCCTGGGTATGTGATACCAGATCAGGATCCCAGATATGTAATCTGTTACATAGGGCTACAGAAAGGTAGAGAACTGAGAACGGGTGATAAGTTTCATGAGGCAGAAAACGGGGCAAGAGTTGCAGCCAAGTCTGTTGGTCACTGTCACCCTGTATTACCAATACATTGATTCTGAACGAATGTTATTAGATACCGAACCTGATATACAAAATCATATCAGTCTCTTTATTAGTAAAGAAAGGATATAATTTTGTATTGTTGGATAATGTTTTGAACATTTCCTATATCAAAAGTTGATCGGTTCAGGCACGTTATCTAAAAGCGTTGATGTTCTAAATCAAACTACAGTTCTTAGTATATGGAACACACACAAGAAGAACAGTTCAGAAATGAACGGATTCTTCTTGAGGTATTGTAGACTATGTCATATCAATGCGACCCGACTATCTAAGTTCCACATAGATGCATATTTAAAACAGTTTGAATCTACATCTTATGAAACTTGCCAGTCATGTCACAAAGATAAGATGACCATAGCTCCGTTTATTGGAAACAGAGAAAGAGTTAGTGAACTTATGGGATGATACATGTTGATGTATGTAGGCCCCAGTCTACACATGCCAAGACCGGTTCTTTGTACTTCATTACATTCTCTGATAATCTCTCGAGATTCAGACATATGTTCCTGTTGAAACACAAGTCCGAACCTTTTGAGATATTCACAGAATATAAGTTAGAAGTAGAGAACCAATACGGGTATAAGTATTATGTCCTATGATGAGATCAAGGAGGATAATGCTTGAGCACGGAAATCCTGGACTATTCTAAAGGAGAATGAGATTCTCTCTCAGCATTACTCCTCCGTATACACCATGGCACGATGGTATATCGGGGTGGAGCAGATACACCCTATTTGATATGGTGTGCTCTAAGATGAGTACTGCTGAGTTACCTTTTTCCTTTTGGGAGTTATGCACTTATGAAGTTGCATACCTATTGAATAGGGTTCGAATCAAATCAGTTGCCTACCACTTCATATGTGATATGGAAGGGGAAGAGCCCATATCTTAAGTTAGTTAAGATTTGGGGTTGACCAGCCTATGTCTAAAAGCAAAATCCGGACAAGCTCAAGGCAAGGTCTGTAATGTAGAACTGGAAATGTTCCAGCTATACAAACTACAGCACATGATTTGATAGAACCAAAGGATTCAGTAGATTCCAACGAGCCTCAGCCTCTCCGCCGATCTAGTAGGGTTCCTCACCCACCTGAGAGATACTTCGGTTTCTCTATGACAGTGGGAGCTAGGATTGCATCATGAGATGATGACCCAACTAGCTTCGAGCTGGCCATCAGGAGTAAGACTCCGTAAGAATGGCTGGATGTTTAGCGATCTGAGATGGAATCTTTATACACCAGCAAAGTATGGACTTTGGCTGCTATATCTGAAGGGTTAAATCCCCATCAGGAGCAAGTATATCTTGAGAAGATTACTTGGTGTAGATGGAAAAGTTGAGACTTTCAAAGATAGAATTGTTAAAGGTTTTCGTCATCGACCAGGCGTGGATAATGATGAAATCTTTTCCAGTAGATATGCTTAAGTCCATCCAGATCATACTTACCACGGCTACATACCATAACTACGATATCTGGTGGTTGGGTGTCTTGACTACTTTTCTAAATGATGATTTAGAAGAGTGCGTCTGTAAGTACATAGCCAGAGGCTTCGTAGACAGTGGGAGCGGCGGAAACGTGTGCAAGATGCTTTATAGGATAAAGCAGGCATCGCGGAGTTGGAACGTCTGTTTTGATGAAGCAGTCAAAGAAGTTGACATTATCAAAATGGTAGATGAACCTTGTATAAACAAGAAGGTAGTAGGGAGTATGATGACGATCCTCGTAGAGTACGTGGATGACATACTCTTGATAGGGAAGAAGTTTCCTATGCTACGCTCGATCAATCTCCGCTTATCACAATGATTCTCCATATAGGATCAAAGTGATACCTACTAAATCCTGGATTTTGGATCTATGAGATAGATCTAAATGGATATTAGGATACTCACTAGATGTAGTGAGGTGGTGTCAATCGATCCTGAGGAGAATCACTGGAAGGGTTCCAGGGTGATAAAGACGACTAAGTGTCAGTCGCAGGCATTGTCTTAACCCTCAGTAAAGGGACGGTATATTGGAAGAGTTCCAAGCAGGATACCGTGACATACTAGACGATAAAGGCTGGATACATCGCTGCTTAAGATGCTACCAAAGAGGCTGTTTGGGTAAATATTGGTTCATGAGATGAACTTTGTTCCTCCCATTGTGTGACAATGGAGTTGTGGCTTATGTCAAGGAACGCCGGTCCCATCAGTGATCCAGACTTATTCTAAGGCAGCATCGCTTGATCATGGAGATGGTTGATCTCCAGGGTGATCGAGGTTTGGAGAGTAGACTCAGAGGACAACACAGCGGATCCACTCACAAAGGCCTGTTCCCAGAGAGAGACTTTCATGGGATGGTTGAGTATGAGATACTTGAAACCACTGCTACAGATGGCCCTAGTGCAAGTGGGAGATTGTTAGTTATATGTATGCCCTAGAGGCCATTACTGTACATAGGATGTATATTGTAGTGGATGCTGGGACATATATAGGGAGGACTTTCTTGCTCGACATGATAGTATGCTATCTGGTTACTCTTTACCTTAACGTGTATGCTGATTGTCTCTCTGTTACATGTTGGTAAAGCCCTTAGGATCTGTACTTGACTACCTGGACTATGATGCGGATCATACTAGTGGGGACATGGTAGTCCATAAGTACATCCTTCAAAGTCCCTAGTCGAGGGTGTATCGAGACGGGGCATCGATATACCAGAGTAGACTAGCGTGTACCTTCTCGACCCATACAGATGGGCGATGGATGATCCCATATCCATCGGTGTTTGACATCAGAGGAGATATACGGGTGCTCAGTAGAGACTGGGTACACTGGACGGACTCGCCGAGAACTCCCAGATGGTATTATACCTCACGTCAGATGGCAGTTCTCTGGTGACACTGGTACAGAGTAGTCTGTTGACCCGAGATCGTCATAGAGTCTTGTGTGGTTCCCACTGTGCTTTGATTTCCATCTTACCACGTCCAAGAGGGCGTGCAAAACGGTGGTTTTTGGGTACAGTCCCGAGTCACATGGAGGCAATGAGCGATAGGAGGGGATTCGTCTCTCCCGGTATATGGGGGTTGATGTTGCGCTGTGTTCGATTGGCTATAACAGGAAATCCCTGGCCAGGGTTGATGAGATTTACTGGTAAGTGTTACCAGTAGTTTCTCGAACAGTTATAGACCTCATATCGACACGACTTATTGAGCTATTGGGGTCTGACGTCTACCACCCCTAGGCGAGATATGCGACATATCAGACGATCAGACCGGACTGTACGGTAGTGTTACTGGTCGGATTCACTGGAGTGTGAGCGGGCTTGCTCGTCGATCTTCAGATCGCTCAATACCCGGGTGGCCGTTACGTTTGGCAGACCGCTTGCGGCTTATGGATGTTTGATATGATCATCATCCGCTGCCGGCGTATTGACGAGTCTTTAGAGTCCTACACAGAGGTTTCCTGGCTCAAGCGAAACGAAATAGGAGCGCATATGAGATATGTGCGGGACCGAGAATAATACGAGTATGTGATACTGTATTCGATTCTCACGATGTGACATTGATCGGTTATATGCGATATAGCCGGGTTATCGGATCAAGTGTTGATTCGATAAGATGTTACTAATTATACCAGTCGGTTATGTGCGCATGACCGGGTCATTGAATCAAGTGTTGATTTAATGATTTAATGCATATTTATATATTTGATATATTACTTTGCATTAACTAGTATCGGTTCACTTTAGACGGATTTTCTCACTTGGTTCGTGCGCATTGCATATGCGATATGTTTTTGTGCACTAGTATGTATCATGTTTGATGATGCATGCTAACTTGAGTTTGTGTAAAGATTAAACCATGGTTATTCAAATGGTTAGGGTTTTGTTTTTCATATCTATTTATTTATTTATTTATTTATTTTCTTTATGGAAAATGAAATGAGAAGAATGGTGGCTTTCTTTGTTTTGTAGTTGAAGATTCATGAACCTTTGACTTTGTCCACCATTCTTATCTCATGCTTAACCTAACCATTCTTTAACCATGATTTACTCTCTACATCTAACCATGGTTCAAGTTATGATAAGATTATTATTCTTTTCATTTTGAAAATAATCTAATCATAATTTTCTTCTTCATATTCTTCTTCTTCTTCATTGAACTAAAGAAGAAAAACCTTGACCTCATCAATGGTGATTGATGAATTTGAGTGAGAAATCCAATTCTAAAGTTTACCCACTTCCTATTTCTTCATCCTCTACCTCTTGCCAAGTAGTAGAGTGTGTTTCCTTCACAACTTTTCACGGTTTGGTGAAGGTGGAGCTTGATTCATCGATGCTTCGACGTAGATCATCTTCGGCACGGACATCGACGACCTAGCTTGCCCATTCTCCGACGAAGCCGACTCTAGAGCCCGGATTTGATTTGGACAGCGGAGACGACCTCGTTGCGGAGCTATGGAGGTGGAGCACCGGATCTACAAAGGTTGTATTTCCGTATCTTTTAGTTAACTGTTAACTAGTTCTATGTTCGCCTAGAAATCTAGCAAACGATCCGTAGTTTAGGGTTTGTAGGCACTGTAAAATTTTAATTTGCCATGGTTGATGGCTTGGGAGACCTCACTAGAGTGCCTAGGAACCCTGCAACTCGGTCCAGTGAATCGACCAAAGCGCCGCGGTTCCGCGGCAATAGCAAGCTATTGCCGCGCAACCGCGGCCGAGTTGACTCGGTTCTGGGTCGAGTTTGGTGCAGTGTCTTTCTGGCTTGGTTTTGGGATTTTTAAGATGGTTTATATGTGCCCAGATTTTCCAGAATAGAAATTTGTTTTTGGGGGCCTATAAATCCGTATTTTTATCGAACTTCACTATACTTTGACTATAAGGGTTATATCTGTGATGTTTATATGTATTGAACGTCGGCTAATCACTATATGTCGATTAGTCGGGGTTATACATATCTGTGATCTGTGTTTGATGATGGTATGTGTATATGAATGTGTTGGATTGTCGCGGGTGAATAGCCGGGGTGGATGTGAGATGAGTGTTTCTTTTTCTTTCATTCATTGTAACATGTAAATTGATGTAATATTATTTGTATGGCCGCGCAACCGGGTCGGGGTTGTAGCCGTCATTGTATAATTCTTTTTACTGTTTTTGCTCCTAGGATAGACCCATGGAGGGGGTGCACAAACTACAGGGTATCTCGAAGTGCCGAGTGGCCTACTCACGGTGGTGAGGGAGGTTGCTTCGCTTCGGGTACTTGGCGGGTAGTTTGCCGCACCCGTAGGGGTCTTGGGTGGGGTATTGGCTATTCACCGAGACCGTGTAATCCGCTTTTCGTTGCAGGCTCGAACGGATTGCGGATTCCTAGTATATCCAATGTATTCATCTGTGATCTGTAATGTCTATCATTGCTATATAATTATGTATGATAACTATTTAGGCGTTGCTTATGTTTTACAACCGCGCTAGCCCAGCCCCCGCTCTGTCGTTAGTTAAGTAACCTAACGGGTGATGACGGGGCCCCGTGGCGAATGCGAATGGGATAAGCGTACTTCATATTTTGGTTGTTTTCTGCAATGGTAGGATTAAATGATGGGACGCATTAAAAGAACTAATGCAAGAAAATAAACCAAGTAAAAGTCGATTGGAACACTTTGAAAACCACTCGGTTCTTTTCAAAACTAAACTTTTAAACGCGGAGCTTGAACCACTCCTTTTAAAAGCTATCTTGTTCCATCGATTATATCAAGTTCACTACGTTCACGGTTTCGCCAAAACCATTCGTAGCCCTCCGTCATTCCACATGAATGGTCAAAAGTATTCAAGCTATGTATTTTGGCCAAAGTCAAGGCATAGTGATTGGTAGCTATTGGGTATTCATGTGCAGCATAGATAGATGCGTTGGTTTGGGACAATCGTGCTGCCATTTTGGCCAAAGTCAAGGGTAGGTACGGGTGGGTCCAAATTAACCAGGAGAATGACGGGTAGAACTTGACATATGACTTATGATATTTTGGCCAAAGTCAAGGTCATAAGAGCATGGGGCAAAAATCCACATCGGGAGTTTCATAAGTACTGAAACTTGCTAGCGCTGCATACCATTTGGAGTATGATAATTCTGGTAGGATTCCTTCGGTTTTATCACGCGATGATATTTGGATCCCGATCCTACTGTGAGTATATGCTACTCCTCGGGAAAACTCTCACTTAACAATCAATGCTATAAACCTAGTAGGTGTCTAGAAAGGTGTTAGCGGGGCTACGCCCACAGGGAAAAGAGGTTACTTAATTAAGGAACTTCGCGAAAGCGTTGGAAAACCTCCCTCGAAGTACCAACACTGGCCTGGCTGAACGGTTAAGCAAGTATTGTACGGTGAGATTGATCCCGACTAATCCTTTCTTTACGGTTTGAGAAGGGATTCGAGAGACAGTGGGAGCCATCCTGTTTAGACAAACTAAAAACCACTCTAAACTTGCAAGAGCATCATGCTAAAGTGTTTCTTTTCTCTCTCCTAATTGCAGCGACCATTCAACATGACCGAACTTAAGTTATTACTAGATAAAAACATATTGACAGGGCCAAACTACAAAGATTGGCTCAGGAATGTCAAGATGGCAATCACTTACGACAAGTTGGGGTATGTCCTTACCACCAAACCTCCCCCTGTCCCAGGTCCCAAAACCAGTGTCGCGGATAGGGAAATCCGTAAGACATGGGAAATGGATTGCGCGAAGGCCAAATGCCTCGTACTTGCCTCGATGGACAACGAACATCAGAGGAGGCACGAGAATATGGACCTAGAGTCCATATTTCTTCATACAAAAGAATTGTATGGAGAGCAGTCTCGTATCGCCAGATACGAAGTGTCGAAGAAGTTGTTTTCGGCAAGGTTGGCCGTCGGATTATCGGTAGCGGAACACGTGCTTAAGATGATTGGCTACATAGAGGAGCTCGCGGACCTTGGGACCACGTTGGAGAATGAACTCTATACTGATTTGATTCTCCAGTCCCTTCCTTCCACTTACGCCCAGTTTATCCTTAACTTCAACATGCAAGGAAAGGAGGTTGAACTTTCCGAACTTCTGAACATGTTGAGGAGTGCTGAGGGCACCCTACAGAAGGGTAGGGAGACATCCACTTTGTTTGTAGGAGGATCTTCCTCTTCTAGGTCCAGGGCGAAAGCCAAGGGCAAGAAGAAGAAAGCCCCCGCCAAACCAAGAGGCGGTGTCAGTAAAGTGGATACGAAGGGAAAAGGAAAAGCAACAAAGGTAGCGGGAAAGCTGGTGGGGAAGGAAGAATGCTTCTATTGTCACAAAAGTGGTCACTGGAAACAGGATTGCAAGGCTTGGAAGGCCAGAACACAGGATTTGAAGCGAGTTGCGGCTTCAGCTTCAGGTGTGTATGTTATTGAAAACTGTCTATCAATAAACTCTACATCCTGGATATTGGATACCGGATCAGGATCTCATATATGTAATTCTTTGCCGGCGTTGAGAAAGCGTAGAGTTTTGAAGGCAGGTGACATGACCCTCGGAGTTGCAAACGGTGCTAGCATGGATGCTGAGGCCGTGGGGGACTATCACCTGGGATTGTCGGATGGACACTTTTTGGTTTTGCGTAGTTGTTATTATGTACCAAATGCAACCTGTAATATCATTTCTGTATCTTTATTATCTAAAGAAGGTTATGAATTTGCATTTGTAAGTAATGTAGTGAACATTCACCTTAATCAAGTTTTGATTGGGTCAGGTACATTGAACAACGGTATATACGTATTAAACCAACCACAGATTTTCAATGTCCAGAATACACACAAAAGAAAGTCTCCAGAAACCAATAAAACTTTCTTATGGCATTGTAGACTGGGTCACATCAATGAGAGAAGGTTGACTAAGTTACATACAGAAGGATATTTGGATCCGTTCGAATATCAATCGTATGCATCTTGTCAATCCTGTCTCAAAGGAAAGATGACAAAGACTCCGTTCACTGGACACGGAGTAAGAGCGAGCGAGCTCTTGGGACTCGTACACAGCGACGTGTGCGGTCCAATGTCTACACATGCACGAAGCGGTTATTCTTACTTCATTACTTTTACGGATGACTTTTCAAGGTACGGTTATGTCTTCTTAATGAAACATAAATCCGAGGCTTTTGAAAAATTCCAGGAATATAAGAATGAAGTAGAAAAATAAACAGGCAAAAGTATCAAGGCACTGAGATCTGATCGAGGTGGTGAATACTTGAGTGCCGAGTTCCTGGGTTACTTAAAAGAGAATGGAATTCTCTCTCAGCTTACTCCTCCATACACTCCGCAACATAACGGTGTATCGGAGAGACGGAACCGAACCCTATTGGATATGGTACGGTCCATGATGAGTAATGCTGAGTTGCCGCGATCGTTCTGGGGATATGCGCTAGAATCAGCTGCATACCTTTTGAAACGAGTTCCAACTAAGACTGTGCCTACTACACCATATCAGATGTGGTGTGGGAAGAGACCCTATCTTAATCACATTAAGACATGGGGATGTCCAGCTTTTGTAAAAAAGCAGCATGCGGACAAGCTCGAGGCACGCTCAGTACAGTGCAAGTTTGTGGGATATCCAAAGAACTCCAAGGGATATTTCTTCAATTGCGAAGAGGAACAAAAGGTTTTTGTTTCTCGCCATGCCCACTTTCTAGAACACCAGTTCATAGAAAAAGAATTAAGTGGGAGCGCAATAGAACTGGAAGAAATTCCAGAACCACGAGCTATTACTGAAAGCTTAGTAGAACCAGAGAGTTCGAAAGATCAGGACATTCCCACGCCACTCCGCAGGAGTAGTAGGCAGTCTCATCCGCCCGAGAGATACTACGGTTTTCTCATTGACGGGGATAGAGAGGATTGCATCATAGACTGTGATGAGCCTACTAGCTTCCAGCAAGCCATTCAGAGCGTCGACTCGGTAAAATGGCTGGATGCAATGCGGACCGAAATGGAGTCCATGTACACCAACAAAGTATGGACGTTGGACATTGCTCCAGATGGGGTAAAACCCGTAGGATGCAAGTGGATTTTCAAAAGGAAGATTGGTGTAGATGGACAGGTTGAGACTTATAAAGCTAGACTGGTAGCAAAGGGTTTTCATCAGCGACCTGGTTTGGACTATGACGAAACCTTTTCTCCAGTAGCTATGCTGAAATCCATTCGGATCCTTCTTGCCATTGCTGCCTTCTACGATTATGAGATTTGGCAGATGGACGTAAAGACAGCTTTTCTAAATGGACATTTAGAGGAGTGTGTCTATATAGACCAGCTAGAGGGTTTCATTCAGAGTGGGAGCAGCGGAAAGGTGTGCAAGTTGCTTAAGTCCATTTATGGACTAAAGCAGGCATCGCGGAGTTGGAACATCTGTTTTGATGAGATGGTCAAGGAATTTGGCTTTATCAAAAATCCAGATGAACCATGCATCTATTGTAGATTTGTAGCGAGAACTGTAGTATTCCTCGTTTTATACGTGGATGACATTCTCTTAATAGGAAATGACATTCCTATGCTACAATCTGTCAAGGGGTTCTTGTCACACCGGTTCTCCATGAAAGACCTGGGTGATGCCTCATACATTCTGGGTATCCGGATCTACCGTGACAGATCCAAGTGGATATTAGGACTTTCGCAGTCCAGGTACATCGACACAATACTGAAGAGATTCAGTATGGAAGATTCCAAGCGCGGTAATCTACCGGCTTGTCACGGGATCACCCTCTCAAAAGAGATGTCTCCCAAGACTGATTTGGAGAGGGATCACATGTCTATTATACCCTACGCTTCTGCGGTAGGCTCTATAATGTATGCGATGTTGTGTACCAGACCGGATGTGGCTTATGCACTGAGTGTGGTAAGCAGGTATCAGTCAAACCCTGGGGAGAAACATTGGATAGCAGTAAAGAACATTCTCAAGTACCTGAGAAGGACTAAGGAGATGTTCTTGGTGTATGGCGGAAAAGACCTCCAGATTGAGGCCTTTGCTGACTCCAGCTTCCAGAGTGACAAGGATGATTCCAAGTCCATGTCGGGTTTTGTCCTCACCCTCAATGGAGGGGCGGTGTGTTGGAAGAGCTCCAAACAGGAAACCGTTGCTGACTCGACTATGGAAGCGGAATACATCGCTGCATCTGATGCCACAAAAGAAGCTGTCTGGATGAGGAAGTTCTTGAAAGAACTTCAGATGGTTCCGTCCATTGTTGACCTAATACCTCTGTATTGCGACAACAACGGAGCTATAGCTTTAGCGAAGGAACCCAGGTCCCATCAGAAATCCAGACACATCTTGAGGCGGTATCACCTGATCAGGGAGATCGTGGATCGCCAGGAGATCGAGGTTCGGAGGGTTGCTTCAGAAGATAACACAGTAGATCCATTCACCAAGGCCTTGCCCCAGACTCAGTTCGAGCGGCTGATCGAGATGATAGGTCTTCGATACGTCAGTACATGGCCTTAGTGCAAGTGGGAGATTGTTAGTGTATATGCC
The DNA here is from genome assembly GCA_030015575.1 of Agapanthus africanus. Classification (NCBI taxonomy): domain Eukaryota; kingdom Viridiplantae; phylum Streptophyta; class Magnoliopsida; order Asparagales; family Amaryllidaceae; genus Agapanthus; species Agapanthus africanus. The sequence continues at coordinate 360,559,068 of JASDDO010000026.1, forward strand.
CTAGAGGCCATTACTGTATCATACTAGCTTGTATATTACTTGATGGAAGCTTGGGATATTCACAGTTGTATATACAATCTTGCTCGAAATGGTAGTATGCTACTTGGTTTGTCTCTGCTTTAATATGTGCATGTGTTTCTTTTAGCATATTGCTGATATACATATTAGTAGAGCCCTTGGGATCTTTGCTTGATTACCAGCGTTGTGATGGCGCTCACACTCGTGGGAGCTGGGTGATCTATAAGCACATCCTTATACAGGTCCCTAGTCGTTGGACTATCGAGATAGGGTATCGATACTCCGGAGTAGACTAGCGTATGCGCTTCTCATCCCAGTGTGGGAGACGGTCTATCCCACAGCCGTCAGTACGTCGTACTTGAGATAGTATGCGGGTGCTCGTTAGGTTACGAGTACACTGGACAGGACTCGTCGGGAACTGTTGGTTGGTATTATACCTATCGTCAGTTATCAGTTCCCAGGTGACATGAGTACAGCTTAGTCCGCTGACTTGACACTGTCACTTCGTCTCGAGTGTGTTTCCACTGCACTTTGATTGCTACCCTACCACGGCTCAAAGGAGTCGTGCAAACAGGTAGTTTTTGGGTGCAGTCCCGAAGCACTTGGAGGCAGTGACGGTTAGACAGGATTCGTCTCTCCCGGTATTGGGGGTTGACATCGCGCTGTGTCCAGGAGAGCCATTACACGAGTAGTCCCTGGCCAGGGCAAGCGAGATATACTGGTGGGTTTCCAGTGTTATCTCAGGGTGTTCTGGGCTACACTCCGACATGACTTGTACCGCTATTAGGGGACTGACGTTCACCACCCCTAGGCCCGCCATGCGATGTATCAGATGAACAGACCAGACTGTACGGAGACTGTCACATACAGGCTTAGTAGGAGTTCAGATGGGGTTCATCTCGTCAGTCTTCTTATCGACATCTACCTGGGGACCGTTACGTACAGCTAGTGCCGCTTGCGGTCTGTGGTTAAAACCACTGCCAGCGTAGTGTCGAGTCTTTAGAGTCCCACACAGAGAGCTATTCGCCTTTAGGCAAAATGAGTAGAGGTCGCATTGTTTTGCGACAGGGTTCGTTCACATCCGCGCACTTGTGCACGTTTGCTGTCCGGACAGCTTATACTAGCGGGCTTTGGTTTAAGCCAGATCCTAGTATATGATTTGGGATTGGTTTTTCTCATTGTATTCGTGTTCCTCGGATCACGAATATGGGTGCGTATGCATAGTTGCTTGAGACAGAGGGAGAGGACTTTGATTAGGGTTAACGACCATTGTCATTTTATTAACCCTAATGCTTAAGTGTGTATTATGGTTAATTGATATTAGTTTAATATAATTGTGCATGGTTATGGTTGTTGACCATTTGACCTCCTTGACTTGTTGACCTAGGTTGACACTTTGACCATCATCATTTCATTTGGAAGATGCTCTTTGATCCTTGCAAATTGCATTAAAAATGAAATGATAATGGTCATGTCTTGATTAACCATGACAATTATCTAGCTAATTATCTAATTACAATAATTCACACATATATGAGAGAATGCTTCATATTTTCTCTCATATTATTATTGACTTTCTCTCTCTTGTTCTTCTTCTCACTCAAGCTCTCCCCTCTCATGTGTTGAGAAACACTTGAGCTTGAGAAAAACCTCTTCTTGATAATCTCTACTCTCATCTAGGGTTCTAGAATTAGCACTTCTTGCACCCTAGTTACTTCTAGCTTGGAGTTGAAGCCAAAGGTTGAGGCTTTCGGGTGGATCTTTCTTCGACGTGAGAAGACGACAAAGGTGACCTCTTTCCACTACTCCAAGGAGCAAGGAGAGAAGGACATAAAGCCCTAGGTATAACCGTTCTAACCCTTAGCTAGTTTCTAGTTAGCTTTAGCTTGTTTTTGTTTAGCAAACATCCTTCTTTGTCTAGTCCATATTGCCTAAGTTGATAAAAATTTGATTTTTATTCTGTTTTCCGTCTCCCCGTAAGTACCGGGATGGGCAACGTGGACTTACAGTATCTCATATCGCATTATCCTCAGTCCTGCACATATCACATATGTGCCTCTACTCCGTTTTTCCTGAGCCAAGAAACCTCTGTGTAGGACTCTAAAGAATCGTCAATACGCCGGTAGCTGGTGATGATCATATCAAACACCCACAAGCAGCAAGCGGTCAGCTAAACGTAACAGCCACCCAGGTATTGAGCGATCAGAAGATCAACAAGCTAGCCTGTCCGTTCTCCTGTGAATCCAATGAGTAACACTCCCGTACAGTCCGGTCTGTTCGTCTGATATGTCGCATATCAAGTCTAGGGGTGGTATACGTCAGACCCCATTAACCGATAAGTCGTGTCGATGTGAGGCTCATAACAGTCGAGAAACTACTAGTAACACTTACCAGTAAATCTCTATATCAGCCCTGGCCAGGGACTTCCAATTATAGCCAATCGAACACAGCACAACATCAACTCCCTATACCGGGAGAGACGAATCCCCTCATATCGCTCATTGCCTCCATGTGATTCGGGACTGTACCCAAAAGCCACCGTTTTACACGCCCTCTTGGACGTGGTAAGATGGAAATCAAAGCACAGTGGGAATCACACAAGACTCTATGACGATCTCGGGTCTACAGACTACCCTGTACTAGTGTTACCGGAGAACTGCCATCTGACGTGTAGTATATCACCATCTGGGAGTTCTCGGCGAGTCCGTCCAGTGTACCCAGTCTCCACTGAGCACTCGTACACCATCCTTGATGTCAAACACCGATGGATATGGGATCATCCATCGCCCATCATATGGGTCAAGATGCGTATACGCTAGTCTACTCTGGTGTATCGATGCCCTGTCTCGATATACCCTCGACTAGGAACATTTATAGGATGTACTCATCGACTACTGTGGCCCCACTAGTATGATCTCATCATAATCCTAGTAGTCAAGTACAGATCCTAAGGGCTTTATCTGTAAGTCTACGTTGCCCATCCCGGTGCTTGCAGGGATGCGGAAAACGGAATAAAAATCGGATTTTTATGAGCTAAGGCAACATGGACTAGAGCTAGAAGGATCTTTGCTAAACAAAAACTTGCTAAAGCTAACTAGTAACTAGTTAAGTGCTAGAAAGCTTATACCTTGGGCTTTAAGTCCTTCTCTCCTTGCTCCTTGGAGTGGTGGAAGGAGGTCACCTTGGTCGTCTTCTCACGTCGAAGAAAGATCCACCCGAAAGCCTCAACCTTTGGCTTCAACTCCAAGCTAGAAGTAACTAGGGTGCAAGAAGTTCTAGTCCTTGAACCCTAGATGAGAGTAAAGATGATCAAGAGAGGGTTTTTCTCAAGCTCAAGTGTTTCTCAACACATGAGAGGGAGAGAGCTTGAGGGAGAGGAAGAACAAGAGAGAGAAAGGATATGATAGAATGAGAATAAAATGAACCATTCTCTCATATATGTGAATTATTGTAATTAGATAATTAGTGAGATAATTGTCATGGCTAAATCAAGACATGACCATTATCATTTCATTTTTAATGCAAATTGCAAGGATCAAAGAGCATCTTCCAAATGAAATGATGATGGTCAAAGTGTCAACAAGGTCAACAAGTCAAGGTGGGTCAAATGGTCAACAACCATAACCATGCACAATTATTAAACTAATATCAATTAACAATAATACACACATAATCATTAGGGTTAATACAAATGACAATAGTCATTAACCCTAATCAAAGTCTTCTCCCTCTGTCTCAAGCAACTGTGCATACGCAGCTGTATTCGTGATCCGAGGAACACGAATACAATGAGAAAAAGCCAATCCCAAATCATATACTAGGATCCGGCTTAAACCAAAGCCCGCTAGTATAAGCTGTCCGGACAGCAAACGTGTATAAGTGCGCTGATGTGAATGAACCCTGTCGCAAAACCATGCGACCTCTACTCATTTTGCCTAAAAGCGAATAGCTCTCTGTGTGGGACTCTAAAGACTCGACACTACGCTGGCAGTGGGTTTAACCACAGACCGCAAGCGGCACTAGCTATACGTAACGGTCCCCAGGTAGATGTCGATAAGAAGACTGACGAGGTGAACCCCATCCGAACTCCTACTGAGCCTGTATGTGACAATCTCCGTACAGTCCGGTCTGTTCATCTGATACATCGCATGGCGGGCCTAGGGGGGCGGTGAACGTCAGTCCCCTAATAGCGGTACAAGTCGTGTCGGAGTGTAGCCCAGAACACCCTGAGATAACACTGGAAACCTACCAGTATATCTCGCTTGTCCTGGCCAGGGACTACTCGTGTAATGGCTCTCCTGCACACAGCGCGATGTCAACCCCCAATACCGGGAGAGACGAATCCTGTCTAACCGTCACTGCCTCCAAGTGCTTCGGGACTGCACCCAAAAACTACCTGTTTGCACGACTCCTTTGAGCCGTGGTAGGGTAGTAATCAAAGTGCATTGGGAACACACTCGAGGCGAAGTGACAGTGTCAAGTCAGCGGACAAAGCTGTACTCATGTCACCTGGGAACTGATAACTGACGATAGGTATAATACCAACCAACAGTTCCCGATGAGTCCTGTCCAGTGTACTCGTAACCCAACGAGCACCCGCATACTATCTCAAGTACGACGTACTGACGGCTGTGGGATAGACCGTCTCCCACACTGGGATGAGAAGCGCATACGCTAGTCTACTCCGGAGTATCGATGCCCTGTCTCGATAGTCCAACGACTAGGGACCTGTATAAGGATGTGCTTAAAGATCACCCAGCTCCCACGAGTGTGAGCGCCATCACAACGCTGGTAATCAAGCAAAGATCCTAAGGGCTCTACTAATATGTATATCAGCAATATGCTAAAAGAAAGACATGCATATATTAAAGCAGAGACAAACCAAGTAGCATACTACCATTTCGAGCAAGATTGTATATACAACTGTGAATATCCCAAGCTTCCATCAAGTAATATACAAACTAGTATGATACAGTAATGGCCTCTAGGGCATATACAATAACAATCTCCCACTTGCACTAAGGCCATGTACTGGCGTATCGAAGACCTATCATCTCGATCAGCCGCTCGAACTGAGTCTGGGGCAAGGCCTTGGTGAATGGATCTGCAGTGTTATCCTCTGATGCAACTCTCCGGACCTTGATCTCCTGGCGATCTACGATCTCCCTGATCAGGTGATACCGCCTCAAGATGTGTCTGGATTTCTGATGGGACCTGGGTTCCTTCGCTAAAGCTATAGCCCCGTTGTTGTCGTAATACAGAGGTATTGGGTCAACAATGGACGGAACCACCTGAAGTTCTCTCAAGAACTTCCTCATCCAGACAGTTTCTTTTGCGGCATCAGATGCAGCGATGTATTCCGCTTCCATAGTTGAGTCAGCAACAGTTTCCTGTTTGGAGCTCTTCCAATACACCGCCCCTCCATTGAGGGTAAAGACAAAACCCGACATGGACTTGGAATCATCCTTGTCACTCTGGAAGCTGGAGTCAGCAAAGGCTTCAATCTGTAGGTCTTTTCCGCCATACACCAAGAACATCTCCTTAGTCCTTCTCAGGTACTTGAGAATGTTCATTACTGCTATCCAATGTTTCTCCCCAGGGTTTGACTGATACCTGCTTACCACACTCAGTGCATAAGCCACATCCGGTCTGGTACACAACATCGCATACATTATAGAACCTACCGCAGAAGCGTAGGGTATAATAGACATGCGATCCCTCTCCAAATCAGTCTTGGGAGACATCTCTTTGGAGAGAGTGATCCCGTGACAAGCCGGTAGATTACCGCGCTTGGAATCTTCCATACTGAATCTCTTCAGTGTGGTGTCGATGTACCTGGATTGCGAAAGTCCTAATATCCTCTTGGATCTGTCACGGTAGATCCAGATACCCAGAATGTATGAGGCATCACCCAGGTCTTTCATGGAGAACCTGTGTTACAAGAACCCCTTGACAGATTGTAGCATAGGAATGTCATTTCCTATTAAGAGAATGTCATCCACGTATAAAATGAGGAATACCACAGTTCTCGCTACAAATCTACAATAGATGCATGGTTCATCTGGATTTTTGATAAAGCCAAATTCCTTGACCGTCTCATCAAAACAGATGTTCCAACTCCGCGATGCCTGTTTTAGCCCATAAATGGACTTAAGCAACTTGCACACCTTTCCGCTGCTCCCACTCTGAATGAAACCCTCTGGCTGATCCATATAGACACACTCCTCTAAATGTCCATTTAGAAAAGCTGTCTTTACGTCCATCTGCCAAATCTCATAATCGTGGAAGGCAGCAATGGCAAGAAGGATCCGAATGGATTTCAGCATAGCTACTGGAGAAAAGGTTTCGTCATAGTCCAAACCAGGTCGCTGACGAAAACCCTTTGCTACCAGTCTAGCTTTATAGGTCTCAACCTGTCCATCTACACCAATCTTCCTTTTGAAGATCCACTTGCATCCTACGGGTTTTACCCCATCTGGAGCAATGTCCAACGTCCATACTTTGTTGGTGTACATGGACTCCATTTCGGTCCGCATTGCATCCAGCCATTTTACCGAGTCGACGCTCTGAATGGCTTGCTGGAAGCTAGTAGGCTCATCAAAGTCTATGATGCAATCCTCTCTATCCCCGTCAATGAGAAAACCGTAGTATCTCTCGGGCGGATGAGACTGCCTACTACTCCTGCGGAGTGGCGTGGGAATGTCCTGATCTTTCGAACCCTCTGGTTCAACCAAGCTTTCAGTAATACCTCGTGGTTCTGGAATTTCTTCCAGTTCTATTGCGCTCCCACTTAATTCTTTTTCTATGAACTGGTGTTCTAGAAAGTGGGCATGGCGAGAAACAAGGACTTTTTGTTCCTCTTCGCAACAGAAGTAATATCCCTTGGAGCTCTTTGGATATCCCACAAACTTGCACTGTACTGAGCGTGCCTCGAGCTTGTCCGCATGATGCTTTTTTACAAAAGCTGGACATCCCCATGTCTTAATGTGATTAAGATAGAGTCTCTTCCCACACCACATCTGATATGGTGTAGTAGGCACAGTCTTAGTTGGAACTCGGTTCAAAAGGTATGCAGCTGATTCTAGCGCATATCCCCAGAACGATCGCGGCAACTCAGCATTACTCATCATGGACCGTACCATATCCAATAGGGTTCGGTTCCGTCTCTCCGATACACCGTTATGTTGCGGAGTGTATGGAGGAGTAAGCTGAGAGAGAATTCCATTCTCTTTTAAGTAACCCAGGAACTCGGCACTCAAGTATTCACCACCTCGATCAGATCTTAGTGCCTTGATACTTTTGCCTATTTGTTTTTCTACTTCATTCTTATATTCCTGGAATTTTTCAAAAGCCTCGGATTTATGTTTCATTAAGAAGACATAACCGTACCTTGAAAAGTCATCCGTAAAAGTAATGAAGTAAGAATAACCGCTTCGTGCATGTGTAGACATTGGACCGCACACGTCGCTGTGTACGAGTCCCAAGAGCTCGCTCGCTCTTACTCCGTGTCCAGTGAACGGAGTCTTTGTCATCTTTCCTTTGAGACAGGATTGACAAGTTGCATACGATTGATATTCGAATGAATCCAAATATCCTTCTGCATGTAACTTAGTCAACCTTCTCTCATTGATGTGACCCAGTCTACAATGCCATAAGAATGTTTTATTAATTTCTGGAGACTTTCTTTTTTGTGTATTCTGGACATTGAAAATCTGTGGCTGGTTTAATACGTATATACCGTTGTTCAATGTACCTGACCCAATCAAAACTTGATTAAGGTGAATGTTCACTACATTACTTACAAATGTAAATTCATAACCTTCTTTAGATAATAAAGATACAGAAATGATATTACAGGTTGCATTTGGTACATAATAACAACTACGCAAAACCAAAAAATGTCCATCCGACAATCCCAGGTGATAGTCCCCCACGGCCTCAGCATCCATGCTAGCACCGTTTGCAACTCTGAGGGTCATGTCACCTGTCTTCAAAACTCTACGCTTTCTCAACGCCTGCAAAGAATTACAAATATGAGATCCTGATCCGGTATCCAATACCCAGGACGTAGAGTTTATTGATAGACAGTTTTCAATAACATACACACCTGAAGCTGAAGCTACAACTCGCTTCAAATCCTGTGTTCTGGCTTTCCAAGCCTTGCAATCCTGTTTCCAGTGACCACTTTTGTGACAATAGAAGCATTCTTCCTTCCCCACCAGCTTTCCCGCTACCTTTGTTGCTTTTCCTTTTCCCTTCGTATCCACTTTACCGACACCGCCTCTTGGTTTGGCGGGGGCTTTCTTCTTCTTGCCCTTGGCTTTCGCCCTGAACCTAGAAGAGGAAGATCCTCTTACAAACAAAGTGGATGTCTCCCTACCCTTCTGTAGGGTGCCCTCAGCACTCCTCAACATGTTCAGAAGCTCGGAAAGTTCAACCTCCTTTCCTTGCATGTTGAAGTTAAGAATAAACTGGGCGTAAGTGGAAGGAAGGGACTGGAGAATCGAATCAGTATAGAGTTCATTCTCCAACGTGGTCCCAAGGTCCGCGAGCTCCTCAATGTAGCCAATCATCTTAAGCATGTGTTCCGCTACCGATGATCCGACGGCCAACCTTACCGAAAACAACTTCTTCGACACTTCGTATCTTGCGATACGAGACTGCTCTCCATACAGTTCTTTTGTATGAAGAAATATGGACTCAAGGTCCATATTCTCGTGCCTCCTCTGATGTTCGCTGTCCATCGAGGCAAGTACGAGGCATCTGGCCTTCGCGCAATCTATTTCCCAGGTCTTGTAGATTTCCCTATCTACGACACTGGTTTTGGGACCTGGGACAGGGGGAGCTTTGGTGGTACGGACATACCCCAACTTGTCGTAAGTGATTGCCATCTTGACATTCCTGAGCCAATCTTTTTAATTTGTCCCTGTCAATATGTTTTTATCTAGTAATAACTTAAGTCCGGTCATGTTGAATGGTCGCTGCAATTAGGAAAGAGAAAAGAAACACTTTAGCATGATGCTCTTGCAAGTTTAGAGTGGTTTTTAATTTGTCTAAACTGGATGGCTCCCACTGTCTCTCGAATCCCTTCTCAAACCATAAAGAAAGGATTAGTCAGGATCAATCTCACCGTACAATATGTAGCGCCTTGAAAAGTCGTTTTGGTGTTTTCCCGAAAATCGGTGAAAATTCGGTATTTTTCCGTAAACCGTCTTTTTGTTATTTTGCAGTTTAGGACTAATTATACCTAATTTGGATAGGTAATTGCTTGTTTTTAGTAGCAAATGAGTTACTTATGAAATTCTGGTCGTTTAAAAATTTTCCCTAATTTTTCAATTTTTAATATTAGTTTAAGCCGGTAAGAAAATACATTAAATTAGCGATAAATACAAATTTAAATGGGCTAAATTTAAGCTTTAAAATCATGTTAATTAAAATCTAGTTGTAACATAAATTTTTAGTAATTTATTTTAAGTTTTAACTAATTTTTATTATGGAAAACGAAATTTATTGAATTTAAGCTTAAACTTGCAATTTTGGACTTGTAGAGGGTCTTTTTGCATAAAATTTCTTTTGTAAAACCCCTCTCTCTCTTCCCTCACCCCTAGGCCGGCCCATTTCCAGCAACCCAAGAAAAAAAAATGCTTTCCTCTTTGACTTTTATTCTTGTGTGGAAAAGAGGTTTTTTTTAAAGGGTTTTGAATTTTTTAATTGGGTATGGGTCTTTACTTGTTTGGTATGGGTTGACCATGACTTTCCCACACCCCACACCTTTCCCCTCCTCCCTACTCTGGCCAAAATCTGCAGCCCCTCCCCTCTTCATCATTTTTCTTTTCATCTTGTTCAAAAATTCATCAAGTTGCTCCAAAATTTCCAAATTTAAACCTCACAAAATAACCCCATCCTTCATCCCATTCTCTTTGGCCCTTCTTGCTTGGATCATGGTGCTATGAAGCCATCTTTAGAGGCCTCTTGTTCTTGCTAGATCCATAGATCTTGAGGTATAATTTCCATCAAGTTAATTTCTTTTGGTTAAATTCCTTTAGTTAAATGGTTTTAGTGTTAAAAGCTTAGCAAAATCCTAATCTAGTTTTTTCTAGTTCATGGTTGAAATTAAACTAGGGTTTTAGAAACAATTATTTAGTTAATTAAAGTTATTTTGTTATCTAGTTATTTTGTTAGCTTAATCTAAGTGGTTAACTTGCTAATTGGGCTAAAATCTAGTGTTAATTTAGGGTTTTACATGTATAGTTGGATTAAGATTGCTAATTACCAAAATTCAAGAAAGGGTTGTGTTTGGATAATGGGTTTGGTAGCATGGTAAATGAGTTAAAATTATGTTATTGTGGCTAACTAGTTGTGTGGTTAGATATTTGTGTTGGATTGTGATAACTTTGTCGCTAATTGTCGATGTTTGCACCAAATTGCAAATTTCTAGCTTACTAGTTTTGTTATAAAATATTGTGGTGAATTATTTGCTATATCTTGATGATATTTTTGGCATATCCTATGACATCTAGGATGTGTGAGTGCGGATTTTTGGGTGTTCGGGTTTTAGTTTTTCCGGGCGACCAAATCGACGTTTTAGTTAGTTTTTGCGATTTTCGCGTGTGTTCCGCGCACCTTGTGCACGTTGTACCTACCTTGTGAGCGTTGGTATTTTCGTTTGGGATTTGTGTTGTTTCATGGTATGTAACCTTATGTTTGGTATTGATATAAATTCCAGGTTCGGTCGCGGAGACGTCAGACGCGGCACGAAAGGGGAAAGCGGTGATTGGACGTGACTAGCTAGGGATTCCGGTGAGTAGATGTAACATCTATGGGGGACTATCGTTGGATGGCGCAAGTCGCCCGATAGTTTTAGTAGCTTAAAAAGATTCTTAGTAATGTTAGTAATTAGGGGTGTAATACTTGTATGATTATTTGCTACATTCATGCCTTATATTGACATACATATGCGAACCCATTTTATAGGACACCTGCACCATTGCCAGGGTTTTTATATGCAGCACGAGCACTATTCATGCTTACACCCACGCCCTGGTAATTGCCATGCCACCACACTAGATAACCTATAAATTGAAACCTTTTATTATAATTGATACTTAAACTTGTGCTATTGCCTTTAATTCCTTAAAATGAAATCGTAGGATTGCTATTCATGTGCATGTACCTCATCATATTATTTGTTCATGCCTAGTCTATTAATCACACATTGCAACTTGATTATTGATACTATATGCATTCATTATCATTGGCATATGCATTTATGAGGATTTCTTGAGATTTTGTGATATTTCTGGATTTCGGGGGAAAGCCGCAAAATTTCTAAACTTATTATATTTTTAAAATGTGTAAATTGCGGTTTTCTAGTGATGTAAGTGTCGTCCACCATGAGTTTGCTGTGGTTTTCGAGACCCGTTTCGAGGAGTTGGATGAACCGTCTCGGGTACATGGTGGGCCCGGTAAGGTACCCCGGGACAAGAAGCTCGTGGTGCTGACGATGAGCCTGGCAGGGGGCGGATTACCTACCGGTGACTGTTTAGGACGGCGGATATCCAGAGGATACCGACCGTGGCCGCGAGATGATGAGATATTGATATTGAGATGGGTCAGCCGGATGGCTGAGACCAGAGATACTATGACATGGATATATGAGATTTGTGATAGTTTTGAGGTGTCGTTGCTGGACACAGGTTCTTGTTGATTCTAGTGGTATTATGCTGGTATTTCAAAAGAGATTCCTAAAGGAAAAACATGAATCTTATACTTACACATTCAGATCATGAGTTGATTCGCATTGCATTCATACCTGCTAGTATATTCATATTGCATACATACCTGCTATTATGTCCTGCCTTACCTGTATTTTAGATGCTAGGATGCTTGTGTGCATGCATTCGATAGCCTGTGTAGATGTTATTTATTACTCACGAGTTGGCAACTCACCCCCGTTGTGCCACAGCCTTTTGCAGGTCCGCTCCGTCAGTACAGTAGCGGCGGGTGCACTTGCTTCTTTTTCCTGGACTCGAGGTTTTGCTCTTAGGTGGGTTATATTATTATTTTTGTACCACCTTGTATATTCTTTGTATCTAGTGTACTCCATCTACTGTATCTATCAGTATTGTTGTATATTGACCTAGAGATGAGACTGTGAGATTTGTGGACTTTTTGCTGTATTTTGGGGTCGAGCTCACTTGAGTCGACGTGCGGTTTTCTCATGCTTCCTTATGATTATTTTACATGTTGTTTTATATTGCGTGGGATTTGTGACCGCCTTGTGGCGAAGAGATAGCTCCCGCTTGGGGATGCCATATTTGTTGGATCCATATATATTCTTGTTGTACCCATTTTGGGGGCCAGTATTTACAAAGGAAACTCTGCCGAAATTTTCGGAAAAATTGATATTGTTTTTAAAAAAAAGGTTTTATATAACTTATTTGATAAACTCGCTTTCAATTGATTGGGTTTTCTTCACTCTTTTGCTTATTTGGTTTTGGTTTCTGGGCTTTGGCTTACTTATTTTACGGACGTCTTGAGACGTTTCGTAAACTTAAGTGCCAGTCACGTTCCGTACCCTGCGGGTCGTGACACAATACTTGCTTAACCGTTCAGCCAGGCCAGTGTCGGTACTTCGAGGGAGGTTTTCCAACGCTTTCGCGATGTTCCTTAATTAAGTAACCTCTTTTCCCTGTGGGCGTAGCCCCGCTAACACCTTTCTAGACACCTACTAAGTTTATAGCATTGATCGTTAAGTGAGAGTTTTCCCGAGGAGTAGCATATACTCACAGTAGGATCGGGATCCAAATATCATCGCGTGATAAAACCGAAGGAATCCTACCAGAATCATCACACTCCAAATGGTATGCAACGCTAGCAAGTTTCAGAACTTATGAAACTCCCGATGTGGATTTTTGCCCCATGCTCTTATGACCTTGACTTTGGCCAAAATATCATAAGTCACATGTCAAGTTCTACCCGTCATTCTCCGGGTTAATTTGGACCCACCCATACCTACCCTTGACTTTGGCCAAAATGGCAGCACGACTGTCCCAAACCAACGCATCTATCTATGCTGCACATGAATACCCAATAGCTACCAATCACTATGCCTTGACTTTGGCCAAAATACATAGCTTGAATACTTTTTGACCATTCATGTGGTAGTTGTATGTATGCCCTAGAGGCCAGTATTGTACAGATGTTGTATATTATATTGGATGCTTGGACATATATAGAGATGACTTTCTTGCTCGATATGATAGTATGCTATCTGGTTACTCTTTATCTTAACATGTACACTAGTCTCTTTATACTGTCTTATAGTTACATGTTGGTAAAGCCCTTAGGATGTGTACTTGACTACCTGGACTATGATGCAGATCATACTAGTGGGGACATGGTAGTCCATAAGTACATCCTTCAAGGTCCCTAGTCGTGGGTGTATCGAGACGGGGCATCGATATACCAGTGTAGACTAGCGTATACGCTTCTCGACCCATGTGATGGGCGATGGATGATCCCATATCCATTGGTGTTTGACATCAGAGATGGTGTACGGGTGCTCAGTGGAGACTGGGTACACTGGACGGACTCGCCGAGAACTCCCAGATGGTATTATACCTCACGTTAGATGGCAGTTCTCAGGTGACACTTGTACAGGTTAGTCTGTAGACCCGAGATCGTCATGGAGTCTTGTGTGATTCCCACTGTACTTTGATCTCCACCTTACCACGTCCATGAGGGCGTGCAAAACGGTGGTCTTTGGGTACAGTCCCGAGTCACATGGAGGCAATGAGCGATAGGAGGGGTTTCGTCTCTCCCGGTATTGGGGGTTGATGTTGCGCTGTGCTCGATTGGCCGTAACAGGGAAGTCCCTGGCCAGGGCTGATCAGAGATTTGCTAGTAAGTGTTACCCGTAGTTTCTCGACCCGTTATGAGCCTCACATCGGCACGACTTATCGGGTTATTGGGGTCTGACGTTTACCACCCCTAGACTTGATATGCGACATATCAGACGAAGAGACCGGACTGTACGGTAAGTGTTACTGGTCGGATTCACAGGAGTGTGAGCGGGCTAGCTCGTCGATCTTCTGATTGCTCAATACCCGGGTGGCCGTTACGTTTAGCAGACCGCTTGCGGCTTGTGGGTGTTTGATATGATCATCATCTGCTACCGGCGTATTGACGAGTCTTTAGAGTCCTACACAGAGGTTTCCTGGTTCAAGCGAAACGAAATAGGAGCGCATATGAGATATGTGCAGGACCGAGAATAATGCGTGTATGTGATACCATATTCCATTCTCACGATATATGTATCGAATGGTCATATTCGATATAACCTAGTTATCGAATCGAAGATCGATTCGATAAGCCGATACATTGAATATTAGTCGGTCATGTGCGACATGACCGGATCATTGAATCAAGTGTTGATTTGATGATTTAATGTATAATTATATATTTGATATATTACTTTGCATTAACTAGTATTGGTTCACTTTAAACGGATTTTTCTCACTTGGATTGCACATTGTATATGTGATATACTTTTGTGCACTTTTTTGTATCATGTTTGATGATACTTGATCATATGGTTAAGTGAATAGAATTAAACCATGGTTATTATGATAATTAGGGTTTTGCATATTTATTTATTCATTTATTTGTTTATTCATTTATTTGGATAAGTTTAAATGAGAATGGTGGCTATTTTTGTTTCTTATATGAAGCTTCATGAACCCTTGACTTTTGCTACCATTCTTGTCATCATGCTTAACCCTAACCCACCCAACTAACCATGGTATATTCTCTACACTTAACCAAGGTTTAGTTATGATAAGTATTGATTTTCTATTTCTTTTTAATTAGAACTTATCATAACTAGCTTCATCTTCTTCTTCTTCTTGAAATAGAAAAGCTTGCTACTTTAATGGCATCTTGAGATCCAAAGTGAGAAATCCAATTCTAAAGTGAACCCACCTCCTATTTCTTCACCCTCTACCTCTTGCCAAGTTGTTTTGGGTGTTTACTTCACAAGTTTCACAAGTTTGTGAAGTCGGAGCTTGAACTTGTGCAACCTCGACGTAGATCATCTTCGGCACAAAGCCGACGACCTATTCCGCTCACTTCTCCGATGAAGCCGTCGCGAGAGTCCGAGGTTCGAGATGCACAGCGAGGGGACGACCACATGGAGCTAAGCAAGTGGACATCCGGATCTACAAAGGTTGTAGCATCTCAACTTTAGTTAAGTTGTTAACTAGTTTTGTATTTCGCCTAGACATCTAGCAACGATCCGTTAACTAGGGTTTCTCGGCACCATAATTTTTAAATTTGGCATGTTCGATGCCTTGTGAGACCTCTATAGGATGCCTAGGAACCCTACAGTGGTATCAGAGCCTAGCTAGAGCCTTAGGCGAAGTCCTGACGGAGTTTGAAGTCCGAACGAACCCGAAACCCCAATTCTATAATGCTCTCTGTACATTTTCTAAAAACCGGGATTTTTCCAGATTAAAAATGCCTAAAAAATTCAGCAGGAAGATCTAAGAGTTATGGTGAAACACGATCTCTTGATTCATCTAAACAGCCGCGGAAACGCGGCAGAAGCATGCCTTCTGCCGCGCTTCCGCCGCTTACTGTTCATATTACGCAATAATGTTTGCACAGTAACTCATATTTAATTATGCTGGATTTTCTGGGAATTTTTAATAATTATTCAAGAGTTGAATTTTCTGGAATTGTTTTGGGGATTCGGTGTTTCGATCGGAGTATCAAATTTCGTCTTTGTGTTTTACCGGATAATTTTTTAGAGTATGTTAAAAAGTTCGACCGGATATAAATACCCAATTTTTCCCCTGTCGGGAAATTTCCAAGTGTTGGATTTTTCCGTAGTTTAACGACGTTCTAAGTAGTGCAAGTAACGCGATGGACCCTCTAGAAGACAACAAACCTTAACTCGATTATGTGACCGTCTTGAACTGCCCTTTGAACCTTCGGGTTTGGGGCAGTACGGCGTGCCACATGTGAGGCGTTGGCTTGACCCTTCTACGGCTGGACCGTCGGTACTGAGGCACGAACTGAATGTTGTTAGACTTATTTCATGTGTTGAGCTGTATCGGGAAAACTTGGGTATTCGACTGTTCGATCGGAAAGTTTAACATTTTCTGTTTATCTGGAATGTGATACAATAATTGGAATTCACAAACAGTTATGTGATAACTGAATGAATGTTATAAATCTAGCGCTTTAGTTTCACTTTATATTGAAAAGTGTTTTCGATAATGAGACTAAAATGCGGGGTTTATAACTGTTAGGCATGTGATGTCTAAAGTAGTTGCGGATTCCAATTGTTGTAGTTTTACACTTTCTTTTCTGTGACCGTAAGTGTAGTATGTTCATATCGCCGGTTTCGTTGCTATACGTCAACGACAATTGGGGTATGCATACTTACTTACGTTGATGACATGTGATGTTATGTGTTGCTGGATATGTTATATTGGATCGTCGTGTTCGAATAGCCGGGGGTTTTTATGTGAGATGAGTGTTTTTCATTTTCATTCATGTAAAAACTTGTATGTAATATTCTTTCATTTGGGGCACTTCCAGGTAGCGGAAGTTGTCACCCTTTGTATATTATTTACTTTTCCGCATTAGGATAGACCCAAGGAGGGGAGCACAAGTAACCGGGTTCTGGGGTCCAGTGGGAGACCAACTCGAGGAGTCGAGTCCGGGTCTCCTAACCCTAGAATTGGCAGGGTTGCTTACCGCTCTCGTAGGGGTCTAGGGGTGTGGGATTGGCTATTCATCACGACCGTGGAATCCGTGTTTTATACTGGCTCATATTGAAAACACGGACGTCCTAGTATATCCAATATTTCATATGTTTATTCTGCTGCGATATCTGTGATGTGTTTCTGTGATGGATATAATATATAGTATATATGATATATTATATAGACGTTACTTATGTTTTACACCCGTACTCGCCCTGCCCTGCTCTGTCATTAGTTACCTAACCTAACGGTGCACGAGGGGACATCGAGGCGAATGCGGATGGCATAAGTGTACGTTATATCTATCTGTGATTAGGTATTTAAATGATGGGACTTCATTAATGTGATTAATGAAAGGAAAGAAACCTAAGATGTCGTAGAATCGAATTTTAAATAAAACTGGTAGCTACAGTTCTTGCTTTGCATAGCGGTATATATGATATACCCCGCACCTTATTCGATGAGGAAAGGACCGAGATCCCTTCACCGGGAGTGACTCCTTTAGCAATAACTGGCAGATGCTACACACTCGGTTTGCTTTTGACTGCTTTTGCGTTTTTGCTTTGCACAGCGATATATATGATATATCCCGCACCTCATTCGACGAGGAAAGGACCGAGATCCCTTCACCGGGAGTGACTCCTTTAGCAAAACTAGAAAAGCCTCAAAATCACTCCATTTTAAAACTTCATTTGATTCTACAAACGATATCAAGTTCATTACGCTCATGGTTTTATGAAAACCTGCGTAGCCCTCCGTCATTTCAGATAAATCCTACTTAGTATTCGTGCTACGTTTGTTGACCTCCGTCAAGGCGTAGTGTGCGGTAGCTAACTAGTATTTGTCTGCTTATGCATATGATGCAGATTGGATTAGGGTAGTCGTACGACCTTGTTGACCTCCGTCAAGGGTCGTGCGGGTGGGTTTGATTCAATCAAGAAATGACGGGTTGAACTTGACTTGCACCCTGTGGTTTGTTGACCTCCGTCAAGGTCATAGGATGCTTGGGGCAAAATATTATCGGGAATTTCAAGTGTTGAAATTTGCAATGAGATTGCATACCTTCTATGAGATAGTTGGATCCCGATACCCACTGCGAGTAAGAGTTACTCCTGGGAGAGTTTTACACATTACAATTAGCCGATCAAGTAGGTGTCTAGAAAGGTGTTAACGAGGTTACGCCTCTGGGAAAACGAGGTTTACAGTAATTAGGTTCGTGCGAAAGCACGGGGGACCTCCCTCAAAGTACCGACACTGGCCTGGCTGAAAGATTGGCGAACTTGTAGTGTGTAATTAATCCCGGCTAGTCTTTCCTTTTAGGGTTTGGAGGAAGATTTGATAAAAAGCAGTGGGAGCCATCCTGATTAGATAAGATAATAACCAATCTGATCTTGCACGAGCATACGCTAAAGTGTTTTCTTCTCCCTCTCTCCAGGTAACGACCATTTCATGCCCTAATAAAGATAATAATATGGATGTATTGACCGAACCCGCATGTTATACTGTGCTGGGGAACGTTGGTTCCCTTCTTTCTTATAAGAGTTATAGGAATGAACAGGATATAGGGGAATGCCAGGATTCCCATGCCACCCGAATAAAGAAAGTACACGTTGATGCATTTTCTTCGGGTGTGTTCGTTACTGAGAACTGTTTCTCCATTTGCTCTACGTCCTGGGTATTGGATACCGGGTCGGGATCCCATATATGTAATCAGTTACATGGGCTAAGGAAAGGTAGAGAACTTGGAGAAGGTGATAAAGACATTAGAGTTGGAAATGGTGCAATTGTTGCAGCTAAGACTGTCGGGGAATATCACCTTGTATTACCAACTGGTAATACATTGGTTCTGAACGAATGCTATTACATGCCGAACCTGATATGCAACATTATATCGGTTTCTTTATTAAGTAAAGAGGGATATAATTTTGTATTACAGGACAATGTTATGAACATTTTCCGTAACCAAAAGTTGGTTGGATCAGGCACGTTGTGCAATGGCATTTATGTTCTAAACCAATCAACAGTTCTGAGCATAACAAACACACACAAGAGGAAGAGTTCTGAACTGAACGAATCCTTCTTGTGGCATTGTAGACTGGGTCACATCAATGCGACACGACTAGCTAAGTTGCATAAGGATGGATATTTAAATCCGTTTGAATTTTCATCCTATGACACTTGCCAGTCATGTCTCAAAAGAAAGATGACCAAAGCTCCGTTTACGGGACACAGAGAAAGAGTTACCGAACTCTTGGGACTAATACATAGTGATGTATGTGGTCCCATGTCTACACATGCCAGGGATGGTTCTTCGTACTTCATTACATTCACTGACGATCTCTCAAGATACGGACATGTGTACTTAATAAGACACAAGTCTGAAGCTTTTGAGAAATTTAGAGAATATAAACAAGAAGTCGAAAACCAAACCGGAAAAAGTATTAAAATCCTTCGATCAGATCGAGGAGGTGAATACTTGAGCAATGAATTCCTGGACTTCCTAAAAGAGAATGGGATTCTCTCTCAGCTAACTCCTCCATATACACCACAGCACAACGGTGTATCGGAGAGGAGAAACCGCACCCTATTAGATATGGTGCGCTCTATGATGAGTGTAGCTGAGTTACCTGTTTCCTTCTGGGGATATGCACTGGAAACAGCAGCATACCTGCTGAATAGGGTTCCCACCAAATCTGTGCCTACCACACCATATGAGATATGGGAAGGGAAGAGACCATATCTTAATTTTATAAAGATATGGGGTTGCCCGGCCTATGTCAAAAGACAAAAACCGGACAAACTCGAGGCAAGATCTGTTTTGTGTAAGTTTGTTGGATATCCCAAACATTCGCAAGGGTATATCTTCTACCACAGTGAGGAACAAAGAGTATTTGTTGCTCAACATGCCACCTTTTTAGAAAAGGAATTTCTTGCAAAAGAGATTAGTGGCTCTGAGGTAGAACTGGAAGAGGTTCCAGCTGAACAAAACACAACAGAAGATTTAGTGGAACCAGAGGATTCAGTAGCTCCCAATGAACCTCAGCCACTCCGCCGATCTAGTAGGGTTCCTCGCCAACCTGAGAGATACTACGGTTTTCTCATGGACGGTGGGAGCGAGGATTGCATCATGGAGGATGATGACCCAACTAGCTTCGAGCAGGCCATCACGAGTGGGGACTCAGTGAAATGGCTGGATGCTATGCGGTCCGAGATGGAATCCATGTACACCAACAAAGTATAGACTTTGGACGTTGCTCCTGAAAGGGTAAAACCCATTGGGAGCAAGTGGATCTTCAAGAAGAAACTTGGTGTAGATGGGAAAGTGGAGACTTTCAAAGCTAGACTTGTAGCAAAGGGTTTTCGTCAAAGACCAGGTGTAGACTATGACGAGACCTTTTCTCCAGTGGCTATGCTTAAATCCATCCGGATCATGCTTGCCATCGCTGCTTATCGTGATTACGAAATCTGGCAAATGGATGTTAAGACCGCCTTTCTAAACGGTGATTTAGAAGAGTGCGTGTACATGACTCAGCCAGAGGGCTTCGTAGACAGTGGGAGCAGCGGGAAGGTGTGCAAGCTGCTTAAATCCATTTATGGATTAAAGCAAGCATCGCGGAGTTGGAACATCTGCTTTGACGTCGTTATCAAAGAGTTTGATTTCGTCAAAAACCCAGATGAACCTTGTATCTACAAGAAGGTGGCAGAGAGTAAGGTTGTCTTTCTCGTATTGTACGTGGACGACATACTCTTGATAGGAAATGATATTCCTATGCTGCAATCGGTCAAGCTCTTCTTATCACAAAGATTCTCAATGAAAGATCTTGGTGATGCCTCCTGCATATTGGGGATTAGGATCTATAGAGATAGATCCAAACGGATTTTGGGATTGTCCCAATCCAGGTACATTGACACCATACTAAAGAGGTTTAGTATGGAAGAGTCCAAGCGTGGGAACTTACCCACGATCTCTGGAGTCACTCTCTCCAAAGAGATGTCTCCCAAGACTGATTTGGAGAGAGCTCGCATGCAAGGGATACCCTATGCTTCGGCAGTAGGCTCTATCATGTATGCGATGCTATGTACCAGACCCGATGTAGCATACTCACTAAGTATAGTGAGCAGGTATCAAGCTGATCCTGGAGAGAGTCACTGGACAGCTGTGAAGAGCATTCTCAAGTACTTGCGAAAGACTAGAGATATGTTCTTGGTGTATGGTAACGGAGAGCTCCAAGTGGAGTCCTTTACCGATTCGAGCTTCCAGAGTGATAAGAACGACTCTAAGTCGCAGTCGGGCTTTGTCTTTACCATTTACGGAGGGGCGGTTAGCTGGAAGAGTTCCAAGCAGGAAACCGTGGCAGACTCGACGATGGAGGCTGAATACATCGCTGCCAAAGAGGCTGTCTGGATCAAGAAGTTCATTACTGAACTTAGAGTGGTTCCATCCATTGAGCGTCCAATACCTTTGTATTGCGATAACAATGGAGCGGTGGCTTTGGCCAAGGAACCCAGGTCCCATCAGCGATCCAGGCATATTCTGAGGCGGTATCACCTGATCCGGGAGATAGTTGATCGCCGGGAGATCGAGGTCAGGAGGGTTGACACGAAGAATAACACGGCGGATCCAGTCACGAAGGCCATTCCCCAGATACAGTTTGAGAGACTCTTCGGGATGCTCGGTATGCGATACTACAGCAGCTGGCCCTAGCGCAAGTGGGAGATTGTTAGTTGTATGTATGCCCTAGAGGCCAGTATTGTACAGATGTTGTATATTATATTGGATGCTTGGACATATATAGAGATGACTTTCTTGCTCGATATGATAGTATGCTATCTGGTTACTCTTTATCTTAACATGTACACTAGTCTCTTTATACTGTCTTATAGTTACATGTTGGTAAAGCCCTTAGGATGTGTACTTGACTACCTGGACTATGATGCGGATCATACTAGTGGGGACATGGTAGTCCATAAGTACATCCTTCAAGGTCCCTAGTCGTGGGTGTATCGAGACGGGGCATCGATATTCCAGTGTAGACTAGCGTATACGCTTCTCGACCCATGTGATGGGCGATGGATGATCCCATATCCATTGGTGTTTGACATCAGAGATGGTGTATGGGTGCTCAGTGGAGACTGGGTACACTGGACGGACTCGCCGAGAACTCCCAGATGGTATTATACCTCACGTCAGATGGCAGTTCTCAGGTGACACTTGTACAGGTTAGTCTGTAGACCCGAGATCGTCATGGAGTCTTGTGTGATTCCCACTGTACTTTGATCTCCACCTTACCACGTCCATGAGGGCGTGCAAAACGGTGGTCTTTGGGTACAGTTCCGAGTCACATGGAGGCAATGAGCGATAGGAGGGGTTTCGTCTCTCCCGGTATTGGGGGTTGATGTTGCGCTGTGCTCGATTGGCCGTAACAGGGAAGTCCCTGGCCAGGGCTGATCAGAGATTTGCTGGTAAGTGTTACCCGTAGTTTCTCGACCCGTTATGAGCCTCACATCGGCACGACTTATCGGGTTATTGGGGTCTGACGTTTACCACCCCTAGACTTGATATGCGACATATCAGACGAAAAGACCGGACTGTACGGTAAGTGTTACTGGTCGGATTCACAGGAGTGTGAGCGGGCTAGCTCGTCGATCTTCTGATCGCTCAATACCCGGGTGGCTGTTACGTTTAGCAGACCGCTTGCGGCTTGTGGGTGTTTGATATGATCATCATCTGCTACCGGCGTATTGACGAGTCTTTAGAGTCCTACACAGAGGTTTCCTGGTTCAAGCGAAACGAAATAGGAGCGCATATGAGATATGTGCAGGACCGAGAATAATGCGTGTATGTGATACCATATTCCATTCTCGCGATATATGTATCGAATGGTCATATTCGATATAACCTAGTTATCGAATCGAAGATCGATTCGATAAGCCGATACATTGAATACTAGTCGGTCATGTGCGACATGACCGGATCATTGAATCAAGTGTTGATTTAATGATTTAATGTATAATTATATATTTGATATATTACTTTGCATTAACTAGTATTGGTTCACTTTAAACGGATTTTTCTCACTTGGATTGCACATTGTATATGTGATATACTTTTGTGCACTTTTTTTGTATCATGTTTGATGATACTTGATCATATGGTTAAGTGAATAGAATTAAACCATGGTTATTATGATAATTAGGGTTTTGCATATTTATTTATTCATTTATTTGTTTATTCATTTATTTGGATAAGTTTAAATGAGAATGGTGGCTATTTTTGTTTCTTATATGAAGCTTCATGAACCCTTGACTTTTGCTACCATTCTTGTCATCATGCTTAACCCTAACCCACCCAACTAACCATGGTATATTCTCTACACTTAACCAAGGTTTAGTTATGATAAGTATTGATTTTCTATTTCTTTTTAATTAGAACTTATCATAACTAGCTTCATCTTCTTCTTCTTCTTGAAATAGAAAAGCTTGCTACTTTAATGGCATCTTGAGATCCAAAGTGAGAAATCCAATTCTAAAGTGAACCCACCTCCTATTTCTTCACCCTCTACCTCTTGCCAAGTTGTTTTGGGTGTTTACTTCACAAGTTTCACAAGTTTGTGAAGTCGGAGCTTGAACTTGTGCAACCTCGACGTAGATCATCTTCGGCACAAAGCCGACGACCTATTCCGCTCACTTCTCCGATGAAGCCGTCGCGAGAGTCCGAGGTTCGAGATGCACAGCGAGGGGACGACCACATGGAGCTAAGCAAGTGGACATCCGGATCTACAAAGGTTGTAGCATCTCAACTTTAGTTAAGTTGTTAACTAGTTTTGTATTTCGCCTAGACATTTAGCAACGATCCTTTAACTAGGGTTTCTCGGCACCATAATTTTTAAATTTGGCATGTTCGATGCCTTGTGAGACCTCTATAGGATGCCTAGGATCCCTACATCATGTGGAATGACGGAGGGCTACGAATGGTTTTGGCGAAACCGTGAACGTAGTGAACTTGATCTAATCGATGGAACGAGATAGCTTTTAAAAGGAGTGGTTCAAGCTCCGCGTTTAAAAGTTTAGTTTTGAAAAGAACCGAGTGGTTTTCAAAGTGTTCCAATCGACTTTTACTTGGTTTATTTTCTTGCATTAGTTCTTTTAATGCGTCCCATCATTTAATCTGCCATTGCAGAAAACAACCAAAATATGACGTACGCTTATGCCATTCGCATTCGCCACGGGGCCCCGTCATCACCCGTTAGGTTACTTAACTGACGACAGAGCGGGGGCTGGGCTAGCGCGGCTGTAAAACATAAGCAACGCCTAAATAGTTATCATATATAAATATATAGCAATGATAGACATTACAGATCACAGATGAATACATTGGATATACTAGGAATCCGCAATCCGTTCGAGCCTGCAACGAAAAGCGGATTACACGGTCGCGGTGAATAGCCAATACCCCACCCAAGACCCCTACGGGTGCGGCAAACTACCCGCCAAGTACCCGAAGCGAAGCAACCTCCCTCACCACCGTGAGTAGGCCACTCGGCACTTCGAGATACCCGGTAGTTTGTGCACCCCCTCCATGGGTCTATCCTAGGAGCAATAGTAAAAAGAATTATACAATGACGGCTACAACCCCGACTCGGTTGTGCGGCCAAACAAATAATAATATTACATCAATTTACATATTACAATGAATGAAAGAAAAAGCAACACTCATCTCACATCCACCCCGGCTATTCATCCGCGACAATCCAACCCATTCATATACACATACCATCATCAATCACAGATCACAGATATGTATAACCCCGACTAATCGACATATAGCGATTAGCCGACGTTCAATACATGTAAACATCACAGATATAACCTTTTAGTCAAATTGTATTGAAGTTCGAAAAAAAATACCGATTTATAGGCCCTCAAAAACAAATTTCTATTCTGGAAAATCTGGGCACATATAAACCATCTTAAAAATCCTAAAACCAAGCCAGAGATACACTGCACCAAACTCGACCAAGTGAAGAGCCAAGACGGCCGCGGTTGCGCGGCAATAGCTTGCTATTGCCTCGGAACCGCGGCACGTTGGTCGATTCACTTGATCGTTTTTGGTGGCTATCTTTAAAAAACCCTGAGACGATTTTTGGAGTAAAACAAATTTTGTTTTGACCAGAAAAAATTTTAACAGAGAACTAGGGTTTTGATATTTTGGTTTTTCGATTTTTCCGTTTCGAACTTCGACACACTTCACTACCTAGCTAGTTTATGTTTAGTTAGGCTATGATACCACTGTAAGTCCACGTTGCCCATCCCGGTGCTTGCGGGGAGGCGGAAAACGGAATAAAAATCGGATTTTTATGAGCTAAGGCAACATGAACTAGAGCTAGAAGGATCTTTGCTAAACAAAAACTTGCTAAAGCTAACTAGTAACTAGCTAAGTGCTAGAAAGGTTATACCTTGGGCTTTAAGTCCTTCTCTCCTTGCTCCTTGGAGTAGTGGAAGGAGGTCACCTTGGTCGTCTTCTCACGTCGAAGAAAGATCCACCCGAAAGCCTCAACCTTTGGCTTCAACTCCAAGTTAGAAGTAACTAGGGTGCAAGAAGTGCTAGTCCTTGAACCCTAGATGAGAGTAAAGATGATCAAGAGAGGGTTTTTCTCAAGCTCAAGTGTTTCTCAACACATGAGAGGGAGAGAGCTTGAGGGAGAGGAAGAACAAGAGAGAGAAAGGATATGATAGAATGAGAATAATATGAACCATTCTCTCATATATGTGAATTATTGTAATTAGATAATTAGTGAGATAATTGTCATGGCTAAATCAAGACATGACCATTATCATTTCATTTTTAATGCAAATTGCAAGGATCAAAGAGCATCTTCCAAATGAAATGATGATGGTCAAAGTGTCAACAAGGTCAACAAGTCAAGGTGGGTCAAATGGTCAACAACCATAACCATGCACAATTATTAAACTAATATCAATTAACAATAATACACACATAATCATTAGGGTTAATACAAATGACAATAGTCATTAACCCTAATCAAAGTCCTCTCCCTCTGTCTCAAGCAACTGTGCATACGCACCCGTATTCGTGATCCGAGGAACACGAATACAATGAGAAAAAGCCAATCCCAAATCATATACTAGGATCCGGCTTAAACCAAAGCTCGCTAGTATAAGCTGTCCGGACAGCAAACGTGCACAAGTGCGCGGATATGAACGAACCCTGTCGCAAAACCATGCGACCTCTACTCATTTTGCCTAAAGGCGAATAGCTCTCTGTGTGGGACTCTAAAGACTCGACACTACGCTGGCAGTGGGTTTAGCCACAGACCACAAGCGGCACAAGCTGTACGTAATGGTCCCCAGGTAGATGTCGATAAGAAGACTGACGAGGTGAACCCCATCCGAACTCCTACTGAGCCTGTATGTGACAATCTCTGTACAGTCCGGTCTGTTCGTCTGATACATCGCATGGCGGGCCTAGGGGGGCGGTGAACGTCAGTCCCCTAATAGCGGTACAAGTCGTGTCGGAGTGTAGCCCAGAACACCCTGAGATAACACTGGAAACCTACCAGTATATCTCGCTTGCCCTGGCCAGGGACTACTCGTGTAATGGCTCTCCTGCACACAGCACGATGTCAACCCCCAATACCGGGAGAGACGAATCCTGTCTAACCGTCACTGCCTCCAAGTGCTTCGGGACTGCACCCAAAAACTACCTGTTTGCACGACTCCTTTGAGCCGTGGTAGGGTAGTAATCAAAGTGCAGTGGGAACACACTCGAGGCGAAGTAACAGTGTCAAGTCAGCGGACTAAGCTGTACTCATGTCACCTGGGAACTGATAACTGACGATAGGTATAATACCAACCAACAGTTCCCGATGAGTCCTGTCCAGTGTACTCGTAACCCAACGAGCACCCACATACTATCTCAAGTACGACGTACTGACGGCTGTGGGACAGACCGTCTCCCACACTGGGATGAGAAGCGCATACGCTAGTCTACTCCGGAGTATCGATGCCCTGTCTCGATAGTCCAACGACTAGGGACCTGCATAAGGATGTCCTTAAAGATCACCCAGCTCCCACGAGTGTGAGCGCCATCACAACGCTGGTAATCAAGCAAAGATCCTAAGGGCTCTGCTAATATGTATATCAGCAATATGCTAAAAGAAACACATGCACATATTAAAGCAGAGACAAACCAAGTAGCATACTACCATTTCGAGCAAGATTGTATATACAACTGTGAATATCCCAAGCTTCCATCAAGTAATATACAAACTAGTATGATACAGTAATGGCCTCTAGGGCATATACACTAACATTATCAACATGTGAGAGAAAGACAGTAAACCAATACATGTCAACATGTTAAGATAAAGTGAAACCAAATAGCATACTATCATGACGAGCAAGAAAGTCCTCTCCGTATATATCCAAGCATCCATCATAATATACATCATATGTACAACAATGGCCTCTAGGGCATATACATAACTAACAATCTCCCACTTGCACTAAGGCCAGCTGCTGTAGTATCTCATATCTAGCATCCCGAATAATCTCTCAAACTGTATCTGGGGAATGGCCTTCGTGAGTGGATCCGCAGTGTTGTCCTTCGTATCTACTCTCCTGACCTCGATCTCCCGGCGATCAACTATCTCCCTGATCAGGTGATACCGCCTCAGAATATGTCTGGTTTTCTGATGGGATCTGGGTTCCTTGGCCAAAGCCACAGCTCCATTTTTATCGCAATACAAAGATATTGGATGTTCAATGGATGGAACCACACCAAGTTCAGTGATGAACTTCTTCATCCAGACAGCCTCTTTGGCAGCATCGTTGGCAGCGATGTATTCAGCCTCCATCGTCGAGTCTGCAACGGTATCCTGTTTGGAACTCTTCCAACATACCGCCCCTCCATTGAGGGTAAAGACAAATCCCGAGTGCGACTTAGAGTCGTCCTTATCACTTTGGAAGCTGGAATCGGTAAAGGACTCCACCCGGAGTTCTCCGTTACCATACACCAAGAACATGTCTCTAGTCCTTCGCAAGTACTTGAGAATGTTCTTCACAGCTGTCCGGTGACTCTCTCCAGGATCTGCTTGATACCGACTCACTACACTTAGTGAGTATGCAACATCGGGTCTGGTACATAGCATCACATACATGATAGAGCCTACTGCCGAAGCATAGGGGATCCCTAGCATGCGAGCTCTCTCCAAATCAGTCTTGGGAGACATCACTTTGGAGAGAGTGAGTCCAGAGATCATGGGTTGGTTCCCACGCTTGGATTCTTCCATACTAAACCTCTTTTGTATGGTGTCAATGTACCTGGATTGGGGCAATCCCAGTATCCGTTTGGATCTATCTCTATAGATCCTTATCCCCAATATGCATGAGGCATTACCTAGATCTTTCATTGAGAATCTTTATGATAAGTAGAGCTTGACTGATTGCAGCATAGGAATATCATTTCCTATCAAGAGTATGTCATCCATGTATAATACGAGGAAGACAACCTTACTCTCTGCTACCTTCTTATAGATACAAGGTTCATCTATGTTTTTGATGAAGTCAAACTCTTTGACTACTACATCAAAACAGATGTTCCAACTCCGCGATGCTTGCTTTAACCCATAAATGGATTTAAGCAGTTTGCACACCTTTCCGCTGCTCCCACTATCTACGAAGCCCTCTGGTTGAGTCATGTACACGCACTCTTCTAAATCACCATTTAGAAAGGGGGTCTTAACATCCATTTGCCAGATTTCGTAGTCATGGTATGCAGCAATGGCAAGTAAGATCCGGATGGACTTAAGCATAGCCACTGGAGAAAAGGTTTCGTCATAATCCACATCTGGTCGTTGACGAAATCCCTTTGCTACAAGTCTAGCTTTGAAAGTCTCAACTTTTCCATCTACACCAAATTTCCTTTTAAAAATCCACTTGCTCCCAATGGGTTTTACCCCTTCAGGAGCATTTTCCAAAATCCATACTTTATTGGTGTACATGGATTCCATCTCAGATCGCATTGCATCCAGCCATTTCACAGAGTCACCACTCGTGATGGCCTGCTCGAAACTAGTCTGGTCATCATCTTCCATGATGCAATCCTCGCTTCCACCATCAATGAGAAAACCGTAGTATCTTTCAGGTGGACGAGAAACCCTACTAGATCGGCGGAGAGGCTGGGGTTCGTCGGGTACTACCGAATCCTCTGGTTCCACTAAATCTTCAGTTACAGTTTGCATTTCTGGAACTTCTTCCAGTTCTACCTCAGAGCCACTAATCTCTTTTGCAAGAAATTCCTTTTCTAAAAAGGTGGCATGTTGAGCAATAAACACTTTTTGTTGTTCACTGTGGTAGAAAAAATATCCATTTGAATGTTTAGGATATCCCACAAACTTACATAGAACTGACCGTGCCTCGAGTTTGTCTGGATTTTGCCTTTTGACATAGGCCAGACAACCCCATATCTTAACTCGTTTAAGACATGGTCTCTTCCCACTCCATATCTCATATGGTGTGGTAGGTGCAGATTTAGTTGGAACTTGATTCAATAGGTATGCTGCGGTCTCAAGCGCATACCCCCAGAAGGAAATAGGTAACTCAGCTGTACTCATCATAGAGCGCACCATATCTAATAGGGTGCGATTCCTCCGCTCCGATACACCGTTGTGCTGTGGTGTATAAGGAGGAGTAAGCTGAGAGAGAATCCCATTCTCTTTTAGATAATCTAGGAACTCATTGTTTAAGTATTCTCCTCCTCGATCAGATCGAAAGATCTTAATACTTTTGCCCGTTTGTTTTTCTACTTCGTGCTTATATTCTCTAAATTTCTCAAAGCTTCAGACTTGTGTTTCATCAGGAACACATGTCCGAATCTAGAGAGATCGTCAGTGAATGTAATGAAGTAGGAAGAACCGTTCCTGGCATGCGTAGACATGAGACCGCATACATCACTATGAATCAGTCCTAAGATTTCATTAACTCTTTCTCCGTGTCCACTAAACGGAGCTTTGGTCATTTTTCCTTTGAGACATGAATGGCAAGTATCATAAGATGATAATTCGAACGGATTCAAATAACCATCCTTATGTAACTTAGCCAGTCGTGCCGCATTGATATGACCAAGTCTACAATGCCACAAGAAGGATTCGTTCATTTCTGAACTTTTCCTCTTGTGTGTGTTTTGTATATTGAGGACTGTATTCTGATTTAGAATGAATATGCCATTATGTAACGATCCTGATGCAATCAACTTTTGATCTAGGAATATGTTCATAACATTATCCTTTACTACAAAATTATATCCTTCTTTACTTAATAAAGAGACTGATATAATGTTGCACATCATGTTCGGTATATAATAGCACTCATTTAGAATCAGTGTATTACGACTTGGCAATACTAGGTGATATTCGCCAACTGCTTTGGCTGCAATACTTGCACCGTTTCCTACTTGAACGGAATGATCACCTTTTCCCAGTTCTCTACCTTTACGTAGCCCATGTAATAATTTACATATGTGGGATCCTGATCCGGTATCCAATACCCAGGACGTAGGGTGAACTGAGAAACAGTTCTCAATAACTAACACACCTGAAGAAGATGCATCAACATGCATGTTCTTTTGGGCGGCGTGAGAATCCAGATATTCTCCTATTCCCTGTTCAGTCTTATAACTCTTATAAGAAAGAACGGGTCCAACGTTCCCCTGCTCAGTATAATAAGCGGGTTCAGTCAATACATCCATATTATTATCTTGATTATGGCCTGGCATGGTCGCTACCTGGAGAGAGAGAGAAGAAAACACTTTAGCGTATGTTCTTGCAAAATTAGATTGGTTATTATCTTATCTAATCAGGATGTCTCCCACTGTTTTTATCAAATCTACCTTCAAACCCTAAAAGGTAAGATTAGCCGGGATTAATTACACCCTACAATTTCGTCAATCTTTCAGCCAGATCAGTGTCGGTACTTTGAGGGAGGTTCCCCGTGCTTTCGCACGGACCTAATTAAAGTAAACCTCGTTTTCCCAGAGGCGTAAGCCCGTTAACACTTTTCTAGACACCTACTTGATCGACTAATTGTTCTGTGTAAAACTCTCCCAGGAGTAACTCTTACTCATAGTGGGTATCGGGATCCAACTATCTCATAGAAGGTATGCAATCTCATTGCAAATTTCAACACTTGAAATTCTCGATAATATTTTGCCCCTAGTGTGCCATGACCTTGACAGAGGTCAACAAACCATAGTGCACTAGTCAAGTTCAACACGTCATTTCTTGATTGAATCAAACCCACTCGCACGACCCTTGACAGAGGTCAACAAGGTCGTACGACTACCCTAATCCAATCACATCACATGCTTTACAGATAATTACTAGTTAGCTACCGCACACTACGCCTTGACTGAGGTCAACAAACGCAGCACGAATACTAAATAGTCTTTATCTGAAATGACGGAGGGCTACGACAGGTTTTTCTGAAAACCTATTGCGTAATGAACTTGATATCGTCGTAGAATCAAGTGAAATTTTGAAATGGAGTGTTTTTGAGGCTTTCATTAGTTTTGCTAAAGAGGTCACTCCCGGTGAAGGGATCTCGGCTCTTTCCTCATCGAATAAGGTGCAAGACATATCATATATATCACTGTGCAAAGCAAAACTCTAAAAGCAATCAAAAGACAAACCGAGTTTTGTAGCATCTTCCAGTTTCGCTAAAGAGGTCACTCCCGGTGAAGGGATCTCGGCTCTTTCCTCATCGAATAAGGTGCAGGGTATATCATATATACCGCTATGCAAAGCAAAACTGTAGCTACCCTTTTTATAAAGTTTTGATTCTACAACATCTTTTAGGTTTTTTTTCTTTTTATTAATCTCATTAATAAAAAAATCCCATCAGCTTATGCTTCCTGAGCATCACAGATAAATACGACGTACACTTATGCCATCCGCATTCGCCTTGATGTCCCCTCGTGCACCGTTAGGTTAGGTAACTAACGACAGAGCAGGGCAGGGCTAGTGCGGGTGTAAAACATAAGTAACGTCTATATAATATATCATATATACTATATACTGTATCCATCACAACATATCAAATGATCACATCATAGATATTGCAGCAGAAACATAGATATAATGTAGGATATACTAGGACGTCCGTATTTAGTATTTAGCCAACAATAGAAAATACGGATTCCACAGTCGCGATGAATAGCCAAGCCCACACCCTGGACCCCTACGAGAGCGGCAAGTGACCCTACCAATTCTGGAGTTTAGGATACCCGGTCTCGACTCCTCGAGATGGCCTCCTACTGAACCCCAGAACCCGGTCACCTGTGCTCCCCTCCTTGGGTCCATCCTAATGCGGAATAGTAAATAATATACAACACTGGTGACATCAACCTCAACCCGGAAGTGCCCCAAATAAAAGAATATTACATTACATTTGAATTTACATGAATGAAAATATAAAACTCTCATCTCACATAAAACCCCCGGCTATTCAATCGCGACAATCCTGCACATCATATCTCAGCAACACATAATATCACATATCATCAACGTACGTAAGTATGCATATACCGATCGTTGTCGATGTATAGCAACGACAACCGGCAATACAACTACATACTACATTTACGGTCACAGAAAAGAAAGTGTAAAACTACAATATTTGGAATCCACAATCACTTTAGACATCGTAAATCCAAAATATCACATACTCCGCATTTCATGCCTAACTCTATGAATTCCACATATTGTATCACATTCCAGATAAATAGACAGTATTAAACTTTTCGAACAGATAATCAAATACCCAAAATTTCCCAAAGTGCTCAACACTTGAGCGGAGTTCAAATAATCCCGGAATATGTCATAATACCAGTGATCCAGCCGTAGAAGGGTCAAGCCAACGCCTCATATGTGGCATGCCGTACTGCCCCAAACCCGAAGGTTCAAAAGGCAGTTCAAGATGGTCACATAATCGAGTTAAGGTTTGTTGTCTTCTAGAGGATCCACCGCTTAACTTGTTCAATTTTTCCGAAAGATTTAAACCCGATAAAAATTCAACACTTGAAAGTTTTCCGTGCTGGGATAAAGTGGGTTAATGATATCCGTTCAAATAGTTTAACAGTTTCTAAATATCCGGAAATAATAACGAATTTAAATTTTCCGATCGAATCTACGATCACAAAAGAAACCCCAGAATACTCAACACTTGAGTCAGAATAAAAATACCCATAAAATATAAACCAGAGAAATATGAATTACTGTGCAAGAATTATCCCCTGAACTCTTTATACTGCCGCGGTTCCGCGGCCCAAGCGAGGTACGGCCGCGGTTCCGCGGCGGTTTGTACGGACCAGGGGATTATTTTTTCACCGAATTTCTTATTTTTCCTTGCTGTATTTTTCAGGTATTTTTAATTCAGAAAAATCCCAGATTTTGAAAAATTTCCAGAGAGGGGGTTAAATTTGTCGGTTCGGGTTCGATCGGAGTTTTAACTTCGTAAACACATCGCCTAATACTCTAGCTAGGTTCTGATACCACTGTAGGTCAGGCAGCCATCCCATCCAATGGGGTCACCGTGGCACCAACGGGTCCCTCAGCCGCTACTTTTTACGCATGCCCCCTCGTGAGGACTACAACCCGCCGGAACACCTTCCGGTCTCGGGACACTCTGGGGGTAAGAGCCAATGCTTCGCCACACTGTCACACAGTGAGAACCCCCCATAGGTCGACATCCAATGCCTAGTAGCTCTGATACCACTGTAGGGTTCCTAGGCACACTAGTGAAGGTTCATAAAGCATCAAACATGCTCGAATAAAATTCTACATGTGCCGAACAACCCAAAGACGGGATCTTTGCTAGATTATTAGGGTTTAGCATGCAAGATAACAACTTTTTATATAAGTGTGAGGGATTACAACCTTTGTAGTCCGCTCCTTCGCTTCACAAGCTCCAAGTAGAAGTCCCTTTGCCGCGATCCACGATCTCCCGGACTCAAGAGAGGCTCCACGACTCGAACGATCCATGCTAGCTTGAAGTGTTCCGAATCTCCGATGA
Source organism: Agapanthus africanus (assembly GCA_030015575.1). Lineage (NCBI taxonomy): Eukaryota > Viridiplantae > Streptophyta > Magnoliopsida > Asparagales > Amaryllidaceae > Agapanthus > Agapanthus africanus. The sequence continues at coordinate 360,592,946 of JASDDO010000026.1, forward strand.
TCTACGTCGAAGTTGCAACAACCCAAGCTTTCTCACTCTAAAGAGATGAACACCCTAATCTAATGGGCTAAATTAGATGAGGATGAGGGAGTAGTAATTATGCTTTCTTTTTAATTCACTTTCTCACAATTTATCATCACAAATGGAATTTCAAGTAAGCTTTTTCTTTTAACTCAAGAGAGAAGAAGATGATAATAGAAAACGATAATTCCTTTTGTGATGAATAGAATGAAATGTATATGATTGATATATAACCATGGTCAAGGATGATAGGCTAAGAGTTTGTAGAGAATAAACTAGAGTTAGGGTTTAGTTAGGTTAAGATAAGTATCAACCATAATATCTTAACCAAGACAAAAGAAAATCCTTCTAGAATGTGCAAGAAAGAGTTAACCCTAATCAAACCCTAATCCCTCATTATCATCCTTAAACATGTTTTATAATAAATCATATCATGTCTCAATAATATATATCACATATATATTATATGTTTGCAACAAAAGAAAATAATACAATTAACATATATCGCATATATATCAATGTATTAATCCGGTGAGAAAATGAAATAATAAAGTGAGCCAATATTAGATAATGTAATACAATATATCATATATATCATTATACATTAAATCATCGAATCAACACTTGATCCAACGATCCGGCTATATCGAATATAACCGACTAATATTTCATGTACCGATTCATCGAATCAACACTTGATCCGATGTTCCGATTCATATCTAAATATCACGAGAATATAATACGGTATCTCATATCGCATTATCCTCGGTCCTGCACATATCACATATGTGCCTCTACTCCATTTTGCCTGAGCCAAGAAACCTCTGTGTAGGACTCTAAAGAATCGTCAATACGCCGGTAGCAGGTGATGATCATATCAAACACCCACAAGCTGCAAGCGGTCAGCTAAACGTAACAGCCACCCAGGTATTGAGCGATCAGAAGATCAACAAGCTAGCCTGTCCGTTCTCCTGTGAATCCAATGAGTAACACTCCCGTACAGTCCGGTCTGTTCGTCTGATATGTCGCATATCAAGTCTAGGGGTGGTATACGTCAGACCCCATTAACCGATAAGTCGTGTCGATGTGAGGCTCATAACAGGTCGAGAAACTACTAGTAACACTTACCAGTAAATCTCTATATCAGCCCTGGCCAGGGACTTCCAGTTATAGCCAATCGAACACAGCACAACATCAGCTCCCTATACCGGGAGAGACGAATCCCTTCCTATCGCTCATTGCCTCCATGTGATTCGGGACTGTACCCAAAAGCCACCGTTTTGCACGCCCTCTTGGACGTGGTAAGGTGGAAATCAAAGCACAGTGGGAATCACACAAGACTCTATGTCACGACCCGAAAGAGCACGTGACTGGCCCTTGAACCATATGAAGTCTATAGGACCCCATCTGATCCAAGTAAGCCAAAGCCCAGCAATCTAAAACCATTTAAAGAGTAAATAAGGAAAACTGGTTTTGAAAAGTAAAGAAATCATGTTTCGAAATTCAAAGTTTTTAAATAACTAAGCCGAATGTGTATTTTTAAAATGTGTAATCTTTCCTGAAAATTTCGGCAGAGTTTCCTTTGTAAAAACTGGCCCCGAACGGGGTACAACAAGAATAATATATATGAGATGATAAAAGGCATCCCCAAACGGGAGCTAGCTCTTCGTCAATCGACGGTCACAACCACGCAAGCAATAATAATATACAACGCCAAAGGGCGAGGATCAAAACCCAAAAAGAAACTCAAAACAGCCAGAAAACCGTAATACTACAAGCGCGACTCTAAGGTCGAAATAATACAACACTGTTTTCTAAGTCTGAAACAATATACAAGTTTTGGTTGATGGAAATTCTAGATACAATAAATAATACATGAACAATGGCGGTTCTGATACAAAAGAACCCACCTATCCAAGCAAATCACCCATAAGGAAGGAATGTGCCAGAAATGCCGCTATGGAATCTGTACGGCAAACCTGCAAGAACTGGGGCACAACGGGGGTGAGTTGCCAACTCGTGAATAGAAAATATCTACAAGCAGAGATTGAATGCACGACCCATCCTAGGTCAATACGATCAGATATAAATAAACCTCAATATGAATAAAGCTGAAGCATGCTCAACTGGCAATGTAATCTCTATACATGAGTGTAGTGCCAAGTGCTCGTGCTAGTGCCTCAGGTAATAGCATATCATGAATATGAGGTATGATAGGTATGATCAAAGTAATCAAGTCTGCACACACGTGGATCCCGTCCACTCATCACCCACTGACAATAACCACCATGCATGTAAATATCATAAATCATGTGCATGGGAATAATATGAGGATATAAACCATCTGTGTCCCTCGCGACACGTCAAAATCATGGAACCGGAGTGCCCAGCATCGACACTCGAAAACATCATGAAAACTGTGCCCAGCATCGGCACGTAAATCCTTATATATCGGGCTCCGTCAGTCCGGATCGGCCCGCGGGCTCTGTCTGCGGTATCGGCCCTCGGCCCCTGCAGTATGCCCATATCCATCTATCGACACTGGTAAGTATCCTCCGGATAACCGCCAGGTCCAACCAATCACCGGTAGGTACTCGCCCACCTCCAGGCTCAATCGGCAAAGCTCATCGATCATCTTGCCGAGGGGAACCATACCGGGTCCACCATGTACCCGCAATCGGCTCGTCCACTCCTCGATTCGGGTTTCACATGTCGCTCTCAGCACTGAGAAAACACATGGTGGACGCACTGAAATATCATATCAAGGGTAACCGGGTTTTTAAAGCAATGACATATTCTCTTTTGAAACACCCTCGGTTCCCAAATCCAGAAATATCATAGAAACAACATATCTCAATGCGTAATCAAAAGCATGAAGTATGCGACATGTAAAGGAAGGTATGCACATCATCAAGTCATGCAAGGATCATATACTGAATGCAATAGTACTACAGTGTAGTGACATGGCAATTATCGATGATGAGTGTGTGAGCCGGCAACAAGTGTACGTGGAACATATGCATCATTGATAATGGTGCTGGTGTCCTAGCAGCATGACTGAAATATAACCACAGTACAAGCGATGCAATGCAAATAGCAGGAATATGCGGAAACGAATAATCAACGCAAAAGTACAGAACCTACCCCAATAGATATGTCATGCAACCTTGCCTTTTGAAACAAGACGAATCAGGGCTTTTAGTAAAATAAGGGCTACGGTGTTTTAAGAAAAGGTGCATCATTTGAAAATATCCGTATAACCCTTCTGCCTATCTTTAAAATATCCCCGATTCGTTAGTTTGAAATAGGTATGACTCGGTCTAGTCTAATTTCTACTAAGTAATCTAGACAGGAGGGGTATGAAACCACCTAATCTGAGTTAATATATATAGATATGATAGTCGGTGATCTCGCCTCAATAACATATCGTAAGATATCTTCGAGTCATGAGTGCGGATCTATCATCAATACCGGCTCGTACGGTAAATCGTCGTACGGCATCCCAATAACTGGGTAGGGGTCAATATCACACTATCTCATCACATAGCAGGTATCACTATCATCAGATCACATAGTCTGGGGTACTACTCTAAGTCTAGTACAAATCGATACCATCTATCAAAATATGAATGCAGGATAAAGCACATGTCCAAAGGCCCGCTAAAACTATCATATCGCACCTCAGAGACAAACTATGTCACATCGCCGATCTCACGGCCTCCCATCAAATATCATCTCAAATCCCACGTATCACCCTCAATCCCGTATATAAACACATAGTCCCATACCCATGTGTAAATATACGCACCATCATATGCACACAAATAAATGAAAGAATGAGTGCAAGTATGTGTGTAAGTGTATGTGTGAGTGCAACCACTACTCTAGGGTTCGCACTATACTAACCAATATATTCTTATCATCAACAATACTATTATCACTATCAATAACCCTAAACAACACATAATAAATATACGTGTGTATACGTATTCGTATACATCACCACGGACTGCGGGGGTGCTATACGCCATCCACCCGACTTCTCCTCGTAGATATAAATCTACTCACCTTGCTTCTCGTGTGCCAAAGCTGATGTCGCTATCTTCATCTCCTTTGCCTCAACATCACGCGGGGTACCTACAAGGATATCAAGAACGCTAAAGTACATGAAAATCACATCGGAAACCAAAACAGCACACGCTACTCGCATAGGTAAAAACCTATCGCTTCGTATGTGAACACGATCAATATCCATCTGTCGTTGACGTCAAAACGCCACCCGACAGGAACGAAACACCAAATACCAAAATCCATGCTAAAACAAGTCTCAAATCATGCACCAACATAGGAAAATCATCCCAGATTTCACCCTAGATGGAATCTGTAAAAACTAGACATACCCAGGGTCAAGACTAGAGGAAATAGGGCCACAGAACCAAAACGAGCACCAGAACCCCTGCTCTGGCTGCAAATTGCGGCCAGAAGGAATTAATTGGCCGCCGTACAATGGAGTTAGGGGCTAGGGTTTGGTCTGGTGGTTCTATAGTGCCTGCACGACTCACTGTCAGCTCAATTTTATTTTTGGGGTCTCGGGGTGATAGCAGATTACACAAAACAGTCCCAGATTTCCAGTTTTTCCGATATCGGTTCCGTAATCCTGTATTCTGGTTTCAATTCCAGGTTGGGGTCAAATTTTGCATTACACCAGGGTTTCTAAGGTCACAACAAGCCTCAATTTCATCTTGATTTCAGATTTACCCTAAACCCTCACTTGAATTCTCTAAAATCCACAAAACGACACAATATCGATATGAAACTAGTATGGATGCAATAGAAATGAGATACTACTCTAATAGGTGCAGAAATTACCTCCTTTGGCAACTCAAGAAAATTCTTGAGTTGCTCAAAGTCCTCCAAATCCAATCTTGCTTGGTTCCAAGTGTAGCTAGTGAGCCCGGGAACATTTTTTGTGAAGTGGGAATGAGGTTTTGGCTTTGTTTTCATTGTGGATCTAGGGTTTCATGAAGAGGGAGAGAGGAAGGAGAAAGAGCAGCAGCAACAAGGGAAAGAGAGGAGAGAGAATGAGAAGGGGAAAATGATGAGGGATGGTTCAAAAAAGTGGGGGTTTGACTTGGTCTCTCTCTCACTCATTACCTACCCTTTTTCCTTTTCTTTTCTTTTCCTTTATCTTCCCTTCTCACTCCAATAGTGAATCCAAATGAACCATGGCAACAAAAATGTAACACAAGTATAATAAGTGTAAAAAATGATATGTGCACATTTTTGCACAAAAATGCTAAAAATCAAATTAGCGATTTTTAATCGCGATTAACACTAATTTAGCATATAACTAGTCTTAAATACTTTAAAATGGCATAATTCCATAAAATACCCTATTTTAGAATTTTCCAAAATTTTCCCCCATTTATTTGTATTTAATTACACCCGAATATTAAAATATTCATTAAAATAATATTAAATTATAAAAATTCCCGAAAATAATATTTTATTATTTTGGAAATGTTACAATCTACCCCCCTTAAAGAAATTCGGTCCCCGAATTTAAATTTAAGACCCCCCAAATACTAAAACATTTCGATACAAATTCCAAGTCGTCGGGGCTCCGAAATCATCAACACATAAAACGTCACAGCGCAATGCATGCGCATGAGTAATGAGCAGATAACTCAAAACCGAAACTCCGTCAAGCATCTCGCAATCATCGGAGTCAAGGTAAAGACACAATGTCAAATCCAATACAAAACCGATATGATATGGATCAGAACTACACATGTAGACATCCAATCTATACATGTGAATAGCTGATGCAAATGCATGCCAAATCTTTTTAAGTCGCTGTGCGATGCGTGCAACACTGCACAGTGGCGGACGTTTTTCATAAGAAAATAACTATATATGCGTATATATATATATATATATATATATATTCTTTGTTTACTAAGCACGTTCCGCCGTTTTGAAAACAATTAGAAGGGTTTCCTTGTTTTTAAAATGTTTCGTGTCATATCGGACACGTAGGTATATACTGAGACTATAGCTCGTCCTTTTTTTTTTTTGGAAATCCCTTCGATAACTGTCGATGCATGCAAAATATATCCAGGCACTGTCCTCTGACAAGTCCTGCTCAGTATGGAAACAAATATCCAATATCATAGAAATGTACTGCTCCAAAAGGAATAAATCCCAAAAATGCACATAACATCACCCTGTGCGTCTGGTGCGCACGGAAATCAAAATCCATAGATGTGCCATACAGGTGCACAAAACAACATCTAGGTGCAACGGGTGTGCACGAAACATCTGTCATAGGCAACGTGTGTGCCTGACAGCCCAAACTCCAGTGCATCTGATATGCACGAAGAAATCTCGATTTAGTGCAGCGGGTGTGCACCAAAATCGTATCTCAAAGCCTGCGCCCAACATGCGCGAAAATCCAAATCGGTGCATCCATCGTGCACAAATGAAAATCTAGACCCTGCGCACTCAACATGCACGGAATCACAAAATCCAATAGCAACGCCGAACATGCGTAAGTCCAGTCAAAAGCACGTAGTGCAAGAATCAATCATTAATATCACAATCAAAATCGACATATCGAAAGACATCAAATCGAAGTCAGGTGCAACCGTAATGCACAAAATGTAAATCCGGTGCAACAAAGGCACGAAATATAAATCTGATGCGATAAACGCAAGAAACATAAAACTGGTGCGACTAACGCACGAAGTATAGAACTGGTGCATCCCATGCACAAATACCAGCAATAACTCAAATGCGTAAGCAGCAACACTAACTGTACCCAGAAATAAAGAAAATCATAAACGTGCGCAACTGCGTGCACAAAACACATATCAATGCACTACAAGCACATATAAGCTATACCGAGTGCAAAAATCAAATCGTGTGCGTAACATATGCACAACATCAAATTAACCGTATGAAATCAATAAAGTCATAAGCAGGTGCAGCCAAGGCACGAAACGATATACAACGCGGCTCAATCAAAATCAGGTGTACCGCGATGGAAAAACTCACAACCGCGTGCATCAGCGTGCACAAATCAAAACACTAAGAGTACATAAAACTATGCTGGAAGCGTAAATCAAATCACCGGCATAAAATAGGCATGAAATCACAATCAATACCTCAAGAGGAATAACTATGTGCAAGGTATAAATACCCAGTAGGTGCAACCATGGTGCACAAAATCAAATATCATGGAACTCAGTCATCAAGAATAAATCATGCAAATAGATCGCCAAAATACCGAAATCCCAAAGTGACGGATACGTGATAGTCGAATCACAAAATCACAAATCATAAATACCGTCGTCGGTATATCCTCCTTCAAAGTCGAGAAGGCGCCGGTACATCCAATGCTAGCGGCGCAAGATATCTACTTGCCTCTTGCTCGCGGCTGGCGTCCTCTGCCTCTGGTTCCTTATCTTTCCTGTAGATTACCAACCTCGCAATCCACCGGCTCATCGGCCCGGTCAGGAGCGCTGACAGGAACGATTCCGTTCTGGCACTTCCTTGGTAATCTCTCGGTCAATCCTCACGACTGCTCGTAAAGCAATATGTCACTGGCGTCGGCCTCCGGCTCTCTAAATGCACATCGCACATCTGATCCTGGGTGCAAACACCATTGCAGCGGTGTCCTGGAAGGAATCCTGCTCAAGGTCTCTGCCGATCTTGCTTATGTCGATCTGTACGGAGGCTGGTACTCTTGCTTAGTCTTTTCTAGTTCCATGGACATCTGTGCCCTCAGCACGGCATTTCCCCGGAAATTGGTCGCATCCCAACGCCTCTGTAAGCATATCAGGCCTCTGGTCTCGACGGGGAGTAATGACAGCTCATCAGCGTCTCGTACGAACCTCTTGTCCCGCTTGTCTGTATCATCGTCCATTTCGACATCGCGTCTCTATCTGTGCACTGCAATGCCTTCGGCTACGGTCCCTCCGAAGTCTCTAACACGGACTCGAAATCACGAACTCAGTATCTTCATCACTCAGTAGGAGATATCTAGCCGAACACGTCCTCAGCGTGCATGTCACATCTCTGATGTCAGCTGAGTGGAACGTCATCTCGTCGAAATCTCGTGCAAACTCTTTACTCCACCTTGCTCCAATGTCGACTGATTCAGACTCATCTCATCATGGCTACATGGACTGCGCTCCGACGGCTATGCTCGTATCTGGAGTCTCCCAAGCAGTGTCCCATCACATGATATCCGAATGATGTCGACTCATCCGATCGACTCGTCAGAACCTCACAATCCCCTAAGAGCTCAACATCTCGGGTACAATTTAATAGTATCGAGTACATGCCACAGCGTCGGTGGTCCAGCCGTAGAAGGGCAAACCCAAGCCTCACTAATGGCGCCGTGGAACCGCCGCAAACCCTAAGGTTCAAAGGCTTTCACACGGTCATTAAGTCGAGTTAGGGTTTCATTCTTCTAGAGGGTCCATAGAGTCACCTGCATGTCTTTCCGTATACTTTAAACTTGGAAAAGGGGTTCCTGACATTCGATCGTCTTAATCGACTCTCAACGAACCTGCGTGAAGTCGCCTCTAGCTGGAATCAATCTATCTGGTGACCTCGCATCGGGGTAAGCGAACGAACCACATGTCCTAGTCATTCATCCTCGGTGACTAGCGACTCGCCATCATGAATAAGCGACAATATCAACGGTTATCATAACCTGGCTGGCCTCTATCAGTGGCTCAATCCTATGGTACCAACCGGTACATCCGAAAAATCTCGCAACAGCGATCTGTCAAACGCCCAAAGTGCGGAAACACAACAAGATGACGCCTCACTATGCAATCGTATGCCTCGGGAATCATGCCCTGGTCAGTCCTCGTCCACGACGAGCTCATGCTGACAACTCGAGCCGTAGCTCACTCTGCCCATGCAACCGTGGCAGCAAAACCATAACCAGTATCGATGAAGGTAGATCATAGGAAGGAGTATAATACGGTGCAAGGAAATGTACAACCTAAGGTTTCTTAAGCGGAGTGGCGTGTCGTAAGTATGCCGCGGAACATACCCACGGTACGTCACTCTACTTTAGTCACCTATTCCATCAACCAAGGGTCATCCTACACGGCGAAAGTTCGGGTCTAATACCCCCTCAACTAAGTCTAAGTTCCGTAAGGTCAAGCCTAAGTTCCGTATATAAATAACGCCCTAGGCTCCACATAGTCAAACTCAGACTCGAACCAAGGTCAACCTAGGGCTCTGATACCAACTTTGTCACGACCCGAAAGAGCACGTGACTGGCCCTTGAACCATATGAAGTCTATAGGACCCCATCTGATCCAAGTAAGCCAAAGCCCAGCAATCTAAAACCATTTAAAGAGTAAATAAGGAAAACTGGTTTTGAAAAGTAAAGAAATCATGTTTCGAAATTCAAAGTTTTTAAATAACTAAGCCGAATGTGTATTTTTAAAATGTGTAATCTTTCCTGAAAATTTCGGCAGAGTTTCCTTTGTAAACACTGGCCCCGAACGGGGTACAACAAGAATAATATATATGAGATGATAAAAGGCATCCCCAAGCGGGAGCTAGCTCTTCGTCAATCGACGGTCACAACCACGCAAGCAATAATAATATACAACGCCAAAGGGCGAGGATCAAAACCCAAAAAGAAACTCAAAACAGCCAGAAAACCGTAATACTACAAGCGCGACTCTAAGGTCGAAATAATACAACACTGTTTTCTAAGTCTGAAACAATATACAAGTTTTGGTTGATGGAAATTCTAGATACAATAAATAATACATGAACAATGGCGGTTCTGATATAAAAGAACCCACCTATCCAAGCAAATCACCCATAAGGAAGGAATGTGCCAAAAATGCCGCTATGGAATCTGTACGGCAAACCTGCAAGAACTGGGGCACAACGGGGGTGAGTTGCCAACTCGTGAATAGAAAATATCTACAAGCAAAGATCGAATGCACGACCCATCCTAGGTCAATACGATCAGATATAAATAAACCTCAATATGAATAAAGCTGAAGCATGCTCAACTGGCAATGTAATCTCTATACATGAGTGTAGTGCCAAGTGCTCGTGCTAGTGCCTCAGGTAATAGCATATCATGAATATGAGGTATGATAGGTATGATCAAAGTAATCAAGTCTGCACACACGTGGATCCCGTCCACTCATCACCCACTGACAATAACCACCATGCATGTAAATATCATAAATCATGTGCATGGGAATAATATGAGGATATAAACCATCTGTGTCCCTCGCGACACGTCAAAATCATGGAACCGGAGTGCCCAGCATCGACACTCGAAAACATCATGAAAACTGTGCCCAGCATCGGCACGTAAATCCTCATATATCGGGCTCCGTCAGTCCGGATCGGCCCGCGGGCTCTGTCTGCGGTATCGGCCCTCGGCCCCGGCAGTATGCCCATATCCATCTATCGACACTGGTCAGTATCCTCCGGATAACCGCCAGGTCCAACCAATCACCGGTAGGTACTCGCCCGCCTCCAGGCTCAATCGGCAAAGCTCATCGATCATCTTGCCGAGGGGAACCATACCGGGTCCACCATGTACCCGCAATCGGCTCGTCCACTCCTCGATTCGGGTTTCACATGTCGCTCTCAGCACCGAGAAAACACATGGTGGACGCACTGAAATATCATATCAAGGGTAACCGGGTTTTTAAAGAAATGACATATTCTCTTTTGAAACACCCTCGGTTCCCAAATCCAGAAATATCATAGAAACAACATATCTCAATGCGTAATCAAAAGCATGAAGTATGCGACATGTAAAGGAAGGTATGCACATCATCAAGTCATGCAAGGATCATATACTGAATGCAATAGTACTACAGTGTAGTGACATGGCAATTATCGATGATGAGTGTGTGAGCCGGCAACAAGTGTACGTGGAACATATGCATTATCGATAATGGTGCTGGTATCCTAGCAGCATGACTGAAATATAACCACAGTACAAGCGATGCAATGCAAATAGCAGGAATATGCGGAAACGAATAATCAACGCAAAAGTACAGAACCTGCCCCAATAGATATGTCATGCAACCTTGCCTTTTGAAACAAGACGAATCAGGGCTTTTAGTAAAATAAGGGCTACGGTGTTTTAAGAAAAGGTGCATCATTTGAAATTATCCGTATAACCCTTCTGCCTATCTTTAAAATATCCCCGATTCGTTAGTTTGAAATAGGTATGACTCGGTCTAGTCTAATGTCTACTAAGTAATCTAGACAGGAGGGGTATGAAACCACCTAATCTGAGTTAATATATATAGATATGATAGTCGGTGATCTCGCCTCAATAACATATCGTAAGATATCCTCGAGTCATGAGTGCGGATCTATCATCAATACCGGCTCGTACGGTAAATCGTCGTACGGCATCCCAATAACTGGGTAGGGGTCAATATCACACTATCTCATCACATAGCAGGTATCACTATCATCAGATCACATAGTCTGGGGTACTACTCTAAGTCTAGTACAAATCGATACCATCTATCAAAATATGAATGCGGGATAAAGCACATGTCCAAAGGCCCGCTAAAACTATCATATCGCACCTCAGAGACAAACTATGTCACATCGCCGATCTCACGGCCTCCCATCAAATATCATCTCAAATCCCACGTATCACCCTCAATCCCGTATATAAACACATAGTCCCATACCCATGTGTAAATATACGCACCATCATATGCACACAAATAAATGAAAGAATGAGTGCAAGTATGTGTGTAAGTGTATGTGTGAGTGCAACCACTACTCTAGGGTTCGCACTATACTAACCAATATATTCTTATCATCAATAATACTATTATCACTATCAATAACCCTAAACAACACATAATAAATATACGTGTGTATAAGTATTCGTATACATCACCACGGACTGCGGGGGTGCTATACGCCATCCACCCGACTTCTCCCCGTAGATATAAATCTACTCACCTTGCTTCTCGTGTGCCAAAGCCGATGTCGCTATCTTCATCTCCTTTGCCTCAACATCACGCGGGGGTACCTACAAGGATATCAAGAACGCTAAAGCACATGAAAATCACATCGGAAACCAAAACAGCACACGCTACTCGCATAGGTAAAAACCTATCGCTTCGCATGCGAACACGATCAATATCCATCTGTCGTTGACGTCAAAACGCCACCCGACAGGAACGAAACACCAAATACCAAAATCCATGCTAAAACAAGTCTCAAATCATGCACCAACATAGGAAAATCATCCCAGATTTCACCCTTGATGGAATCTGTAAAAACTAGACATACCCAGGGTCAAGACTAGAGGAAATAGGGTCACAGAACCAAAACGAGCACCAGAACCCCTGCTCTGGCCGCAAATTGCGGCCAGAAGGAATTAATTGGCGGCCGTACAATGGAGTTAGGGGCTAGGGTTTGGTCTGGTGGTTCTATAGTGCCTGCACGACTCACTGTCAGCTCAATTTTATTTTTGGGGTCTCGGGGTGATAGCAGATTACACAAAACAGTCCCAGATTTCCAGTTTTTCCGATATCGGTTCCGTAATCCCGTATTCTGGTTTCAATTCCAGGTTGGGGTCAAATTTTGCATTACACTAGGGTTTCTAAGGTCACAACAAGCCTCAATTTCATCTTGGTTTCAGATTTACCCTAAACCCTCACTTGAATTCTCTAAAATCCACAAAACGACACAATATCGATATGAAACTAGTATGGATGCAATAGAAATGAGATACTACTCTAATAGGTGCAGAAATTACCTCCTTTGGCAACTCAAGAAAATTCTTGAGTTGCTCAAAGTCCTCCAAATCCAATCTTGCTAGGTTCCAAGTGTAGCTAGTGAGCCCGGGAATATTTTTTGTGAAGTGGGAATGAGGTTTTGGCTTTGTTTTCATTGTGGATCTAGGGTTTCATGAAGAGGGAGAGAGGAAGGAGAGAGAGCAGCAGCAATAAGGGAAAGAGAGGAGAGAGAATGAGAAGGGGAAAATGATGAGGGATGGTTCAAAAAAGTGGGGGTTTGACTTGGTCTCTCTCTCACTCATTACCTACCCTTTTTCCTTTTCTTTTCTTTTCCTTTATCTTCCCTTCTCACTCCAATAGTGAATCCAAATGAACCATGGCAACGAAAATGTAACACAAGTATAACAAGTGTAAAAAATGATATGTGCACATTTTTGCACAAAAATGCTAAAAATCAAATTAGCGATTTTTAATCGCGATTAACACTAATTTAGCATATAACTAGTCTTAAATACTTTAAAATGGCATAATTCCATAAAATACCCTAATTTAGAATTTTTCAAAAATTTTCCCCATTTATTTGTATTTAATTACACCCGAATATTAAAATATTCATTAAAATAATATTAAATTATAAAAATTCCCGAAAATAATATTTTATTATTTTGGAAATGTTACACTCTATGACGATCTCGGGTCTACAGACTACCCTGTACCAGTGTCACCGGAGAACTGCCATCTGACGTGTGGTATATCACCATCTCGGAGTTCTCGGCGAGTCCGTCTAGTGTACCCAGTCTCCACTGAGCACCCGTACACCATCCTTGATGTCAAACACCGATGGATATGTGATCATCCATCGCCCATCATATGGGTCAAGATGCTTATACGCTAGTCTACTCTGGTGTATCGACGTCCTGTCTCGATATACCCTCGACTAGGAACATTTATAGGATGTACTCATCGACTACCGTGGCCCCACTAGTATGATCTCATCATAATCCCAGTAGTCGAGTACAGATCCTAAGGGCTTTATCAACATGTGAGAGAAAGACAGTAAACCAATACAAGTCAACATGTTAAGATAAAGTGAAACCAAATAGCATACTATCATGACGAGCAAGAAATTCCTCTCCGTATATATCCAAGCATCCATCATAATATACATCATATGTACAATAATGGCCTCTAGGGCATATACATAACTAACACACGGTTCATAGGTCCTTTGGATATCCTCGAACGAGTTGGGGAGGTTGCATATCGCTTAGCCTTACCCCCTTCTCTGGAAGGCATACTCAACGTTTTCCATATCTCGCAGTTGAGGAGGCATGTCGGCGATTCTGGTCACGTTTTAGATCATTCCGAAATCACCGTAGGGGATGATCTAATCTATGAACAACAACCGGTTGAGATTCTAGACCGGAAGGAGAAGACTTTGAGGGACAGAGGATCAAATTGGTTAGGGTCATGTGGAGGAAGGACTCTCCGGGCGAGTCCACATGGGAAAGAGAAGCTGAGTTGAGAGAATAATATCCTCACCTATTTGGATGTTCCCTGATGTAAATATTTTTTCTCTTTTGTCTACCTTCATAATTTCGAGGACGAAATTATTTTAAGGAGATTGTAACGACCGTGTTTTCTAATACTGAATAAAAGGTCTTGTTTTCTTTAGTACCGAGTATTTAACTGCGTTTTTACTTGATGGAAAAATATTTTATAAGTGATTGGAGCAATTGTTAAAGCATTTAAATATAAGGAATTTTCTAAAAAAATCTATTTATATATTTCTGGGCTTAAAATATTTTTATAATGCCCTAAGAATGATTTACATATATTATTTTAAATTAAAATAATTATTTTTGTAATTAAAATATTTTCGAGAATAAAATAGATATTTTAATAGTTATGATAACTAACAAATATCATATATATAGTAATCAAAGACTCCACCTCCGAAAAAGAAGAAGAGGGGAAGAACTGCGAGAATATTCAGCTGTGTAACCGCACGCTGCCTGAAAAAACCTCGGACCCACAAACAAAGGTTCGAGCAGAAAAGACAAGGGGAAAGAGAAAATCTCTGAGGGGATTTCCCTCGATGATGGATTTGTCAAAGAGCTCGCAGCAAGGGACCCACCTAAGGAAAATAAGGTGGATTACAACGTCCTAGCACATTTGAGGAAAAATCCCTCACAACTAAGCATATCGGAAGCTCTCCGCTTGTCCAAAGTGGCACGAGAGTCTCTGATCAAAGCATTACAAGAGCTCGATCAGTTCCAAGCTTTCCTCGCAGAAGAGAAGATGAAGAATGAGCTGGCGGAGGTCCACACGGCTGACATTACATTCAGCGATGAAGATCTCCTCCTCGGTACGTGCGAACATAATCGCCCGTTATACGTCACCGGGCACTACCACGACATCAAGATAGGGAAAATTCTTATCGACAATGGATCCTCCGTCAACCTTCTCAACGTGAAAGTACTGAAGGAAATTTGCATGGACATTCAGCATCTAGCCCGAGACAAAATTACCATCTCCGGGTTTGACTCACAGTCATCACAGACGCTGGGGTCCGCAATACTGACGTTACGCTTCGGACTGCTCGTCATTGACATCAAATTTCACGTCATTGACGCCAAGACTTGCTACAACGCTATACTCGGAAGGCCCTGGTTACACGAGTACAACGTCATTCCTTCTACACAACATCAGTGTATGAAATATTTCAAAGATGGCTTGGAGTACACCGTCACAGGAGAACTAAATCCGTTCTCCATAAATGAAATTCGGAAATACGAAGACGCGTAGTACTTCCTACTAAACTTCGAAGATACGGAAAGGTGTCATAAGCTGGAGGATAAACAGAAGTACGTCGCCACTTTCTCGATCTTTGGGAGCGATACCGAGGAAGATGAAAAAATAGTCTACTCGGGGCAGCCTCAGAAAGAGAAAAATAAGCCCGGACCTTCTACCCCTATTTTGGTCTGTGGCAGCGACTCAGAGGATGAGACCAACGCAGTGTTCTCCATTCGCCCGTCAGTGCAAACCCTCGTCAGAGCAGATCAGAGTCTACAAATCACAATGGCCCCACCTCGACATTACAAAGAACTTGATACGTTCGATACATATAGCGTACAAGAACTACAGACTTTCTACGTCCCTCCCAGGCGAAGAGGTGAAAAAGCGATCCTCTTCTACCAATCTTCGGAGACCAAGGTAGTAAAAGAAGTCTGGCATGGTACCGATTTTACACTTGAAAGGTTTGAACCGATCCGTCTACCAAGATACTGCGCGGAAGGATTGAAAAGGTTGTTAAGATTCCAAGGCATACCACTTAAAAAAACTGTTCGACAAGCTTACTTCTAAAAAAAGATTTGGGTGATTCCCGGGACTCAGCGGAAGATGCCCAACGGGAAGATGGAGACAACCGGGCTTGGATACGTTTGATCCGAGAAACGGGAGCAGTACTATAGCTGCTACGTCATAAACAGCTTAAGTGAAGCGGATGACGCTTCTCCAAATGGACCTGACGTTGAAAAAGAGTGAAATCCCACTTTGAGAACGTTGAGTCCGTCGCTCGAAGAACAAATCGATAGACTAATAAAACAAGCCTGTCAAAAGAGTCGAGATGACTACAATCGCGAAATAGCCATTTATGAAAAAGCCAAAATGCAGCGACTCAGCTAGCAATCTGCGGTCGGATCGGAATGCAATGCTCTTCATTCTCGGCCCGTTATATGTTCTCCCAAAACGGGGAAACCTCGAAATAGAGGGAAAGTTATAGCAAAGAACGTAAACGGCGTTTAGAGACAACAAAGAGGATCCGAGGCACCGTACAATCCAGAAAAAGTCGATTGGAGCTCATCCTTTATAAAGAAAATGGGTCGGGAGTACTCTTTCCCCCAAGACAAGACAAGGAGAATATTCAACCTTGTCATGAAGCACCAAATGATGACGCTTCCGGAGTCTCGGCATCCCGACCAAATAAACAAAGTCCATCATCCGGATTATTGCTCTTATCACCGAGCAATAGGTCATCCTCTTGAAGACTGCTTCACCTTCAAAGACTGGGTCGAAGACCAGTATCAACAAGGCAAGTTCTCTTTATCCGACAGCTGGAGGGTAACCCCACCGCAGAAGCATGAGCCAAAGAGGACCTATACCGTGAGGATGGGACCAGCTCAACATCAAGGATGGAAGCGAACCCGTACCTGCCATGTGATAACACTCTCAAAGGAGGGAGGGCACGAGACTATAGATGACCCCTTCAAGTGCTTCACAAATGAAGACCAGGACGAGATGATCGCAGAGTTTCCACCAGCACCAAAAGAGGTGGAAGACGGGATACACACTACGGCAGACAACCTAAGGAAAATTGACTTAGGGACGAAAAACGATTCGAGGCCAACATTCGTCGGTGAGCTGCTATCTAAAAAACAGGTAGCCACGTTAAAAGACGTGCTCATGCAGTATAAAGACTGCTTCGCATGGAACTATTCCGAAATGCCGGGTCTAGATCCAAAGGTAGCAGTATATAAACTGGCCATATCGCCAAACATAAAGCCAGTCAAACAGGCGCCAAGAAGAATGCGGCTCGAACTTAAGATGAGTATAAATACTGAGGTCAAGAAACTAATCGACTCCGGCTTCATCCAAGAAGTTCAATATCCCGATTGGATCACTAACATCGTTCTGATGATGAAGAAAAATAGGATGGTATGCATCTGCATGGACTTTCGGGACCTCAACAAAGCTTGCCCGAAGGATGATTTCCAAGTGCCTGTTACCGAGTTGATGATCGATAACACGTCTACCCATGAGGTATTCTTCTTCATGGATGGATCTTCAGGATACAATCAAATAAAAATGCATCCTAAAGACCAAAAACATACCGCCTTCCAGACTCCGCTGGGCATATTCTGCTACAAGGTGATACCTTTCGGTTTAAAGAACGCTGGCGCTGCCTACCAGAGGGCCATGACGAAGATCTTCGATGACCTCATCCATGAGATTGTCGAATGCTACATCGACGACCTGGTGGTGAAAAGAAAGTCTTACCAGGAACATTGGGAACATCTAAATATAGTGTTCCAACGTCTTAGGAAGTAAAATCTGAAGATAAATTCTCTAAAATGCGCATTTGGAATCTCCTCAGGAAAATTCCTAGGATTCATCATACGGCACCGAAGTATCGAAATCGATCCCTCAAAGATCAAGACGATTACAAAAATGCCCATGCCAAGGACCCTCAAACAGTTGCGATCTCTTCAAGGAAAGCTCATATATATCCGACGGTTCATAGCCAACCTCTCCGTCAAATGCCGTCCCTACAGTCATTTGATGAAGAAGGGGACCCCGTTCATCTGGGATCAAAAGTGCCAAAAAGCACTAGACGAAATCAAGAAATACCTACAAAATCCGCCGGTATTGACCGCTCCGGTTAAGGAAAAACCCCTTATCCTATATACAACGGCCCTTGAGGGTTCTCTAGGCGCGCTATGGGCACAATAGAACGATCAGGGATAGGAGAGAGCTTTGTACTATTTGAGTCGAGTTCTCCTAGGGGCAAAAAACAATTACTCCCCTATCGAAAAGCATTGCCCGGCATTGATCATCGCGATAACGAAGCTCAGACATTACGCTTTGGCGCATGAGGTCCATCTCATATCAAAGCTGGATCATCTTAAATACCTGATGTCAATGGCTATACTGAAAGGAAGGCTTGCCAAATGGGACCTCCTCTTGATGGAGTTCTCGATAACGTATCGCCCCCTTAAAGCAGTAAAAGCCCAGGCCATTGCCGACTTTCTCGCAGAGCATCCAATACCAGCTGACTCCCCCTTAAATTGCGAGTTACCGGATGAACATGCGTTCGACACAATCGAAGGAGAGAAGGAAGAAAATGATTCCCGATGGGAACTCTACTTCGATGGAGCATCTTCCATGAAGAGGTGAAAGCAAAACACCCCCATGATCAAAGCCGGGATGGGCCTTATCTTCGTAACTCCATAAGGAGGGATAATTCGTTACACCCTTTCCTTAACGGAGCCGAGGACTAATAACGAAGCTTAGTATAAAGCTTTGATAGCAGGTCTAGAGATCGCTGTCGACATGGGAATTAAAGACCTCCTCATTTATGGGGACTCCCAGCTGATCGTTAGCCAAGTAAATGGCGACTATTAGACGTGCAAGCCAGAGATGATAAAGTACGGCAAATGAGTGCAGCAACTGCTGACACAAATCCCTTCCTACATCTTGGAGAGTATACCGCATGCAGAAAATAGCAAGGCGGATGCGTTGGCCAAATTGGCTTAGGAACTGGCCGATGAGGACCTCGATGACGTAAAGATCATCGTGCAAAGCCTCAAGATCCTCGCACCAACAGAAATATCTTCGGGAGACTTAACTGAGCCATCTGAAGGAAAATAAACGACTGAACAAGTATCCCTTCAAATAGAGGACGGAGAAAAGGTCAAGGATTGGAGGGAAGTCTTCATAAACTACTTCAAATCCGAACGAACGCCCAAATATGCGTCGTCTAGACATCAGCTCAAAAAAAGAGCTTTGTCTTTCGCCTTAGTCAATGATACTCTATATAAGAGATCGTTCGACTGTCTATGGCTAAGATGCTTGGGTCCGGAGGAAGCAAAGAAAGTCGTTCAAGAAATTCACAATAGACTCTGCGGTTCTCACCAAGCTGGGCCAAAAATGAAGCTGAAAATCAAAAGAATGGGTTATTATTGGCCCAAGATGATTCAGGATTGCCACAAATATGCGAAGCAGTGTCACTCGTGCCAAATTCACGGGGACTTCAATCACCAGCATCCAAATCCGCTACACCCAACAGTAGCTAGCTGGCCGTTCGAAATGTGGGGAGTCTATATAATCGGTCCCATTGAACAAGTATCATCCAAAGGACATTGGTTCATACTGGAAATGACCGATTACTTTCCTAAGTAGGTAGAAGCAGTACCACTAAGGGAGGTGAAGACGGAGAATATCCTCCATTTCTTCAGAACCAATGTCATCTACCGGTTCTGCAGTCCGTGATGAATTATCTCGGATAATGGGCCGGCCAACAGGAGCCATAAAATCAGCCGATTCGCACAACAGTATAAAATAGATTGGAGATTGTCACGACCCGAAATACCACTTGACTGGTACTTGAATCATATGAAGTCTATAGGACCCCATCTAATCCATGTAAGCCAAAAGCCCAGAAATCTAAAACCATTTTTAAGTAAAAAATGATGGAAATAGTTTTAAGAAGTGAAGAAAACAAGTTTTAAAAACAAGTTTTAAAAACAAGGTTTTTAAATAAGTAAGTTGAATATGCAATTTTAAAATATATAGTCTTTTCTGAAAATTTCGGCAGAATTTCCTTTGTAAATACTGGCCCCCGAACGAGGTACAACAAGATTAATATATATGCAATAATAAAAGGCATCCCCAAGCGGGAGCTAGCTCTTCGTCAATCGACGGTCACAACCACGCAAGCAGTATAATATACAACGCCAAAGGGCGAGGATTAAAACTCAAAGGAAAACTCAAATCAGCTTGAAAACCATAATACTACAACGCACGACTCTAAGGTCGAAATAATACACAACTGGTTTTCTAAGCCTGAAATAATATACAAGTTTGGTTGATGGAATTTTTAGATACAACTGAATAATACATATACAATGGTGGTTCTGATGCAAAAGAACCCACCTACCAAAGCAAATCACCCGCAAGGGAAACAGTATGCCAGTAAGCCGCAATGGAACCTGTACGTCAAAACCTGCAAGAACTGTGCCACAACGGGGGTGAGTTGCCAACTCGTGAATAGAAAACATCACAGAGCAGAAATCGTATGTATGACACAATCCTATGTCAATACGATCAGATATATATATAAATCTCAAATGAATAAGTCTGAAGCAAGATAAGGTGGCAATGTAACATCTATACATGAGTGTAGTGCCAAGTGCTCGCGCCAGTGCCTCGGGTAATAACATATCATAATTATGAGGTATGATCAATGTCGACTATATCATGAAGTCTATAAGTATGTGGATATCAACCAACTATGTGATCATGTCATCAATGTCAACAATATGTATGTGGATATCACCCACGTGTCACCCAATGACAATAAACATCATGCATGTAGATATCGTAAACATATGCATGGAAGTATGAAGATATAAATCAATATGTGTCGCTCACAACATATCAAAATCATGGAACCTGAGTGTCAAGCATCGACATTCGAAAACATCATGAAACCTGTGCCAAGCATCGCCACGTAAATCCTCATATACATAGGGCTCCGTCAGTACGGATCGTCCCATCTCATCTCTCAACTCCGGTCGGTATCCCCCAGATATCCGCCGAGCTCAACACAATCACCGGTAGGTAGTACTCCTCTGCCAGGCTCACTGACTAGCATATACGAGTCTTCTTGCCCCGGGGTACCTCACCGGGTCACCATGTACCCGCAGACGGTGCCTACCGCTCCTCGAATCGGGTTTCACATGCCACTCTCAGAACCGAGAAAACACATGGTGGACGCACTGAAATATCATATCAAGGGTAACCGGGTTTTTAAACAATACATACTTTCTTTTTTAAAATCCCCACGGTTCCAAAATCCAGGAATATCATGGAAACAACATATCTCATTGCGTATAATCTGAAAGCATGATGTATGCGACATATAAAAGAATGTAAGCATATCGGTATATCATGCAACATGGAATAGTAATATGCACATATTGGGGAAAACCGCTCTTTTAAAATGAATTAGTTTTAAAGAGTATCTTGCGGTTCCCAAATCTCCAAATCAAGCGAGAAATCATCTATGTATGTGCAAATATTTATGTGTACAAGTATGAGTGTACAACAGGTAGGTGCACGAGTATGAGTGTATAGTAAGTATGTGCACAAGTATAAGTGTACAATATGTGAGTACACAAGTATGGATGTATAATAGGTGTGTGCACAAGTATGGGTGTACAATATGTGACTACACGAGTATGAATGTACAATAGGTGTATGCACAAGTATGGGTGTACAATATGACACGAGTATGAATGTACAATAGGTGCGTGCACAAGTATGAGTGTACAATATGTAAGTACATGAGTATGAATGTACAATAGGTATGTGCACAAGTATGAGTGTACAGTATGTAAGTACACGAGTATGAATGTACAATAGGTGTGTGCACAAGTATGGGTGTACAATATGTGAGTACACGAGTACGAATGTACAATAGGTGTGTGCACAAGTATGAGTGTACAGTATGTAAGTACACGAGTATGAATGTACAATAGGTCTGTGCACAAGTATTGGTGCACATTATTTAAGTACACGAGTATGAATGTACAATAGGTGTATATTTCAACATGCAATGCGATGCGAAAAGCAAGAATATGCGGCAAATGAATAATAAACACAACAGTGCATTATCTACATCAATGTATCTATGCCATATTGTTTGCCATTTGAAAGAAGACGAATCGGGGTTTTTAGGAAAATAAGGGCTATGGTGTTTTTAAGATAAGACGCGTCTTTGAAATATCCGCAGAATCCCTTTTCCTGTTATTAAAATACTCCCGATTCGCTAGTTTTTGAAATTGGTATGACATCGGCATAGCCTAACATCTACTAGCAAAACTACAGCTCTAACTAACAAGTCAATCAGGAGGGGTATGGAAACCACCTAAATCTGAGTCGATATATAAATATAAATATATATTTAGTCGGTGATCCCGCCTCAAGGTACCGCGTACGATACAATATCATATGACATCCTCGAGTCATGAGTGCGGATCTATCATCAATATAAAGCTCGTACGGTAAATCATCGTACGACATCCCAAAAGCTGGATACGGGTCAGTATCACATTCATCTCATCAATTATCTAGTATCCTTACCATCATATCTCATGATCTGGGGTACTGATCTAAGTCTAGTACAAATCGATACCATCTATATAAATATAAATGCGTGTGTGAGACACACGTCCAAAGACCTGCTAAAATCTCATGTCGTATCCCAAATACGAACCATATCATATCACCGATCTCATGGCACTATACCCAATATCATCGACTCATCTCCAAATATCATCCACTATCCTCATCATCTAGTTATATGTATAACAAATAAGCATGTGTGTGTGTGTGGGTGTAAACCTATTCAAGGGTTCGCAACTAGGAAACTCTACTAGTTTACTTCTAAACCCGAATCTATCCATAATACACCTAATCACATCTAGAATATCCAAGTCACACATAATACTATCATACATATATATATAGTATATATCTAGTATACAAAGTATCGAATTGCGGGGGTGCTATACGCCATCCACTCGACTTCCCCCGTAGATATAATCTACTCACCTTGATCGTGCTTGCCGATGTCGATGTCGCCACCATCTTCTTCATCGTCTCGAATCACCATGGGGGTACCTACATGTCACATGTATCGCATCACATTAAAACCAAATCGAATCCAACACGACACGCGAAAACCAAAACGATACGCTTAAAAGCCTATAGGTTAGAACTATGGTTAGCTCTCGCAAATCAACCTGATATCACTCGAGATAGACGTACAAACGTCACATGATCGAGATAGCACAAATACTAAAATCTATAAATCGAAATACGGAAAACCATAACTCAAATCAAAGCAGCAACCCAAGTTTTTAGTCCCAGATTTTGATCAGGGTGAAAACAAGGTTCCAAAACAACACTTGGGTGATATATAGGGTACATATGACCTACTGATGCAACCTGGACCCACCCCCTCACCAAGTGGCCGAGCCCCTCCACCTAAATTCCGGCTATGCCGGCCCTGGGTGCTCCTCCGTGGTTCGTCTTGCTACAGGGGGTTCCTAGGGTCTCAAATTGGTCTCTGGAGTTGTTTATTTTTCTAGTGTTGGCCCCATATCACTCCAGATTTCCCTGCACGCTCCAATTCCTCACAAACCGACATGAAAGTTCTGAAATTCCGTATTTTTGTGTTTCATGCTTTTTATTGTGTTGGATCTGCGTTCATAACACCAATGGGGGTTTAAGGGGCACCACTAAGGCTTAATTACACTAACCCAACTCAATTTAACCCTAACCCTCTCTAGGGTTTTCCAAAGTCCACAAAACTTCGCCAAAACGACATCAAACTTGAAATGGGGCTTAAACAACCTAAACACTATACTATTTGTGAAAGGATAGACCTCGCCTAGCACCCATGAATCCTCCACAACGCCAAAATGAAGACTTTCTTGGTCCATTGGGTAGCTAGAGGGCTTGTGCACCTTTTTTGTGAAATGGGACTTGGGTTTTGAGGTGTTTTTCATGGAGTATTTGGGTTTGAAGATGGAGGAGGAGGGGAGAGAGGCAGCAGCAGCAGCAACAAGAGAAGAGAGGGGAGAGAAATGAGAGGAAGGAATGATGGGGGATGGCTCATAACAAGGGTTGACCCCTTACCCACTTTTTCTCTCTCTAATCATACCTCCATATAATACTCTTTTCTTTTCTTTTACTTTTCTTTTCCTCTCTAATTTCCTTCTCTCCTCAATAGTAAACCCAAAACAAACCATGGTAGAAAATGCACAAGTGTAAAAAAAATATATGGTGGATGTTTGCACAAAATACGCTTAACGTGCGATTAGCACTAAATTAGCATATAATTAATCATAAAAACTTAAAATTTGCGTAATTCACATGAAACACCCTTTTTTAGTAATTTCTATAATTTTCAAAAATTTTCCCCAATTTATCGGTATTTAATTATACCGAAATATTAAAATATTCATTTAAAATTAATATTAAATTTTAAAAATTCCCCAAAAATAATATTTTATTTTTTTGAAATGTTACAATCTTCCCCCTTAAAGAAATTCGGTCCCCGAATTTAAATTTAAAACCCCTCAAATACTAAAATTTCAGTAAAAGTCCAAGTCGTCGGGGCTCCGAAATCGTCAATACATAAAACACATCGTAGCGCAATACATGCGCATGAGTAATGAGCAGATAACTCGAAAACAAAACTCCGTCAAGAATCCCGCAATCATCGGAGTCATGGTAAAGACACAAATGTCAAATCCAAAACAATACAAATGCGATATATATCAAAGTTATACATGTAGACATCAAATCTATACATGTAAATAACTGAAGGAAATGCATGCCAAACCTTTTTAAATCGCTGTGCGATGCACATAACACTGCACAGTGGCGGATGTCTATTGTAAGAAAATAACCATATATGTATATATCTTTTGTTTAATATGTACGTTCCGCCGTTTTGGAAAAACAATTTGGAAGGGTTTCCTCGTTTTAAACGTTTCGTGTCATATCAGACACGTAGGTATATACTGAGACTATAGCTCGCTTTTTGGAAATCCCTTAGATAACTATCAATGCATGCAAAATATATCCATGTACTCTCCTCGGACTAGTCCTGCTCAGTATGAAAACAAATAGCAAATATCATAAAAACGTGCTGTCCCATAAGAAATCAATCCCAAAATGTATATAAGAATACGTTGTGTGTCTGGTGCGCACGGAAATAAAAATCCATATATGTACACAGAAACAACATCTAAGTGCAATGGATGTGCATGAAACATCTGTCATAGGCAACGTGCCTGCCTGACAGCAAAATTAGGTGCATCTGACATGCACGAAGAATCCCGATTTAGTGCATCGGGTGTGCACCAAAATCGTATCTCAAAACATGCGCTCTATACGCGCGAAAATCTAAATCAGGTGCATCCATCATGCACGAATAAAATCTAAATCATGCGCATTCAACATGCACGAAATCACGAAATCCAATATCAAGCGTCGAACATGCGCAAAATCCAAATCAAATGCACGGAGTGCAAGAAATCAACATCAATATCGGAATCAAAATCGACGGTATACAATACGGCTCAATCAAAATCAGGTATACCGCGGTATATAATCTCACAACCATGTTCATCAACGTGCACAAATCAAATCAAAACACTAAATGTGCATGTAAACAATGCCGAAGGCATAAGTCAAATCGCAAGCATAACATAGACATGAAATCAAAATCCATATGTCGAATGACATCAAATCGAAGTCAGGTGCAACTGAGGTGCACAAAATATAAATCCGGTGCAATAAAGGCACGAAATATAAATCTGGTGCGACAAGCGCACGAAATATAAATCCGGTGCATCCTGCGCAAGAAGTACAAATACAGTGCATCCTGTGCACAAAACCTACACAATAACTCAAATGCATAGATAGCAACACCGAGTGTACCCAGGGGTAAAAATCATAAACGTGTGCAACTGCGTGCACAAAACACATATCAACGCACTACAAGCACATATAAGCTATACCGAGTGCAAAAATCAAATCGTGTGCGCGTCATATGCACAAAATCAACTCAACTGTATGAAATCCATGAAATCATAAGCATGTGCAGCCAAGGCACGAGAACGATATCAGGTGCAATAACTGTGCACAAATCATAAATCAACACAACGGTGTATAAAGCACATCTCAAGTGTAATAACTATGCGCAAGATATAAATGCCCGGTAGGTGCAACCATGGTGCACGAAAACAAATATCATGGAACTCGGTCATCAAGACTAAATCATGCGAATAAATCGCCCAAAATACCGAAATCCAAGGTGACAGATACGTGATAATCAAATCACAAAATCACAAATCATAAATACCGCCGTCGATATTTCCTTCTCCGCAGTCGAGAAGGTGTCCTGGAAGGAATCCTGCTCAAGGTCTCTTCCGGTCTCGCCCATGCCGAACTGTACGGAGGCTGGTACTCTTGTATAATCTTTTTTCGCTCTCTAGACATCTGCGTCCTCAGCACAGCTTTTCCTCGGAAGCTGGTCGCATCCCAACACCTTTGTAGACATATTCAACCTTTAATCTTAACGGGGAATAACAATAGCTCGTCAGCATCTCGCACGAACCTCTTGTCCCTCTTGTCTGTATCATCGTCTACTTCGACGTCACGTATCTATCTGCGCATTGCAAATGTTCTCGGCTACGGTCAATCCGAAGTCTCTCACACGGTCTCGAAATCACGAACTCGGTATCTTCATCACTCTGTGGAAGATATCTATCCGAACACGTCCTCAGGAACTCGTCCTAACCTGCAGAGATATACTCCATACCCGTCCTTTCTTGGTCAATTCACTACGCATCTGGGTGAGGTCCTTTATCCGAACCTGGTCAACTATCTCGTCGACGATGCCGAACTCTGGCCTGCTGGGTGTACGCAATATGACCACTCCTGGGTCTAAGTCTTCTCGTATGGTATTCCAAAAAGGTCCTGTTGAGTTCTCTCTCTAATCTCGTTTCTGCCGAATTTCCCGGAAGTTATCATCTTTTTATATCTGTTTCTTGTTCCGGAACGGCTGTATACTCATCGCAACTCCTTCTGGAAGGTATATCCATAATCAACGCCTCTGCATGCGTATGGAATCTCTGATGTCAGCGGAGTGGAACGTCATCTCGTCGAAATCTCGTGCGAACTCTTTATTCCACTCTAGTCCAATGTCGACTGATTCGGACTCGTCTTCTCGTGGCTGCATGGACTGCGCTCCAACGGCTATACTCGTATCTGGAGTCTCCCAAGCAATGCGTCCCATCACATGATATCCGAATGATGTCGAACCATCCGATCGATTTGTCAGAACCTCATAATCTCCCAAGAGATCAACATCTTGAGTACAGTTTAATAGTATTCCAGTACATACCACAGCACCTGTGGACCAACCGTAGAAGGGCAAACCCAAGCCTCACAAATAGCACCGCTAAACTGCCGCAAACCCTAAGGTTCGGAGGCGTTCCATGGTCATTACGTCGAGTTAGGGTTTCATTCTTCTAGAGGGTCCATAGCATTACTTGCATTGTCTTCCAAATACTTTAAACTTGGAATCGGGTTCCTGACATTCGATCGTCTCTATCGACGCTCAACGAATCTGCGTGAAGTCGTCTCTAGCTGGAATCAATCTATCTGATGACCTCGCATCGGGGTAAGCGAACGAACCACATGTCCTAGTCGTTCCTCCTTGGGTGACTAGCGACTTTCCCTCATATCTCTAAGTATATATTCATGCTGCAGTAGCTCCAACATCTGGGCGATATCTAATCATTTGCAGCAACAACTGGCTCATTCGTCTGTATGCTGAACAGCGCCTCAATCGTCATAAATAAGCGATATGTCAATGGTCATCACTTCCTGGCTGGCCTCTAGCAGTGGCCTGATCCTCTGGTGCCGATCAGCATATCCGGGAAATCTCGTAAAAGCGATATGTCAAGCGCTCATGGCGCGAAAACACAATAACGACGCCTATCTATGCAATCGTATGTCCCTAGAATCACACTCTGATCAGTCCTCGCCCGTGATAAGCTCAAGCTGACGCAACTCTAGCTGTAGCTCTCTCTGCCCGTGTGATCGTGGCAGCAAAATTGTAACCAGTATCGATGAGGATAGATCATAGGAATGAATATAATACTGTGCAAGGAAATGTACATCCTAAGGTTTCTTAAGCGGAGTAGCATATCATAAATATGCCGCGGAACAAACGTACGGTACATCACTCTACTCAAGCTACCTACTCCATCAACCAAGGGTCATCCCACGCGACGAAAGTTCGGGTATAATACCCTCTCGACTAAGTCTAAGTTCCGTAAGGTCAAGCCTAAGTTCCGTATATATATAAACGCTCTAGGCTCCGCATAGTCAAACTTAGACTCGAACCAAAGTTAACCTAGCGCTTTGATACCAACTTTGTCACGACCCGAAATAGCATGTAACTGTCACTTGAATCATATGAAGTCTATAGGACCCCATCTAATCCAAGTAAGCTAAAAGCCCAGAAATCTAAAACCATTTTTAAGTAAAAAATGATGGAAATAGTTTTATGAAGTGAAGAAAACAAGTTTTAAAAACAAGGTTTTTAAATAAGTAAGCCGAATATGCATTTTTAAAATCTATAGTCTTTTCTGAAAATTTCGGCAGAGTTTCCTTTGTAAATACTGGCCCCCGAACGGGGTACAACAAGAATAATATATATGCAATGATAAAAGGTATCCCCAAGCGGGAGCTAGCTCTTCGTCAATCGATGGTCACAACCACGCAAACAGTATAATATACAACGCCAAAGGGCGAGAATCAAAACTCAATGGAAAACTCAAATCAGCTTGAAAACCATAATACTACAACGCGCGACTCTAAGGTCGAAATAATACACAACTGGTTTTCTAAGTCTGAAACAATATACAAGTTTGGTTGATGGAATTTCTAGATACAACTGAATAATACATATACAATGGAGGTTCTGATGCAAAAGAACCCACCTACCAAAGCAAATCACCCACAAGGGAAACAGTGTGCCAGTAAGCCGCAATGGAACCTGTACGACAAAGCCTGGAAGAACTATGCCACAACGGGGGTGAGTTGCCAACTCGTGAATAGAAAACATCACAGAGCAGAAATCGTATGTATGACACAATCCCAGGTCAATACGATCAGATATATATATAAACCTCAAATGAATAAGTCTGAAGCAAGATAAGGTGGCAATGTAACATCTATACATGAGTGTAGTGCCAAGTGCTCATGCCAGCGCCTCAGGTAGTAACATATCATAAATATGAGGTATGATCAATGTCGACTATATCATGAAGTCTATAAGTATGTGGATATCATCCAACTATATGATCATGTCATCAATGTCAACAATATGTATGTGGATATCGTCCACGTGTCACCCAATGACAATAAACATCATGCATGTAGATATCATAAACATATGCATGGAAGTATGAGGATATAAATCAACATGTGCCGCTCGCGACATATCAAAATCATGGAACCTGAGTGTCAAGCATCGACACTCGAAAACATCTTGAAACCTGTGCCTAGCATCGGCACGTAAATCCTCATATACATAGGGCTCCGTCAGTACGGATCGGCCCATCTCATCTCTCAACTCCGGTCGGTATCCCCCAGATATCCGCCGAGCTCAACACAATCACCGGTAGGTATTACTCCCCAGCCGGGCTCACCGTCTAGCATATACGAGTCTTCATGCCCCGGGGTACCTCACCGGGTCCACCATGTACCCGCAGACGGTGCCTACCTCTTCTCGAATCGGGTTTTACATGCCACTCTCAGAACCGAGAAAACACATGGTGGACGCACTGAAATATCATATCAAGGGTAACCGGGTTTTTAAACAATACATACTTTCTTTTTTAAAATACCCACGGTTCCCAAATCCAGGAATATAATGGAAACAACATATCTCAATCGGTATAATCAGAAAGCATGATGTATGCGACATATAAAAGAATGTAAGCATATCAGTATATCATGCAACATGGAATAGTAATATGCACATATTGGGGGAAAACCGCTCTTTTAAAATGAATTAGTTTTAAAGAGTATCTTGCGGTTCCCAAAGCTCCAAATCAAGCGAGAAATCATCTATGTATGTGCAAATATGTATGTGTACAAGTATGAGTGTACAACAGGTAGGTGCACGAGTATGAGTGTACAGTAAGTATGTGCACAAGTATAAGTGTACAATATGTGAGTACACGAGTATGGATGTACAATAGGTGTGTGCACAAGTATGGGTGTACAATATGTGAGTACACGAGTATGAATGTACAATAGGTGTGTGCACAAGTATGGGTGTACAATATGTGAGTACACGAGTATGAATGTACAATAGGTGTGTGCACAAGTATGGGTGTACAATATGTGAGTACACGAGTATGAATGTACAATAGGTGTGTGCACAAGTATGGGTGTACAATATGTGAGTACACGAGTATGAATGTACTATAGGGGTGTGCACAAGTATTAGTAGGACATGAGTATGAATGTACAATAGGTGTGTGCACAAGTATGGGTGTACAATATGTGAGTACACGAGTATGGATGTATAATAGGTGTGTGTACAAGTATGAGTGTACAATATGTAAGTACACGAGTATGAATGTACAATAGGTCTGTGCACAAGTATGAGTGTACAGTATGTAAGTACACGAGTATGAATGTACAATAGGTGTGTGCACAAGTATGAGTGTACAATATGTGAGTACACAAGTATGAATGTACAATATGTGTATATTTCAACATGCAATGCGATGCGAAAAGCAAAAATATGCGGCAAATGAATAATAAACACAACAGTGCATTATCTACATCAATGTATCTATGCCATACTGTTTGCCATTTGAAAGGACGAATCGGGGTTTTTAGGAAAATAAGGGCTAAGGTGTTTTTAAGAAAAGATGCGTCTTTTGAAATATCCGTAGAATCCCTTTGCCTGTCTTTAAAATACTCCCGTTTCGCTAGTTTTTGAAATAGGTATGACATCGACATCGCCTAACATCTACTAGCAAAACTACAGCTCTAACTAACAAGTCAATCAGGAGGGGTATGGAAACCACCTAAATCTGAGTCGATATATAAATATAAAAATATATATATTGTCGGTGATCCCGCCTCAAGGTACCGCGTACGATACAATATCATATGACATCCTCGAGTCATGAGTGTGGATCTATCATTAATATAAAGCTCGTACGGTAAATCATCGTACGGCATCCCAAAAGCTAGGTACGGGTCAGTATCACATTCATCTCATCAATTATCTAGTATCCTTACCATCATATCTCATGATCTGGGGTACTGATCTAAGTCTAGTACAAATCGATACCATCTATATAAATATAAATGCGTGTGTGAGACATACGTCCAAAGGCCTGCTAAAATCTCATGTCGTATCCCAAATACGAACCACATCATATCACCGATCTCATGGCACTATGCCCAATATCATCGACTCATCTCCAAATATCATCCACTATCCTCATCATCTAGGTATATGTATAACAAATAAGCATGTGTGTGTGTGTGGGTGTAAACCTATTCAAGGGTTCGCAACTAGGAAACTCTACTAGTTTACTTCTAAACCCAAATCTATCCATAATACACCTAATCACATCTAGAATATCTAAGTCACACATAACGCTATCATACATATATATATAGTATATATCTAGTATACTAAGTATCGAACTGCGGGGGTGCTATACTCCATCCACCCAACTTCCCTTGTAGATATAATCTACTCACCTTGATCGTGCTTGCCGATATCGATGTCGCCACCATCTTCTTCATCGTCTCGAATCACTGTGGGGGTACCTACATGTCACACGTATCGCATCACATTAAAACCAAATCGAAACCAAAATGACACACGAAAACCAAAACGATAC
The DNA here is from genome assembly GCA_030015575.1 of Agapanthus africanus. NCBI lineage: Eukaryota > Viridiplantae > Streptophyta > Magnoliopsida > Asparagales > Amaryllidaceae > Agapanthus > Agapanthus africanus. The sequence continues at coordinate 360,625,053 of JASDDO010000026.1, forward strand.
GCTTAAAAACCTATAGGTTAGAACCTATGGTTAGCTCTCGCAAATCAACCCGATATCACTCGAGATAGACGTACAAACGTCACATGATCGAGATAAAGCACAAATACTAAAATCTAGAAATCGAAATACGGAAAACCCTAACTCAAATCAAAGCAGCAACCTAAGTTTTTAGTCCCAGATTTTGATCAGGGTGAAAACAAGGTTCCAAAACAACACTATGGTGATATATAGGGTACATATGACCTACTGATGCAACCTGGACCCACCTCCTCACCAAGTGGCCGAGCCCCTCCACCTAAATTCCGGCCGGGCCAGCCCTGGGTGCTTCTTTGTGGTTCTTCTTGCTACAGGGGGTTCCTAGGGTCTCAAATTGGTCTCTAGAGTTGTTTATTTTTCTCGTGTTGGCCCCGTATCACTCCAGATTTCCCTGCACGCTCCAATTCCTCACAAACTGACATGAAAGTTCTGAAATTCCGTATTTTTGTGTTTCATGCTTTTTATTGTGTTGGATCTGGGTTCATAACACCAATGGGGGTTTAAGGGGCACCACTAAGGCTTAATTACACTAACCCAACTCAATTTAACCCTAACCCTCTCTAGGGTTTTCCAAAGTCCACAAAACTTCGCCAAAACGACATCAAACTTGTAAATAATGCTTAAACAACTTAAACACTACACTATTTGTGAAAGGATATATCTCGCCCAACACCCATGAATCCTCCACAACGCCAAAATGAAGACTTTCTTGGTCCATTGGATAGCTAGAGGGCTTGTGCACCTTTTTTGTGAAATGAGACTTGGGTTTTGAGGTGTTTTTCATGGAGTATTGGGGTTTGAAGATGGAGGAGGAGGGGAGAGAGGCAGCAGCAGCAACAAAAAGAGAAGAGTGGGGAGAGAAATGAGAGGAAGGAATGATGGGGGATGGCTCATAACAAGGGTTGATCCCTCACCCACTTTCTCTCTCTCTAATCGTACCTCCATATAATACTCTTTTCTTTTACTTTTCTTTTCCTCTCTAATATCCTTCTCTCCTCAATAGTAAACCCAAAACAAACCATGGTAGAAAATGCACAAGTGTAAAAAAAAGATATGGTGCGTGTTTGCACAAAATACGCTTAAAGCGCGATTAGCGATTTTTAATCGCGATTAGCACTAAATTAGCATATAATTAATCATAAAAACTTAAAATTTGCGTAATTCACATGAAACACCCTCTTTTAGTAATTTCTATAATTTTCAAAAATTTTCCCCAATTTATCGGTATTTAATTATACCGAAATATTAAAATATTCATTTAAAATTAATATTAAATTATAAAAATTCCCCAAAAATAATATTTTAATTTTTTGAAATATTACAGAGATACTCTTCAGTCTATAATTCTCATGCCAATGGTCTAGCTGAACCCTTCAACAAGACCTTGACAAAAATTATAAAGAAAACAGTGTCCAGAAACAAAAAAAGACTGGTACGAAAGGTTGTGTGAAGCTCTTTGGGCATACAGAACAACTTTCAAGACGGCTACAAATACGATCCGTACTTGTTGGTGTTCGGCAAGGAAGCAGTGCTCCCACTGGAAATAGAGCTCCCCTTTCTATGAGTAGCAGTTCGATACGAGCTGACAAATGAAGAAAATGCTCATCTTAGGCTTGAGGAGCTCAACGCTCTCGATGAAACTCGCCTTGTAGCACAACAAAATCTGGAGGTTTACAAGACAATGATGACACAGTCATATGAAAAACTAACCAGGCCGAGAACATTCCGCCAAGGCGAACTCGTATTGGTCGTCAAAAGACCAATAATTCCCAATCGTGCCTAACGGGGGAAGTTCGAGCCGAACTATGAAGGCCTGTACATCATAGACAAAGTCTACCAAGGTGGAGCCTACCTGCTCATGGATATGCAAGGTGAAAGACCATTCCGGCCAATAAACGACCGATTCCTCAAAAAGTACTACGCTTGACAAGTCACGACTTAGGTCAATGATAGATGAGGATGCTTGTGTCCACTCGCTATCTTCCTAAGTCAGATTTCGAGAGCAGTATCCAAAAAAATCCGTTGCCTCAAACATGGTGACAACGGACCGAGAAGTCCTTAAACTAATTATTGGCATCAAACAAGGCGACAACGGACCGAGAAGTCCTTAAACTAATCATTCGCCTCAAACATGTCGGCAATGGACCGAGAAGTCCTTAAAACTAAAAATTTGCTTCAAACATGACGATAACGGACCGAGATGTCCTTAAACTAGCACTTCGCCTCCAAAACGGTGATATGCTCCCTTGAGATCTATATTACAATCGAAGTCTCAACGGTGAGGGTTGCAACTCAAGTCCTACCGGCTACATAGCTACTCCAGCGAAGAAGCCACCCCCAAATCCCACCGGCAAATAGATGGGTCACTTACGACGAAGCTACTTTCGAGAATTTCATTAAAAAAAAAACAAAAAAAACTATATGTCCATAAGAAAAATGGGCATGGATGAAAACCCGAAAGGGCGCCATGAGTAAAAACAGCAGGATTGCCGGCGAGTTTGTGAAAATCCGAAAAGGGCGCGAAATCGTAAAATATAAAATTCATGGGCACTTATGAGGAGAAAATACCTGCGTGAGATCCTTACGACTCACAAAGGAGCAACACACTTAGGAATCTCCATGCTTCTTATGGAGAAATTACACTTGCGAGATCCTCACGACTCGTAAGGAGAATCCCCCTATGAGACCCTCATGGCTCGTAGGATTCAAAAGCCTAAGCTACAGGGATCTAAATCTGTTCTTAAGCCATCGTATCCCCCAACTTGCCCTACAGGTAGTCTAATATTGACCCTTGTATACAATCCACGGGCATAAATAAACAATTCCCTGCCAAGTTCCACCAATTGCGGGAAATATCCCATATGGTGAACGACACTTGTAAGTCCTCTCGACTTATAAGGAAAAAACACTCTTGTAAAATCCTTACGGCTTACGAGGGAAAGTATCACTTAGAAGTCCTCACGACTTCTAAGGAGAACATACACCTACGAGATCCTCACGACTCGTAGGGAGAAATACCTTTATGAGACCCCTACGGCTCATAAAGTCAAAAAGTCTTAGTCGACAGGATCTTAACCCTGTAGGGTTCCTAGGCACACTAATGAGGTCTCACAAGGCATCAACCATGCCAATTTTAAATTTTACAAGTGCCGAGAAACCCTAATACGGATCGTTAACTAGAATTTTAGGCGAAACAAGCAACTAGTTAACAACTTAACTAAGTGAACGGAAATACAACCTTTGTAGATCCGGTCCATCACTTCCTAAGCTCCGCGATGATGTCCCTCCGCTGTCCAAATCGGATCCCGGACTCTAGCGTCGGCTTCATCGGAAGAATGGGCGGGCTTGGTCGTCGGCTTCGATGCCGAAGATGATCTACGTCGAGGCAACACAAGATCAAGCTCCCACTTCACCAAGTCAAGAAACTTGTGAAGAAAACACCCTATACTACTTGGCAAGAGGTAGAGGATGAAGAAATAGGAAGTGGGTTCACTTTAGAATTGGATTTCTCACTCATTTTCAAGAGTTGCCATTGTTGGTAGCAAGCTTCTTCATGTTGAAGATGAAGAAGAAGAAGATCAAAGAATTATGATAAGTTCTTTCCAAATAGAAAATAAAAGAATACTTATCATAAACCAACCATGGTCAAGTGTAGAGAATGAACTAGGGTTATGTGGAATGGTTAGGGTTAAGCATGAGACAAAATGGTCACTTAGTCAATGCTTCATGAAGCTTCAATATACAAACAAAGAAAGCCACCATTTTCTCTTTATGCTTATTATTTTCGAAAAGGAATAAATAAATAAATAAATGAATAAGAAAACAAAACCCTAACCATTCATATAACCATGGTTTAATCTTTACACAAACCCAAGTTTGCATGCATCATCAAACATGATACAATCAAGTGCACAAAAATATATCACATATACAACTTGTGAACTTCAAGTGAGAAAATCCTTTCAAAGTGAACCAATACTAGTTAATGCAAAGTAATATATCAAATATATAATTATGCATTAAATCATTAAATCAACACTCGATTTAACGATCCGGTCATATCGCATACAACCGACTAATATCCAATGTATCGGCTTATCGAATCAATCCTTGATTCGATAACTAGGTTATATCGCATACAACCAGTCGATACATTCATCGCGAGAATAGAATACGGTATCACATACACGCATTATTCTCGGTCCCGCACATATCTCATATGCGCACCTATTTCGTTTCGCTTGAGCCAGGAAACCTCTGTGTAGGACTCTAAAGACTCGTTAATACGCCGGCAGCGGATGATGATCATATCAAACACCCACAAGCCGCAAGCGGTCTGCTAAACGTAACGGCCACCCGGGTATTGAGCGATCAGAAGATCGACGAGCAAGCCCGCTCATACTCCTGTGAATCCAACCAGTAACACTTACCGCACAGTCCGGTCTGTTCGTCTGATATGTCGCATATCTCGCCTAGGGGTGGTAAACGTCAGACCCCAATAGCTCGATAAGTCGTGTCGATATGAGGTCTCTAACAATTCGAGAAACTACTGGTAACACTTACCAGTAAATCTCAGCAACCCTGGCCAGGGATTTTCGGTTATAGCCAATCGAACACAGCGCAACATCAACTCCCTATACCGGGAGAGACGAATCCCCTCCTATCGCTCATTGCCTCCATGTGATTCGGGACTGTACCCAAAAGCCACCGTTTTGCACGCCCTCTTGGACGTGGTAAGGTGGAAATCAAAGCACAGTGGGAACCACACAAGACTCTATAACGATCTCGGGTCAACAGACTACTCTGTACCAGTGTCACTAGAGAACTGCCATCTGACGTAAGGTATAATACCATCTGAGAGTTCTCGGCGAGTCCGTCCAGTGTACCCAGTCTCTACTGAGCACACGTATATCATCTCTGATGTCAAACACCAATGGATATGGGATCATCCATCGCCCATCAGTATGGGTCGAGAAGGTATACGCTAGTCTGCTCTGGTATATCGATGCCCTGTCTCGATACACCCACGACTAGGGACCTTGAAGGATGTACTTATGGACTACCATGTCCCCACTAGTATGATCTGTATCATAGTCCAGGTAGTCAAGTACACATCCTAAGGGCTTTACCAACATGTAACAGAGAGACAATCAATATACACGTTAAGGTAAAGAGCAACCAGATAGCATACTATCATGTCGAGCAAGAAAGTCCTCCCTATATATGTCCAAGCATCCACTACAATATACATCCTATGTATAGTAATGGCCTCTAGGGCATACATATAACTAACAATCTCCTACTTGCACTAGGGCCATCTGATAGCAGTGGTTGTAGTATCTCGTACTCAACCATCCCATAAAAGTCTTTCTCTGGGAAAAGGCCTTTGTGAGTGGATCCGCCGTGTTGTCCTCTGAGTCTACTCTCCTAACCTCGATCACCCTGGAGATCAACCATCTCTATGATCAGGTGACACTGCCTTAGAATATGTCTGGATCACTGATGGGACCGGCGTTCCTTGGCATAAGCCACAACACCATTGTCACACAATGGGAGGAACAAAGTTCATCTCATGAACTAATATACACCCAGACTGCCTCTTTGGTAGCATGTTAAGTAGCGATGTATCCAGCCTTTATCGTCTAGTATGCCACGGTATCTAGCTTAGAACTTTTCCAACATACCGTCCCTCCACTGAGGGTAAAGACAATGCCTGTGACTGACATTCAGTCGTCCTTATCACTCTGGAACCTTTCTAGTGATTCTCCCCAGAATCAATTGATACCGTCTCACTACAACTAGTGAGAATCCTAACATCCATTTAGATCTATCTCATAGATCCAATATCCAGGATTTAGGAGGTATCATTTTGATCCTATATGGAGAATCATTGTGATAAGCGGAGATTGACCGAGCGTTGCATAGGAAACTCCTTTCTTATCAAGAGTATGTCATCCACGTACTCTACGAGGATCATCACCATACTCCCTACTACCTTTTTGTATATACAAGGTTCATCTACCATTTTGATGACGTCAAACTGTTTGACTACTACATCAAAACAGATGTTCCAACTCCGCGATACCTGCTTTGTCCTATAAATCATCTTGTACACGTTTCCGCTGCTCCCACTGTCTACGAAGCCCTCTGGCTGTGTACTTATAGACGTTCTCTTCTAAAACATCATTTAGAAAAGCAGTCATGGCACCCAACCGCCAGATATCGTAGTCATGGTATGTAGCCGTGGCAAGTAGGATCTGGATGGACTTAAGCATAGCCACTTGAAAAGGTTTCATCATTATCCACGCCTGGTCATGACGAAAAGCTTTAACAAGTCTAGCTTTGAAAGTCTCAACTTTTCCATCTACACCAAGTAATCTTCTCAAGATATACTTGCTCCTGATGGGGATTTAACCCTTCAGATATAGCAATCAAAGTCCATACTTTGTTGGTGTACATGGATTCCATCTCAGATCGCTAAGCATCCAGCCATTCTTACAGAGTCCCACTCCTGATGGCCAGCTCGAAACTAGTTGGGTCATCATCTCATGATGCAATCCTCGCTCCCACTGTTATAGAGAAACCGAAATATCTCTCAGGTGGGTGAGGAACCCTACTAGATCAGCGGAGAGGCTGAGGTTCGTTGGAATCTACTGAATCCTTTGGTTCTACCAAATCATCTGTTGTTGTTTGTATAGCTGGAACCTTTCCAGTTGTACATAACAGAGCTTGCCTCGAGTTTGTCCGGATTATGCTTTTAGATATAGCCCGGACAACCCTAAATCTTAACTAACTTAGGAGATGGGCTCTTCCCTTATCATATCAAATATGAAGTGGTAGGCAACTGATTTGATTTGAACCCTATTCAATAGGTATGCAGCTTCTCAAGTGCATAACTCCCAAAAGGAAACAGGTAACTCAGTAGTACTCATCATTGAGCGCACCATATCGAATAGGGTGCAATTGCTCCGCCCCGATATACCATCATGCTATGGTGTATTCGGAGGAGTAATGCTGAGAGAGAATCTCATTCTCCTTTAGAAAAGTCCATGAATTCCGTGCTCAAGTATTCTCCTCCCTGATCACATCAAAGGACATAATACTTATACCCTCTATTGGTTCTCTACTTCTAGCTTATATTCTTTGAATATCTCAAAAGGTTCGGACTTGTGTTTCAACAGGAACATATGTCTGAATCTTGAGAGATCATCAGAGAATGTAATGAAGTACAAAGAACCGGTCTTGGCATGTGTAGACAGGGGACCTTTATACATCATCATGTATCATCCCAAGAGTTTACTAACTCTTTCTCTGTTTCCAGTAAACAGAGCTATGGTCATCGTATCTTTGTGACATGACTGGCAAGTTTCATAAGATGTAAATTCAAACAGATTTAAATATGCATCTAAATGTAACTTCAGCTAGTCAGGTCGCATTGATATGACCTAGTCTACAATGCCGTAAGAAGGATTCGTTCATTTCTGAACTTTTCTTCTTGTGTGTGTTCCGTATACTAAAGAACTGTAGTTTGATTTAGAACATCAATGCTTTTAGATAACGTGCCTGAACTGATCAACTTTTGATATAGGAAATGTTCAAAACATTATCCAACAATACAAAATTTTATCATTTCTTTACTGATAAAGAGACTGATATGATTTTGTATATCAGGTTCGGTATCTAATAACATTCGTTCAGAATCAATGTATTGGTAATACAGGGTGACAGTGACCAACAGACTTGGCTGCAACTCTTGCCCTATTTTCTGCCTCATGAAACTTATCACCCGTTCTCAGTCCTCTACCTTTCTGTAGCTCTATGTAACAGATTACATATCTGGGATCCTGATCTGGTATCACATACCCAGGATGCGGAGGATACTGAGAAACAGTTCTTTGTAATGAACACACCCGAAGATGATGCATCAGCATGCACTCTCTTCGTTTGGGCGGCATAGGAATTCTGTTATTCCCCAATTTCCTGCTCTGTCTTATAACAATTATAAGTTGGAGCGGGACCAACGTTCCCCAGCTCAGTTTAACAAGCGGGTTCGGTCAATAATCCGTATTATTATCTTGATTAAGGCATGATATGGTCTCTACCTGGAGAGAGAGAGAAGAAAACACTCAGCGTGCGCTCTTGCAAGAATAGATTGGTTATTATTTTATCTAATCAGGATGGCTCCCACTGCTTTTTATCAAATCTTCCTTCAAACCCTAAAAGGAAAGACTAGCCGGGATTAATTACACACTACAAGTTCGCCAATCTTTCAGCCAGGCCAGTGTCGGTACTTTGAGGGAGGTCCCCGTGCTTTCGCACGAACCTAATTAATGAAAACCTCGTTTTCCTAGAGGCGTAACCCTGTTGACACCTTTCTAGACACCTAGTTGATCGGCTAGTTGCAATGTGTAAAACTCTCCCAGGAGTAACTCTTACTCGCAGCGGGTATCGGGATCCAACTATCTCATAGAAGGTATGCAATCTCATTGCAAATTTCAACACTTGAAATTCCCGATAATATTTTGCCCCTAGCAGCTATATGACCTTAACATAGTCAACAAATCATAAGTGCTAGTCAAGTTCAACCCGTCATTTCCCGATTGAATTAAACCCACCCACACGACCCTTAACATAGTCAACAAAGTCGCACGACTACCCTAATCCAATCGCATCATATGCTTATACAGATAAGCACTAATTAGCTACCGCACACTACGCCTTAACATAGTCAACAAACGTAGCACGAATACTAACTAGTACTTATCTGAAATGACGGAGGGCTACGTCAGGTTTTTCTGAAAACCTATTGCGTAATGAACTTGATATTGTTGTAGAATCAAATGATTTTAAAATGGAGTGTTTTTTAGGCTTTTCTAGTTTTGCTAAAGGAGTCACTCCCGGTGAAGGGATCGTCGGTCCTTTCCTCGTCGAATGAGGTGCGGGATATATCATATATATCACTGTGCAAAGCAAAAACTTTTAAAAGCAATCAAAAGACAAGCCGAGTGTGTAGCATCTTCCAGTTATTGCTAAAGGAGTCACTCCCGGTGAAGGGATCTCGGTCCTTTCTTCATCGAATAAGGTGCAGGATATATCATATATATCTCTGTGCAAAGCAAGAACTGTAGCTACCCTTTTTATTTTGAAATTCGATTCTACAACATCTTTAGGTTTCTTTTACTTTCATTAATCACATTAATGAAGTCCCATCATTTAAGTACCTAAACATCATAGATAAATACGACGTACACTTATGCCATCCGCATTCGCCTCGATGTCCCCTCGTGCACCGTTAGGTTAGGTAACTAACGGCAGAGCGGGGCAGGGCTAGCGCGGGTGTAAAACATAAGTAACGCCTATATAATATATCATATATACTATATAAAGTATCCATCACAGAACATCACATGATCACATCACAGATATCGCAGCAGAAGAAACATATGAAATATTGGATATACTAGGACGTCCGTGTTTTCAATACGAGCCAGTATAAAACACGGATTCCACGGTCGTGATGAATAGCCAAACCCACACCCCTAGACCCCTACGAGAGCGGCAAGAAACCCTACCAATTCTAGAGTTAGGAGACCCGGACTCGACTCCTCGAGTTGGTCTCCCACTGGACTCCAGAACCCGGTTACTTGTGCTCCCCTCCTTGGGTCTATCCTAGTGCGGAAAAGTAAATAATATACAAAGGGTGACATCTTCCGCAACCTGGAAGTGCCCCAATAAAAGAATATTACATACAAGTTTTTACATGAATGAAAATGAAAAACACTCATCTCACATAAAAACCCCCGGGCTATTCAAACACGACGATCCAATATGACATATCCAGCAATACATAACATCACATGTCATCAACGTAAGTAAATATGCGCATCCCAATTGTCGTTGACATATAGCAACGAAACCGGCGATATCACATATTACACTTACGGTCACAGAAAAGAAAGTGTAAAACTACAACAGTTGGAATCCGCAACCTCCATAGACATCGCATGCCTAATCAAATGAATTACTTAGACATCGCATGCCTAACAATTATAAACCCCGCATTTTAGTCTCAAAATCGAAAACTCTTTTCAATATCAAGTCGGGCAATTCAACAAGATTCCCGACATCCTGATCGAATGCTCGTCGCAAACTTCAGTAGACGGCTGCACCCCCGATGCCGTCGACGAAGTGCACCAAGGCGGAACACCGCTGCCACGAGCACCCGAACGGATGCTTTCGGCGACGGGGTTCTCCTACAGTCACTTGGTCGGGGCTGTGGAGCGAGGCTGTCTATTAAGTTTACCCGGCGAGTATCCGCGTATGCTACGTGATTGCGACGGACTTTTGATCACATCAAAATTCCGTGGCAACCGATCAAGTGAGACTAAACTGCTAGATTTATAACATTCATTCAGTTATCTCATAACTACTTGTGAATTCCAAATGTTGTAAAGCATTCCGAATAAGATAGAAAATGTTAAACTTTCCGATCGAACAATCGAACACCCAAGTTTTCCCGAAACAGCTCAACTCATGAAATAAGTTCAAAGACATTCACTTCGTGCCTCAGTACCAACGGTCCAGCCGTAGAAGGGTCAAGCCAACGCCTCACATGTGGCACGCCGTACTGCCCCAAACCCGAAGGTTCAAAGGGCAGTTCAAGACGGTCACATAATCGAGTTAAGGTTTGTTGTCTTCTAGAGGGACCATCGCGTTACTTGCACTACTTAGAACGTCTTTAAACCTCGGAAAAATCCAACACTTGGAAATTTTCCGGCAGGGGAAAAATTGGGTATTTATATCCGGTCGAACTTTTTAACATATTCAAAAATATCCGGAAAGCCACATAGACAAAGCTTGATAATCCGATCTAATCGGCGAACTCCCAAAACACCCCAGAAAACTCAACTCTTGAGTGATATTTAAAAATACCCAGAGAACTCAGCACTTGATAAAGGAAGTTACTGTGCAAAATAGGGAGGGTGACGTCACACTATTGCCGCGGAACCGCCGCATAAGCTAGGCTTATACCGCGGTTCCGCCGCAATCTTGAAGTATCCTTGATCAAATTTTTCACCGTAATTCTTATAATCCCCTGCTGAATTTTTTAAGCATTTTTAATCTGCAAAAAACCCTGTTTTTGGAAAAAGTCCAGAGAGCATTTTGGAAATGGGATTTCGGTTCGATCGGACTTCAAACTCCGTCTACGCATCGCCTAAGGCTCTAGCTAGGCTCTGATACCACTGTAGGGTTCCTAGGCACACTAATGAGGTCTCACAAGGCTCAACCATGCCAATTTCAAATTTTACAAGTGCCGAGAAACCCTAATACGGATCGTTAACTAGAATTTTAGGCGAAACAAGCAACTAGTTAACAACTTAACTAAGTGAACGGAAATACAACCTTTGTAGATCCGGTCCATCACTTCCTAAGCTCCGCAATGATGTCCCTCCGCTGTCCAAATCGGATCCCGGACTCTAGCGTCGGCTTCATCGGAAGAATGGGCGGGCTTGGTCGTCGGCTTCGATGCCGAAGATGATCTACGTTGAGGCAACACAAGATCAAGCTCCCACTTCACCAAGTCATGAAACTTGTGAAGAAAACACCCTATACTACTTGGCAAGAGGTAGAGGATGAAGAAATAGAAAGTGGGTTCACTTTAGAATTGGATTTCTCACTCATTTTCAAGAGTTGCCATTGTTGGTAGCAAGCTTCTTCATGTTGAAGATGAAGAAGAAGAAGATCAAAGAATTATGATAAGTTCTTTTCAAATAGAAAATAAAAGAATACTTATCATAAACCAACCATGGTCAAGTGTAGAGAATGAACTAGGGTTATGTGGAATGGTTAGGGTTAAGCATGAGACAAAATGGTCACTTAGTCGAAGCTTCATGAAGCTTCAATATACAAACAAAGAAAGCCACCATTTTCTCTTTATGCTTATTATTTTCCAAAAGGAATAAATAAATAAATAAATGAATAAGAAAACAAAACCCTAACCATTCATATAACCATGGTTTAATCTTTACACAAACCCAAGTTTGCATGCATCATCAAACATGATACAATCAAGTGCACAAAAGTATATCACATATACAACTTGTGAACTTCAAGTGAGAAAATCCTTTCAAAGTGAACCAATACTAGTTAATGCAAAGTAATATATCAAATATATAATTATGCATTAAATCATTAAATCAACACTTGATTTAACGATCGGGTCATATCGCATACAACCGAGTAATATCCAATGTATCGGCTTATCGAATCAATCCTTGATTCGATAACTAGGTTATATCGCATACAACCAGTCGATACATTCATCGCGAGAATAGAATACGGTATCACATACACGCATTATTCTCGGTCCCGCACATATCTCATATGCGCACCTATTTCATTTCGCTTGAGCCAGGAAACCTCTGTGTAGGACTCTAAAGACTCGTCAATACGCCGGCAGCGGATGATGATCATATCAAACACCCATAAGCCGCAAGCGGTCTGCTAAACGTAACGGCCACCCGGGTATTGAGCGATCAGAAGATCGACGAGCAAGCCCGCTCATACTCCTGTGAATCCAACCAGTAACACTTACCGCACAGTCCGGTCTGTTCGTCTGATATGTCGCATATCTCGCCTAGGGGTGGTAAACGTCAGACCTCAATAGCTCGATAAGTCGTGTCGATATGAGGTCTATAACAATTCGAGAAACTACTGGTAACACTTACCAGTAAATCTCAGCAACCCTGGTCAGGGATTTCCGGTTATAGCCAATCGAACACAGCGCAACATCAACTCCCTATACCGGGAGAGACGAATCCCCTCCTATCGCTCATTGCCTCCATGTGATTCGGGACTGTACCCAAAAGCCACCGTTTTGCACGCCCTCTTGGACGTGGTAAGGTGGAAATCAAAGCACAGTGGGAACCACACAAGACTCTATGACGATCTCGGGTCAACAGACTACTCTGTACCAGTGTCACCAGAGAACTGCCATCTGACGTAAGGTATAATACCATCTGGGAGTTCTCGGCGAGTCCGTCCAGTGTACCCAGTCTCCACTGAGCACCCGTATATCATCTCTGATGTCAAACACCAATGGATATGGGATCATCCATCGCCCATCAGTATGGGTCGAGAAGGTATACGCTAGTCTACTATGGTATATCGATGCCCTGTTTTGATACACCCACGACTAGGGACCTTGAAGGATGTACTTATGGACTACCATGTCCCCACTAGTATGATCTGCATCATAGTCCAGGTAGTCAAGTACACATCCTAAGGGCTTTACCAACATGTACAGAGAGACAATCAATATACACGTTAAGGTAAAGAGCAACCAGATAGCATACTATCATGTCGAGCAAGAAAGTCCTCCCTATATATGTCCAAGCATCCACTACAATATACATCCTATGTATAGTAATGGCCTCTAGGGCATACATATAACTAACAAACCCTGTTTGCTAAGCTACCTTTGTTCAAATTAGCAAAGGCAAATGATGATTCGCTCCTGGCGATATCCCAGTTGCAGCGATGCTGATGCCTAAAAAGGTATCAAACTTCAAGTCCTCTCAAGGCAAATGATGATTCGCTCCTGGTAATATCCCAGTCGCAGCGATGCTGATGCCTAAACGGGTGTCAAACTCCAAGTCCTTTCACGGCAAATGATGATTCGCTCCTGGCAATATTCCAGTCGTAGCGATATTGATGCCAATGTTGGTATCAGATTCCAAACTCGCAATAAAAAACAGCAGCGATTAAAAAAATGCATATGAAATAGCCGAAATGATGGGGCAACTCACTATAAAAATCAGCGAGCAAAAATATGCATATAAAAACAGCCAAAATGTTTGGGTAACTCGCAATAAAAAGCAGCGAGTAAAAATAAAAAAATAGCCAAAATGACAGGGCACCGCGTTAAAAAGCCGAATTCCCACGTGAGGCGCCGAGTATTTCATTTTGGGCGCTCATGTGAGTTTCATGTGAGATGCTGGGCTTATGTTTCGAGCGCTCACATGGAAAGCACGTGAGATGTTGAGCTTCTCTTTTATGAACGTTCATGTGTGTTTCACGTGAGGCGTCGGGTTCCTTTAAAGATTTAATCTCTTTTTATAGAAGTTTAACTTTTGTTTCATGGCGTTTTGGCCATTAATGATCACTAAGATCTCTGTTTTGAAGATCTGAGATCAATTTTATTTAAGAACCAAGTTCTTCTGTTTTTTTTATAAGAACTAAGTTCTTTATGTAGGGTTAAACCCTATTATTATTATTTTTTTGAAGGAATTAAATTCCTGGAACTTGTGTCTTTTCTCTCTTTTCTTTTGATCTAGTTCTTTTCCCTAGATTTTGCGTCTGAAGAACAGAACCTCCCCGATGAGAATTAAATTCTCAATTTGTGGGGAGATTTTCTTTTCAGATCTCAGATTAGATAAAGAATTAAGTTCTTTTTATGAAGGGTTAAACCCTTGTTTTTTATTTTATACTAGGCAAAGGAGATATATTAATCTTTTCTTTTCTTTACCTAGGATTTGGAATGAGCGAGGATCTTCTTCTTTTTTCAGGAGAATTAAATTCTCAATTCTTGTGGAAAACTTATGGGGTCGATTCTTGATTTGAGACATAAATTTTCGGATCCTTTATATAGGGGAGGCAGATTTGTTGATTAGTTTGAGGAAATCTATCATTTGAGAGATACCAATTGATTTAATTGGCGTCAAAATTTTTTTTAGGGGGTTTTATCCACCGTTGGATTTTTGATCCAGAGAATTTCTTTTTTTACAGAATATATTTTCTTGTTTTTAACAAGATTAGAGATATATTTTCCCATAGATAGAATTTAATTCTATCAAACAATGATTTTTAATCACCATTGGATTTTTAATCCAAGGGTGCTCTGAGTATATCTTTCTCATTTGGAAAGATTAGGAAAATATTTTTCCAAATCTAGAATTTAATTATATTATTGGATCTTTGATCCAACCGTTCTCTGTTTAACAGAGAAGACCTTTTTTCATTTAAAAACAAAGGCCAGGAAAATATTTTTCCCTAATAGAATTTAATTCTACCATCGGATCTTTGATCCAACGGCTCTGTTTAACAAAGAATGTCCCCAATTTTTAGGAAAATATTCCCCATGTAGAATTTAATTATACCCTCTTTAATTTGGGTGCCAACGCTCACGTGTTATGCACGTGGGCGCCGCCTAAGAATTTAATTCTTATATAAACAAGCGCTCATGTGCCTTACACGCCAACGCTCATGTGTGTTTCACGTGTGACGCCAGTATAGGATTTTTAAATCTTACTAAATGCTGGCGCTGGCGCTCACGTGGGAAACATGTGAGGCGCTGCCTCAATTATTATTATTTTCCCTGAGTCAACATTTTCCTTTCCAACGCCTTCTTTTAGTCAGAGCTTGGAAACAGTTCCACAATATTTTCTGTGCCGAGACTTGAATGCTTTTTCTTTATAATGTGAAGCAATATTCTTCTTCTCCTTCACAATGAAAGAACCGTTTTAACATAGAAAGAGTCATGGCCTGTAATCGCCTACATGCTTTTCGGCAGCCATGGGAGGTTCCTATTGAGGAAATTATTCCTTGTTTTGCTGCACTCTTGGCGAATCCCGCTCTTACGGATGATCAATGCGATACGGTGATGCACGAGCTCCTGACCCGTAGGGGATTTTCTTTCCCCGTCGGCTCTATTTGGCTCCGGGTGATCTTCCTGGCCGTGCTTAATGATATTCCTCCTCATCCAACCGAGATGAATCTGGTGATACTCGACGCAGCGGAGGACAAGATCGACCGCGTTCATGAGGCATGCTTGATTACCAAGCCTCTGAGGGATCGCTCCGTTCATTTGCTGAGCCAGATACGGGCTCAGTGGGCCATCATGTCTGCTTTCGCCGATGAGTACAGCATTGATCGATGGGGAGCAACTCTTCATGAGGATCGCCGCTTCGCTATGGTGGAAAAGGCTGAGAGGGCTTTAGGAAACTTTGTTTATTATTTTGTAAAGCCCTATAGTTTTGATCCCATATTTGGTGATCTCTTTCTCGTAAAATAAAATGTTTATTTAAATGCATTTCATTTATTGTTGACTGCTGAATGCTTCATTTCAAACACATGTTCTTCCTCTGATTGTATCGTTTAAACATATATTCATCTTGCACGTGTGCACGTGTTATGCGCTAACCTTCCATACGCGTATATAAACCAATATATTTTCAACGCTATTTCTCATCCAAGTATGCATATGTTTGTAAGTGAACGCTCAAACAAGTATGAACAAATTCCCCCTACTACTTTGCTTATGGGGGTATATATGTGAGTGAAGTAGTGTAGAGTGATGCATAGCATATGGCTGGTTTCGGTCGGGCGTATATAACTTTTAGAATTTCAATCTGAGAGGATAGAAAGAGGGCACCGGCGCCGTCTTCTATCATTGACTCAAATCTCAATTCTTGAGAAATGTAGTTCTAAGTCATGAGGCCCGTAAGTTGCACCTTTCTGTTTTGATGGCGGCGTCTTCTACCAATTTTGTCAATGTAGCCCACGGATAGTATACAAGAGTTTGTCTTGACCTCCTTATAGGGCAGTGATCAGTCGAAAATAATGTATTTTTAACACGGCAATTTCCCCATCTTTTGCACTCATCTAGAAGTGTTCGGTATTCATATTTCACATATTAGCAAATCAGTCGTAAAATATCAGATTGCATGTGTTAGACTTTTAAACCGGCACTTTAAGGGAAATTGACCGCATTTCATGGCATCGCATCATTTCTGTATTTGCGCAACACTTGTTTCGAGATTTGTGCAGGAAAATCAAGGAGACAGGTCAAAATTGTTATTTAGCTGATCAAACATTACGCCAACTCAATGATTTCAGATCTGGTAGCAATCTAAAGGGAGAAATACAATTCAACATATCAAAGAAAGGCCCAAAACTCAGCCCAAATCTGCACCAGAGAGCCCAAGCCCCAACTCTCCAAAAGCGCCGCTGTTCCGCTGCAGGAGCCAGCTTGCGCCGCGGAACCGCGGCGGTATTGCCACGTCAGCTCTCAAATTTTGCTGCATTATTCCTAAATCAGTGGCCAAAGCTCAGAAATACATGTCAAATTCCAGAAAACCCTCGAAGCTTCTACCAGATCAGCAAAGATCATTAAGCAAGGCTAATCTTAATTAAGCTCCTAACAAACAATTTCTAGAAGCTCCCTCCTAACTAATCACATCTAGAAGCTCCTCCTCTAACTAACTTTTGGAGGGAAATTCAAATTTCCTCAACAAACTTTTGGAGGGAAACTTAGAATTTGAAATCCTAGATCTAGGGTTGGGATGTCTATAAATAGAAGCCTAGACCTAGGGTTAAGAGGCTAATCAATCATTAGGTAATCAATTTTAGTTGGTTCAATCTTTAATCTTCTTCATTACCTCTTTCTTCATCTTCTTCCGCAAGTCTAGTGACAAGGCTTGTGCGAAACCCTAACCCTAATTCCACTCCAAATCCAAGATATTGAGTACCAATCAAGCGAGAAGCCTTCAACCTTTTAGGAGCCGAGCCGATCTCCAATCGAGCAAGTGATCCAAGCCGATCCGCGACTCACGGAGCCGAGCGAAGCCAAATCGACGATCGAGTTCTTCTTGTTGTAGTTCTTGAGCGAATGTAATGAAATTGTTGATATAAATAAAAGGTGAAATTCTTTAATCTTGCTTTCTTTAAATTCTTACATCATGATTAGATCTCAATTTGTGATTGTAGTTCTTGTTATGATGTTCGAGTAAAACTCCGCTCGTAAAGGAGTCGAGACGATCAATAGAATGATGATGTAACAAATCTTAATATGATTCTTGAGTCCTACGAGTTTTGTAAACCCTAGCAAGTTCAAGAATCGATGACCTAGTTTCGTTGCGATGCTTTTTTTGATTGTTATCGCTCGAAATTAGGGATCTACGATCGTTTCTTGAATTTACTAGAGGCTAGAATGTGAATGATATCGACGAAAGAACAATGGATAAGATGAAACCCTAGTTTCATAAGAAATCCCTAATTCTCGATCGATCATCATCGATCTAGTATCAATTCATCGAAGGATAAGAATACGTAATTGTAAGATTACATCACATCTATAGATCCGATCGATTCCTACGAGCCTCATTTCGATTCTTGAGATTTGGTTTGGAAAAATCAACAAACTATCAATTCTTGATTCTATCTTTTTCTTGTTATTAGATCTAGATTTTCTAATTCTTGAACTTCAAATACAAATCATGAATTCTTTTCTTTTATTTTCTTTAAAGTTTCGACTCATCTAATTCAAAAGACGAACGATTACACTTTCCCTGTGGACGATCCGCACTTACTAACGCGCTACAATCGACACCGTTATTGATTGCGGTCAAATATTTTTGGTTGTGATTTCTATATACTATTTTCTACATACACAATGGAAAAATCATTAAATCAAATGGCGCCGTTGCCGGGGACTATTTGATTTGATAAACACAATCGGAAATTTATGAACAATCAGGCAGCAATGCTTAGGAAATAGGTTGATATCCCCGTCGTCTAAGGCTTTTAACCATTATGAGCCGTGAGGGTGTCATAAAGATGTTTCTTCCTACGAGTCGAGACGATTTGAGAGGATCTCACAGGTGTATCCTAACGTAAAATATAGATAACCCCCATGCTTTTATGACAGGGGTCCGTTAGGTTTGTGGTACTAGCTTTAAGTACATCGTACTGTCGCGTTGGTTGAAGTATTTCTTGATATGCAGTCCCTTAGGCTGCTGTTCGAGTAGCCCCGCAACTGTCGTGTTTCCGATCCCTTCTGAGACTGGACAAGACGTCTTCAAGTAATCTTCTTAGGTTAGAATATCCATTTTACCATCGGAAGAGCAAGCGTTAGGTATTTGCCGTGCGCTTTTTACTTGAGGGTAGGCTTAATTTGAAGCCCCGATGAGTCATAACCACACCCTTCTGGGATGGGATGATCTCCAATAGCCTTTAGGCTTTGTATGTGTTGCCGTCAAGACCTGAAGTTAGGAATATGTCGTCACTTCGTTTTTTCGTTTTGGTGTCGTACCGATTCTTTGCTGAAGTAAGGTAGACATCCGTGTGATCTCTATGTTGTATATATCGCGGTCGAGATCCAGAGCTAGGAATATGCCATTGCTCCGAATTTATTTAACCCTTGCATCCGCATCCTGCTAGAATGAGGAGAAACGTTGAGCTGATCTCTAGGTTATATATATACCGTCAAGACCTGGGGTAGAATTTTGTCGTTACTCCAATTTTTGCTTTGACCCTTAGGTCCTTTTAATGACATCGCGTCTGCATCCTGCTTAAACGTCAAGATGCTCTCTAGGGTGTAGATGTTGCCATGGAGATATGGAGTTAGGACTATGCTGTCACTCTACTTTGGTTTGACCCTTGGGTCCTTGTTGACGTCGTGTCTGTACTTTGCTGGAGTAAGAAGGATGTCCAAATAGTCTCTAGGCTATAGATGTGCCGTCAAGACTTGGAGCTAGGGTTTCGCCATTACTCTATATTTGCTTTGACCCTTGGGTCTTTTTGATGACGTCAGTTTGCATCCTGCTGGAATGAGAAGAACGTCGAGTTGATCTCTAGGTTATAGATGTTGCCATCGAAATCTGGAGCCATTTTGACGCAGCATGGTGGGAAAATATGGTTCCCTTTCATTTGCGCAATTTGTGTTCATGGGTTGTATACAAGCGTTAGTATCGAACTATTTGCAGAGCAGAATTTTATTATTTTATTATATATGTTTTTATTTATTTCCGCGATGCTCTATCTTTTAAGATTTTATATCGCGAAAGTCGCGCTTGCCCAATCATTTCGGCTATTTTTCGCGGTGCCCAATCATTTCGGCTATTTTATATGCATATATTTTTTGCTCACTAATTTTTATTGTGAGTTGCCCCATCATTTCGGCTTTTTTATATGCATATATTTTTTGCTCGTTGAATTTTATTGTGAGTTTCCCCATCATTTCGGTTTTTTTTAATTTGTTACTCGTTGCTTTTTATTGCGACTTGAGAATTTGGAATCTGATACCAATCTTGGCATTAGCATCGCTACAACTGGAATATTGCCAGGAACGAATCATCACTTGTCTTTGTTGATTTGGACAAAGGTGGCTTAGCAAACAGGTTAGGATCCTGTCGACTAAGACTTTTTGACTTTATGAGCCGTAAGGGTCTTATAAAGGTATTTCTCCCTATGGGTCGTAAGGATCTCATAGGTGTGTTTTCTCCTTAGGAGTCGTGGGGATTCCAAAATGCATTTTCTCTTATAAGTCGTAAGGACCTTACAAGAGTATTTTCTCCTTGTAAGTAGAGAGAATTACAAGTTTCGTTCACCATATGGGGATATTTTATTTGATTGTATCCCAAGAATCCATCCATGAAAGAGATGACTTCGTGAGTGGACGTGTTATCGATCATCAGTTCGGTAACGGGCACTGGGAAGTCATCTTTCGGGCACGCTTTGTTGAGATCCTGAAAGTCCACGCAGATGTGAACCGTCCCATTTTTCTTCATCACTGGACCGATATTAGCGATCTAGTCTGGATATTGAACCTCTTGGATGAAGTCGGAGTCGATTAGTTTCTTGACTTCAGCTTTGATACTCATCTCAAGTTCGAGTAGCATCCTTCTTGGCGCCTGTTTGACTGGCTTTATGTCTGGCGATATGACCAGTTTATGTACTGCTACTTTTGGATCTAGATCCGGTAATGACAAATGATGAGTCGCTCCTGGCAACATTCCAGTTGTAGCGATACTGATGCCTAATCAGGTATCAAACTCCAAGTCTTCTTACGGCAGATGATGAGTCGCTCCTGGTGATATTCCAGTTGTAGCGATACTGATATCAAAACTGGTATCGGACTCAAAGTCCCCAACTCACAATAACAACTAGCGAGTAAAAAAAAACAAAAAACAAACAAACAAAAATATTGAAATAGCCGAAATGATGGGACAACTCGCAATAAAAATCAGCGAGTAAATAAAATGAAATAGCCGAAATGATTGAGCACCGCGAATAAATAGCCGAAATGATTGGGCAATCGCGACTTTCGTAATATGAAAAGCTGGAATGATAGAAGATCACAGAAATAAATAAATAAAAAGAGAGAGAAAAGAAATATCTATGGAATTTTTCCCTACAAGCAAGTCTATATTGACTTTTGTATAGAATCTATGGGCACAAACAGCTGAAAGTGAGCAATATGCTTCACCAAATGCTACCAAGTAAGGAACACTTCGGCAAAAATTTGAGCCTCAGCGGCGCCATATAAGCCCAAAGACTACTGAGAGCTATTTCGTCCCCCAAAGGATTTGGTGGAAACTTCTTAAGCAAATCAAAAGTGGAGTAACGACATATTCCTAACTCCAGGTCTCGATTGAAACTCATACAGCCTAGGGATTATTTCAGTGTTCCTTCTTATTTCAGCAGAATACAAACGCAGTGTCAGCAAGGTAGAGTGATGGTATATTCCTAACTCCGGATCTCGACGGCAACATATACAGCGTAGAGATTATATCGACGCTCCTTCTTATTCCAGCAGGGTACGGACATGACGTTGGCAAGGATCATAGGGTCAAAATAAAGTGGAGAGATGGAAAATTCCTAACTCCATATCTCAATGGCGATATATACAGCTTAGAGACTATATGGATATCCACCCTACATCAGTGAAGAATCGGCGCGACATCATCAAAGCAAAAGCAGAGCGATGACGTATTCTTAGCTCCAGATCTCGATGGCAACATATATAGCCTACAGATTATCTCGATGTTCCTTCTCATTCCAGCAGGTTGCAGACGCAACGTCAACAAGGACCCAAGGGTCAAATCAAAGACAGAATGATAGCAACTTCCTAACTTCAGGTCTCAATGGCAATATATACTGCTTAAAGACCATCTGGACGTCTCTCTTACTCCAGCAGGGTACATACATGACTTCATGAAAGCTCAAAAGAGCCAAAGAAAAGCGGAGTGATGGCATATTCCTAGCTTCGGGTCTTGATGACAATACATACAAAGCCTAAAGTAAAGACTATTGGATGTTGTCCCACCTCAGAAGGGTGCGGTCATGACTCCTCCGGGGCTCCAAATAGAGCCTAACCTCAAGGTAAAGCACCATGGCGATCCTTAACGTTGAATTTTCCGATAGTAATATGGATATTCCAATCTAAGAAGATTACTTTAAGATGTCGTGTCCAGCCTCAGAAAGGATCAGAGACACAGCAAACACGTGGCTACTCGAGTCGCAATCTAAGGGACTGCATGTCGAGAAGATATCAACCAACGTGATGGTACGATGGACTTAACCTAGTACCATAAACCTAACGGACTCCTATTATAAAAGAGGTTATGTATGTTAACGTTAGGATGAGTTTATCCGTATGCCTAAGGGAAGGATAAACTGAATGCTCTGGGATGAGTAAATAAATTAAGCCAGGCCACTTCAGCACAAACGATGAAGTGAAGAAGCCACTTACGGGTCTTCTCGACTCATAAGGAGAAAAACACTCTTATGAGATCCTTATGACTCTCAAGAGAAAAGACACTTAGGAGTCCTCACGAATTCTAAGGAGAAAATACACGTACGAGATCCTCTTGACTCGTAGGGAGAAATACCTTTATGAGTCTCTCACATCTCATAAAGTTGAAAAGCCTTATATGACATGGATCTAAACCTATTTCCTAAGCCATCGCTGCCTTACGAACTTTCTCCATACTGACTACCGTATACTATCCATGGACCACATATGATAAAGTTGCATCCGAGACATCCTCCATTGGCTAACCAAGATATCAATGAAGAGAAGAAGCCACTTGCGTGTCCTCTCGACTCGTAAGAAGATAACTCTCTTGTAGGATCCTTACGACTTGCAAGGGAAAACGACGGAATCCTTATGACCCCTAAGAAGAATATGCATCTATGAGATCCTCTCGACTTGTAAGGGGAAATACCTTCATGAGACCCTTATGGCTCAAGAAAATTGGAAAGCCTTAGGTGACAGGGATCTAACCCTGTTTGCTAAGCCATCAAATCTATGGCGATGCATTACTTTGCACTACTTAATCTACGTATATACTTACGTGGGCAAAGTAGTGGAGGGCATTTTTTCCCGCCAAAATTTTTGGCTTAAGGTTATGAAAACCCCAAAGCGGGTATTTTAAACATAATAAAATGGAGTTCTAAGCTTAAGCTTTGAAAATCCCAAAATGAATGTTTAAAGTAAATAAATAAAATAAAAAGAACTCAGATTCATAGCCCACGTGATGAAATGACTTAGGCGTTGCCTCACATGATATCCACGTGAGCGCCAGTGCCATCTCTTCGGTAGCGCCTAACGTGATATCCACGTGGTGCTCGTGCCGTCTCTTCGGAAACGTCCACGTGCAGGGCACATGACACATATACCAACCCCTTAGGCAGCGCTTTACGTGCATAGCACATGGCGCCGCCATCAAGGGTTGTGAAGCGCTTATTTCAGATAGAATTAAATTATATATGGGAAATATTTCCCTAATCTTTTTAAACAAGAAAGACCCACTCTGTTAAACAGAGGGCTTTTGGATTAAAGATCCAACAGTGATTACAAATCACCGTTTAATCATAATATAGAATCGAATTCTATGTATGGAAGATATCTCCTCAAATTTTTTAAACAAACAAGAGAGATATGTTCTGTTAAACATAAAGCCTTTGGCTAAAAAATCCAACGATGAATACAATTCACCGGTTGATCTTTAAGATCAATTTGATTGATTATGAAATCAATCATGATTTCTCAAATAAGAGATTCCATCAACAAATTGATCTTTTTAGTCTTCTATAAATAAGAGCTAGGAGATTAAATCTCAGAGAGGAGAGACCCCCCATAAGCTTCCACAAAACTGATAATTTCATTCTCCTTGAAGATCATCTTCGTCCTCAAAAACCCTAGGTAAAAACAATGGAGAAATATATCTTCGTTTACCTATCATATATATAAAAACAGGGTTTGACCCTTCATAAGAACTTAGTTCTTTCTCTGGATCTAAGATCCATAAGACAAGTTTTCCACAAAATGGGAATTTAATTCTTACGGAGGGATCTTGATCTTAAACTCAAGATCCAGAATAAAAACTTTGGTATTCTGCCCACCATCATAAGAGAAAGAATAAGGAAAGATGTGTTAGTTATATGTATGCCCTAGAGGCCATTACTATACATAGGATGTATATTGTAGTGGATGTTGGGACATATATAGGGAGGACTTTCTTGCTCGACATGATAGTATGCTATCTGGTCACTCTTTACCTTAACGTGTACTCAGATTGTCTCTCTATTACATGTTGGTAAAGCCCTTAGGATGTGTACTTGACTACCTGGACTATGATGCAGATCATACTAGTGGGGACATGGTAGTCTATAAGTACATCCTTGAAAGTCCCTAGTCGTGGGTGTATCGAGATGGGGCATCGATATACCAGAGTAGACTAGCGTGTACCTTCTCGACCCATACAGATAGGCGATGGATGATCCTATATCCATCGGTGTTTGACATCAGAGATCATATACGGGTGCTCAGTAGAGACTGGGTACACTGGACGGACTCGCCGAGAACTCCCAGATGGTAATATACCTCACGTCAGATGGCAGTTCTCTGGTGACACTGGTACAGAGTAGTCTGTTGACCCGAGATCGTCATAGAGTCTTGTGTGGTTCCCACTGTGCTTTGATTTCCATATTACCACGTCCAAGAGGGCGTGCAAAACGGTGGTTTTTGGGTACAGTCCCGAGTCACATGGAGGCAATGAGCGATAGGAGGGGATTCGTCTCTCCCGGTATAGGGAGTTGATGTTGCACTGTGTTCGATTGGCTATAACAGGAAGTCCCTGGCCAGGGCTGATCAGAGAATTGCTGGTAAGTGTTACCAGTAGTTTCTCGACCCGTTATGAGCCTCATATCGACACGACTTATCGAGCTATTAGGGTCTGACGTTTACCACCCCTAGGCAAGATATGCGACATATCAGACGATCAGACCGGACTGTACGGTAGTGTTACTGGTTGGATTCACTAGAGTGTGAGCGGGCTTGCTCGTCGATCTTCAGATCGCTCAATACCCGGGTGGCCGTTACGTTTAGCAGACCGCTTGCGGCTTGTGGGTGTTTGATATGATCATCATCTGCTGCCGGCGTATTGACGAGTCTTTAGAGTACTACACAGAGGTTTCCTGTCTCAAGCGAAACGAAATAGGAGCGCATATGAGATATGTGCGGGACCGAGAATAATGCGTGTATGTGATACCGTATTTCATTCTCGCGATCAATGTGTCGGATGGTTGTATGCGATATAACCTAGTTATCGATTCAAGCGTTGAATCGATAAGCCGATACATTGAATACTAGTCGGTTGTGTGCGACATGACCGAATCATTGAATCAAGTGTTGATTTAATGATTTAATACATAATTATATATTTGATATATTACTTTGCATTAACTAGTATTGGTTCACTTTAAATGGATTTTCTCACTTGGATTGTGCACATTGTATATGTGATATACATTTGTACATTTGATTGTATCATGTTTGATGATACATGATAGTTTGGTGTATGGATTAAACCATGGTTGGTCAATGATTAGGGTTTCTTTTGCTTCATTTATTCATTTATTTATCCATTTTGTTTATTTTAGCAAAAGAAAATAATGAAGAGATAATGGTGGCTTTCTTTGTTTGTTTATGAACCTTCATGAAGGTTTGACCAAAGTGACCATTTTGTCTTCATGTCTTAACCCAACCATTCACTAACCCTTGTTAATTCTCTACACCTAACCATGGTATGCTTATGATAAGAATGGATTTTCTTTTCTATTTGATATTATTCATATCATAATATTTACCTTCTTCTTCTTCCTTTCTTCACTTGAAGAAAGCAAGCTCCATCAATGGTGATTGATGGAAATGAGTGAGAAATCCAATTCTAAAGTCTACCAACTTCCTATTTCTTCATCCTTTACCTCTTGCCAAGTAGTAGAGTGTGTTTCCTTCACAAGTTATCATGGTTTGGTGAAGGTGGAGCTTGATCTAGCGATGCCTCGACGTAGATCATCTTCGGCACGAAGCCGACGACCTTGCCCGCTCGTTCTCCGATGAAGCCGACGCTAGAGCCCGAATTTGATTTGGACAGCGGAGAGGACCTCATCTCGGAGCCGTGGAGGTGGAGGACCGGATCTACAAAGGTTGTATTTCCGTATTCTCTTAGTTAAGTGTTAACTAGTTCTCTTTTCGCCTAGATTTCTAGCCAACGATCCGTAGTTTAGGGTTTCTCGGCACCGTAATTTTTGAAATGGACATGGTTGATGCCTTGTGAGACCTCACTAGAGTGCCTAGGAACCCTACAGTGGTATCAGAGCCTAGCTAGAGCCTTAGGCGAAGTCTAGACGGAATTTGAAGTCTGAACGAACCCGAAACCCGATCACAAAATACTCTCTGGACTTTTTCTGAAAACGTGGATTTTTCCCAGTTAAAAATTGCTAAAAAATTCAGCAGGAAGATCTAAGAGTTATGGTGAAATACGACATTCCAATTCATCTATACCGCCGCGGTTCCGCGGCATGATCATGGCTCATGCGGCAGTTCCGCGGCCGTACACGCCTGTCTCACTGTAAAATTTGCACTGTAACTCCTATTTTCTGATGCTGGATTTTATGGGAATTTTTAAATTTTATTCAACAGTTGAATTTTCTGGGGTTGTTTTGGGGATTCGGTGTTTCGATCGGAGTATCAGATTTTGTCTATGTGGCTTTCCGGATAAATTTTAGAATATGTTAAAAAGTTCGACCGGATATAAATACCCAATTTTTCCCCTGTCGGGAAATTTCCAAGTGTTGGATTTTTCCGTAGTTTAAAGACGTTCTAAGTAGTGCAAGTAACTCGATGGACCCTCTAGAAGACAACAAACCTTAACTCGATTATGTGACCGTCTTGAACTGCCCTTTGAACCTTCGGGTTTGGGGCAGTACGGCGTGCCACATGTGAGGCGTTGGCTTGACCCTTCTACGGCTGGACCGTTGGTACTGAGGCACGAACGAAATGTTGTTAGACTTATTTCATGTGTTGAGCTGTATCGGGAAAACTTGGGTGTTTGACTGTTCGATCGAAAAGTTTAACATTTTCTGTTTATCTGGAATGGGATACAATAATTGGAATTCACAAAAGTTATGAGATAACTAAATGAATGATATAAACATAGCAGTTTAGTCTCACTTGATCGGTTGCCACGGAATTTTGATGCGATCAAAAGTCCGTCGCAATCACGTAGCGTACGCGGATATTCGCCGGGTAAACTTAATAGACAACCTCACTCCATAGCCCCGACCAAGTGACTGTAGGAGAACCCCGTCGCCGAAAGCATCCGTTCGGGTGCTCGCGGTAGCGGTGTTCCGCCTTGTTGCACTTCGTTGACGGTATCGGGGGTGCGGCCGCCTACTAAAGTTTGCGACGAGCATTCGATCAGGATGTCGGGAATCTTGTTGAATTGCCCGACTTGATATTGAAAAGTGTTTTCGATAATGAGACTAAAATGCGGGGTTTATAATTGTTAGGCATGCGATGTCTAAGGAATTCATTTGGTCAGGCATGCGATGTCTGAGGTGGTTGCGGATTCCAACTGTTGTAGTTTTACACTTTCTTTTCTGTGACCGTAAGTGTAATATGTGATATCGCCGGTTTCGTTGCTATATGTCAACGACAATTGGGATGGACATATTTACTTACGTTGATGACATGTGATGTTATGTGTTGCTGGATATGTTATATTGGATCGTCGTGTTTGAATAGCCGGGGGTTTTTATGTGAGATGAGTGTTTTTCATTTTCATTCATGTAAAAACTTGTATGTAATATTCTTTTATTGGGGCACTTCCAGGTTGCGGAAGTTGTCACCGTTTGTATATTATTTACTTTTCCGCACTAGGATAGACCCAAGGAGGGGAGCACAAGTAACCGGGTTCTGGAGTCCAGTGGGAGACCAACTCGAGGAGTCGAGTCCGGATCTCCTAACTCTAGAATTGGTAGGGTTGCTTGCCGCTCTCGTAGGAGTCTAGGGGTGTGGGTTTGGCTATTCATCGCGACCGTGGAATCCGTGTTTTATACTAGCTCGTATTGAAAACACGGACGTCCTAGTATATCCAATATTTCATATGTTTCTTCTGCTGCGATATCTGTGATGTGATCATGTGATGTTCTGTGATAGATACAGTATCTAGTATATATGATATATTATATAGGCGTTACTTATGTTTTACACCCGTGCTAGCCCTGCCCCGCTCTGCCGTTAGTTACCTAACCTAACGGTGCACGAGGGGACATCGAGGCGAATGCGGATGGCATAAGTGTACGTCGTATTTATTTGTGATGTTTAGGTACTTAAATGATGGGACTTCATTAATGTGATTAATGAAATAAAAGAAACCTAAGATGTTGTAGAATCGAATTTCAAAATAAAAAAGGTAGCTACAGTTCTTGCTTTGCACAGCGGTATATGTGATATATCCTGCACCTTATTCGATGAGGAAAGGACCGAGATCCCTTCACCGGGAGTGACTCCTTTAGCAATAACTGGCAGATGCTACACACTCGGTTTGACTTTTGATTGCTTTTAACTGTTTTTGCTTTGCACAGTGATATATATGATATATCCCGCACCTCATTCGACGAGGAAAGGACCGACGATCCCTTCACCGGGAGTGACTCCTTTAGCAAAACTAGAAAAGCGTAAAAAACACTCCATTTTTAAAATCATTTGATTCTACAACGATATCAAGTTCATTACGCAATAGGTTTTCAGAAAAACCTGTCGTAGCCCTCCGTCATTTCAGATAAATCCTGTTTAGTATTCGTGCTGCGTTTGTTGACCTTGTCAAGGCGCAGTGTGCGGTAGCTAACCAGTATTTATCTGCTTATGCATATGATGCAGATTGGGTTAGGGTAGTCGTGCGGCCTTGTTGACCTTGTCAAGGGTCGTGCGGGTGGGTTTGATTCAATCAACAAATGACGGGTTGAACTTGACTTGCGGTCTATGGTTTGTTGACCTTGTCAAGGTCATAGATCGTTCGGGGCAAAATATTATCGGGAATTTCAAGTGTTGAAATTTGCAATGAGATCGCATACCTTCTATGAGATAGTTGGATCCCGATACCCGCTGCGAGTAAGAGTTACTCCTGGGAGAGTTTTACACATTACAATTAGCCGATCAAGTAGGTGTCTAGAAAGGTGTCAACGGGGTTACGCCTCTGGGAAAACGAGATTTACATTAATTAGGTTCGTGCGAAAGCACGGGGGACCTCCCTCAAAGTACCGACACTGGCCTGGCTGAAAGATTGGCGAACTTGTAGTGTGTAATTAATCCCGGCTAGTCTTTCCTTTTAGGGTTTGAAGGAAGATTTGATAAAAAGCAGTGGGAGCCATCCTGATTAGATAAAATAAAAACCAATCTATTCTTGCAAGAGCGCACGCTGAGTGTTTTCTTCTCTCTCTCTCCAGGTAGCGACCATATCACGCCTTAATCAAAATAATAATACGGATTATTGACCGAACCCGCTTGTTATACTGAGCTGGGGAACGTTGGTCCTGCTCCAACTTATAATTGTTATAAGACAGAGCAGGAAATTGGGGAATACCAGATTTCCCGTGCCGCCCAAACGAAGAAAGTGCATGATGATGCATCTCCTTCGGGTGTATTCGTTACAAAGAACTGTTTCTCAGTATCCTCTGAATCCTGGCTATATGATACCGGATCAGGATCCCAGATATGTAATCTGTTACATAGGGCTACAAAAGGGTAGAAAAACTGAGAACGGATGATAAGTTTCATGAGGCAGAAAACGGGGCAAGTGTTGCAGCCAAGTCTGTCGGTCACTGTCACCCTGTGTTACCAATACATTGATTCTGAACGAATGTTATTAGATACCGAACCTGATATACAAAATCATATCTGTCTCTTTATTAGTAAAGAAACGATAAAATTTTGTATTGTTGGATAATGTTTTGAACATTTCCTATATCAAAAGTTGATCGGTTCAGGCACGTTATCTAAAAGCATTAATGTTCTAAATCAAACTACAGTTCTTCGTATACAGAACACACACAAGAGGAAGAGTTCAGAGATGAACGAATCCTTCTTGAGGTACTGTAGACTAGGTCATATCAATGCGACCCGACTAGCTGAAGTTACATATAGATGCATATTTAAATCAGTTCGAATTTACATCTTGTGAAACTTGCCAGTCATGTCACAAAGATATAATGACACCAGCTCTGTTTATTGGAAACAGAGAAAGAGTTAATGAACTCTTGGGATGATACATGTTGATGTATGTAGGTCCCCTGTCTACACATGCCAGGATTGGTTCTTTATACTTCATTATGTTCTCTGATGATCTCTTTAGATTCAGACATATGTTCCTGTTGAAACACAAGTCCGAACCTTTTGAGATATTCACAGAATATAAGTTAGAAGTAAAGAACCAAAATACGGGTATAAGTATTATGTCCTATGATGAGATCAGGGAGGAGAATACTTGTGCATGGAATTCCTAGACTATTCTAAAGGAGAATGAGATTCTCTCTCAGCATTACTCCTCCGTATACACCATTGCACGATGGTATGTCGGGGCGGAGCAGATACACCCTATTTGATATGGTGTGCTCTATGATGAGTACTACTGAGTTACCTTTTTCCTTAAGGGGGTTATGCACTTGAGAAGTTGCATACCTATTGAATAGGGTTTCAATCAAATCAGTTGCCTACCGCTTCATATGTGATATGGAATGGGAAGAGCCCATGTCCTAAGTTAGTTAAGATTTGGGGTTGTCCGGCCTATGTCTAAAAGCATGATCCGGACAAGCTCGAGGCAAAGTCTGTAATGTAGAACTGGAAAGGTTCCAGCTATACAAAGTACAGCAGATGATTTGGTACAACCAAAGGATTCAGTAGATGCCAACGAACCTCAACCTCTCCGCCGATCTAGTAGGGTTCCTCACCCACCTGAGAGATACTTCGGTTTCTCTATGACAGTGGGAGCGAGGAATGCATCATGAGATGATGACCCAACTAGTTTCGAGCTGGCCATCAGGAGTGAGACTCTGTAAGAATGGCTGGATGCTTAGCGATCTGAGATGGAATCCATGTACACCAACAAAGTATGCACTTTAGTTGCTATATCTGAAGGGTTAAATCCCCATCAGGAGCAAGTATATCTTGAGAAGATTACTTGGTGTAAATGGAAAAGTTGAGACTTTCAAAGCTAGACTTGTTAAAGGTTTTTGTCATTGACCAGGCGTGGATAATGATAAAACCTTTTCAGTACCTATGCTTAACTCCATCCAGATCCTACTTACCACGGCTACATACCATGACTACGATATATGGTGGTTGGGTGTCATGACAGCTCTTCTAAAATGATGTTTTGGAAGAGAGCGTCTATAAGTACACAGCCAGAGGGCTTCGTAGACAGTGGGAGCAGCGGAAACGCGTGCAAGATGCTTTATAGGATAAAGCAGGCATCGCGGAGTTGGAACGTCTGTTTTGATGTGTTAGTCAAAGAGTTTGACATCATCAAAATGGTAGATGAACCTTGTATAAACAAAAAGGTAGTACGGAGTATGGTGAAAATCCTCGTAGAGTACGTGGATGACATACTCTTGATAGGGAAAGAGTTTCCTATGCTACGCTCGGTCAATCTTCGCTTATCACAATGATTCTCCATATAGGATCAAAATGATACCTACTAAATCCTGGATTTTGAATCTATGAGATAGATCTAATTGGATGTTAGGTATCTCACTAGTAGTAGTGAGATGGTATCAATCGATCCAAGGGAAAATCACTGGAAGGGTTCCAGGGTGATAAAGACGACTGAATGTCAGTCGCAGGCATTGTCTTTACCCTCAGTAAAGGGACGGTATGTTGGAATAGTTCCAAGCTAGATACCGTGGCATACTAGACGATAAAGGCAGGATACATCGCTACTTAAGATGCTACCAAAGAGACAGTCTGGATGTATACATGTTCATAAGATGAACTTTGTTCCTCCCATTGTGTGACAATGGAGTTGTGGCTTTTGCCAAGGAACGTCCGTCCCATCAGTGATCCAGACATATTTTAAGGCAGTATCACCTGATCAAGGAGATGGTTGATCTCCAAGGAGATCGAGGTTAGGAGAATAGACTTAGAGGACAACACGGCGGATCCACTCACGAAGGCCTATTCCCAGAGAGAGACTTTTATGGGATGGTTGAGTATGAGATACTACAACCACTGCTATAGATGGCCCTAGTGCAAGTGGGAGATTGTTAGTTATATGTATGCCCTAGAGGCCATTACTGTACATAGGATGTATATTGTAGTGGATGCTGGGACATATATAGGGAGGACTTTCTTGCTCGACATGATAGTATGCTATCTGGTCACTCTTTACCTTAACGTGTACTCAGATTGTCTCTCTATTACATGTTGGTAAAGCCCTTAGGATGTGTACTTGACTACCTGGACTATGATGCGGATCATACTAGTGGGGACATGGTAGTCCATAAGTACATTCTTGAAAGTCCATAGTCGTGGGTGTATCGAGATGGGGCATCGATATACCAGAGTAAACTAGCGTGTACCTTCTCGACCCATACAGATGGGCGATGGATGATCCTATATCCATCGGTGTTTGACATCAGAGATCATATACGGGTGCTCAGTAGAGACTGGGTACACTGGACGGACTCGCCGAGAACTCCCAGATGGTAATATACCTCACGTCAGATGGCAGTTCTCTGGTGACACTGGTACAGAGTAGTCTGTTGACCCGAGATCGTCATAGAGTCTTGTGTGGTTCCCACTGTGCTTTGATTTCCATCTTACCACGTCCAAGAGGGCGTGCAAAACGGTGGTTTTTGGGTACAGTCCCGAGTCACATGGAGGCAATGAGCGATAGGAGGGGATTCGTCTCTCCCGGTATAGGGAGTTGATGTTGCACTGTGTTCGATTGGCTATAACAGGAAGTCCCTGGCCAGGGCTGATCAGAGAATTGCTGGTAAGTGTTACCAGTAGTTTCTCGACCCGTTATGAGCCTCATATCGACACGACTTATCGAGCTATTGGGGTCTGACGTTTACCACCCCTAGGCAAGATATGCGACATATCAGACGATCAGACCGGACTGTACGGTAGTGTTACTGGTTGGATTCACTAGAGTGTGAGCGGGCTTGCTCGTCGATCTTCAGATCGCTCAATACCCGGGTGGCCGTTACGTTTAGCAGACCGCTTGCGGCTTGTGGGTGTTTGATATGATCATCATCTGCTGCCGGCGTATTGACGAGTCTTTAGAGTCCTACACAGAGGTTTCCTGGCTCAAGCGAAACGAAATAGGAGCGCATATGAGATATGTGCGGGACCTAGAATAATGCGTGTATGTGATACCGTATTTCATTCTCGCGATCAATGTGTTGGATGGTTGTATGCGATATAACCTAGTTATCGATTCAAGCGTTGAATCGATAAGCCGATACATTGAATACTAGTCGGTTGTGTGCGACATGACCGGATCATTGAATCAAGTGTTGATTTAATGATTTAATACATAATTATATATTTGATATATTACTTTGCATTAACTTGTATTGGTTCACTTTAAATGGATTTTCTCACTTGGATTGTGCACATTGTATATGTGATATACATTTGTACATTTGATTGTATCATGTTTGATGATACATGATAGTTTGGTGTATGGATTAAACCATGGTTGGTCAATGGTTAGGGTTTCTTTTGCTTCATTTATTCATTTATTTATCCATTTTGTTTATTTTAGCAAAAGAAAATAATGAAGAGATAATGGTGGCTTTCTTTGTTTGTTTATGAACCTTCATGAAGGTTTGACCAAAGTGACCATTTTGTCTTCATGTCTTAACCCAACCATTCACTAACCCTTGTTAATTCTCTACACCTAACCATGGTATGCTTATGATAAGAATGGATTTTCTTTTCTATTTGATATTATTCATATCATAATATTTACCTTCTTCTTCTTCCTTTCTTCACTTGAAGAAAGCAAGCTCCATCAATGGTGATTGATGGAAATGAGTGAGAAATCCAATTCTAAAGTCTACCCACTTCCTATTTCTTCATCCTCTACCTCTTGCCAAGTAGTAGAGTGTGTTTCCTTCACAAGTTATCATGGTTTGGTGAAGGTGGAGCTTGATCTAGCGATGCCTCGACGTAGATCATCTTCGGCACGAAGCCGACGACCTTGCCCGCTCGTTCTCCGATGAAGCCGACGCTAGAGCCCGGATTTGATTTGGACAGCGGAGAGGACCTCATCTCGGAGCCGTGGAGGTGGAGGACCGGATCTACAAAGGTTGTATTTCCGTATTCTCTTAATTAAGTGTTAACTAGTTCTCTTTTCGCCTAGATTTCTAGCCAACGATCCGTAGTTTAGGGTTTCTCGGCACCGTAATTTTTGAAATGGACATGGTTGATGCCTTGTGAGACCTCACTAGAGTAGCTAGGAACCCTACAAGATAGAGTTTTATATCGAGGAACTTAGTCCCTTTAAAATATGTCAAGAACTTAGATCTTACATGAACAAGATCTTCACGTTCTTAAAGAACTTGCCTTCCAGATTATTAAATGTTGATCTTGGTAATCGTTAATGGACAAAATACCATTAACAAAAGCTTAAGTTTCTCTAAAACTTAAGTTTCAAAAATAAAAAGAGATTAATCTCTAAGGAATAAGCGCCTCACGTGATATCCATGTGAGCACCTGAAGCCAAAAGAAAGAAGATGCGGCTCACGTGATATCCACGTGAGTGCCCAAAAGAAGCAGGAGACAAGCGTCTCACATGATAGGCACGTGAGCGCCCGAGACTCAGAGTCTTACGTGATAGGCACGTAAGCGACCTACGCTCAGCAGCTCACATGATGCACACGTGAGCGCTCATGAAGACAGATGCTCACGTGATATCCACATAAGCGCTTGAAGCTAAAAGAAGCATGCGGCTCACGTGATGCACACGTAAGCACCCATGAAAACAACAGCTCATGTGATAAACATGTGAGCACTATATGTTTGAGTGTTTTGCATTACCGGGTAACATAAAAGCCCATCATTTAGCCCAAGATTGGCTAAGTTCTCTGAAGTAATACTTCTTTGATTATAAATCAACAGAGCCCATATGCTCACTATATTTAAGTTGATCTTAGTCTCATATACGACTAAACTAAGTCATATGAACCTTACAAGCCTCTTCTTTATAAATCTTACATCCGTTTCAAATAGATCCATAACCAATTAACCCATCTTTCATCAACTCGTCTAAAGCAAGAAAAAGGCTCACGTTTCCCTACGGACGACCCGTACTCATCGCGGCTAGCTACTAGCGACACCGTCCTGATTGCGGTTACTTTTACGAACAAACATTTCTTTAAAAAAGATCAATCAAATGGCGCCATTGCCGGGGAGACGATCGTAATTTTTTTATTGCTATTCGGGTTGAATTCTTATTAAATCCGGAAACCATAAAAAAACCGCATCTTGCATATTTAACGATTATTGTGCGAGTTTTGCAAGAGAATCTGGAGTAACTGGAGCAAAAAATTAGAGATTCAAAGATTTCAAATTGGACTAAAGGAGTATAGGAGTGTGCTCCAGAAATTTTAAAAGAACCTTCAAACAAGCGGCGGAACCGCGGCAATAGGGGCGTTTTGCGGCGGAACCGCGGCGCCTTAGAGGAAGTATAGCCCCCAAATCCTCTGGTATCTTTCTAAAAGTTTTCTCTCTCCTCTAAGATCCAATACTCTGATTTTTACTGCAGGGTTCTTTGCAAAAACCGCCGCTCAAAAATCTTTTTGCGTGTTTTGATTTCGGGTTGTTTTTGCAAATTTTAAAATGGACTTTAAGGGGAAATAAACCCAAATTCAGATTTGGTGGGGATTTTATCACCCTTCCTAGGTCCCACAAATCAAAAAACGAGCATACTTTCACCCTACATTAATTAAAAAATCTAGACCAATCCTCTAAGGACCATCGTGCTCAATTAAGACAGAAGAGGGTCGTGGGTAATTTATCTCTTATCCGTATCTTTTTTGTGGTGTCTAGGCAAGTGTGACTAAGGAAAGTGGCTACTTAATTAGGCCCACTATTTTCGGTAATTCTTATAGCGGATACCTCTCACTTATCTAGCACTTATCTGGCCACAAGAGTGATAAAGAGGTGGTAGAGGATTAATCCTGCGACTTGCCCTTTAGAAGTCTAGAAGTGGTCTAGTAACTTGACCTAGGAAACCCTAGTTCTAGGGGTTGATTGTGCATTTTGTGATTTGTCGAGTCAAGCCTCAAGTCCGATTATTTTTCAAAACAAAACAGTTTCCAGAATCCAAAAAAAGCTTAAAATTTTCTTATAATGGGTAACCCAAACAGACGAACTCTTGCCGATTTTTGCTATCAAGAACCGAATATATCTTATTTTCGTAACTGCTTCAGTACAAAATATGACTCTACCATGTCTTTAAGAGACAGGATAGAGCAAGCGGAAAATAACAGTTGGATACATCACTCAAAGTCCTATCAACCGCATCAAAATTCCTCATCTTCTTATGTTGATAATCCGTTTAAGGCAAGTGAGGGAACTTCAAAACGCATGTCCATCGCTGAGCATATTCCGAAGGATGAAAGCCAAAGTTTCAATTCTTTCACTAATCCAAAATCGTTAGGACAACAAACACCATCATTCCCTTATGAAAATATTGACACTCGTTTTAAGGCGAATATAACATCTTTACACCCATGGCCATTGTTGAACAAATAGCAATTGCCAGTCGCCAACTAGCCAACTAATCTCAATATTCTTCATATCCTAATGTTGATCCTAATCCTGATTATGAAACTTGGGTTCACCTTTCTAATTCTTATCCACAGTACCAAATCTTCACACGCTCTCATGTTGACACTTATCTTGAGGTTAACGGGATAAATCAGAAACGCATGTCGATTGCGGAACATATTGAACTCGCCTGTAGCCAACAAGTAAGGGCATCTCTTCTTAACATTTCTCTTCAGGCTAATGCGGAAAATCATAAACGCATGTCAATTGCTGAACACGTTGAACTTGCCTGTAGCCAATAATTAGACACTTCCCAACCATACTCATCTTCTTCACCTTATCTAGACAGTATTTCTAAAAATGAATTAGAAAGTTCCTCGTTTCAAAGAGAATCTTTCATTGGAACTTCTTCACAACCCATGTCTAGTTTTGAAGTAGAGATTGAATTGAGTAGTGAAAAAGAACAAGAGATCCCTCAAAGTCAAACCGAAACCAATTCTTTTGATTTCGACACCTTCCATCCTGCACCCCAACCAAATATATTCGATGTTCAACCGCTTCATAGTCGAAGTGATGAGATACCCGAGAATAACATGTTTGACTTTGCTAATAATGATTGTGAAAAAGATCTTGACACCATTTCAAATCAAACCGATCCTTCTTTGACTAAACTTGATATTTTAAACCTTCCAACTCCATCAAGTGAACCAAGTGATTTATCGATTGAGGCTAGTATAATTGATGAATTCTTGAATACCTATTCGTTTGATTTGACCGAAAGTGTTAGTGAGAGCGGTGATGAGAATCTCGTTGAAGATGAACCCGTTAAGTTGGATGAGTTGGATTCTCCTACCCATCATGTCCCTTCTATTGACTACGAACATTTTCCTATACAATTAACCGATCCTATTCTTATCACCGACCTATCCGATAAGCAGAACGATATCTGGCCTTCATCTCCCACATCTGGTTCAACAATGCTCGACACCCAAATTTTTTCACCCATTTCATCACCCACTTTCTTTGGCTCTTCTAATCTTCTTTCAACTCCACCGAGTTTTGATGAATCACACTCCGATATTTCGAGTTCTATAATTCTTGAAAGATCACTCGATTTAGATTTTTTTGAGGAGGAGGGAAACGATCATTTTGAATTTCTTACCTCTATAATTTCTAAAGAATCGAGTGTTTCGAATCTTTGTGCGCATAAGACCGACCTTGGAACTTTCAACCGTCCTCGTGAATCTGCATATTCCATCAATATAGATATTGATGAAATTATTACTCGGACCATTGATGAAAGTTTTGAAGACATTTTCGCCGAAGAACTCGCATTCCTAAAAGACATGGATGTTGTGATGAATCAACCTCCACCCGAAGAAGTTGAACCGCCACCCTTTCTTCTTATCAAGTACGAGAATGCGAATATTCCACCCACTCCTTATCTTTCATATTCTCGTTTTCGTTCACCATCACTGTTTCGTTTCTACCAACCGAGATATAAACCCGATCGTTTCCGCCTCCTATCTCCCAACTTCTTCACGTCTATGATCTTATACCAACCATGGTGTTACATCGATAAAATATTTAAATGGTTAGTGTTGACTTTTGGTCTTTGTAAAGGTTTGCATAGACCAATAACTTTATAAATATGTACAAGTAAACTAGGGTACTTAGTTACCTCATTTTAAAATTTATTTTCATCAAATTCCACAACATTTTGGATACAGTAACACACGAATAAAGAAAAAGTTTTAAAATCTCAAGATATTTTTTCTTCGGTTTTTCAATATTCTACTTGTTATACACAGATGAGAATCATGAAATCTATAGAAATCCTTAAAAAAATTGTTTTCTTTAATTTTTCAACATTTTGCAAGCAGCACACGAATATGAAGGAATTTTTGAAAATCTCAAAATTTTCTTTTTTCTTCTGTTTTTCAATATTTTGATTGTTATAGCACACGAGAATCACGTATGTAAGAAATACCAACAATTTTTGTTTTCTTCAAATTTTCAACATTTTACACACTATATAGCGCACGGATATGGCGAAAATTTTAAAACTCTCAAACGAAAACCTTACTTAGATTTTTCAATATTTTGATTGTTATAGCACATGCGTTTTTTCAAATTTTCAACATTTTGCATGATAGCACACGAAAATGATGAAATTTTTAAAAATCACAAAATTTTCTTTTTCTTCAATTTTTCAATAATTAGTTTGTTATATTGCACAAGAGAACAACATTTTAGAAAATAGAAAATTTATTTTTGGAATTTAAATAATAAAATAATAAATTTCACGAATATCATACGAATATAGATTTGAGTTTTACTAGAATGGTATAATTATATATCTATATTTTTGGAATATAATTGGAATTTAAAAATGAATTATTATTTATGAAAGCATTTAATTGATTTAGACTTTTTATAAATTAATTTATAATTATTTCTATACAAGTTTAATTTAAACTTGATTAGTACTTCACTAATTATGCATTAGACCAAGTCTGATTTGTTAAACCATGTTTAACTTGTCATGACATGTTAATATCTCATTTTATCATGGTTTTATGTTTTGTTCTAAAAAAAAGAAAAAGGAAAGAAAAAGGAAAATGGGGGGACAAGAAATCAAATGGGTATGGGTGTGAGAGAGAGAGTGAGATATGGTTGCATTTAACCATCTCTTCTTCACTTCATCTTTCATTATTTTCTTTTCATCTTCTTCCTCTCATTTCTCCACCTCCTCCAGCCTCTCTACCACCACCCAAAAAAACCCAAATCAACTCAATACCTCATGTCACCTTCACAAAAATCATTCACAACTTCATCCTAAGCATTTTGGTGAGATCAAGTTTGGGTTTTGAGCACCTTATGCATCTAGGAATTTTATTGAATTGCTATTTGAGCTAAAACACTCACCTTTCATCAAGATTTTAAATTTCCTAACCTCACAAATTAGTTTAGAGCTCAAAAGTTTATGTTTAGTGAGCTTGGAAAAAGTGAGATTTAGTGGATTAAATAAGTAGTAGTGGTGTAGTAGAGACTTAGTTAGTGATTACAATCTTAATTAGTGAAAGAATTCTTGCCCTAGATGAGTTCAAACGATTCAAACATGAGTTTAGAATTTTCCGATGTCGGTTTTGTGGAGATATTGATGTTCAAAATGAAATCTGGAGCAATTGTGGTTCTCTGAAAATTTAATAGAGAATACAGAAAGATATATAGACTAGTAGGAAGCCATCCTAGAATCTTGAGCCCAAACCTTCAATCTTTGGTCGTAAATAAATGCGTTTTGACTGCAAATTGCGGGTCCATCAAGGAATTTGGGTGTGGTTTTTGTTCTGTAGCTCACTCATTAAATAACTAGACCTGTCATATATGCTAAAAAGTCTAAATTCACCTTAAGAAAAATCTGAAGTTGTTTTACTAAGTTGTCAGTATTTTGCGATATTTGAAAACTTGATTTTTGATATTTGAGTTTTGACTCTGTCGTTTGACGTTCGTACGTCGACGTCAGGAGTTATTTGTTGTTTTAGCACGCGTTGACCCTAGGTTCTAACCTATGTGTGCTTCGCTCGTTGTATCGGTTTTTTATTTGAATTTTTATGCGATACGATATCCTTTGATTTGTAGGTACAAACGCATGGACTTTCGGGACGATGAAGGAGGGAAATGCATCTGTCAGAATCGACTAGAGTGAGAATAGTAGGTGAGTAGATGTATATCTACGGGGGAAGTCGGGTGAACCCCCGCAACCGTAGTATTAGGATACTAGATATATAATTATATATATACCTAGCCTATAGGATTATTAGAATTCTATATGCGATAGTAGTAGACTTAGTAGAAGTTATACCCCTAGTGTTGTTCCTTAACCTATGAACTATATCTACTTATATAAGTATATATATATGATGATATGATGAGATGATAATATGA
The DNA here is from genome assembly GCA_030015575.1 of Agapanthus africanus. Taxonomy (NCBI): domain Eukaryota; kingdom Viridiplantae; phylum Streptophyta; class Magnoliopsida; order Asparagales; family Amaryllidaceae; genus Agapanthus; species Agapanthus africanus. Next base: position 360,665,941 of record JASDDO010000026.1, read on the forward strand.
TCTGATTTGATGATATGACTCGATATGATTGGATATTATGATATGAGGCGATGTGATTGATATGAGATCTGATGACATGAGATGATATATGATGATATGAGATGAGATGATGTACGTGACGATAGATCCATACTATTGATTTGATGATAACGTACGATGGATTATTCCGAACGTGATATGATGAGGATGGATCGCCGATATTTATTTGACTCGAGAAAAACTTTTTTAAATTCACATAGTAGATATTTTGATATGTTTAGAGCCATACATATTTTTAAAACTAACGAATCGTTACGCACTTTTAAATGATATCTTCAAGGGGACGCTATGACTTTTCAAAATGGTATCTTTTCAAAAACATCGGAGCCCCCTATTTTCTAAAACAACAATTCGTACTATTTTAAATTATAACTGTATGGCTCTTACGTAGTTGCATATTCTTATACTGTTCACATTACGATTGCTTATTTCTGTTTACGCTCGAATTACAATTTCTTATTTCTGCATACACTCATATTATTTTCATTTACGATATATATACTACATTTCATACCCTTATATTTACATGATTTCGTTTGTTAGGACACATGCACCATTACCACTGATGCACATGTTGCATGTACACATACTCGCCGGCTCACATACACATCATCGGTAATTGCCATACCATGTATATCACCTTATAACATGTTAGCATTTTAGTTACTGTTTAGTACCCAGTACCGCATACTAGTTCAGATATTGAACTTTCTTTACCTTGCTACACGATACTCTCATATAAACACACTTGCTAAGCATTACATTATTATTCCGTGCATGTACATATTATTTCATTTCTACAATGCTTTCATGAGATTTCTGGATTTGAGAAACCGCAGATATTATTTTAAAAAAACTTATGATTGTTTTGAAAACGCGGTTTCTCTTAATATAATATTTCGACGTCCACCGTGAGATTTCTCGATGCCGAGCTATGATGATTATCCGAATCAATGCAGGGAGAGAAACCGATTGTGGATACATGGTGGACCCGGTACGGTACCCCGGTGTAACACCTTAGAATGTGTTTTGTGGATAATTATATTTTAATATATGGTTTTTAATAAAAAGTTTACCAATTTGGTTTTTAAATATTTTATTCTATTTAATGAGTATTTTAGTAGATTTTTCCTAGGCTTGCACACATTTGTACATGATAACTAGGTTGTTAAGTGTGGTCTAACCATTTCTATAATCTAGTTTTATACATTTATTTAAGTGTTTTGGTTTTATCATTCATGGTTGTTTTAAAATGAAAATGAATTTGAAAAAGGATTTAAAATTATAGTTGAAGTGTTGACCATGGGAGAGAGAGAGAGCGAGAGAAAGCATGGTGCTACATGGCTTGTGCCATGCTTCATTAATGAAGTGAGAGAGAGTGAGAAAGGGGGGGTTGAATTATTTTCCCTCATTACTCTCATTTCCCTCATTGCTCTCATTCTCTCACTCTCAAAACACACACACACACTCACCTGCAGCAGAGAGCATCAGCAACAACAACAAGGGAAGCAGCACCAGAAGAAGTAGCAGCACCAGAAGATAGCAACAGCAGCAGCTCCATCAGCAGCACACACCAGCATCAGCACCAGCAGCTCCGGCAGCAGCAGGAGGAGATGCAATAGCAGCAGCAGCAGCCCAGGGCAGCAACATCAGCAGCAGCTGTAGCAGCAGCAGCTCCAGCAACTTGCAGAACCTCTTCCTCCTCCATTCACTTCTTCACCTGCTTCCTAGGATCTCGTAGGGTATATTTCTGAACACAATTTCCTAGTTTGCTTAACTTGTGAATAGTTTAGCTTCGGTTTGCGATAAATGTGAGTTTGGTGCTAGTTATGGTGTTTTATGTGGAATTTTGGTTAGAATGTGTTTGAGTTGGTTAACCTAGCTCATTCTAGTGTTGTTAGGTCACCTCAACTGAGATTTAACCCAGATTACACTAAAATACCATAGGGTTTGCTTTTTGTGCTAAATTAGCGTTTTTAAGCGATATTGTGACATTCTGTGATCTGCTTTTGACCCAGACACTTCAGGACAAAATTAAGCAAACTGGAGCATGTACACTGAGTCTAGATACCACTACCAGAACACGAGCCCCAATTGCTTCAACTTGGCCGCAAATTTAATGCATCTGGCCGCAAATTGCGGCCAGGAAGGGGAGTGGGGTGTTGGGTTCTTAGCTAGGGTTGTCTGCTGTGTTGTATAGTGTTTTGGCATGTATAGTTTTGTAATATTTGACCTGTAGGAAAATCTGGGATCATATATCGTTTTTCATGTCTGTTGTGTTTGCGTGATACGCGCGATACATGAGTGGATTCTGTGATCCAGCGTATCGCGGCGTGTCGCGATGGTTTTAGACACGTACACACACGTTTTAGCGTATCGTGCACACGCGCGTTTAGTTCGCGACGCGAGTTTCTCGTTTGGGTTCGATATCGCGTTTCACAGAATATTTGGCTTATATATGATTTCCATGTCTTATTTACAGATTTGCAGGCAGGGACTACGGACACTGCTACAGGGGGAGCAGATGGTAGGATTCACCTAGCGTGGAGCGTAGGTGAGTAGATTTAACATCTACAGGGGAATCGCCCGCATGGCGTTATGCGTCTGGTCTAGGATTCAAATACCTGTCGCATATTCTACGTCATTGTTAGAATTGCGTCTTTACCATATTTCCTTGATATAGTTGTATTGTGACTAGCAGCCGTAGGACACTGCACATATTATTGACGGTTTATGTTGCACGAGCACGGATTGTATGCTACACACACACCGCCAATAATTGCCATGTCACACACAACCCCTTATAGATACTATATTGCTTATCACACATGACATCTGGCTTATCGGTATACCTATAATGTATCTTACCATTAGTGATAGGTACATCTACACCTTGCGATACAGCTACAGGTATACCTTGCACATATTTTACTTATACCCAGGGGGGTATCCTTCATATTCTACTTATACCCAGGGGGGTATACGACATCAGTTCTTATAGGTAGATACCTATACATTGCTACACCTGTATGTTACACACATATTCAGTTGCAGTTACGTATTTACCTTTACCGATGTTACTTAGCTGTACCTTATTGGTTTCGCATACATCTGGTTTCAGCTACATATTCTTATTTATATGCTCGCATTTCAGATATATCGCATATATTTATTCCTTGATTTGCGCATTGTTATTTGGATTTCACATGATGATTTCTGGATTCGGGAACCGCGGGAGTTCATGAAATTATGCATACATTGAAAAACCCGGTTTCCTTGATATGATATTTGCGCAGCCACCATGAGATTTATCGGTTCTGATTATATACTCCATACGAGGTGTGGTTGCCATATGAGGGTATATGGTGGGGCCCGGTATGGTTCCCCTCGGCAAGAAGATCGATGGATGTTGCCGATTGAGCCTGGAGGCGGGCTAGTACCTACCGGTGACAGTACTGATGACTCGGCGGGGATCATGGAGATACCGTTGGGAGTCATGCACGTATGCATACGTCGAAAGGCGAGGGTCAGAGCTAGGCACTCGTGCTTTCGGGAAAGCGTATGATACGCGATCAGGATTTCTGTGTCGATGCTTGGCACATGGTTTTCATGATATTTCTTTAACACCTTTGTATATATAACAGGGGATTTAGCCGTTGTTATATATACCCTTACACCAATATTAGTGGAATGGGACGCTAATATATGTGTATTGCCCCCATCATATTTATTTCTGCATATATATATATATATATATATTTAGGATGCTAGAATCTCACTTGAGACTTTGACTTGGGATATCAGGTGATTCATTGAGATTGGACATACATATGGGATTATTGATTTGTACATTCGGGATATAGGAGATTACTCGATATTGTACATTGAAGAGACGTGAGACTTATATGATGTGAGAGCCCAACGTGGGGGCCGATTTGAGGAATTGGGATTTGAGTGTCTTGATGGATTGGGATCCTACCACGATGACAGGATTCCGTGGGATGACATATTTTCACTCCATACCTCATACCTTTTCACTTATGCACTGTTCCATGTATTAGGAGTACCTGTTAGTGTACCCTTCATGATAGCTGCATATTTGCATTCTCATATCCCTATTGCATAGTTATCGCATGCTATTGTCATGTTATTTTTGCTTCACATATTGATTGTACCTGCTAGTGTACTTTCCATTATTCAGTATTTGCATGACATGTTATTACTATAATCGCATACCTTAGATTCATGCTGCACGTACATTCCTGCGATTACCTGCATATGTTATCTACTATTCACGAGTTGGCAACTCACCCCCGTTGTGCCACAGGTGTTTCAGGTCGTTCCCCAGAGTAGTCGAGGCAGGCTATTCCGCTATTCAGCTATCATCTTTTGCTACAGATACCGCATCAGCTCATAGTACTATTTTGCTTAGGTGGGTTAGATGATTATTTGTATTTCATATTGTACATTCGTTGTATCTTGTACTCTCCATCTACTATCATGTTGTTAACCTAGAGACTTGGTGAGGACGATATTGTATATTATTTATGGATTTGTTGTCTTTTATATACATCTTTCTCTCTATTGTCTTCATTTCTTCGCTACGGCGTCGTATATTTGTGTTGTATTCATCTTGGCTAGTTTTTACAAAAGGGGGTGTTGCCAAAATTTTAAAGAAGAAAGTAGAACTTTTAAAGAATTTGGGTTGCGATTTCAAATGTTTCAAAAACTTATATTATCTTTTCCGTATTTTCTTGGTTTAGATTTCTGGGTTTTGGCTTTCTTTTACTACGTTACGTCTTAGGGCGTTGCGTAGTACTAGGGCCGTCACAGGCCAATGTCGGGTCGTGACAAAGTTGGTATCAGAGCGCTTGGTTTTGCCTTTCGGTGTGTAGGATGACCTTAGTATGATGGAGTAGGTAGCTTAAGCAAAGTAACGTAGTGTGCGTATGTCTGCAGCATACCCACGATGCGATACTTCGCCTAAAGTGACCTAAGTACAAATTGTTTGAAATTCCTTCCTTGATGATTCATATCCTTGAGATTCGATTCCTTATTCTTATCGAATCTTATATCTATTTATAGCCTTGCCGCCGATGACTATGGGGACTCAGAGTGATGCAGCGAGGGTCGAGGTCAGAGTTGGCTCGGGTGAGACGAGTACTGACCAGGATGGCACTCTAGTTGCACAGGTGCAGACGGATCAGCCTACGACATATACTATTGATAGACTTTTGGCAGAGATGCAGGACTTCCGCCAGACTATGAGTTCATTGGTTGATGTCGTTCGGGAGCTACGACAGGAGGTTCTCACCCATGTTACTCAGTTGTGACTTACGATCAGCATGCAGCAGTTCGTCACCTACATAGCACCAGTGGTTGCAGCTCCAGTTGACGAGGCACATATTCCAGGACAGTGGAGGACTCGTACCAGCGTACCAGCCCGGAGGCAGAGGTTTGGTCATCGAGACAGATTTCGTGGCCGTCGCGGGAGTAGCAGAGGCTTAGGACGAGGACGGTCGTTCAGCTCTCATTCCCAGGAGGGTCAGCAGTCACCACATGGATGTTTTCGGTGCGGAAGACTTCAGCACTTCGTCAGAGATTGTTCCTTAGCACCTCGTCAGGATCGTTTTCAGAGAGGCCGTGGACGTGGAAGGTTCGCTCAGAGGGCTCAGCCTACCAGAGGAGTTCAGCCAGTTGCGGGTAGAGGGCAGACACAGGAGTTTGCTTCTACTCATCGGGACGCGTAGGCGTCCAATGCAGAGTTTTCAGGTATCCTTATTTCGCATGTTCTTTTGATATATTCGTTTTTTTTCATGCTTCTACCGTGGTTGTGTAGATTAGTCGTAGTTTGTTGTTTTAATTTCTGTCAGCGATTCTTGTTGCGCGACACGTATTTCAGTTGTGTGCCAATGGATAGGGGGATAGAGATTCGTCCGTCGTTTCGATCCTTCTAGAGATGTTGGATTTGACGTTCTCCTGGGCACGGACTGGTTAACTACGTGCTAGGCGTTTATGGACAGCCGTGAGGAAACAGTCAGGAATTGTTTTCCCGACAAGTCAGTTCTTGTTGTGCAGGTGGATAGTTGTGCCGCCTCTCACAGCTTGAATTCAGCCTTTTTCGCTAGTCGGCTACTGAGGAGATGTCGTGGATTCTCGGCGTTCATTTGTGATACCGTAGCCACAGAGGGTTTGTTGGACCGGTGTTCCATTCGTGCGAGAGTTTTCCAATGTTGTTCCGGATGAGCCGGCGAAGCTTGGGAGCTAAAGGATCAGTTGCAGAGTTGTGGTTTTGGGAGTTTTGTGCGTCTGAGTGTTTCGCTTTTGGAAGCTCCTATTTCTGTTCGTCAAGGAGAAAGACGGCAGTTTGAGGTTGTGTATCGACGGATCGTTAATTGAACTGGTTTATGGTACGGATAGATATCCCTTACCTAGCATTGACGATTTCTTCGATCAGCTCTAGAGTGCGAGACATTTTCTAAGTTTGTTTGGGATCAGGTCATCATTATTGCGGATTCGGGGTGATGGCATTCCGAAGACTGCTTATGCGTGCGACGGGCTTTGTATGTTTTTATGAGTCGTTGGATTCCCTGATGCCCTAGCAGCATTCGTAGATGTGATGAATCAGATTTCTGCAGGCCGTTCCTCGACCAGTTATTGTTGTGTTATTTACAACATTCTGGTCTATTTAATGTGTCTTGAGGGACAATAGTAGCACTTGAGGATTTGTTATGCAGATACTGGGAGAGCACCAGCAGTTTGCTAAATTCTCGGAGTGTTTCTTCAGGCTTGTTTGTGTTGACTCCTAGGTCTTGTAGTCACGGGAGACGGTTTCATATAGTTCCGAGGGAGATCATGGCCATACAGCGTAGGTCCAGACTTGTGTGCAGGACGGAGATCCGCAGATTGTTGGGCTTAGCAGGTTCTTACCGCCGTTTCGTGCAGGATTGCTAGAGCAGTACTACACCGTCGACTGAATGGACCGGAAGGGAGGTTTCTTTTCTGTGGACTGAGGCATGTGTGCGGAGTTTTCGGCAGTTGGAGATTTCATTAACAACTGCACCAGTTCTTTCCTTGCTTTCTGGTTCGGGCAACTTTGTTGTTTAACTGTAATGTTTCTTGAGTGGGGCTCGAGTGTGTACTGAGGTGACACTATAGAGTTATCGCTTTTGCTTCCCTACATTTGGAGGAAGTACGAGAAGGATATTCCACTCATGATCTGGAGATGGCCGCGGTGGTTTTGTGTTGGAGATTTGGAGACACTATCTGTTCGAGAGTCATGTCAGATTTTCACGGACCACCAAAGCTTAATGTACATCTTCCTGCAGCGGATTTGGATTATTGTGATAGTCTTCTGCAGATTTACAGTTCTTATGTGATCATCGAGTACAGCTTAAGTTCGTCTCTACGGAGGGTACATCTTGCTCATGTCCGCGCCCGACCACTTTCCTTAAATCGTTTTCGCGAGACACTGTCCGCCGATGCTCGTTCGTCAGAGGTACTTGAGCATACCCGGCTGGGTAATGATTCGGAGTCCTTGATTTGTGACAGTGGTGTGCTAAGTTAGGGACGCGTTTGTGTACCTGATATTGTCAGGTAAAGACGTTAAATCCTAGAGAAGGCCCATCTGTCAACTCTCTATATTCATTCAAGTTCCACCAACATTGACGTGACTTGTGAGGTAGTTACGGATGGACAGGGATGTAAAGAGAAGTTTCAGGTTTCGTTTCAAAGTGTCCGTCTTGTTGTGTGTTTGGGTTGAGCATCTGAGGCCGGCTGGAGAGTTGAAACCTTTAACCGTTCCGAAGTAGGAGTGGGAGCAGATCTCCATGAATTTCTTTATGGTGTCTTCCCAGGTTAGTCAGGTGTGGCTCCATTCGGATTCTTGTCGTCCGGTTATACTCAGTTTGCTCAGTTGTTTTTGTTAAAGTTGTGTGTTGTGTTGATTGTTGTCGGCAGTTGGGGATCGTCACTCGCCATCGTTAGGATTCTCCTTCGATAGCCGTTATCAGGAGACACTCCAATTGGCCACCTTTAGGTTTAGGGGTGAGGTCGTGTCGATCACCAGTTTGTTGTTTTTCTGACTCTGCGTAAGTAGGATTTTCCACCCCAGCTATGTCTAGAGACTTCGGAGATGGTCCAGTTGTGTTAGGTCAGGATGGAAATTGTCCTTTGCGAACTGAGGTCTTATGCCGACCGTGTTGGTCATAGGCTCGAGATCGCAGGGAAAGATCATGTACTCCTATGGACTTTCCGATGAATGACGTGTTGAATTTTGGGAAACTTGTCCCAGGATTTAGGTCCTTCTGAGATCCTATAAGCGAGTTAGTTTCGTTGCCTTTAATTTGGCACTTCCGCCCAGATTATTGAATTTTCACCCCGTATTCCTTGTGATGATACTTTACAATTACCTTCTTGACCTTTCTCATAAGATTTGGCACCAGACCAATTAGCTTGGACGCGATCTTTCGTTCACCAGCAGCCATGTGTGTTAATGGCCCAGCAGGTGGAGAAACGTCGGTCAAGGGTCTTGCCATCTGTGAAGGGTTTTCTTGGACGTAGCCATATAGTGAGATAATCACTTGGGAGGTTGCGACCGAGATTTGAGAGTTGTAATCGTCTCTTTGAAGGTACGCTTAGTATATTTTTAAATTCGGGGACGAATTTCTTTTAGGGGGGAGATTGTAACACCTTAGAATGTGTTTTGTGGCTAATTATATTTTAATATATGGTTTTTAATAAAAAATTTACCAATTTGGTTTTTAAATATTTTATCCTATTTAATGAGTATTTTAGTAGATTTTTCCTAGGCTTGCACACACTTGTGCATGATAACTAGGTTGTTAAGTGTGGTCTAACCATTTCTATAATCTAGTTTTATACATTTATTTAAGTGTTTTGGTTTTATTATTCATGGTTGTTTTAAAATGAAAATGAATTTGAAAAAGGATTTAAAATTATAGTTGAAGTGTTGACCATGGGAGAGAGAGAGAGAGAGAGAGAGAGAGAAAGCATGGTGCTACATGGCTTGTGCCATGCTTCATTAATGAAGTGAGAGAGAGCGAGAAAGGTGGGGTTGAATTATTTTCCCTCATTACTCTCATTTCCTTCATTACTCTCATTTCCCTCATTGCTCTCATTCTCTCACTCTCAAAACACACACACACACTCACCTGCAGCAGAGAGCATCAGCAACAGCAACAAGGGAAGCAGCACCAGAAGAAGTAGCAGCACCAGAAGATAGCAACAGCAGCAGCTCCATCAGCAGCACACACCAGCATCAGCACCAGCAGCTCCGGCAGCAGCAGGAGGAGATGCAATAGCAGCAGCAGCAGCCCAGGGCAGCAACATCAGCAGCAGCTGTAGCAGCAGCAGCTCCAGCAACTTGCAGAAGCTCTTCCTCCTCCATTCATTTCTTCACCTTCTTCCTAGGATCTCGTAGGGTATATTTCTGAACACAATTTCCTAGTTTGCTTAACTTGTGTATAGTTTAGCTTCGGTTTGCGATAAATGTGAGTTTGGTGCTAGTTATGGTGTTTTATGTGGAATTTTGGTTAGAATGTGTTTGAGTTGGTTAACCTAGCTCATTCTAGTGTTGTTAGGTCAGCTCAACTGAGATTTAACCCAGATTACACTAAAATACCATAGGGTTTGCTTTTTGTACTAAATTAGCGTTTTTAAGCGAAATTGTGACATTCTGTGATCTGCTTTTGACCCAGACACTTCACGACAAAATTGAGCAAACTGGAGCATGTACACTAGGTTTAGATACCACTACCAGAATACGAGCCCCAATTGCTTCAACTTGGCCCCAAATTTAATGCATCTGGCCGCAAATTGCGGCCAGGAAAGGGAGTGGGGTGTTGGGTTCTTGGCTAGGATTGTCTGCTGTGTTGTATAGTGTTTTGGCATGTATAGTTTTGTAATATTTGACCTGTAGGAAAATCTGGGATCATATATCGTTTTGCATGTCCGTTGTGTTTGCGTGATACGCGCGATAAGTGAGTGGATTCTGTGATCCAGCGTATCGCGGTATGTCGCGATGGTTTTAGACGCGTACACACACGTTTTAGCGTATCGTGCATACGCGCGTTTAGTTCGCGACGCGAGTTTCTCGTTTGGGTTCGATATCGCGTTTCGCGGAATATTTGGCTTATATATGATTTCCATGTCTTATTTGCAGGTTTGCAGGCAGGGACTACGGACACTGCTACAGGGGGTAGCAGATGGTAGGATTCACCTAGCATGGAGCGTAGGTGAGTAGATTTAACATCTACAGGGGAATCGCTCGCATGGCGTTATGCGTCTGGGCTAGGATTCAAATACCTGTCCATATTCTATGTCATTGTTAGAATTGCGTCTTTACCATATTTCCTTGATATAGTTGTACTGTGACTAGCAGCCATAGGACAGTGCACATATTATTGACGGTTCATGTTGCACGAGCACGGATTGTATGCTGCACACACAACGTCAATAATTGCCATGTCACACACAACCCCTTATAGATACTATATTGCTTATCACACATGACATCTAGCTTATCGGTATACCTATAGTGTATCTTACCATTAGTGATAGGTACATCTACACCTTGCAATACAGCTACAGGTATACCCTGCACATATTTTACTTATACCCAGAGGGGTATCCTTCATATTCTACTTATACCCAGGGGGTATACGACATCGGTTCTTATAGGTAGATACCTATACATTGCTACACCTGTATGTTACACACATATTCAATTGTAGTTACGTATTTACCTTTACTGATGTTACTTAGCTGTACCTTATTGGTATCGCATACATCTGGTTTCAGCTACATATTCTCATTTATATGCTCGCATTTCAGATATATCGCATATATTTATTCCTTGATTTGCGCATTGTTATTTGGATTTCACATGATGATTTCTGAATTCGGGAACCGCGGGAGTTCATGAAATTATGCATACATTGAAAAACCCAGTTTCCTTGATATGATATTTGCGCAGGCACCATGAGATTTATCGGTTCTGATTATATACTCCATACGAGGTGTGGTTGCCGTATGAGGGTACATGGTAGAGCCCGGTATGGTTTCCCTCGGCAAGAAGATCGATGGATGTTGCCGATTGAGCCTGGAGGCGGGCTAGTACCTACCGGTGACAGTACTGATGACTCGGCGGGGATCATGGAGATACCGTTGGGAGTCATGCACGTATGCATACGTCGAAAGACGAGGGTCAGAGCTAGGCACTCGTGCTTTCGGGATAGCATATGATACGTGATCAGGATTTCTGTGTCGATGCTTGGCACATGGTTTTCATGATATTTCTTTAACACCTTTGTATATATAACAGGGGATTTAGCCGTTGTTATATATACCCTTACACCAATATTAGTGGAATGGGACGCTAATATATGTGTATTGCCCCCATCATATTTATTTCTGCATATATATATATATATATATATATTTAGGATGCTAGAATCTCACTTGAGACTTTGACTTGGGATATCAGGTGATTCATTGAGATTGGACATACATATAGGATTATTGATTTGTACATTCGGGATATAGGAGATTACTCGATATTGTACATTGAGGAGACGTGAGACTTATATGATGTGAGAGCCCAACGTGGGGGCCGATTTGAGGAATTGGGATTTGAGTGTCTTGATGGATTGGGATCCTACCACGATGACAGGATTCCGTGGGATGACATATTTTCACTCCATACCTCATACCTTTTCACTTATGCACTGTTCCATGTATTAGGAGTACCTGTTAGTGTACCCTTCATGATAGCTGCTTATTTGCATTCTCATATCCCTATTGCATAGTTATCGCATACTATTGTCATGTTATTATTGCTTCAAATATTGATTGTACCTGCTAGTGTACTTTCCATAATTCAGCATTTGCATGACATGTTATTACTGTAATCGCATACCTTAGATTCATGCTGCACGTACATTCCTGCGATTACCTGCATATGTTATCTACTATTCACGAATTGGCAACTCACTTCCGTTGTGCCACAGGTGTTTCAGGTCGTTCCCCAGAGTAGTCGAGGCAGGCTATTCCGCTACTCAGCTATCATCTTTTGCTACAGATACCGCATCAGCTCACAGTACTATTTTGCTTAGGTGGGTTAGATGATTATCTGTATTTCATATTGTACATTCATTGTATCTTGTACTCTCCATCTAATATTATGTTGTTGACCTAGAGACTTGGTGAGGACGATATTGTATATTATTTATGGATTTGTTATCTTTTATATACATCTTTCTCTCTATTGTCTTCATTTCTTCGCTACGGCGTCGTATATTTGTGTTGTATTCATCTTGGCTAGTTTTTACAAAAGGGGGTGTTGCCAAAATTTTAAAGAAGAAAGTAGAACTTTTAAAGAATTTGGGTTGCGATTTCAAATGTTTCAAAAACTTATATTATCTTTTCCGTATTTTCTTAGTTTAGATTTCTGGGTTTTGGCTTTCTTTTACTACGTTACGTCTTAGGGCGTTGTGTAGTACTAGGACCGTCACGGGCCAATTTCGGGTCGTGACACCCGGGGCAAGAAGATCGTATAGAAAGGCGTTGAGCCTGGCAGCGGAACACTACCTACCGGTGACATTACTGGACTCGGCGAATATCTGGAGGATACCGACCGGAGTGATATGAGACAGATGGATATGAGGACCGATCTGATAAGGCGGTGCCTGAGATATGAGGGCTGATCTGATGAGACGGCGCCTGAGATATGAGGATTTACGTGTCGATGCCGGACACTCAAGATTTTATATTGATTTTTATGAGTCGTTGATGGATACATGTTGGATGATACATATATACATGACATGGATGACATGGTAGCATATATTGACACATGCATGAGTTTATATATATTTATATACATATTTATACACGATCACTTTGATACTACACGGTACGATATTATTATATTATTGTATGACTTAAGAGATCGTCATACATTCGATTTCTACCTGATGATATTTTCTACTCACGAGTTAGCAACTCACCCCCGTTGTGCCATAGTTTTCTTGCAGGATCAACCACTCGGATCAGTAGCGGTTTGCTGGCACATTGCTTCTTTCTTTGCATCGTTAGGTGGGTTACAGTACAGAGCATAACCACCATTGTATACTTTATGTTCTTTGTATCTAGTTAAAAACTCTATCAACCAGACTATGTATATTTGGTAGACTCAGAGACCAGTTGTATATTCTTTGGATTTAGAGTCGATACTTGTATATATTCTTTATATTGGATTGGATGATGATTTTGGTTTTCTTTATTATTTTCTGTGATTGATCTTCATTTTGGGCGTCGTATATTTTACTTGCGTGGTTGTGTAATACTCAGTCCCTCGTAAATATTTTTCGTATTTATAAATAAATGTTTCCAAGTTTTTCTATTCGAATACTTTCTATAAATGAATTTCTTATAACTTTGTAATAATAATTTCTAAATTTTATAAAGCTTTAAACCTAACCCCACTCCCCCGAGCCCGGCCCATGACCCATCCCTAACCCAAACCCGTTTCAACTTTCTCGACCCGACCCGAACCCAGATCGCCCTCTTCTTTTCCCCCCTCTCTCCCTTCGCTTTCCTCTCATTTCTTTCACCCTCGCTAACGGTTCCCGCCTCCCCGCAACGAGCCCCCGCATGACCCGCGCTCCTCCATCTCCCTCGCCAATTGCCCGCGACACCCGCTTCTCCCTCGAAACCTCCACGCTACTTCACCCCAACGTCCCCCGTACGACATGCCCGCCTCATGACCTCGCCTCAACCCCAAGTAACTTCCCATTTCTCCCCCCATGTTCCCTTCTTCCGCACCCAAAACGCCCGCTTCCTTCGCTCCCACTGCCACCATCATTAGCAACCATGCCGCAGCACCACCGGAGCCTCTCGCCGACGACTACACCCTTCAATGACTGAGCTCCCCCACACCCTCGCCGTCGAGACTTCCCTCCTCTCTACCTCCACGACAACAGCGCCACCAACACTTCCTTTCATCGCCGCCGTCATGATCTTCTCCATCTCCCGTCGCCCTCAAATCACCTATCACCTATACCTTCATCACCATCTCCTTCACCCATCGCCTGCGCCTTCACCACCCCTGCCTCCTTGTCTCCGTTCACCGCACCGCCGACCCCCCTTCAGCACCCCTGCCGGCCTAGCACTCCCGCTGCCAACACCATCTCCTCGTCTTCATCGTCGATGCCACCGTGACCCTCCGTTAGCCGCCACCTTCCTCACTTCCCATCAACCGCAACCTCGGCAACCTCCTCTCCCCACCATTGCACTGCACTCCCTAAACCGAACCCAAACCGCTACACCCGAGCTCCCTGCAGCGGCCATCTCCGGCGACCACGAACCCCATGCACCGCTCTAGCCGCCACAGTACACGTCGACGCCACTGCACAACCCATAGCCACCTCATAACTTCACCGGGCCACACCACCATCTCCCTCTACCTCCAACTCCTCTCACTGCCCTCATCATCGAACTCACCGCCTTCATCAGCGAACTCACCTCACCGGAGCTCCCTCAGCACCACCATCGACCACCCACTCCTATCACCTAGCCCCATTCTCCATCTCCGACTCCCACCCAAACACTACCACCTCCATCGAGCAAGCCCCGCGACTCAACCTTGTTCCCTTATAAAAAAAATAATATATATATATATAAAGAAATAGGAAAAATTCCCCACTGTGCAGGTCTCACGTGCCCACACATGAGTGGCTATATGCAAAGTATATAGCCACTGCATTTAAGCAGTTGATAGGCCAAAATTGAGCCTCACGTGTAACCACGTGAACGCCTATATACAAAGCATATAGGCGCTACATTCAAACAGGTAGAAGGCAAAAGGGAGGGGTCACGTGCTACACGTGAGTGTTCCTAAACACTTTCCAAGCCGATATAATTAAATTCTAAATAAAAGGATCAAAACTCTATTGGGAAGACATCTCCTTAAATTTTTTTAAAAACTATCCGATAGAATTAAATTCTATATATGTGGGAAATATTTTCCTGGTCTTCTTAAACTAGAAAGATTTTCTTTGTTAGACAAAGGACCTTTGGATCAAAGATCCAACGGTGATCGTCTGATAGAATAAAATTTTATCTTAGAAAAATATTTCCTAATCTGGTTAAAAACAAATAAAAAATCTTCTCTGCTAAACAAAGAGCCTTTGGATTAAAAATCCAAAGGTGAATAAAATGCACCAGAATAATTGGATTGATTATGAAATCAATCAAGACCTCTCAATGAGGGATTTGCTTAACAAATTGATTCTTTTTCTTCTCCTATAAATATGAGCAAAAAACAGAGAGAGAAACATACAAAGGAGAGCATACAAAAAAAAGGAAGAAGAGAATTTGAGTTTCAGAAAAGATTTGCTTCATCAGATAAAAAAAAAGAGAAATACACAGAGATTATCTTGACCTTTCTAAGGGTTTAACACTTCACATAAGAACTAAGTTCTTCCTCTGGTTGAGATATGTAGAAGCAGATCTCCCCATAAGTTGAGAATTTAATTCTCATCGGGGAGATTCTATCATGCAAATTCAAAACCTAGGGGAAATAACTGAGTTTAAAGAATTTAATTCTTACAGAAATATATGGGAATTTAATTCCTCTGAAAATCATGGTTTAACCCTGTAATAAGAATTTAATTCTTACAAAAGAAAAGAGACATGAGATCCTCCAAAACCCTAGCATGAGATCAAAATCTCAAAACGCTCAATAGAATCTCATGTAGGGAAACACACAAAATCGCCTCGCGTGCTCGCACGTGAGTCAAGTGTTCAAACGTTTTAAAATTTTCGGGTGCTAAGTACCCTAATGTTCTAACTTGTCTCTGATACTATGAAAGTGTACGCTAGCACCGTGACGAGGTTTAAACGGGCATCACACATGCAATTTTAAAATTTTCGGGTGCTAACGAACACTAACCAAGATCTTAACTAGAATATTAGGGTTATACTTATGATGATATGACAAACTAAGCTAAAGGAATGAGTATACGACCTTCGTAGATCGAGTCCTTCATTTCACAAGCTCAGGGTTATAGTCCACACGACTCCACTAGGCTCCACTTGGAATTTGATCGAGCTTCCTCCGATGACCTTCGTGCCAAAGATGATTCACCCGATGTCCGCCAATCCAAGCTACCTCTTCACTAAACACTTTAGTGAAAGAAACACTCTACACTTGATTGCTAATCAAGTGTAGGATGGTGAAGTAGGGGTTGTGTTTGCTCACTAGTTTTGTTCAAGCTTCATGGTTCACATCACATGTGAGGGGTTGAAGCTTGAAGGCATAAAGAGGAAGAGGAGCTAGAGAGCAACTCAGGAAGGAGCTCTAGAAAAC
This sequence comes from Agapanthus africanus, assembly GCA_030015575.1. NCBI lineage: Eukaryota > Viridiplantae > Streptophyta > Magnoliopsida > Asparagales > Amaryllidaceae > Agapanthus > Agapanthus africanus. Next base: position 360,682,370 of record JASDDO010000026.1, read on the forward strand.
ACAAGTCAAGAATCAATGAGAGTGTATGGAAACTCTCTTCACCCCTCACTTATTCAAGCATGCAGTAAATTGCAATATTAAATTGCAACCATACTTGAATAGTGAGTCAAGAGAAATAAATAAACGATAAATACCATGCCTCACCATTCCTCCCCATTTTCCACCTCTTATCCAATTTTCCAAAAATAGAATTTCATGCCATGATTGATAATATATATATATATATCTCATATATATATATTAATATATATATTATGAAGAATAATTAGTGAGCTAATAATATTAGTTAAGATATAAATATATAAAATATAATATATATCACATTATTAAATCAACACTTGATTTAATAATCCGATTATATCACATATAACCGACCAATATCATTTATCTGTATATCACATTATCAAATCAACACTTGATTCGATAATCCGGTTATATCACATATAACCTGACCGATAACAGATAACTGCTAGATTACAATATGGTATCACATACTCATATTTAATCAGGCCCCTGCACATATCACATATATGCCCTAATTCGTTTCTCTTGAACCAGAAAACTTCTGTGTGGGACACTAAAGACCCATCAATACGCCATCAGTAGGTGATGATCACATCGGTCACCCAGAAGCCGTCAGTGGTACTAGCTGGACGTAATGGCTACCAAGGTATTGAGCGAATAGAAGATCAACAAGCAAGCTTGTCCAAACTCCCATGAAGCCTATAGGTAACACTTACCATACAGTCCGGTCTCTTCGTCTGATATGTCGCATATAAAGTCTGGGGGTGGTATCGTCAGACCCCAATAACTTGATAAGTCATGCCGATGTAAAGCCTATAACGGTATGAGAAACTACTAATAACACTTACTAGTAAATCTCATCAACAACCCTGGCCAAGGACTTACTGTTATAGCCAATCGAACATAACGCAACATCAACTCCCAATACTGGGAGAGAAGAAACCCCTCCTATCGCTCATTGCCTCCATGTGACTCCGGACTGTACCCAAAAGACACATGTTTGCACGACTCCTTTGAGTCGTGGTAGGGAGGAAATCAAAGCACAGTGGGAGCTACACAAGACTCTATGACGATCTCGGGTCTACAGACTAACCTGTACCAGTGTCACCAAAGAACTGCTATCTGACGATAGGTATAATACCATCTAGGAGTTCTCCGCTAGTCCTGTTCGGTGTACCCATTCTCTAATGAGCACCTGTGTACAATCTTTGATGTCAAACACCAATGGATATGGGATCAACCATCGCCCTATACAGGGTCAAGAAATGTACACACTAGTCTACTCCGGAATATCGATGCCCTGTCTCGATATTCCCTCGACTAGGAACAATTGAAGGATGTTCTTGTGGACTACCCAGGTCCCAGTAGTATGATCCGCTTCATAGCCTACATCTTAAGGGCTTTATCAACATGTATATGAGAGACGGTATAATAATACCAGTGAACATGTTAAGATAAAAGAAACCAGATAGCATACTATCATGTCGAGCAAGAAAGTCCATATATATTTCCAAGCATCCACTATATCATACAATAATGGCCTCTAGGGCATACATATCACTAACAGTATTGAGCGATTAGAAGATCAACAAGCAAGCTTGTCCAAACTCCCATGAAGCCTATAAGTAACACTTACAGTACAGTCCGGTCTTTTCGTCTGATATATCGCATATCGAGTCGTGGGGTGGAATCGTCAGACCCCAGAAACTTGATAAGTCATGCCGATGTGTGGCTCATAACGGTTAGAGAAACTACTGATAACTCTTACCAGTAAATCTCAACAGCCCTGGCCAAAGACTTGCTGTTATAGCCAATCGAGCATAGCGCAGCATCAACTCCCTATACCGGGAGAGACGAAACCCCTCCTATCGCTCGATGCCTCCATGTGACTCGGGACTGTACCTAAAATCCACCTGCTTATACGACTCCTTTGAGCTGTGGTTGGGAGGAAATCAAAGCACGGTGGGAACCATACAAGACACTATGACGATCTCGGGTCTACAGACTAACCTGTACCAGTATCAACAGAGAACTGCTATCTGACGATAGGTATGGTACCATCTAGGAGTTCCCGGCGAGTCCTGTTCGGTGTGCCCATTCTCTAATGAGCACCTGTGTACAATATTTGATGTCAAACACCGATGGTTATGGGATCAACTATCGCCCCATACAGGGTCAAGAAACGTACACACTAGTCTACTCTGGAATATCGATGCCTTGTCTCGATATCCTCTTGACTAGGAACTATTAAAGGATGTGCTTGTGGACTATCCATGCCCCACTAGTATGATCTGCATCATAGTCGTGGTAGTCAAGTCCACATCCTAAGGGCTCTATCTATATGTATAAGAGAGACAGTATAATAATACAAGTGTACATGTTACGATAAAGAGCAACCAGATAGCATACTATCATGTCGAGCAAGAAAGTCCTCTATATATATGTCCAAGCATCCACTATATCATACAATAATGGCCTTTAGGGCATACATATTCCTTACACTCATCTCCATTACTCTAGCTCATTATGTCATGGCTACTCTCGCTCCTCATCTTTTTCCTCCTTCACATGAGCTCACTTGAGTATTTTATGAGAGAAAATGTTAGTGAAAAATTTCTATATCCCCGGACTCCATTTCTAGAAAGCTTGGAGTGTTGGTTGCTTCATTAGGTGAAGTGTTCATTTCAGAATTTTGCACTTTTATACCACCTATTCTTGATCGCATTGCATTATAAGTATGTACTTTTGATACCAACTTTGTCACGTCCCGAAAGTACGGAATATGACCGACACTTAAACTACGAACGTCTCAAGGCGTACGTAATCTAACTAAGCCGAAAACCCAGAAATCCAAACCAAGAAAAGTAGTAGAGAGTAGGAAGAACCATAACAATCAACCTGTAAACAACATAATATACAACGCCTAAAGGCGAGGATCACAACAGAAAGGCAAATCCAACAGCATGAAATCCAAAGAAATATAACGCGCGACTCTACGGTCGAAAGAATAAACATCACTGGTCTCTATCTCAATAAGTACATGTTTGGTTGATGGAAATTCTAGATACAACTGAAATATAATATACAATGTATAATGATGGGTGCGATACAATAAACCCACCTACTAGCAAGTCACCCGAAAGGAACAGTGCCCGCAAAGCCGAAATAAAACCTGTACGGCAAACCTACAAGAAACTGGGGCACAACGGGGGTGAGTTGCCAACTCGTGAGTAGAAAAAGATCTACGAACAGAAAATCGCATGTATGACGCAATCCTAGGTCATACGATCAATATATAAACCTCAAATGAATAAGTCTGAAGTATGCTAAGGTGGCAATGAAACATCTATACATGTATGTAGTACCAAGTGCTCGTGTCATTGCCTCAGGTAATAACATGTCATATATAAGAGGTGTATCTGCATGGAGTAATATGATGAAGTATCAAATGGATATCAATACACATATATTAGCGTCCTATTCCACTAATATTGGTGTAAGGGTATATATAACAGCGCCCTCATACCCTGTTATATATACAAATGAAGAATGATCAATGTAATCGAGGTCTGTATGTAATCAAAGTCTGTATAAACGTGGATCCCGTCCACCGGTCACCCAATGACAATAAGCATCATGCACGTAAATATCATAAGCATATGCATGGAAGTACAAGGATATAATGAAAATCATGGAACCGGAGTGCCCAGCCACGACACTCGAAAACATCATGAAAACTGTGCCCAGCATCGGCACGTAAATCCTCATATATCGGGCATACGTCAGTCTGGGTCAGCCCACGAGCTCCGTCTGCTGTATCGGCCCTCGGCCCCATCAGTACGCCCATATCCATCTCTCAACTCCGGTCGGTATCCTCCGGATATCCGCCGAGCTCAAATACAATCACCGGCAGGTAGTAGTCCCTCTGCCAGGCTCACCGTCTACTACACAGCGATCCGTTCAGGCCCCGGGGTACCATAACGGGTCCACCATGTACCCGCATTCGGCCTCATCCGCCTCCTCAAATCGGGTTCCACATGTCACTCTAGCACCGAGAATACACATGGTGGACGCACTGAAATATCATATCAAGGGTAACCGGGTTTTTAAAGCAATTTCATATTTCCTTTTGAAATATCCACGGTTCCCAAATCCAGAAATATCATGAAAACAACATATCTCAATGCGTATAATCAAAGCATGCTGTATGCGACATGTAAAAGAAATACAAGCACCTCCGTCTATCATGCAACCTGGAATAGTAATATGCACATATTGGGGAAAGCCGCTCTTTTAAAATGAATCAGTTTTAAGAGTATCTTGTGGTTCCCGAAAATTAGAAATATCATCTATGTATGTGCAAGTATGAGTATGTGCACAAATATAAGTGTACAATGAGTATGCCATGCAAGGATCGTATCCTGAATGTAACAGTACTACAGTGTAGTGACATGGCAATTATCGATGATGAAGTGTGTGAGCCGGCAAGCAAGTGTACGTGGAACTTACGCATCATCGATAATGGTGCTGGTGTCCTAACAGCATGATGGTAATAGAGCAATAGCACATGAAATGAATTGTGAATAACAATGAACACGCGGAGTCGAATAAATCAACGTAATCTACGAAAAGTCTACAACAATATGTATATGTCATGAAATTGTGCCATTTGAAATAAGACATATCGGGGTCTTTAGTAAAATAAGGGCTACAGAGTTTTTAAGAAAGATACGTCCTTTGAAAATATCCGTAGAATCCCTTTACTTGTTTTTAAGATATTCCCGATTCGTAAGTTTTGAAATAGGAATGACTCGGGTCTAGTCTAACATCTACTAAACTAACTACTGATCTAACTAACAAGTCAATCGGGAGGGGTATGGAAACCACCTAAATCTGAATCGATATATAAGTAAATATAAATATAATAGTCCGTGATCCCGCATCAATAGTATCGCGTACGATACCGTAAATCATCTGACATCCTCGAGTCATGAGTGCGGATCAATCATCAAAATACAGCTCGTACGGTAAGTCATCGTACGACATCCCAATAGCTGGGTACGGGTCAATATCACGTTCATCACACTATTTATCTGATATCCCCTTTTATCGAGATCATCATCTAGGGTACTGACCTATGTCTAGTACAACACTAATATCATCAATCCAATCATGATCTGGCTGCTGACCTACAGCCTCAAGTCACTGATATCAACATCATATATCGTCATGACGAAGGGTACATCACTCAATGCGACCTACTATAAATATCTAACATGACATATCTCATATCACGACCACATGTCAATTATTCAAAGTATATCACTCTGATATGTATCGTCGTCTAAAGATCCGCTATATTATGAGGATGTATCTCAAATATGAGTCCTGCCATATCACCGATATCATAACCTTAGAACATATCTCATCGACTCATCTCCAGTGTCCTCCAATAACCTCATCGTCACCGTATAAACCTTGCAAATTCGCACGTGTGTGCGTGTGGGTGTAAACCTATTCTAGGTTCGCGACTAGAAACTACACTAGTTACTTCTAACCCTATCCTATGCATATTCCACCTAACACATCCTAAACAACCAAGTCACACATAAATTAGCATATATTTGTATATATAATATATATGGTATACTAGACATCGGACTGCGGGGGTGCTATACGCCATCCACCCGGCTTCTCCCCATAGATATAAATCTACTCACCATTCTTTAAGCGTGCCGGTGCCGATGTCTCCATTTGCATCTCCAACGGTCCAACGCCACGTGGGGTACCTACAAGGATATCACACGCTAAAACACATGAAAACCATGTCGGAAACCAAAATGGTGCACGCTACGCCCATAGGTAAGAACCTGTGGCCTCGCGTGCAAACACAGCCAATATCCACTGTCGTTGACGTCCAAACGCCATCCGACAGAAATGAATCATCGAATACCAAAAACCATGCTAAAACAAGTCGTAAATCATACGCCAACTCATGAAAATCAACCCAGATTCTATCCTAACTGTAATCAGTCAAAACTAGACATACCAGAGGTCAAGTTTACAGGTAAAAGAGCCGTGCACGCAAAGCGAGGGGTTTTTCCCCTGCTCTGGCCGCAAATTGCGGCCAGGGGGAATTTATCTGCGGCCAGGGGTTTGAAGTGGGGGCTAGGGCTTTGGGTAATGGTTTCTATCTACCTGCATACCTCACTGCCAAGTCAATTTTATCTTAGGGTATCTCGGGTTGTAGCAGATTTCAGAAAGGTCATTAAGTCGACAAAATTGCTAAAATACGCCAAGTCGAAACTTTCAGGTAACTAACTGGAAATCTGGGGTATTCTGGGGTTAACTGGTTTCAAATCCGCTTAATAAGGTTACCCTAACAATCAGAACTAACACATGGTCAAGTCTCACTCAAATTTGCCTAAACTAGCACTAATCTACTTAATAATACTAAAATTTCAGCTAAACAACTATATTTTTGCAAGATAGGAGTTGGGTTGTGAGATTATACCTCAAGGGGGTCCTAAGATGTAGGAGAAGAGGGAATGAAGGAAGAGGAAAGGGGCTATTGCTGGACTGTTGAGCTGTTGGTGCTGCTGTGCTCCATGCTGCTGCTGTTTTTGGCTGGTGCAGCAGTGGCTGAAACTGTTTTCTGGCTGAACTGCTGCTGATGGAGTTGATGCAGTGCTGGGTTGTTGTGGTTATTGTTGTGTTGTGTTGAAGTGTGGTGAAGTGTGAGGTGGTAGGATGATGATGGTGTGGATTTTCTTTGAAATGAAGTTGCTGCTGCTGTTTTTACAGCAGCTGCTGATGCTGCTGATTCAAAAATTGGGGCTGATGGGTGTATATGGGGGCTGAAGTGTGCTGACGGTAGGCTGATGTTTCACATTAGCTGCTGCTGTAGCTCATGATGGTGCCGTTGTAATGGTTTTTTGAGTGTGAGAGTGTGTGATGTGAGGAAAGTTGTGACAAATGAGAGGGAGCGGTATGAGTGAGAGGGGGGTGAAAGAACACAAGGGATTATGGAATGAGATGGATCATGGCACACCCTAACCACCTCACTCTCTCTCTCTCTCAATATTGCTTGCTCAAGTCATTAAGGCTCCCCCTCTATCACCTACCTACAAGTCAACCCCTACCCTAATCAAATTTAAACAAAGCTACACCCCTAATTAAACTAATTATCTTAACCAAAAAGTTAACCCATCATGGTCATCTACATGGTTCAACCCTAGGCTTAACATGGGTCCAAAACATGACACAAGTATGACAAGTGTAGAAAATGTTATGTGCACATTTTTGCACAAAAAAACCAAAAAAATCCAATTAGCGATTTTTAATCGTGGTTAACACCAAAATAGCATTTGATCCATCATAAACACTTAAAAATGGCATATTTCCACAAAATACCCTACCTTAGAATTTCCAAAATTTTCCTCCGGAATTTTCACCATTTATCGGTATTTAATTATACCGATTATTAAAATATTCATTAAAAATTAATATTAAATTATGAAAATTCCCAAAAATAATATCTTAATTTTTTGAAATGTTACAGTCTTCCCCCCTTAAAGAAATTCGGTCCCCGAATTTAAATTTAAACCCCCAAATTCTAAAACATTTCAATAAACTGTCCAAGTCAACGGGGCTCCGAAATCATCAATAAATAAAACGCATTGTAGCGCAATACTTGCGCATGCGTAACGAGCAGATAACTCAAAATCAAAACTCCGTCAAGTATCCCGCAATCATCGGAGATAAGGTGAAAACACGAATGCCAAATACAAAGCAAAACCGATATGCCATAAATCGGAACTATACATGTAAATATATGAAGGAAATGCATGCCAAAATTCTTTAAAGTCAATGTGCAATGCGCATAACGCTGCACAATGGCGGGCGTTTCTATAAGAAAATAGTCATATACTTATATATCTTTGTTTACTATGCACGATCCGCCGTTTTGAAAACACTTTTAGAAGGGTTCCATGTTTTAAACGTTTCGTGTCACATCGGACACGTATATAAATAATGAGACTATAGCTCGCTTTCGGAAATCCCTTTGAAATCTATCAATGCATGCAAAATATATCCAGGCACTGTCCTCTGACTAGTCCTGCTCAGTACGAAAACACATAGAAAATATCATAAAAATGTACTGCTCCATAAAAATCAATCCCCAAAATGCATATGAAAACCTTGTGCGTCCGGTGCGCACGGAAATCAAAATCCATACATGTGCCAAGCAGGTGCACAAAACGACATCGAGGTACAATGGGTGTGCACGAAGCATCTGTCATAGACAACGTGTGTGCCTGACAGCAAAATCAGGTGCATCTGATATGCACGAAAAAAATCTCGATTTAGTGCATCTGGTGTGCACTAAATCGCATCTCATAACCTGCGCCCAACATGCGCTAAAATTCCAAATATGGTGCATCCATCATGCATGAAATCATGAAATCCAATCACAAGCGCCGAACACGCGCAAAGATCCAATCGGGTGCATAAAGTGCACAAAACAAATATCGAGCATTACCATCGAAATCGAAGTCCAGTGCATCCAAGTGCATAAAATACGAAGCACTACACTGCAAGCATATGTGAACTATACCGAGTGCAAAAACCAAACCGTGTGTGTATGTATGCACAAAATCAACTCAACAGTGTGAAACCAATAAAATCATGGACACGAGAAATCAAGGCACGAAAACGACATCAAGTGCAGCAACTATGTGAAAATCGTAAATACTCAGTAAGTGCCAACATGGTGAAAGAAAACAATATCATGAAACTCAGTCATCAAGACTAAATCAAGCAAACAGAACGGCCAAAATACCAAAATCCAAGATGACGGATACGTGATAATCGAATCACAAAATCATAAATTGTAAATACCGTCGTCGGTATACCTTCCTTCAAACCGGGAAGTGTCGGTGCATCCAATGCTAACAGCACGAGTTATCTACTTACCTCTAGCTCACGGTCTGGCGCCCTTTGTCTCTGGGTCCTTATCTTCTCTGCGGATTACCTATCTCGCAATCAATCATCTCATCGGCCCTGTCAGGTGTGCTAACGGGGACGATTCCATTCTGGCACTTCTCTGGTCATCTCTCGGTCAATCATCACGACCACTCTTAATGCAGCATCTCACTGGCGTTGGCCTCTGGCTCTTTGAAAGCACATCACATCTGATTTTGGGTGCAAATATCATTGCAGCTGTGTCCTGGAAGGAATCCTGCTCAAGGTCTCTTCCGACCTCGCCTATGCCGATCTGTCCGGAGGCTGGTACTATTATATCATCTTTTCTCATTTTCTGGACATCTGCATGTGCCGCACACATTTCCTCGGAAACTGGCCGTATCCCAACGCCTCTGTAAGTATATCAGGTCTCTAGCCTCGACGAAAAGTAATGACAGTTTGTCAGCGTCTCGCACGAACCTCTTGTCCCGGTTGTCTTATCGTCGTCCACTATGAAGTCACGCCGTGTTATCTACGCACTGTAACTGCTCTCGGCCACGGTCTATCCGAAGTCTCTCGCACGGACTCGAAATTGCGTAATCTGTAGCTTCACCATACTGTAGAAAATGTCTGGTCGACAGGTACTCGGGAACGCGCCCCAACCATCGGAGGAAATACTCAATACTCGTCTGTCCTTGATCAACTTATACGCATCTGGGTGAGGTCCTTACCCGAACCTGGTCAACTATCTCGTCGACGTTGCCGAACTGTGGCCTGCTGGGCGTGCGCAATATGACCACTCCTGGGTCTAAGTCTTCTCATAATTTATTCCAGAGAGGTCCTGTCTAGGCCTTTCTCGAATCTCGTTTTTGCCGAATTGCCCGGAAGTCATCGTCCTCTACTAAAGCTAATTCTTGTTCTGAAACAGCTGCGTACTCATCACAATTCCTTCTGGAAGGTATATCTATAAACAAAGCCTCTGCCTACGTATTGCATCTCTTATGTCAACGGAGTGGGACGTCATCTCGTTGAAATCTCTTGCGAACTCTTTACTTCACTCTGCTCGATGTCGACTGATTCAGACTCGTCTCGTCGTGGTTGCATGGACTGAGCTCTAACGGCTATCCTCGTATCTGGAGTCTCCCAAGAAATTCATCTCTCCACCTAGCATCCGAATGAAGTCGAACCATTCGATCGATTCGTCAAAACCTCATAATCCCCCAAGAGCTCAACATCTTGGGTATAGTTTAACAATATCGAGTACGTACCACAGCATCGATGGTCCAGCCGTAGAAGGGCAAACCCAAGTCTCACTAATGGCACCGCGGAACTGCCGCAAACCCTAAGGTTCGAGGGCTTTCACACGGTCATTATGTCGAGTTAGGGTTTCATTCTTCTAGAGGGTCCATATGATTGCCTGCATGTTTTTCCGAATACTTTAAACTTGGAATAATATGTTTCTGACATTCGATCGTCTCAATCGACTCTCAACGAACCTGCGTGAAGTCGCCTCTAGCTGGAATAAATCTATCTGATGACCTCGCATCGGGGTAGCGAACGAACCACATGTCCTAGTAATTCACCCTCGGTGACTAGCGACCTTCTATAATCTCCTAGTACAATCTCGTACGGTAATAGCTCCAATATCTGGGGCGATATCTCGTCGCTCGCAGCAACAACTGGCTCATTCGTCCGTACACTGAACAGCGCCTCAATCCTTCAGGAAAGGAGATACATTGGCGGTCCTCTCTAAACCGGTCTGCTCTAGATCTGAGTAAGACTCTCCACACTGGAAATCTTCAACTCAACTGGCAGCCCTAACAATGACCCAATCCTCTGGTGCTGATCTGCACGTCTGAGAAATCTCATACCGCGATCAATCCAACGCTAGTGGCGCGAAAACACAATAAAAAAGACACATCTCCGCAGTCGTGTGTCGCCAGAATCACGCCCTGGTAAGTCCTCGTTCGTGACGAGCTCATGCTGACCGCAACTCTAGCCGTAGCTCTCCCTGCCCGTAATCATGGCAGCAAAACCATAACTGGTACTGATGAGGCTAGATCTGGAATGAATATGATACTGAACAAAGAAATGTACATCCTAAGGCTTCTTAAGTGGAGTGGCGTGTCGTAAATATGCCGCGGAACATACCCACGGTACGTCACTCTACTTTAGTCACCTATTCCATCAACTAAGGGTCATCCTACGCTCCGAAGGTAAAACCTAACGCTCTGATTCCAACTTTGTCACGTCCCGAAAGTACGGAATATGACCGGCACTTAAACTACGAACGTCTCAAGGAGTACGTAATCTAACTAAGCCGAAAACCCAGAAATCCAAACCAAGAAAAGTAGTAGAGAGTAGGAAGAACCATAACAATCAACCTGTAAGCAACATAATATACAACGCCTAAAGGCGAGGATCACAACAGAAAGGCAAATCCAACAGCATGATATCCAAAGAAATATAACGCGCGACTCTATGGTCGAAAGAATAAACATCACTGGTCTCTATCTCAATAAGTACATGTTTGGTTGATGGAAATTCTAGATACAACTGAAATATAATATACAATGTATAATGATGGGTGCGATACAATAAACCCACCTACTAGCAAGTCACCCGAAAGGAACAGTGCCCGCAAAGCCGTAATAAAACCTGTACGACAAACCTGCAAAAAACTGGGGCACAACGGGGGTGAGTTGCCAACTCGTGAGTAGAAAAAGATCTACGAACAGAAAATCGCATGTATGACACAATCCTAGGTCATACAATCAATATATAAACCTCAAATGAATAAGTCTGAAGCATGCTAAGGTGGCAATGAAACATCTATACATGTATGTAGTACCAAGTGCTCGTGTCATTGCCTCAGGTAATAACATGTCATATATAAGAGGTGTATCTGCATGGAGTAATATGATGAAGTATCAAATGGATATAAATACACATATATTAGCGTCCCATTCCACTAATATTGGTGTAAGGGTATATATAACAGCACCCTCTTACCCTGTTATATATACAAATGAAGTATGATCAATGTAATCGAGGTCTGTATGTAATCAAAGTCTGTATAAACGTGGATCCCGTCCACCCGTCAACCAATGACAATAAGCATCATGCACGTAAATATCATAAGCATATGCATGGAAGTACGAGGATATAATGAAAATCATGGAACCGGAGTGCCCAGCATCGACACTCGAAAACATCATGAAAACTGTGCCCAGCATCGACACGTAAATCCTCATATATCGGGCATCCGTCAGTCTGGGTCAGCCCACGGGCTCCGTCTGCGGTATCGGCCCTCGGCCCCAGCAGTACGCCCATATCCATCTCTCAACTCCGGTCAGTATCCTCCGGATATCCGCCGAGCTCAAATACAATCACCGGTAGGTAGTAGTCCCTCTGCCAGGCTCACCGTCTACTACACAGCGATCCGTTCTTGTCCCGGGGTACCATACCGGGTCCACCATGTACCCGCATTCGGCCTCACCCGCCTCCTCGAATCGGGTTCCACATGTCACTCTAGCACTGAGAATACACATGGTGGACGCACTGAAATATCATATCAAGGGTAACCAGGTTTTTAAAGCAATTACATATTTCCTTTTGAAATAACCACGGTTCCCAAATCCAGAAATATCATGGAAACAACATATCTCAATGCGTATAATCAAAGCATGCTGTATGCGACATGTAAAAGAAATACAAGCACCTCCGTCTATCATGCAACCTGGAATAGTAATATGCACATATTGGGGAAAGCCGCTCTTTTAAAATGAATCAGTTTTAAGAGTATCTTGCAGTTCCCGAAAATTAGAAATATCATCTATGTATGTGCAAGTATGAGTATGTGCACAAATATAAGTGTACAATGAGTATGCCATGCAAGGATCGTATCCTGAATGTAACAGTACTACAGTGTAGTGACATGGCAATTATCGATGATGAAGTGTGTGAGCCGGCAAGCAAGTGTACGTGGAACTTACGCATCACCGATAATGGTGCTGGTGTCCTAACAGCATGATGGTAATATAGCAATAGCACATGAAATGAATTGTGAATAACAATGAACACGCGGAGTCGAATAAATCAACGTAATCTATGAAAAGTCTACAACAATATGTATATGTCATGAAATTGTGCCATTTGAAATAAGACAGATCGAGGTTTTTAGTAAAATAACGGCTACCGAGTTTTTAAGAAAGATACGTCCTTTGAAAATATCCATAGAATCCCTTTACTTGTTTTTAAGATATTCCCGATTCGTAAGTTTTGAAATAGGTATGACTCGGGTCTAGTCTAACATCTACTAAACTAACTACTAATCTAACTAACAAGTCAATCGGGAGGGGTATGGAAACCACCTAAATCTGAATCGATATATATGTAAATATAAATATAATAGTCGGTGATCCCGCCTCAATAGTATCGCGTATGATACCGTATATCATCTGACATCCTCGAGTCATGAGTGCGGATCAATCATCAAAATACAGCTCGTACGGTAAGTCATCGTACGACATCCCAATAGCTGGGTACGGGTCAATATCACGTTCATCACACTATTTATCTGATATCCCCTTTAATCAAGATCATCATCCAGGGTACTGACTTATGTCTAGTACAACACTAATATCATCAATCCAATCATGATCTGGCTGCTGACCTACAGCCTCAAATCACTGATATCAACATCACATATCGTCATGAAGAAGGGTACATCACTCAATGCGACCTACTATAAATATCTAACATGACATATCTCATATCACGACCACATGTCAATTATTCAAAGTATATCACTCTTATATGTATCGTCGTCTAAATATCCGCTATATTATGAGGATGTATCTCAAATATGAGTCCTGCAATATCACCGATATCATAACCTCAGAACATATCTCATCGACTCATCTCCAGTGTCCTCCAATATCCTCATCGTCACCGTATAAACCTAGCAAATTTGCACGTGTGTGCGTGTGGGTGTAAACCTATTCTAGGTTCGCGACTAGAAACTACACTAGTTACTTCTAACCCAATCCTATGCATATTCTACCTAACACATCCTAAACAACCAAGTCACACATAAACTAGCATATATTTGTATATATAATATATATGGTATACTAGACATCGGACTGCGGGGGTGCTATACGCCGTCCACCCGGCTTCTCCCCGTAGATATAAATCTACTCACCTTTCTTTAAGCGTGCCGGTGCCGATGTCTCCATTTGCATCTCCAACGTTCCGACGCCACATGGGGTACCTACAAAGATATCACACGCTAAAACACATGAAAACTATGTCGGAAACCAAAATGGTGCACGCTACGCGCATAGGTAAGAACCTGTGGCCTCGCGTGCAAACACAGCCAATATCCACTGTCGTTGACGTCCAAACGCCATCCGACAGAAACGAATCATCGAATACCAAAAACCATGCTAAAACAAGTCGTAAATCATACGCCAACTCATGAAAATCAACCCAGATTCTATTCTAACTGTAATCAGTCAAAACTAGACATACCAGAGGTCAAGTTTACAGGTAAAAGAGCCGTGCACGCAAAACAAGGGGGTTTTCCCCTGCTCTGGCCGCAAATTGCGGCCAGGGGGAATTTATCTGCGGCCGGGGGTTTGAAGTGGGGGATAAGGCTTTGGGTAATGGTTTCTATCTACCTGCATACCTCACTGCCAAGTCAATTTTATCTTAGGGTATCTCGGGTTGTAGCAGATTCCAAAAAGGTCAATAAGTCGACAAAATTGCTAAAATACGCCAAGTCGAAACTTTCAGGTAACTAACTAGAAATCTGGGGTATTCTATGGTTAACTGGTTTCAAATCCACTTAATAAGGTTACCCTAACAATCAGAACTAACACTTGGTCATGTCTCACTCAAATTTGCCTAAACTAGCACTAATCTACTTAATAATACTAAAATTTCAGCTAAACAACTATATTTTTGCAAGATAGGAGTTGGGTTGTGAGATTATACCTCAAGGGGGTCCTAAGATGTAGGAGAAGAGGGAATGAAGGAGGAGGAAAGGGGCTGTTGCTGGACTGTTGAGCTGTTGGTGCTGCTGTGCTCCATGCTGCTGCTGTTTTTGGCTGGTGCAGCAGTGGCTGAAACTGTTTTCTGGCTGAACTACTGCTGATGGAGTTGATGCAGTGCTGGGTTGTTATGGTTATTGTTGTGTTGTGTTGAAGTGTGGTGAAGTGTGAGGTGGTAGGATGATGATGGTGTGGATTTGCTTTGAAATGAAGTTGTTGCTGCTGTTTTTACAGCAGCTGCTGATGTGCTGATTCAAAAATTGGGGCTGATGGGTGTATATGGGGGCTGAAGTGTGCTGAGGGTAGGCTGATGTTTCACATCAGCTGTGCTGCAGCTCATGATGGTGCTGTTGTAATGGTTTTTTGAGTGTGAGAGTGTGTGATGTGAGGAAAGGTGTGACAAATGAGAGGGAGTGGTATGAGTGAGAGGGGGGTGAAAGAACACAAAGGATTATGGAATGAGATGGATCATGGCACACCCTAACCACCTCTCTCTCTGTCTCTCTCTCTCTCTCTCAATGTTGCTTGCTCAAGTCATCAAGGCTCCCCCTCTCTCACCTACCTACAAGTCAACCCCTACCCTAATCAAATTTAAACAAAGCTACACCCCTAATTAAACTAATTATCTTAACCAAAAGGTTAACCCATCATGGTCATCTACATGGTTCAACCCTAGGCTTAACATGGGTCCAAAACATGACACAAGTATGACAAGTGTAGAAACTGTTATGTGCACATTTTTGCACAAAAAAAACCAAAAAAATCCAATTAGCGATTTTTAATCGTGGTTAACACCAAAATAGCATTTGATCCATCATAAACACATAAAAATGGCATATTTCCACAAAATACCCTACCTTAGAATTTCCAAAATTTTCCTCCGGAATTTTCACCATTTATCGGTATTTAATTATACCGATTATTAAAATATTCATTAAAAATTAATATTAAATTATGAAAATTCCCAAAAATAATATCTTATTTTTTTGAAATGTTACACGTATCTCAAAAAAGCACAGAGCACGAGACAAGCAGCATAAGAATTAAGAAGGCAACGTGGAGCTCGAGAAAAATCAAGGCAAAAGTCTATTCATTTTCATGTTTGGTACTGCTGTAAATCTGGGAGTATTTTGGAATGATTCTACAAATACAAGATTACTGAACAGAGTAATAAAGTAACACAAGGCAGCCCAAGAAAACTGGAGTTTCAAGTCCCCAGAACGGCCGCGGTTCCGCGGTCTAAACCACCTATAGGCGGCGGATCCGCGGCCAATACGTGGCCTCTCGCGCCAAATTTTCGAGGATAGTTTTGTCATTTTATAAGGGCTCAGAAAAAGACTCCAGGGCTTCACATCACTGCCTATAAATACTCTAAATCAGAGCCATATTAAGAATGTAATTTTCACTAGTTTTTAGTTAGAATTTAGTTTAAACATCTTCCTCTTCAACTTTCCTCCATTAAAATTGTAGTGAGAGCTTTTGAGCGAATGACAAATGAAGTGGAGAGTTTTTATATGCATGTCTTGTTAATTTGGTTACTAGTTTTATTATAAATTGCTTGTTCTTTTCTTTGTTAAGTAGTTGTTGGTTTTATTTGTTCTTTTTCTTTTTCTCTTTTCTTTTATCATTACACCCATGATACTCAAGTGTGATCCTTGCCTAGGGGAGGCCCCAAGTAGCTAGTTGTCACCTTCTACCTCATTTCTTTCTATCTTCTTTACTTGTTTTTAGTTTTATTTTTTTATATAATGAGTGAGTAGTTTTCTCACTTGTGTAAGTCCATGTCACGCACCCCACGAGCTTGTGGGGAGGCGGAATATATGAAAAACAATTATCAAAGCTTCGTAACACAGACTTGAGCACACGGATCGTATCTAAACCATTACTAGCAAACTACGAAAGGTGTAACTGCTGGGATTCGAAGTTATACCTCACGTTAGTTGTTCTTCGGGTCGTCATCGCTGTCCTCCACTCCTCGTAGGCTCTATGGAACGTCGGCACCTCAACGGCCTCCTCGAGTCAAAGACGATCCACCCGAGAGCTACTACTCCAAGCTTGACCTCTAACTTGAGGTAATTAGGTTTCTCAAATTTCTAATCTAAGCAACCTAGGGGATATAGAGTAGGATTATGGATTAACAAGTCTTGCTAACCCTTGATCTCAACACATGAGAGGTTAGGGTTAGGGTTTGAAGAGAGAGAGCTTGAGGAGAGAGAAGGTGAGAATGAGCATCCTTTTGGATGAATGATATCATTTGAATATATGAAGCATATGATTTTATTAAAATGAATAACAAATAAATATGTGTCATCATGCTTCATTAATTCATAGAGTGATTCATCTCATGAGTCATTAAAAACATTAATGCAACATTAACTCCATGGATGATTCACTCTCATGACTCATTAATCCAATAAATGCAAATGCCACCTTAGCCTCCAAGTCATCATCCTTCTAGAAGCTTCCTGGCAAATTACAAGAATGCCCCTCCTATCCATGAAAACATGGAAAAATTTTAGACTATATAAATCCAATAATCCGATACTAAAATCTGGCTTAAACCAAAGCCGACTAGTAAAAACTGTCCGAACATCGTACGTGCGTAAAAACACGTATTCGTCCGAACCCTGTCGTAAAACCATACGACCTCTATATCGTTTCGCCTGAAGCAGGGAAACTCTCTGTGTGGGACACTAAAGACTCGACATTACGCTGGCAGTGGGTTTAACCACAGACCGCAAGCGGCACTAGCTGCACGTAACGGTCCCCAGGTAGATGTCGATAAGAAGGCCGATGAGGAAACCCATCCGAACTCCTACTGAGCCTGATGTGATAATCTCCGTACAGTCCGGTCTGTTCGTGTAGGACTATCGCATATCGGGCCTAGGGGGCGGTAAACGTCAGACCCCTAATAGCGGTATAAGTCATGTGGGAGTGCAGCCCATTACACCTTGAGAAACTACTGTTCATATCAGATTTTTGCATTTTTATACCACCCAATTTTTATCACATTGCATGTCGGTAGATACTCTTGAGCCGTGTTTGCTAGTCAATTGCAGGATACAGGTTCCCGGTTCTCAAACGGAGAAATTCATGGAAAACACGACAAAAATCCGGTTCCTGCCAACTACAGATAAAACACGGTCTCCGCTCTTCATCCGTATGCTGCCAGATACCGGTTTAGGAAGACAAAATGTCAAATCAATGTCGTTTTCAGGCACAAGGCTCAATGGTGGCACAAGATCCAAGAGATCTACGCGGCGCTCGAGACAATCATGACAAAATCTTAACAAAAAGTCCACCTTTCCTTCAACAGAAATTCTGGAAAAATCGTGAAAACAAATGGAGAAAATACATATGCCAGAATAAAGTACTCAGAAAACCAGGCTACCAGAAAAAGGCCCAAAGCCCAACTCCACAATACGGCCGCGGAAGAGCGGCCAAAGGGGGGTCTTGGCCGCGCTTCCGCGGCCGTTCTGGCGCCAGACAGTTAGGGTTTTTAGGGGGTGTTTGGTAATTTCATATGGGCCAGTATTTTTGCCCTAGTTTCTCATTCTCCAGCCTATAAATACCCCAGAATTCTGTGAAGGAAGGGGTCCATAATCTTGTATTTTTCTTTGCTAGGTTTTAGTGCATGTTCTTCTTCCTCTTCTCACCTCTTCTCCATTAAACTTGTAAGTGAGCTTTTGAGTGAAGAGTGATGAATAAAGAAGACCATTTTTATTATCATGCTTGTCTCTTTCTTTACTTGTTATAATTGTTGTAATTTTAATTGTTAAGTAGTTGTTGTTATTTCCTTGTTATTTGTTTCTTCTCTCTTTTTCTTTATCCTTGCATACGACAATGATACTTACGCTTGATCCTCGCCAAGGTGAGGTCGCAAACAGTTAGTCGTATTCTTCTAATCTCTTTCTTTCTATCTTCCTCTTTTGTGTTGTTTTATTTTTCCGTATTATGAAGTGTGAGTAGTTCTATACTTGTTAGGGTAGGATAAGGGAAGTTTGAGAGAAGGAAATCTCTCTCACTCTTTCCTTGCCCAACAACTTAAATCAACTCCCGTTAACCCAACCACAATCTGCTCCTTACGGCACCCTATCCTACATGATAGCAGTGATTCCGTAGTGAGACCGGTTGTGGTTGAATTAACCGGAGGTTATGGATAAGAGCCAAGAACGGACGGACAAGCACCAAAAGGAAGGACTATGTGTTGGAAAGCCTAGCTTATACTCGCAAGTTCCTTCCTAGTCGTGCTAATCCCCGTTGTTGCCGATTACCGTAACACCGATATTAAGTGGGGCAACGAAAGATGTGGAGACTCCTAACTCAAACTAACCTAATCCTAACCCTAACAAGCTCTCTTTAAATATCAACTCAACACTTAGATAACTACAAACAAAATCTGAACAACCGGACTTAACTCGTCGAAAAACACATAGAAAAAGATTCCCATCTCCCTGCAGACGACCCGTACTCAACCGGCTAGCTACGTGCGAAACCGTCTTGATTGCGGTATTTAAACTAGAACTTGAACACGCTCATATCCTATCAATCAAATGGCGCCGTTGCCGGGGAGACGGTAGTCTATTTCTAAGTGAAATTTCGGGTTAATTTGTGAATATAAAAACAACCAAAAACCAAAAAAATATACTTTGTAAAAAATCATCTTGTTATTCTTGATTAGTTTTTGTGCAAGTGTGCAGGAAATACGAAGCTCAAGATCGACGCCTAAGACGTTGGAAATACGGAGTTCAAGTACAGTGCCAAAGACGTGGGAAGATAGACCCACAGTTCGCGGCTACACCGCGACGGACAAAAACGAAGCATCCGGTCTACTGTAGAAATCTGGAGCAGATACAGTGAGCATATTAGAATTCCACACATCCAGACAAGTAGAGGAGATCAAACAGAGCCCACACCAGAAAAATTAAGCACCAATTCCTCATTTCCGCCGCGGAACCGCGGCATTAGGGCCTTTTTGCCGCCCTTCCGCGGCCACTTGGTGGGGTCAGTGTGCCATCTTCTCTCTGTAAGTCCCTCTGCCTCTCTCCACTCCTCTGAGCTCCACTGAATTGTGTTTTCTGCAGCTTTCTTTGCGCAAATTCTTCTCCCCCTTCCAATAAACTGTTCTTGTGCAGGATTCTTTGCGCCGCAAATAAAAATTGTTTGCTGTTGATATTGTTACTGTTTTGCATTCTTTAATACGGACTTAAGGGGCTTGAAACCAATCCAGATTGGGTGGGGATTTCATCACCCTTCCCAGGACCCCGGAAATCACTAAAGCATATGCATTGTCCATTGTAATTAAAAAAAATACTAGACTTCAGCCCTAAGGACTTCGCGCTCATTAGGAGAAGATAAACCTTGTTTAGAACCTTGCTTAACCGTATATTGTTTACGGGGTGTCTAGGAAAGTGTTAAAGGCGCAACCGCCGAAAGAGAAAGGGTTATTTAATTAAGGAACTTCGCGAAAGCGTTGGACAACCTCCCCTTATCTCTGCACTTACCTGGCCTCGTGATCAGTGTATTTTTAAGCCTGTTTCTCGACACTGTTTAACTTCGACAATCAAGTTCAGGAGCAGGTCTAGTAGACCTAGGTTACCCTAGATCTAGGTGTGATTGTGCATATCTTGTTTGTGATTGCTTAAGCCGTATTCCCGTACATACTTCTGTAAATCTTTTTCTAAAAAAAAAAAAAAAAAGAAAAAATCAAAAACTTTTATAAAAACTTGCCCTTTTGTCGCCAAATCCATTTTCACCCAACACCCTTCGCCTTTCTTCATTGACGTTTTCTTACCCTCACCTTCTCCGCTTTGACTATACTAAACTCGTTTAGTGTATGTCCGCTTGGACTCGGGACACTAGCGCCCGTCTAGTCCGCGTTACGTTAGTCGCGACCGACTACGCGATCGACTCCGAAGTCGATACTCCGTCCACTCCTCTTTCACCCCTTCCTTTGCCGGCCAACTCCGACGTTGACCGGAATTCTGTTCATACATCTTCACCTTCACCTTCACCTTCACCAACCTCTTCTTCCGCGATGTCGGGATTTATTCCAAACATCTCGTTGACCACCCCTGGATTGGCTCCACCTCCTATGGAGACCAATCTCCCACCACCTCCGCCTGTTGTAGCGCCGCAGCGAATTGCGCTCCAGGATCGTTTCTACCCTACCCGTTCTGCACTTCCAACCTGCCTTTCTCTTCCTCCGGCCAATGGGGACAACTTTGAAATTAAGCCCCATTTCATCAACATGCTTCCACGTTTTCATGGGCTTGAATCTGAAGATGCCTATATCTTCATTAACAAATTTCAAAACGTCTGTGCCATGATGAAAACAACCCAGCTGTCGGACGATGCTATACGTCTACGGGTCATTCCGTTCACTTTATGCGATCTCGCAGAAAAATGGCTGTATAGCATCGCTTCCCACTCAATCACCAGCTGGGACGATTTTGTTAAAGCGTTTCTGAAAAAATTCTACCCAAATCATAAGACCGCAAGAATTCGAAATGAGATCAACCAATTCTCCCAGCTTCCTTCTGAACCCTTTTGGAAGTGCTTTGACCGATACAAAGACCTTCTTGTTCAGTGTCCTCACCACGGTATAGAGAAATGGCAACTCTGCCAAACCTTATACGAGGGACTGAACCCAGCAACGAAGCAGTTGCTGGAAACCATCTGTCAGGGCCACTTCCTATCCAAATCTGACGAGGAAGCGTGGCAGTTCTTTGACGATCTTGCGGAGCAAACGCTACAGTGGGAGAGCACCAGACTGACTCCTTCTTCTTCTTCTACCTCCACTTCTACCGGTCAGTCTAGGGTAGGAATTCACCAGCTTGATGTCTCTATTGCGATGAGAGCTGAAATGGCTGCAATAACAAAAAAGCTTGAAGCAATAGAGAGCAAATTTTCTTCTCCTACTCCTGCCCCTGTTCTCCCCCTTCGTACCATCTGCGCTTGTTGTTCCGATCCGTCCCACTTGACTGAAGAGTGTCCTTACAATCCACCCCCGCAAGGACAGGATCAGGTTAATGCATTCCAGCAAAGACCAAGGAATGATCCATACTCTTCCACCTACAATCCCGGTTGGAGGAACCACCCCAATTTCGCCTGGAATCAGAATCAGAATCAATTCCAGGGCAACAATTTCCAAAGGGCCCCTCCACCGCAACAACAAGCGCAACAACAAACTCAGTATCAGCAGCCCTTCCAACCCCAGCCTTACCAAAACCAGACGAACAACTTTGCACCGAACAATTCCTTTCCACCAAACAACTTTGTTCCGTCGAACAACGATAAGGTTTCCTCGCTCGAGCGAAGTCTGGATGCGTTTGTTAAACAATCGACCCAATCCACCGCCAACATCCAGTCTTCGATCCAATCTTTAGTGCAACACACCGCCGCACACGGGCAGAGCATCAAGACCATCGAGGCCCAGATTGCACAGCTGAACGCGGCCTTGAGCGAGCGAGAGAAGGGGAAGCTCCCGTCCCAGCCACTTCCAAATCCCGGCCACCCACATAATGCACATGTTGCTCTTGAACAACAAAACCATAATGTGAGTGCCGTGACCACACTGAGATCAGGGAGGGTGCTGCAAAACAACATTGGCAAGCAAATCAACGATGACACCCCGGCTTCTTCTTCTTCTTCTTCTCCTGCTTCTTCTTCTTCGTCTTCCGAGCCTATTCTTCGTTCTTCACAAGGCTCTCCTTCCTCTTCTTCTCTAAACGGACCCGCTTCTCACTCCACGAAAACACCTATTCTGGGATCCGTTCCAACTCCAAAATCTCCTCCTCCAGCATTAGACTCAACCAATTTTCAAAATGTTCCATTTCCAAACCGGTTGAGGTCTAACAAACAAAATCCACAAATGGAGAAGATTTTGGAGTTATTCAAGCAAGTTAACATTAACATTCCTCTTTTAGATGCTGTCCAACAAGTCCCTTCTTACGCGAAAATCTTAAAGGACTTGTTCACGAAAAAGAGGAAGTCTCAGGTACCCAAGAAAGTTTTCTTGGCTAGTGCTGTGAGTGATGCCCTTACCCAATCTTTACCACAAAAACGGAAGGACCCTGGCTTTCCTACTATTTCAATTACTATTGGGGATAAGAACATCAACCGCGCACTATTAGATCTTGGTGCCAGTGTTAACTTGCTTCCGTATTCAGTATACGAGCAATTAGGCGTCGGAGAGCTGAAACCCACACACTGCACTCTCCAGATAGCCGACCGATCGATCACCCATCCTAGGGGTGAGCTAGAGGATGTGTTAATCAAAGTCGGGGATTTCATATTCCCCGTCGACTTCATTGTCTTAGATACACAGCCTGTAGCTAACCCCCGGAATCAAATTCCGGTGATACTGGGTCGCCCATTTCTCGCAACCTCAAATGCTGTGATCAATTGTCGCAATGGTTCAATGAACCTCTCTTTTGGAAATATGACAATTGAACTCAACATTTTTAGGTTGGGGAATCAGCCCGCCGAACCTAATGCTCATATACTGGATGTTTGCTCGATCCAGGAGATCACCCCCGAAGAGTGTGAATTCGAGGAGTTTTTGTTTGAATACGATAATCTTGACGCCACTAGTGCGTGTCTCTTCGAACCTGCTGCT
Organism: Agapanthus africanus; assembly: GCA_030015575.1. Taxonomy (NCBI): domain Eukaryota; kingdom Viridiplantae; phylum Streptophyta; class Magnoliopsida; order Asparagales; family Amaryllidaceae; genus Agapanthus; species Agapanthus africanus. Next base: position 360,706,034 of record JASDDO010000026.1, read on the forward strand.
GTTTCTGCGCCCGATAACGACTACGAGTGTTTCACGTTCACGAACGATCTTAGCCGCGCACAACCCGAGTTTGAATCTTTCGACTTTTCGGATGAGTTACCTGAACCCTCCGACTCGGTTGCCTACACTCGTTTTGAACCTTTGCTGGAGTCCTTTGAGTTCGAGACCTTTGCACCAGTCTTGCCTTCCATCATTTCACCTCCAACGCTCGAACTCAAGCCGTTGCCGTCTCACCTTAAGTATGCTTACTTAGGTGAGAACGAGACCCTCCCTGTCATCATCTCGGCTTCTCTAGCTCCCGAGCAAGAGAAAGCCCTTCTCACGGTCTTGCACGGCAACAGGCAAGCTTTTGGCTGGTCCATGGCGGACATCAAGGGGATTAGTCCCCTCATCGTTGAGCATCACATTCATCTGATGGATGATGCCAAACCAGCCCGGGATCCACAAAGACGTCTTAATCCAGTCATGAAGGAGGCTGTGAAGAAGGAGATCGTCAAATGTCTAGATAGTGGTATCATTTACCCTATCTCTGATAGCCAGTGGGTTAGCCCCATTCACGTTGTCCCCAAGAAGTCGGGCATCACGGTCATAACCAACGAGGCGAATGAGTTAATCCCTACTCGCACCCAAACCGGGTGGCGAGTTTGCATTGATTACAGAAAACTCAACGCCGCAACGCGGAAAGACCACTTTCCGCTACCTTTTATTGACCAGATGCTCGAACGATTGGCCGGACATGAGTACTATTGCTTTCTAGATGGCTACTCTGGCTATAATCAAATTCCCATCGCCGAAAAAGACCAGGACAAGACCACTTTCACTTGTCCTTTCGGCACGTTTGCATATCGTCGCATGCCCTTTGGGTTATGCAATGCGCCCGCTACCTTCCAGCGGTGTATGATGGGAATTTTCTCAGACATGGTGGAGAAATTTCTGGAGATCTTCATGGACGACTTCTCCATCTTTGGCGATTCTTTTGATGAGTGTCTGCTGCATCTCGACGCTGTCCTTACCAGATGTAAGGACAAGAATCTCACTTTGAACTGGGAGAAATGCCACTTCATGGTGCGTGAAGGTATTGTCTTAGGACATATCATCTCGCAAAATGGCATAGAGGTTGACAAAGCAAAGATTGAGGTCATTTCCAATCTGCCTCCTCCCCGATGCGTCAGAGATATCCGAGCCTTCCTTGGCCATGCCGGTTTTTATAGACGGTTTATCAAGGACTTTAGCAAGATTGCTAGGCCCTTGACGCTTTTGCTGGCCAAGGACACGCCTTTCACCTTCGACTCGAGCTGTGTGACTGCATTCGAGTCACTGAAACTCTCACTCACTTCTGCTCCCGTTCTCTCTTCTCCTGACTGGACGCACCCATTCGAGATTATGTGCGATGCATCCGACTTTGCCATCGGTGCTGTCCTTGGACAGCACATCAACAAGATGCCGCATGTAATCTATTACGCAAGCCGAACCCTGAACGACGCACAACTCAATTATACAACAACTGAGAAGGAATTCTTAGCTGTTGTATTTGCCTTAGAAAAGTTCAGGCCCTACCTCATCGGCTCTCCAGTCATTGTCTACACTGACCACTCAGCTCTGCGCCATCTTTTTGCGAAGAAAGATGCCAAATCTCGGTTAATCCGTTGGATCCTCTTGCTTCAAGAGTTTGACCTTGTGATTAAGGACAAACGAGGATGTGAAAACGTGGTTGCCGACCATCTCTCGCGACTTCCTTCTTCGCCTTCGCTTCCAATTCCGATAAACGACGTTTTCCCGGATGAACAACTCTTGACAGTATCTTGCGAACCCTGGTTCGCAGATATTGTGAACTATTTGGCCACGGGATTGCTACCGACCGAATGGTCGAGTCAGGACAGACTTCGCTTCTTATCCCAAGTAAAACATTTTTACTGGGACGAACCCTACTTGTTCAAGTACTGTCCCGACCAGATTATTCGTCGGTGTGTCCCTGATGAGGAATTCAAGAGTGTGCTGTCATTTTGCCACGACCAAGCATGTGGCGGGCATTTTGGGCCCAGAAAGACAGCTGAGAAGATCTTGCAATGTGGTTTCTACTGGCCACAACTTTTCAAAGACGCTCACGACTATTGCAAGACTTGCTCCCGGTGCCAACACATGGGCCGGATATCCCGGAGGAATGAGATGTCGCTCCAACCGATCTTGGTTGTGGAGATTTTCGATGTTTGGGGGATAGACTTCATGGGGCCGTTTCCCAGCTCTTTTGGGAACTTGTACATTCTTCTAGCTGTTGATTACGTCTCTAAATGGGTCGAGGCTGTGCCCAGCCGAACTAACGACAACAAGGTTGTCGTTAGGTTCCTTAAAGAAAACATTTTCTCACGGTTTGGGCACCCCCGAGCGATCATTAGCGACAATGGAAGTCATTTCTGCAATAGGACTTTCGAGGCCTTGATGCGGAAATACTCCATTAATCATAAGCTTTCTACGCCCTACCACCCCCAAACCTGCGGGCAGGCCGAAGTTTCAAATCGGCAAATCAAGCAGATACTGGAGAAAACGGTTTCCAAGAACCGTAAGGATTGGTCTTTGAAACTCACAGATGCCCTTTGGGCATTTAGAACCGCTTATAAGACCGACCTTGGCATGTCTCCCTATCGGCTTGTGTACGGAAAAGCCTGCCACCTTCCTGTCGAAATCGAGCATCGCGCGTTTTGGGCGATAAAGGAGCTGAATCTGTCTCTGGAGGACGCGGGCAGCCATCGGAAGCTGCAGCTGAACGAACTGAGCGAGCTTAGGTATGAGGCTTACGACAACGCGGTTGTCGTTAAGAATCGAACGAAGGTGTTTCATGATAAACACCTTGTGCGCAAAACCTTCGTACCTGGTCAACAGGTACTTCTTTACGACACCCGACTTCATTTCCATCCTGGAAAGCTCCGATCTCGCTGGAAAGGGCCGTATTTTGTGCGGACTGTGTATCCGCAGGGCGCTGTGGATTTGGAAAATCCAAAGGACGGTTCACTCTTCAAAGTGAACGGACACCGATGCAAACCGTACCTTAGCGCCGAACCAACAGAGGAGCTCCTGTTCTTACAGGAGCCGGTTTACCTTGCTTGATCTTCCTCTGCCTACCTCCAAACTTCGGTTATCCAGCCAAGAACAGTGGACACTGTTCCAAATAAGTTTGGGGGTATGTACAAACCATTTTGTTTATATTTGTGTATATTCTTTTTCTTTTCTTTCAAAACAAAAACAAATAAAACTTGTGTATCGCTAACCAACAATTTTGAACCTTCAAACTACTCTCTTCATGCAATGACAGTGAGGACACTGTCCAGTTTAAGTTTGGGGGTACGCTCGGTACGCATTTCTTACCTTCGCATTCATATGTATATTTTGCATCTGCATATTAAAATCCATAAAATCCATAAAAATTTGAAAATTTTCCAAAAATATAAAAACTTTTTTGTCAAGTTAGCTTGTGGAAGAACTCTGATTCAACATTCGACGGTTTTTGTTTGATAAAATAGGAATAACTAGATCTTATGTTTGGATTTTGAAAACCTGAAAGATAACTCTCCTTTGAAGTTAACTATAGCTGATATACGTCTTTACATCACACTACACGTGTCGTGAGTTTTGGGAATTAGATGACAAGTCTTTCATGTTCAAACTTTTAAACAGATAAATGATTTTCTGAGAATCAAATAGGTTTGTTCTGAAATAAGTAATGACAAGAATAGTTTATGAAGTAAAGCGAATATGAAGGAATGTTATTGATGCCGTAATAGGAGCTAAGTCTGAAAAATAACCCATCTAAAACTTGATTGGAATGATTACACACCAAACCCACTAGACACGTCTTTTATCCAAAAAAATATTTGAACTGCCGGTTATATCTCCGTTCGTATTAAATCATCTGATTTTCACGCCAAACTGTCTTTTGTTTTTGGACCTAGGTAACTTGAGTAATTAAGTCCGCTGGGGTGTTTCTACACCTAATGCCCTAAAACCAACTGGTTTGGGTGCATTGGCCCAAAGCTCGCTAAGAAGCCTAGAAAGTCCAGTTTAAAACAAAGTCAAGCAAGTGTTCTCTCCGAGTTAAAATTCCTAACGGTTCTTTGTGTGAGAATAATCTTGATAAAAGACAGGCTTTTAAAAAAAAATTTTAACGGAGATATGAAGGTTTTACTCTTTGATAAAGACTATTGCACGTTCACAGTGGTGTGTATGAAATGAAAACAAGAAAAAGGTGGAGTGAAAAATACGACTTAGTTTCCTGTTAAGGAAGATAGAAATTCTAAAGTTGAAACCTTACTGCAAAACGAAACTTGAAAAACTGCTTAACTCATTATAAAACTTATGTGATCCTTTTAAAATTGTTATCTGGGCTTTATTGTGCGACATGATGACTCTAATCGATCCTTCTGGAACTTAACGACACTATCCGCACTGCACGTAAAGACATATAAAATCTGTAGTTAAATAAGATGTGAGGTGTGAAAAATAAAGGTTCGATAGTCTAGACTAAGGATTATAGAATTGTTATTTTCTAAAACAAAACTTTAGGGTTTGAAACTTAGTCATTTTTACAAACCAACTTGACCGGATTTTGTGGGTAGTATCCGCTGAAAACCCTCAGGAGACAACACTCCTCCTACTAGGGACACCTAGAGGTTTAACGGCTTGTTGCACATGCTCAGTGCAATCGCGTTCCCTGCGAAAGTGAGGTTAGGAAATTTTTGTGAATAAATGGACTTTGCTCGGGACGAGCAAATGATAAGTTTGGGGGTATTTGTTCATATCAGATTTTTGCATTTTTATACCACCCAATTTTTATCACATTGCATGTCGGTAGATACTCTTGAGCCGTGTTTGCTAGTCAATTGCAGGATACAGGTTCCCGGTTCTCAAACGGAGAAATTCATGGAAAACACGACAAAAATCCGGTTCCTGCCAACTACAGATAAAACACGGTCTCCGCTCTTCATCCGTATGCTGCCAGATACCGGTTTAGGAAGACAAAATGTCAAATCAATGTCGTTTTCAGGCACAAGGCTCAATGGTGGCACAAGATCCAAGAGATCTACGCGGCGCTCGAGACAATCATGACAAAATCTTAACAAAAAGTCCACCTTTCCTTCAACAGAAATTCTGGAAAAATCGTGAAAACAAATGGAGAAAATTCATATGCCAGAATAAAGTACTCAGAAAACCAGGCTACCAGAAAAAGGCCCAAAGCCCAACTCCACAATACGGCCGCGGAAGAGCGGCCAAAGGGGGGTCTTGGCCACGCTTCCGCGGCCGTTCTGGCGCCAGACAGTTAGGGTTTTTAGGGGGTGTTTGGTAATTTCATATGGGCCAGTATTTTTGCCCTAGTTTCTCATTCTCCAGCCTATAAATACCCCAGAATTCTGTGAAGGAAGGGGTCCATAATCTTGTATTTTTCTTTGCTAGGTTTTAGTGCATGTTCTTCTTCCTCTTCTCACCTCTTCTCCATTAAACTTGTAAGTGAGCTTTTGAGTGAAGAGTGATGAATAAAGAAGACCATTTTTATTATCATGCTTGTCTCTTTCTTTACTTGTTATAATTGTTGTAATTTTAATTGTTAAGTAGTTGTTGTTATTTCCTTGTTATTTGTTTCTTCTCTCTTTTTCTTTATCCTTGCATACGACAATGATACTTACGCTTGATCCTCGCCAAGGTGAGGTCGCAAACAGTTAGTCGTATTCTTCTAATCTCTTTCTTTCTATCTTCCTCTTTTGTGTTGTTTTATTTTTCCGTATTATGAAGTGTGAGTAGTTCTATACTTGTTAGGGTAGGATAAGGGAAGTTTGAGAGAAGGAAATCTCTCTCACTCTTTCCTTGCCCAACAACTTAAATCAACTCCCGTTAACCCAACCACAATCCGCTCCTTACGGCACCCTATCCTACATGATAGCAGTGATTCCGTAGTGAGACCGGTTGTGGTTGAATTAACCGGAGGTTATGGATAAGAGCCAAGAACGGACGGACAAGCACCAAAAGGAAGGACTATGTGTTGGAAAGCCTAGCTTATACTCGCAAGTTCCTTCCTAGTCGTGCTAATCCCCGTTGTTGCCGATTACCGTAACACCGATATTAAGTGGGGCAACGAAAGATGTGGAGACTCCTAACTCAAACTAACCTAATCCTAACCCTAACAAGCTCTCTTTAAATATCAACTCAACACTTAGATAACTACAAACAAAATCTGAACAACCGGACTTAACTCGTCGAAAAACACATAGAAAAAGATTCCCATCTCCCTGCGGACGACCCGTACTCAACCGGCTAGCTACGTTCGAAACCGTCTTGATTGCGGTATTTGAACTAGAACTTGAACACGCTCATATCCTATCAATCAACTACTGGAACCTACCAGTAAATCTCGCTTGCCCTGGCCAGGGACTTTGCGTAATGGCTCTCCATACACAGCGCGATATCAACCCCCAATACCGGGAGAGAAGAATCCTGTCTAACCGCCACTGCCTCCAAGTTCTTCGGGACTGCACCAACTACTACCTGTTTGCATGACTCCTATGAGCCGTGGTAGGGTAGTAATCTAAGTACAGTGGGAACACACCCGAGGCGAAGTAGAAGTATCAAGTCGACAGACTAAGCTGTACTCATGTCACCTGGGAACTGCTATCTGACGATGGGTATAAATCCAACCAGCAGTTCCCGGCGAGTCCTTTCCGGTGTACCCGTAACCCAACGAACACCTGTATACTATCTCCAGTACGACGTACTGATGGCTGTGGGACAGACCATCTCCCCAACTGGGATGAGAAGCGTATACACTAGTCTACTCTGGAGTATCGATGCCCTGTCTCGATAATCCTACGACTAGGGACCTGTATAGGATGTTGCTTACAGATTACCCAGCCCCCACTAGTGTGACTGCCATCACAACGCTGATAATCAAGCAAAGATCCTAAGGGCCCTACTAATATGTATAAGCGATACTGTTGGAGATAGTGCCCTCAGAGTCAATTATTGGATCACAGGCACGTGATTGCAATGATTGAGGGAGGACCTATACCGGTAGGACAGTCTTACTCAAGATTATAGTATGCTATCTGGTTTATCTTTATCATCGTGTATTGCCTTAGGTGACCTTACAGGTCACTATTGCGCGTTAATAGAGCCTTAGGATTCTTGCTTGACGACCAGCAGTATGATGGCGATCATATACGTGGGAGCTGGGGTCAACAAGCACATCCTTAAAAGGTCCCTAGACGTGGGAGTTTTCGAGACAGGGCATCGATACTCCAGAGTAGACTAGTGTATACAGTCGAGACCCCGACGAGGGGCGGTGGCCGGTCTCACAAGCCACTGGTGTCAGTTGGTTCACCTAAGATGTATACAGGTGCTCATTGGGTTATGAGTATACCAGACAGGACTCGCCGGGAACATGCTTGTTGGTCTTATACCTGACGTCAGATAGCAGTTCCGTGGTGACATGTGTACAGGTTAGTTCATCGACCTGAGATCGTCATCTGTCTCGTGTGAGTTCCCACTGTGCTTTGATTACTACCCTACCACGCTCAAAGGAATTATGCAAACAGGTTTTAGTTGGGTACAGTCCCGAGCCACATGGAGGCAGTGAGCGGATCTTCAGGGGTTCGTCTTTCCCGGTATAGGGGGTGTGGTCGCGCTGTGTCTAGGAGAGCCATTACACGAAGTCCTTGGCCAAGGCAGGAGATTTACTGGTAAGTATTCCAGTAGTATCTCAGGGTGTTCTGGGTTATACTCCGACACGACTTGTACCGCTTTTGGTGGTCTGACTTTTACCAACTCCCAAGGCCCACCATGCGATGCTTATAGACGAACGGACCAAATTGTACGGATATTGTCACTGACAGGCTCAGTAGGGTGTCAGGATGAGTTCGCTCATCGACGTCCCTTTTGGTCAATACCTGGTAGCCCGTTACGTATGGCTTATACCTCTGACGTGCTAGTGGTTAAATCCACAGCCAAGGGATTGACGAGTCTTTAGAGTCCCCCACAGACCGTTTCTCAAGTTTTCGGGCGAAACGCTGTAGAGGCCGTATGGAGATATGGCAGGGTGCGATAAAATATGTGCGGTAATGCACGGATCATGATCGGACGGATAATACTAGCTGGCTTTGGTTTAAGCCGGATCCTAGTATTGTACAGTGTAGATTTTGTCTCATTGCATTTGTATTCGGTCGGAATACAAATGCGGGTATGTATATACAGTAGCGGGGTTTTCCTGTAATTTATTACAGGATCGGGTTTTTGAAGTTGCTAGTTTGCTTTCCGTTTCGGCCATTTTCCTTTGTTTCTTTCCTTGGCTGAAAATTGGTGGAGGAGGGCTAATTTGTAAATGTGCAAATTAGCAATATGGAGGGTGTTTCATGTTAATGGTTGGTTCATGATGGTTCTTACTTCCTTTGACTTCTTTAGTTCATGATTGCTTGCTTCAAGATAGGAGTAGGTTGAGACTTTTTGGTGTGATCATGACTCCTCATCATCACCCATTCTTTTCTCTCTCTTGCATTATTTTTTTGGCTCACTCATTCATTCTCCTCCTCTCTTGAGCTTGGCCGACCACACTTGTGTAGGGGGATGTCTAATTTTTGTGTGGGGGCTTTATCATCTCATTCGCTCACACAAAAATCATAGAGCACCATTTCAAAGCACATCTCCTTTCCACTTCCAATATGGCAACTTCTTTAAACCCTTGAGACAAAGAGTACTACACTTAGCCTACAGTATTCTTGGACACGTCGACTCGCCAACTTCGTGCCCGAGTTGCCTCGGTCCAGAGGTGGGAGCCCGTAAAAGAACCCGGTGATGTGGTGCCCTTCCGACGAGGAGATGAAGACCGGAGATTCCGCGGGGAGATCGGGATGACGACGAGAAGACCGAAGGACACGGATCACTCGGTATATCTCTCTACCCATCTTCTAGTTTGCTAGGATTAGGTTAATGGCCCGATCTGGGTTAAAAGTCCGCGGTAGCGCCGATTCTAGTTTATAGAAAAGTATTTGATTCCGCATTTTGTCCTCGGAAAGACGGCCGGGGCGCTGCCGTGCACTTACACTGGTATCAAAGCCACGCAATTAACCTAGTCTAGCTTGCTCTAACATGTTTACAATTTCGATCGAACGGATTTTCTGAAGACCCGTTTCTAAAGTTCAGTTTCTGTCGATTTTATTTTGTGCTCCAAAAATTTTTCTGGGCATGTTAAAAAATCGTGCACAGTTTTTTGTGAATACTGTAAAAATTTGGTACCCTGATCCTACTGTAGAGCCGCGGAACCGCGGCCATAACCCCATTTTAGCCGCGGTTCCGCCGCCGAAATGTGGCTTCATTGCACCAAATTTATACAGTAGCCTTCTGACATGGAAATAGGGTTTTTGGTATGTTCTGTTTGGGCCCAGATTTTCTTTGAGTGCTACAGTTGTGCTTGGGGCCCACTTCGGGAATTTTAGTCGATCAAAATTTTTAAACATGTTAGTTCACAATATTTACATTATATCTGCGACTGTGAATGTCATTTGATTGGTAAATCCCGTCTAACTGCAATAGCCCTTTTAGACGGATTTGCGAACGTGACATTCACGTTGATGTTCTGTGTTGTGCTGTGATGTTGCGGATTTGTCATGGTGGATAGCCTGGATGCAATGGTAGTACAGTTTGGTTGTATATGTACATTTGATATTGCGGGGCGAGCGTCCGACATGTGGACTGCCGTCACTGCCTATTTGTATATTATTCTTTTGGGGCACGACCGGGCTGAGGTCGATGTACCCGTTGTATATATATTTTACTTTCTGTACTAGGATTACCTCACGGTGGGGTGCACGGATAGCCGGGTTCTAGAGGGCAACGGGCCCACATCTCATGGCTTTGAGACGGAGGGGGCTTCACTCTAGAATTGGCGGGCTATTCGCCGCACTCGTAGGGGGTACAGGTTGACCCATGGAGGGGTGCCCAAGTTACCGGATTCCGTGAAGTGCTGGGTGGTCCATTCACGTTGCTGAAGGAAGCTGCCTCGCTTCAGCTTTTGGCGGGTAACTTGCCGTGCCCGTAAGGGTCTAGGATTTCATTGCACAGGCTATCCACACGACCAGGGGAACGTCGGGTTTCAGTAGCGGCTCTATGAAACCCGGGGATCCCAGATATCTGTATTGTTCTGTGATGCTTATTACATTTCTGTGATGTTGCATTTTATCACGCCTTGAGCAAATATTATATATTGATATATATACTAGTAGATGTTGTATATGTTTTGCATCCACGCTAGTCCAGTCCCTGCTCTGTCGTTAGTTAAGTAACCTAACGGGTGATGACGGAACCCAGTGGCGAATGCGGATAGCATATACGTACATCGTATTTTCGTTCTTTATTGGTGTGATCAATTGATGGGACTGCATTGATTCGGATCAATGCAAGCTAAACAAACCTATTCTGATGTTGTTGGAACATTTTTCAAAAAGCTGTTATTGGAAGGACGCTCTCTTTTGTTTTGCACAGTGGTATTCGGTTATGAATATCCAGCACCTCAGTCGACGAGGCAAGGGCCGAGATCCCTTCACCAGGAGTGACCCTTTGGACAGAAGTTTGCGTCAGGGCAATAACTTCACTATAGCCGATTACTTTTTCTTTGCATCGAGGTATTCAGTTGGAATATCTTGCACCTCATTCTACGGGGAAAGAGTCGAGATCCCTTCACCGGGAGTGACCTCTTTAGCAATGGTTTTCGTCACTATATTTTTATAAAAAGCTATCCGGTTTCTTCAACGATATCAAGTTCATTACTTTAAAGGTTTTTCGCCAAAAACCATTCGTAGCCCTCCGTCATTTCAGACGGGTAGCACGTAGTATTCATGCTATGTTTGTTAGCCTTTGTCAAGGCATAGTGTATGGTAGCTGCTTGTTACCTTTCTGCTGCATAGATAGATGCGTTGGTTTGGGACAGTCGTATTGCCTTGTTGGCCAAAATCAAGGGTAGGTACGGGTGGGTTCAAATTAACCTGGATAATGATGTGTATAACTTGACATGTGACTTATGATTTGTTGGCCTTCGTCAAGGTCATAAGAGCATGGGGTAAAAATCACATCGGGAGTTTCTAAATAAACAGAAACTTTCCAGATATGCGCATACCTTCTGGAGTGTGATAACGTGAGTGGATTCCATCACATTATCATGCGATGATAGTTGGATCCCGATTCCTACTGATGAGTTGGTTTACTCCTTGGGTGATCCCGACTAATTCTTCTTTTAGGTTTGGAGGAGAATTTGAGGTTACAGTGGGAGGTTTCCTGATTAGATAAAGTGATAACCATTCTGATCTAGGTTAGAGTGCATGCAGAGTGTTTCTTTTCTCTCTCTCTTTGGCAGCGACCATGGACCGACCCTTGACTATGACTCAGTGACCAAGTTAACCGAACTTTTTTAAACACTGGCTTTTGGATTTTCAGAGTTTCATACCTCATTGCCACTCCTACTTTTACCCTTTTCTCCAGGACACCTCGTATTATTACGAACATCCACTTCCATTGGATAAAACCATCGTATGGTTATATACGAACTCGAAGGAATTTATTTGAGGATGGTTTCCGGTTCTGGAGAAAACGAATAAGACTATTCAGTTGTCTTTTCTTTTTACCTTCTCTCAGGTTGCGAGTGCTCCTTGGATTAGGACGGTACACATATTACGCCAATTGGATAGTCTTCATCCAAACCATAGGCTGGTGCCGAACGGTGGGGAATGAAGAAAACCAATTAGCTTAACAATAGTGTGTAGAAGGTATTAAGTAAAGACAAATAAATGGATTGGTAAGAGGGCAAATTAAATTACGACTGATATTCACTACCAAACCAAGTATTTCATTACCACTCCCACTTCACCTTTGTATTTCTCCAGGACACTCCGTATTACTATGAAGATCCACAGTTATTTGGATACTCCATCGTATGGTTATATACGAACTCGAAAGGAACTTATTCCAGTTCGAGGATGGATTCTGGTTCGGGAGAAATAGGAATAAGGTTTATTCGGTTGTCTTTTATCTTCACCTTCTTTCGCATTGCGAGTGCTCCTAGGATTAGGACAGTACACCTGTTATGCTTATTGGATAGTCTTCTTCCAAACCATAGGCTGGTGCCGAACGGTAGGGAAGGAAGAAAACCATTTAGCCTAAGAGGGTGTACAGAAGGTAATGTCTAAAGACATATGAAGGGATTTGGAGAGATGGCAAAGAAATATATGGTTACAGTTGTGAATCGGATAATGGAAGAGGCATTACTAGGAATACCCGGATACCCCTACGAAACATTTCGATGTTTCAGTTTCACTGTGTACTGTTAAAAGAAAACTGATTTCCCAATTAGACACTTGCTCCAGGGTATGTATTTACCAGGCTTGATTCTCACATCTGTATGGTTTTACAGATGATGAGTGGGAGTAAGTTATTGGAAATTAGGTGATTGTCCTCATTATATCGGAATTCGTTGTAATTGGTGATATTTGAGGAAATCGTCTGGGTTGTTTGCCGGACGACAAATATTTGGTTTTGAATATCCGTTGTAATGCACCAATTTCAAATTGATATATCTGTACGTCTATTTTTATATAGTGAGATATAACTTTTTGAAATTATGTCGATGACATTTACCTATATCAGTTGATGGTTAGGTAAGGAGCATTAAACAGCGGTGTAATTCTTCTTAACCATAAGTACAGTTTTCAACTTACGACACACAGTGAATGAGTTATTAGACTCAGGGGACTTATAAAGAGTATTGTATGTTGTCCAGTGTCCATTAGGACAGAGGGGTTGGTCCTCGTACTATATTCTGTTTACTTATGACTTCTCTAGTTCTTAGACATATGTTTCGTAGAAATACAAGGTCCAAGTTTTGAGAAGTTATAGGTATATGAATAAAGTAGAGAACCAGGTATTGCAAGTATCAGGATTCTTCAAGGTGATCGAAGATGTAGATACTTGTGTATGGTATTCAGTTGATAGTAATGGTTTTGAGAAACTTGTTTATCTTTCAGGTTACTCATGTTTGGATGCACTCCTAAGTTGAGTAACGCTGATCGGCCTCCTTCCATTTAGTTGACATGCACTGGAGACAGCTGCATGATTTGAATCTGGTTCCAATTAAATCAGTGCCTCTGTTTCTATATTGGATATAGAACGGTTCATATCTTAACGATGTTAAGGTACGGGGAGTTGTCCGTCTTATGCTTAAAACCAGACTCTGGATAACTCAAGGCACGTTCCTGTAATGGCTGTTTGTGGGTTGACCCAGGCTATGACGAGGGTTAACTTTCTACCATCTGGAAGATCAATAGTGATATTGTTCTAGACTCGCCACAGTTTTAAGTAAAATGGATTTTTTCAGAAAACAGAAGTGGGAGTATGGTAGAACTGGAAGTGATTCCAGAACCGCAAACGATTACTGAAAATTTGATAAGAACCTAAAGATTCGATCGGATTGACATTCTATTGGCCACTCCGCAGATATGGTGGGTAACCTCAGGCACTCGAGAGGTACTTCGGTATGCTCAAAGACGGTGACAGGGAGGTTCTTGTTTACCCAGACTTGTCATTGCTATTGTTCCAGACTGTGAGACCCGGCAGGAGGATGAGTATAGCGTCGTTCTAAACAAGCTTTAGAAGTTCACGTGTATATGATTCTGCCAGAGGGTTGTCATAGTCAGTGGGAGCAGCGGAAGCATAGTGGACAAATAGCTTATGTCTATTTATAGACTAAAGCAGAAATAGCGGAGATAGATCATCTATTTCTGATGTGATAGTCATAGGTTTGACTTCATCAGAATAGGGGATAGATCTGTTAAGAAGGTAGTAGGGTGTGATATCCTGGTATTTGGATGACATACACAGAGTAGGAAGTGATATTCCTATACTACGATCGGTTATACTTTGGTTGTCACACAGTGGTTTCTCCACATAGGATATAGACTGTATATCAGATATTCTGGTTACTAGATCTATGGTTTTAGATCTAGATTTGGGTAGTTTCCCAATCTGGGTACTTAGACAACATTCTATAGGTATTTTAGAATGGACGACTCCTGGCACGGTAGTGTACCTGCAGGTGAAGGAGTCACCCTCTCTAAAGGAGTCTTACAGACTAAAAGGGAGATGGATGTGCATGATTGGCAGATCACTTGCTTAGGCAATTGAGTCAATCATGAAATGTCAAGTACCACACCAGATGTTGTTTTTGTAGTAGATGCAATAAGTTGATATTGATCCAATGCTGGAGAAACATTCGGAAGCAGTTTTAGAACATAAGTGGATGTTCTAGGGATATGATAACGACAACCTCATTCGGGAGACAGTTATCATTCCATGCTTCCACGGTGACATGGATGACAGAGTTATAGTTTTCCCTCTGACGAGGGGCAGTGTTTTGGACAGGTGATCCAAGGGGAAACTGAGGGAGGCATGACGCAGGATACCGATTAAGTTCAGTTGACGATACAGTCTAGGAAGTTTGGATTTGCAGTTCATTTATGAACTAGGTCCCATCAGATATCCAGACATATTCTAAGACATGTATTGCTCATTTCGGGAGATGGGTTTCTCTGCGAGCTTGAGATTAAGAGAGACATAGAAAGAAACATCAGAGCGGATCCACTCACTGAGGCTATTCCTCGAACGCATTTGTTTCGCAAACGGGTTTTGTGAGACTGATTAGTAGAGGAGTTGGGTGTTCGGTATCACACGGGCTGTGAGTATGCGACATCGCAATAATTAGCCTTGAGTGCAAGTGGGAGATTGTTGGAGATAGTGCCCTCAGATTCAATTATTGGATCACAGGCACATTATTGCAATGATTGAGGGAGGACCTATACCGGTAGGACAGTCTTACTCAAGATGATAGTATGCTATCTGGTTTATTTTTATCATCGTGTATTGCCTTAGGTGACCTTACAGGTCACTATTGCGTGTTGATAGAGCCCTTAGGATTCTTGCTTGACAACCAGCAGTATGATGGCGATCATATACGTGGGAGCTGGGGTCAATAAGCACATCCTTAAAAGGTCCCTAGTCATGGGAGTTTTCGAGACAGGGCATCGATACTCCAGAGTAGACTAGTGTATACAGTCGAGACCCCGACGAGGGGCGGTGGCCGGTCTCACAAGCCACTGGTGTCAGTTGGTTCACCTAAGATGTATACAGGTGCTCATTGGGTTATGAGTACACCGGACAGGACTCGCCGGGAACATGCTTGTTGGTCTTATACCTGACGTCAGATAGCAGTTCCCTGGTGACATGTGCACAGGTTAGTTCATCGACCTGAGATAGTCATTTGTCTCGTGTGAGTTCCCACTGTGCTTTGATTACTACCCTACCACGCTCAAAGGAGTTGTGCAAACAGGTTTTAGTTGGGTACAGTCCCAAGCCATATGGAGGCAGTGAGCGGATCTTCAGGGGTTCGTCTCTCTCGGTATTGGGGGTGAGGTCACGCTGTGTCTAGGAGAGCCATTACACGAAGTCCTTGGCTAAGGCAGGATATTTACTGGTAGGTATTCCAGTAGTATCTCAGGGTGTTCTGGGCTACACTCCGACATGACTTGTACCGCTTTTGGGGGTCTGACTTTTACCAACTCCCTAGGCCCACCATGCGATGCTCATAGAAGAACGGACCGGACTGTATGGATATTGTCACTGACAGGCTCAGTAGCGTTTCACGATGAGTTCGCTCATCGACGTCCCTTTTGGTCAATACCTGGTAGCCCGTTACGTATGGCTTATACCTCTGACGTGCTAGTGGTTAAATCCACAGCCAAGGGATTGACGAGTCTTTAGAGTCCCCCACAGACAGTTTCTCAAGTTTTCGGGAGAAACGCTGTAGAGGCCGTATGGAGATATGGCAGGGTTCGATCATATACGTGCGGTATTCCATGGTTCATGATCGGACGGATAATACTAGCGGGCTTTGGTTTAAGCCGGATCCTAGTATTGTACAGTGTAGATTTTGTCTCATTGCATTTGTATTCGGTCGGAATACAAATGCGGGTATGTATATACAGTAGCGGGGTTTTCCTGTAATTTATTACGGGATCGGTTTTTTGAAGTTGCCAGTTTGCTTTCCGTTTCGGTCATTTTCCTTTGTTTCTTTCCTTGGCTGAAAATTGGTGGAGGAGGGCTAATTTGCAAATGTGCAAATTAGCAACATGGAGGGTGTTTCTTGTTAATGGTTGGTTCATGATGGTTCTTACTTCCTTTGACTTCTTTAGTTCATGATTGCTTGCTTCATGATGGGAGTAGGTTGAGACTTTTTGTGATCATGATTCCTCATCATCACCCATTCTTTTCTCTCTCTTGCATTATTTTTTTTGGCTCACTCATTCATTCTCCTCCTCTCTTGAGCTTGGCCGGCCACACTTGTGTAGGGGGCTGTCCAATTTTTTTGTGGGGGCTTTATCATCTCAGTTTCTCACACCAAAATCCTAGAGCACAATTTCAAAGCACATCTCCTTTCCACTTCCAATATGGCAACTTCTTTAAACCCTTGAGACAAAGAGTACTACACTTAGCCTACAGTATTCTTGGACACATCGACTCGCCAACTTCGTGCTCGAGTTGCCTCGGTCCAGAGGTGGGAGCCCGTAAAAGAACCTGGCGATGTGGCGCCCTTCCGACGAGGAGATGAAGACCGGAGATTCCATAGGGAGATCGGGATGACGACCAGAAGACCGAAAGACATGGATCGCTCCGTAGATCTCTCTACCATCTTCTAGTTTGCTAAGATTAGGTTAATGGCCCGATCCGGATTAAAAGTCCGCGGTAGCGCCGATTCTAGTTTATAGAAAAGTATTTGATTCCGCATTTTGGCCTCGGAAATGTTAGTGTTTATGCCCTAGAAGGCAATTACTGTATCATACTAGCTTGTATATTACTTAATGGAAGCTTGGGATATTCACATGTATATAACAGTCTTGCTAAACATGGTAGTATGCTACTTGGTTTTTCTATCTTAATATGTAAGTGTACGTATTGATAGAGCTCTTAGGATCTTGCTTGTCTACCAGCGTTGTGATGGCAGTCACACTAGTGGGGGCTGGGTAGTCTACAAGCACATCCTTATTCAGGTCCCTGGTCATTGGATTATCGAGACAGAGCATCGATACTCCGGAGTAGACTGGTGTGTACGCTTCTCATCCCAGTTGGGGAGATGGTCTGTCCCACAGCCGTCAGTACGTCGTACTGGAGATAGTATGCAGGTGCTCGTTAGGTTACGGGTACACCGGACAGGACTCACAGGGAACTGTTGGTTGGTTTGATACCAGTCGTCAGTGAGCAGTTCCCAGGTGACATGAGTACAGCATAGTCCGCAGACTTGACACTGCTACTTCGCCTCGAGTGTGTCCCACTGTTCTTAGATTGCTACCCTACCACGGCTCAAAGGAGTCGTGCAAACAGGTAGCAGTTGGGTGCAGTCCCGAGCACTTGGAGGCAGTGGCGGTTAGACAGGATTCGTCCCTCCCGGTATTGGGAGTAGATATCGTGCTGTGTCAGAGAGCCATTACGCAAAGTCCCTGGCCAGGGCAAGCGAGATTTGCTGGTAGGTTCCAATAGTTTCTCAGGGTGTAATGGGCTTCGCTCCGACACGACTTATACCGCTATTAGGGGACTGACGCTTGCCGCCCCCCTAGGCCCGATATGCGATAGTCTTGGACGAACGGACCGGACTGTATGGAGATTGTCACATCAGACTCAGTAGGAGTTCGGATGGGTTTTCTCATCGGCCTTCTTATCGACAACTACCTGGGGACCGTTACGTACAGCTAGTGCCGCTTGCGGTCTGTGGTTAAACCCACTGCCAGCGTAGTAGTCGAGTCTCTAGAGTCCCACATAGAGAGTTTCCTACTCCAGGCGAAACGATATAGAGGTTGCATGGTTTTGCGACAAAGGGTTCGGACGCATACGTGCGTTTACGTGCGTACGACTTTCGGACAGTTTTTACCAGTCGGCTTTGGTTTAAGCCAGTTACTGGTATCCGGTTATTGGATTTTTACAGTCTAAAGTTTTTCCGTATTTTGCGGATCGGAGGGGCGTTCTCGTAATTGTACGAGAAGCTTCTAGAAGATGGTGACTAAGGAGGGTTATGTGTCATATTCATTGAATGAGTTATATGAGTCATGGTGGTGATTCATTCATCTCATTAATGCACATTTATTGCTTAATGACTCATGCTAATGAATCATCACTAGATATTTTATGAAGCATGATTATTCATCACTCTTTATTCTTTTCTTCTTATTTGATAATGCTTCATATATGTTATGATACTCATAACTTATTCATCATAATATTATTCACATTCTCTCTCCTCAAGCTCTCATCTTCAAACCCTAATCCTTACACCTCATGTGTTGAGATCAAAGGATTAGAAAGACTAATCAATCCATAACCATCACTCTATTTCATTCTATCTTCTTTGATTAGCAATCCAAGAAGATTAGTTGCCTCAAGTTTAGAGGTTTAGCTTGGAGTTTTGCTCTCGGGTGGATCGTCTACTACCTAGAGAAGGCCGAGGAGAACAAGGAGATCGTAAAGACGAAGGACTAGTTTCGATAGGTATAATCCCTAAGCATAGTTGTTTAGAACAACTATATGTTTGGTTAGTTATCGTTTAGCTTCGATTCAAGCGGTTAGTCGATGTTTGTTCACTAAACAAGTTCGTTTTTGAAAATTCCGCCTCCCCACAAGTATTGGGTTGTAGTACATCGACTTACAGTGGTATCAGAGCCTTGCTAAACAATAAATAACTTAATTGCAAATTTGTACGAATTTCGAACGGAAAAACGAAGCCGGAAAACCCTAAAAAATGCAAGTTTCTGTCGAATTTAAAATGATGTCCTAAAATTTTTCAGGTGAGTTCAGAAAGCTTGAAAAGGATCCAGAAGAACACCCATGAAATTTGAGCGCATGATTCGGCTAAAGCGCCGCGGAAGCGCGGCGGATCCCACCGATCCGCCGCGGTTCCGCGGCCGAGTTGCCGAGTCATGGACTCATCTTTCATGTGTGGGTCCTCTCTGGTATTTGGGGTTTTCTGGAATATTTTAATTTTGCTCAGGTTTCCAGTTTACAGAGCAGTTTTTGGAGCAATATTAAAGATGTTTAGTCGATCGAAATTGTACAGTATTTGCATGTTGGATTATATCTGTGATTGTTTAATGTGTTCGTAAACCTCCCCTAACTGCTAGTATGTCGGTTGGCAGGGGGTTGCACATTTCTGTAATGGTTATATCTGTTTGTGCATATAAACTGTATTGGACTGTTGTGGTGTATAGCCGGGGTTTGCAATGGGTTATTGTTTAATTCATTTGTTGTAATTGTAATTTGTTGTAATATTATTTTTGCGGGGCACATCCAGGTTGCAGTTGTAGCCACCGTTGTATTATTTCATTTTACTGTTTTTGCTCCTAGGACTGATCCAAGGTGGGGTACACAAACTGCCGGGCGGGTAGTTTGCCGTACCCGTAGGGGTCGAGGGTGGGGTAACGGCTATTCATCACAACTGTGTAATCTGTCTTTTCTTGCAGGCTCAAAAGAAATACATATTGCTTGCAAATCCAATATTGTTTATCTGTGTTCTGGAATGTATATCATTGCGTCAAACGAATGTAAAATATCTATATTTATGATAGCTATTTAGGCGTCACTTATGTTTTACACCCGCGCTAGCCCAGCCCCCGCTCTGTCGTTAGTTAAGTAACCTAACGGGTGATGACGGGACCCCGTGGCGAATGCGGATGGCATAAGAGGACGTTGTATTTTCGTTGTTTTCTGCAATGATAGGTTAATGATGGGACGCATTATCTATAATGCAAAGAAAAACAAACCAAGTTTAAATCGTTGGAACAATTTAAAAGAAACCACTCGGTTATTTTTAAAAACAGATATTTTTAAATGCGGAGCTTTAACCACTCCTTTTAAAAGCTATCAGGTTCCTTCGATTATATCAAGTTCACTACGTTCACGGTTTCGCCAAAACCAGTCGTAGCCCTCCGTCATTTCTTATGGATATTCAGTAGTATTCAAGCTATGCATTTTGGCCAAAGTCAAGGCATAGTGTTTGGTAGCTGCTGGGTTTTCATTTGTTGCATAAGATAGATGAGTTGGTTTGGGACAGTCGTATTACCATTTGACCAAAGTCAGGGGTATATACGGATGGGTTCAAATTGACAAGATAATGACGGGTAGAACTTGACATGTGACTTATGACATTTTGACCAAAGCCAAGGTCATAAGAGCATGGGGCAAAAAACTTATATCGGGAATTTCTAAAGAAACTGAAATTTGCAAAGAGATGCATACCATTTTGAGTTTGATGAATGTTGGTAGCATTCCTACAACATTATCAGACGATGATATTTTGATCCCGATCCTACTGTGAGTATATGCTACTTATCAGGATATTCGTCACTTAACGATCAATGCTATAAACCTAGTAGGTGTCCAGAAAGGTGTCAGCGGGGTTACGCCCCCAGAGAAAAGAGGTTATTTAATTAAGGAACTTCGCGAAAGCGTTGGAAAACCTCCCTCGAAGTATCGACACTGGCCTGGCTGAACGGTTAAGCAAGTATTGTACGGTGAGAATAGTCCTGGCTAATTCTTCTTTTATGGTTTGAGGAAGGATTCGAGAAACAGTGGGAGCCATCCAGTTTAGATAAACTAAAAACCACTCTAAACTTGCAAGAGCATCATGCTAAAGAGTTTTCTTCTCTCTCTCCTAATTGCAGCGACCCTGAAAATGACTGGACTTAAGTTACTTTTAGAGAAAAATATACTGACGGGGCCAAACTATAAACATTGGCTGCGGAATGTCAAAATGGCTTTGACCTATGACAAACTGGGGTACGTCCTCACCGCTACGGCACCTGCTGTCCCTGGTCCCAAATCCAGCAATGCGGATAAGGAAATCCGCAAAACCTGGGATTTAGATTGCGCGAGAGCCAAGTGCATCGTGCTTGCCTCAATGAACAATGAACATCAGAGGAGGCACGAGGATATGTCCCTAGATGGCATATTTCTCCATACAAAGGAACTTTATGGAGAGCAATCTCGTATAGCAAGATACGAGACCTCTAAGAACTTGTTTCGAGCGAGGTTGGCTGTCGGGTCATCGGTAGGTGAACATGTCCTAAAGATGATCGGCTATATTGAAGAGCTCGCAGACCTTGGGACGACTTTGGATAATGAGCTCTATACAGACCTTATTCTCCAGTCCCTTCCTCCCACCTACGCCCAGTTTATCCTCAACTTCAATCTTCAAGGAAAAGAAGTTGAACTTGCGGAACTCCTGAACATGTTAAGGAGTGCAGAGGGCACCTTGCAGAAGGCAAGGGAAACACCCGCTATGTTTGTTGGCGGTGCATCTTCTTCCGGGTCCAAGGCTAGGGCCAAAGGAAGGAAGAAGAAGGCCGCACCCAAACCTAGAGGAGGTGTTAGTAAGGTGGGAAAGAAGGGAAAGAAAAAGATAGCAGTACCGATAGTTGGCCCGGATGAGTGCTTCCATTGTCACAGGAAAGGGCACTGGAAGAAGGATTGCAAGGCGTGGAACGCCAAGAACCAGGAACCGAAGCAAGCTATGGCTTCGACTTCAGGTGTGTTTGTAATTGAGAATTGTCTGTCGATCAACTCTACTTCCTGGGTATTGGATACCGGATCAGGATCTCATATTTGCAATTCATTGCAGGCACTGAGAAACCGTAGAGTGCTGAAGGAAGGTGATATGATCCTCAGGGTTGCTAACGGAGCTAGCGTGGGAGCTGCGTCCGTCGGGGATTATCACCTAGGATTGACAAGTGGACATATTTTGGTTTTGCATAACTGTTATTTTGTACCAAGCTTAACGTGTAATATCATATCAGTTTCCTTGTTATCAAATAAAGGTTATGATTTCACGTTTGTAAGAGATGTTGTTAACATCCACCTTAATCATGGTTTGATTGGGTCCGGTACTCTAAATAACGGCATATATGTTTTAAACCAACTCCAAATTTTCAATGTCCAGAACACACTAAAAAGAAAGTCTCCAGATTTAAATAAAGCTTTCTTATGGCATTATAGACTGGGTCACATCAATGAGAGAAGGTTGACTAAGTTGCATAGAGAAGGATATTTGGACACGTTCGAATATCAAACCTATGACACTTGTCAATCTTGTCTCAAAGGAAAGATGACAAAGACTCCATTTACTGGACAAGGAGTAAGAGCGAGCGAGCTCTTAGGACTCATACACAGCGATGTATGTGGTCCAATGTCTACACATGCAAGAGGTGGTTTTTCCTATTTCATTACTTTCACGGATGATTACTCAAGATACGGGTTCATTTATCTGATGAAACATAAATCCGAGGCTTTTGAGAAATTCCAAGAGTATAAGAATGAAGTAGAAAACCAAACAGGCAAAAGTATTAAAACACTGAGATCTGATCGAGGTGGAGAATACTTAAGTGCCGAGTTCCTAGGTTACCTAAAAGAGAAAGGAATTCTCTCTCAACTTACTCCTCCATACACTCCACAGCATAACGGTGTATCGGAGAGACGTAATCGAACCCTATTGGATATGGTACGATCCATGATCAGTAATGCTGAGTTACCGCGATCTTTCTGGGGTTATGCGCTAGAATCAGCGGCATATCTTTTGAACAGGGCTCCTACCAAGACTGTGCCTACCACTCCATATCAGATGTGGACTGGGAAGAAACCCCATCTTCAACATATAAAGATTTGGGGATGTCCAGCTTTTGTTAAAAAGCAGTATGTGGACAAGCTCGAGGCACGATCAGTAAAATGTATGTTTGTGGGATATCCAAAGAACTCCAAGGGATATTATTTCTATTACGCAGAGGAACAAAAGGTTTTTGTTTCTCGTAATGCCCATTTTCTGGAAAATCAGTTTTTAGAAAGGAAATAAGTGGGAGCGAAATAGAACTGGAAGAAATTCCGGAACCACAAACTGCTACTGAAAGTTTGGTAGAACCAGGAGTTCAAGAAGAACAGGACATTCCCGCACCCCTCCGCAGGAGTAGTAGGCCGTCTCATCCGCCTGAGAGATACTACGGTTTTCTCATTGATGGGGATAGAGAGGATTGCATCATAAATGATGATGAACCTACTGACTTCCAGCAGGCCATCCAGAGCGGCGACTCGGTATGATGGTTAGATGCAATGCGGACCGAAATGGAGTCCATGTACACCAACAAAGTATGGACTTTGGACTTTGCTCCAGATGGGGTAAAACCCATAGGATGCAAATGGATCTTCAAGAAAAAGATTGGTGTAGATGGACAGGTGGAAACCTATAAGGCTAGACTTGTTGCAAAGGGTTTTCGTCAAAGACCTGGTTTGGACTATGACGAAACTTTTTCTCCAGTGGCTATGCTCAAATCCATTCGGGTCCTTCTTGCTATTGCTGCCTTCCATGATTATGAAATCTGGCAGATGGACGTAAAGACGGCTTTTCTGAATGGAAATTTAGAAGAGAGCGTCTATATGGATCAGCCAGAGGGTTTCAATCAGAGTGGGAGCAGCGGGAAAGTATGCAAGCTGCTTAAGTCCATTTATGGACTAAAGCAGGCATCGCGGAGTTGGAACATCTGTTTTGATGAGACAGTCAAAGAATATGACTTTATCAAAAATCCAGATGAGCCGTGCATATATAGTAATGCTGTAGCCAGAAGTGTCGTATTCCTCGTCTTGTACGTGGATGACATTCTATTGATAGGAAATGACATTCCTATGCTACAATCTGTCAAAGGATTCTTGTCACAAAGGTTCTCCATGAAAGACCTGGGTGATGCCTCTTACATTCTGGGGATCCGGATCTATCGTGATAGATCCAAGAGGATGTTGGGACTTTCACAGTCCAGGTATATCGACACTGTACTGAAAAGATTCAGTATGGAAGATTCTAAGCGCGGTAATCTACCGGCTTGTCACGGAATCACCCTCTCCAAAGAGATGTCTCCCAAGACTGATTTGGAAAGGGAACGCATGTCTATTATACCCTACGCTTCTGCAGTAGGCTCTATAATGTATGCGATGTTGTGTACCAGACCAGATGTAGCTTACGCACTGAGCGTGGTAAGCCGGTATCAGTCAGACCCAGGGGAGAAACACTGGATAGCAGTAAAGAACATTCTCAAGTACCTGAGGAGGACTAAGGAGATGTTCTTGGTTTACGGCGGAAAAGACCTCAGGTTGGAGGCCTTTGCTGATTCCGGCTTCCAGAGTGATAAGGACGATTCCAAGTCCATGTCGGGTTATGTCTTTACCCTCAATGGAGGGGCGGTGTGCTGGAAGAGCTCCAAGCAGGACACCGTTGCTGACTCGACGATGGAAGCGGAGTATATAGCTGCTTGCGATGCCGCAAAAGAAGCAGTCTGGATGAAGAAGTTCCTAACAGAACTTCAGGTGGTTCCTACCATAGTTGATCCAATACCTCTGTATTGCGACAACAACGGAGCTATAGCCTTAGCGAAGGAACCAAGGTCCCATCAGAAGTCCAGACACATCTTGAGGCGGTATCACCTGATCAGGGAGATCATTGATCGTCAGGAGATCGAGGTTCGGAGAGTTGCTACTGAAGAGAACATTGCCGATCCATTCACGAAGGACCTACCTCAGATTCAGTTCGAGATCATCGGTCTACGATATGCCAGTACATGGCCCTAGTGCAAGTGGGAGATTGTTAGTGTTTATGCCCTAGAAGGCCATTACTGTATCATACTAGCTTGTATATTACTTAATGGAAGCTTGGGATATTCACATGTATATAACAGTCTTGCTAAACATGGTAGTATGCTACTTGGTTTTTCTATCTTAATATGTAAGTGTACGTATTGATAGAGCTCTTAGGATCTTGCTTGTCTACCAGCGTTGTGATGGCAGTCACACTAGTGGGGGCTGGGTAGTCTACAAGCACATCCTTATTCAGGTCCCTGGTCGTTGGATTATCGAGACAGAGCATCGATACTCCGGAGTAGACTGGTGTGTACGCTTCTCATCCCAGTTGGGGAGATGGTCTGTCCCACAGCCGTCAGTACGTCGTACTGGAGATAGTATGCAGGTGCTCGTTAGGTTACGGGTACACCGGACAGGACTCACAGGGAACTGTTGGTTGGTTTGATACCAGTCGTCAGTGAGCAGTTCCCAGGTGACATGAGTACAGCATAGTCCGCAGACTTGACACTGCTACTTCGCCTCGAGTGTGTCCCACTGTTCTTAGATTGCTACCCTACCACGGCTCAAAGGAGTCGTGCAAACAGGTAGCAGTTGGGTGCAGTCCCGAGCACTTGGAGGCAGTGGCGGTTAGATAGGATTCGTCCCTCCCGGTATTGGGAGTAGATATCGTGCTGTGTCAGAGAGCCATTACACAAAGTCCCTGGCCAGGGCAAGCGAGATTTGCTGGTAGGTTCCAGTAGTTTCTCAGGGTGTAATGGGCTTCGCTCCGACACGACTTATACCGCTATTAGGGGACTGACGCTTGCCGCCCCCCTAGGCCCGATATGCGATAGTCTTGGACGAACGGACCGGACTGTATGGAGATTGTCACATCAGACTCAGTAGGAGTTCGGATGGGTTTTCTCATCGGCCTTCTTATCGACAACTATCTGGGGACCGTTACGTACTGCTAGTGCCGCTTGCGGTCTGTGGTTAAACCCACTGCCAGCGTAGTAGTCGAGTCTCTAGAGTCCCACATAGAGAGTTTCCTACTCCAGGCGAAACGATATAGAGGTTGCATGGTTTTGCGACAAAGGGTTCGGACGCATACGTGCGTTTACGTGCGTACGACTTTCGGACAGTTTTTACCCGTCGGCTTTGGTTTAAGCCAGTTACTGGTATCCGGTTATTGGATTTTTACAGTCTAAAGTTTTTCCGTATTTTGCGGATCGGAGGGGCGTTCTCGTAATTGTATGAGAAGCTTCTAGAAGATGGTGACTAAGGAGGGTTATGTGTCATATTCATTGAATGAGTTATATGAGTCATGGTGGTGATTCATTCATCTCATTAATGCACATTTATTGCTTAATGACTCATGCTAATGAATCATCACTAGATATTTTATGAAGCATGATTATTCATCACTCTTTATTCTTTTCTTCTTATTTGATAATGCTTCATATATGTTATGATACTCATAACTTATTCATCATAATATTATTCACATTCTCTCTTCTCAAGCTCTCATCTTCAAACCCTAATCCTTACACCTCATGTGTTGAGATCAAAGGATTAGAAAGACTAATCAATCCATAACCATCACTCTATTTCATTCTATCTTCTTTGATTAGCAATCCAAGAAGATTAGTTGCCTCAAGTTTAGAGGTTTAGCTTGGAGTTTTGCTATCGGGTGGATCGTCTACTACCTAGAGAAGGCCGAGGAGAACAAGGAGATCGTAAAGACGAAGGACTAGTTTCGATAGGTATAATCCCTAAGCATAGTAGTTTAGAACAACTATATGTTTGGTTAGTTATCGTTTAGCTTCGATTCAAGCGGTTAGTCGATGTTTGTTCACTAAACAAGTTCGTTTTTGAAAATTCCGCCTCCCCACAAGTATTGGGGTGTAGTACATCGACTTACAGGAAAGACGGCCGGGGCGCTGCCGTGCACTTACTGATACGTTACAAGAAATATATGCACATATTAAAGTAGACGCAAACCACGTAGCATACTACCATTTTTAGCAAGACTGTCAATACAACTGTGAATATCCTAAGCTTCCATTAAGTAATATACAAACTGGTATGATACAGTAATAGCCTTCTAGGGCATAAACACTAACAATCTCCCACTTGCACTAGGGCCATGTACTGGCATATCGCAGACCTATCATCTCGAATAGCCTCTCGAACTGCGTCTGAGGAATGGCCTTTGTGAATGGATCAGCAGTGTTATTCTCTGTATCTACTCTCTTTACCTCGATGTCCCGGCGATCTACGATCTTCCTGATCAGGTGATACCGCCTTTAGATGTGTCTGGACTTCTGATAGGACCTGGGTTCCTTCGCTAAAGTTATAGCGCCGTTATTGTCGCAATACAGAGGTATTGGACCAACACTGGTAGGAACCACCTGAAGTTATGTGAGGAACTTCTTCATCCAAACAGCTTCTTTTGCGGCATCGCAAGCAGCTATGTACTCCGCTTCCATCGTTGAGTCAGCAACGGTCTCCTGCTTGGAACTCTTCCAACAGACCGCCCCTCCATTGAGGGTAAAGACATAACCCGACATGGACTTGGAGTCATCCTTATCACTCTAGAAGCTGGAGTCGCCAAAGGCCTCGATCTGGAGGACTTTTCCGCCATACACCAAGAACATCTCCTTAGTCCTCCTCAGGTACTTGAGAATGTTCTTTACTGCTATCCAGTGCTTCTCCCTGGGCTTTCCTGATACCGGCTTACAACGCTCAATGCGTAAGTTACATCTGGTCTGGTACATAACATCACATACATTATAGAGCCTACCGCAGAAGCGTAGGGTATAATCGACATGCGATCCCTTTCCAAATCAGTCTTGGGAGACATCTCTTTGGAGAGGGTGATTCCGTGACAAGCCGGTAGGTTACCTCGCTTAGAATCATCCATACTGAATCTTTTCAATATGGTGTCTATGTACCTGGACTGCGAAAGTCCCAACAGCCTCTTTGATCTATCACGATAGATCTGGATCCCCAGAATGTAGGTGGCATCACCCAGGTCCTTCATGGAGAACTTCTGTGACAAGAATCTTTTGACTGACTGTAGCATAGGAATATCATTTCCTATTAGGAGAATCTCATCCACGTACAAGACGAGGAATACAACAACTCTCCCTACAATCTTACTGTATATGCATGGTTCATCTGGATTCTTGATAAAGTCGAATTCTTTGACAGTATCATCAAAACAGATGTTCCAACTCCGCGATGCCTGCTTTAGTCCGTAAATGGACTTAAGCAACTTGCACACTTTACCGCTGCTCCCACTCTGAATGAATCCCTCTGTCTGATCCATATAGACGCACTCTTCCAAATTACCATTTAGAAAGGCCGTCTTTATGACCATCTGCCAGATCTCATAATCGTGGAAGGCAACAATGGCAAGAAGGACCCAAATGGATTTGAGCATAGCCACTGGAGAAAAAGTTTCGTCATAGTCCAAACCAGATCTTTGACGGAAAACCTTTGCAACAAGTCTAGCCTTATAGGTTTCAACCTGTCCATCTACACCAATCTTTTTTCTGAAGATCCATTTGCACCCTACGGGTTTTACCCCATCTGGAGCAATGTCCAAAGTCCATACTTTGTTAGTGTA
This sequence comes from Agapanthus africanus, assembly GCA_030015575.1. Classification (NCBI taxonomy): domain Eukaryota; kingdom Viridiplantae; phylum Streptophyta; class Magnoliopsida; order Asparagales; family Amaryllidaceae; genus Agapanthus; species Agapanthus africanus. The sequence continues at coordinate 360,734,367 of JASDDO010000026.1, forward strand.
CATGGACACCATTTCGGTCCGCATTGCATCCAGCCATTTTACCGAGTCGCCGCTCTGAATGGCTTGCTGGAAGCTAGTAGGGTCATCATTGTCAATGATGCAATCTTCTCGATCCCCGTCTATGAGAAAACCGTAGTTTCTCTTGGGCGGATGAGACTGCCTACTACTTCTGCGGATAGGCGCTGGTATGTCCCTGTCTTCTGAAACTCCTGGTTCTACCATACTTTCAGTAACAGTTTGTGGTTCTGGAATTTCTTCCAGTTCTACTGCGCTCACACTTTTCTGATTTTCCAAAAATTCAGCTTCTAAGTAGTGGGCATGACGAGAAACAAAAACCTTTTGTTCCTCTGCGTAATAGAAACAATATCCCATGGAGTTCTTTGGATATCCCACAAACTTACACTGTACTGAGCGTGCCTCGAGCTTGTCCGGATGCTGCTTTTTTACAAAAGCTGGACATCCCCATGTCTTCAGGTACTGAAGATAGGGTTTCTTCCCACTCCACATCTGATATGGTGTGGTAGGCACAGTCTTGGTTGGAACCTTATTCAAAAGATAAGCAGCTGATTCTAGTGCATAACACTAGAAAGATCGTGGTAACTCAGCCTTACTCATCATGGAACGAACCATATCCAATAGGGTTCGATTCCTCCTTTCCGATACAACGTTGTGTTGTTGTGTGTATGGAGGAGTAAGCTGAGAGAGAATTCCATTCTCTTTTAAGTAACCCAGGAACTCGGCACTTAAGTATTCACCACCTCGATCAGATCTCAGTGTCTTGATACTTTTGCCTATTTGGTTTTCCACTTCATTCTTGTATTCCTGGAATTTCTCAAAGGCCTCGGATTTATGCTTCATTAAGAAGATATGTCCATACCTAGAGAAATCATCCGTAAAAGTAATGAAGTAGGAATAACCACCTCGTGCTTGTATAGACATTGGACCGCACACGTCACTGTGTACGAGTCCCAAGAGCTCGCTCGCTCTTACTCCGTATCTAGTAAACGGAGTCTTTGTCATCTTTCCCATGAGACAAGATTCACAAGTAGCATAAGATTGATATTCGAACGGATTCAAATATCCTTCTCTATGTAACTTAGTTAATCGTGTTTCATTGATGTGACCTAGTCTACAATGCCATAAGAAAGCTTGATTTATTTCTGGAGACTTTCTTTTAAGTGTGTTCTGGACACTGAAAACCTGAGCTTGACTCAATATGTATATTCCGTCATCTAATGTACCGGACCCAATCAGAACTTGATTTAGGTGGATGTGAACTACATCACTTACGAATGTAAAATCATATCCCTCTCTTGAAAGTGAGGATACTGATATGATATTACAAGTCAAACTAGGTACATACAAACAGTTACGTAGAATCAATATCTGCTCACTTGTCAAACCTAAGCGATATTCTCCCACGGATTCAGCGTCCACGCTCATTCCGTTTGCAACTCTGAGAGACAAATCACCTACCCTTATAACTGTACGGTTTCTCAAAGCATGTAATGAATTACAGATATGAGATCCTGCTCCGGTATCTAGTACCCAGGAAGTAGAGTTAATTGACAAACCGTTCTCAATTACAAACACACTTGAGGCTGAAGCCACAACTTGCTTCGTATCCTGGCTACTGGCTTCCAAAGCCCTGCAATATTTCTGCCAATGCCCAATCCCATAACAATAGGAACATCCCTCCTTACCTACACCAAGTCCTGAAACTTTTGCTCTTCCCTTTCCTCCTACTTTACTGACACCGTATATCGGCTTTGTAGAGGTCTTCTTCATTTCACCCTTTGCTTTCGCCCTGGATGCAGAAGAAGAAGGTCCCCCGTTTAGCAGAGCTTGTGTCTCCCTGGTTTCTTTCAGGGTGTAAGTAGAGGGTAGGGACTGTAGAAATAAGTCAGCATATGACATGTTTCCCAACGTGGTCTTCAAGTCCTTGAGCCCATCAATATAGCTAGTCATCGTAAGGACGTTGTCCCCTACAGATGACCCGACAGCCAACCTCGCTTGAATTAATTCGTTTGAGGTCTCATATCTTGTGATATGAGATTGATCTCCCTATAAATCTTTGTTATGGAGAAAGATGGAAACTGAGTCCATCTTCTCGTGCTGCTTCTGGTATGCACCATCAACTGAAGCCAACACGAGGCACTTGGCTTTCCCATTATCCTTTTCCCTTGTCTGATGGATATCCATATCCGCGACGGTAGAAACTGGACCTGGGACGGCGGGATCTTGAGTAGTAATAGGGTGGTCCAGCTTATCATAGGCAATGGACATCTGGACAGACCTTTTCCAGTCATATAAGTCAGATTCAGTCAAATTGTTATCTAGATGTAACCTAGTCATGGTCACAAGGTTGCTGCAATGAGAGAGAGAGAAGAAAACACTTTAGCATGATGCTCTTGCAAGTTTAGATTGGTTTTTAGTTTATCTAAACTGGATGGCTCCCACTGTTTCTCGAATCCTTCCTCAAACCATAAAAGAAGAATTAGCTAGGACTTATCTTACCGTACAATACTTGGTTAACCGTTCAGCCAGGCCGGTGTCGGTACTTCGAGGGAGGTTTTCCAACGCTTTCGCGAAGTTCCTTAATTAAATAACCTCTTTTCTATGGGGGCATAGCCCCGCTGACACCTTTCTTGATACCTACTTGGTTTATAGCATTGATCGTTAAGTGACGAATCTCCTGATAAGTAGCATATACTCACAGTAGGATCGGGATCCAAATATCATCGTATGATAATGTTGAAGGAATCCTACCAACATTCATAACTCCAAATGGTATACAACACTAGCAAGTTTCAGTTTCTGTAGAAACTCCCGATGTGGATTTTTTCCCCATGTTCTTATGACCTTGACGAAAGCCAACAAATCATAAGTCACATGTCAAGTTCTGCCCATCATTATCTTGTTAATTTGAACCCACCCGTACATACCCTTGACGAAAGCCAACAAGGTAATACGACTGTCCCAAAACAACTCATCTATCTATTAAACAAATGAATACCCCAGCAGCTACCAAACACTATGCCTTGACGAAAGCCAACAAACATAGCTTGAATACTACTGATCATCCATAAGAAATGACGGAGGGCTACGACTGGTTTTGGCGAAACCATGAACGTAGTGAACTTGATATAATCGGAGGAACCTGATAGCTTTTTAAAAGGAGTGGTTAAAGCTCCGCAATTAAAATTCTGCTCTTTTAAAAATAACCGAGTGGTTTCTTTTAAATTTGTTCCAACGATTCAACTTTGGTTTGTTTTCTTTGCATTAAAATAATGCGTCCCATCAATTAACCTATCATTGCAGAAAACAACGAAAATACAACGTCCTCTTATGCCATCCGCATTCGCCATTGGGTCCCGTCATCACCCGTTAGGTTACTTAACTAACGACAGAGCGGGGGCTGAGCTAGCGCGGCTGTAAAACATAAGTGACGTTTAATTAGCTATCATATATAGACATTGTACATTCGTCAGACGCAATAATAGGCATTCCAGATCACAGATGAACATTATTGGATATACAAGCAATCCACGTTTCCTCTGAACCTGCAACGAAAGACGGATTACACAGTTGTGATGAATAGCCATTACCCCACCCTAGACCCCTACGGGTACGGCAAACTACCCGCCAGGTACCCGAAGTGAAGTGGTCTCCCTCAACAACGTGAGTAGGCCACTAAACACTTCAACGTACCCGGTAGTTTGTGTACCCCACCTTGGGTCTATCCTAGGAGCATAAAATAGTAAATGAAATAATACAACGGTGGCAACAACCTCAGCTCGGATCTGCCCCGCAAAAGAATATTACATCATATTACAATTTACATCGAATGAATGAATATAAAAACTCATCTCCAACCCCGGCTAATCATCATAACGATCCAATCAAGTTCATATACACAAACAGTAAAAACCATTACAGAAATATGCGACCCGCTGCCAACCGACATACTAGTAGTTAGGGGAGGTTTACGAACACATTAAACATTACTGATAAAAACCCGATTAGCAAATATCTTAGAATATCGATCGACAACCTTTTTCCGTGTCTACCTCAAATGCAAGCCAACACAGAAGTAACCTGGGCAGAAACAAAATGTACTGGAATACAAAACACCACAAAATAAGAATTACTGTGAAAATCCGATTCAATTCGGAGTTGATTCGGCGGCAGATCTGCGGCCAAAAGCACTATTCCGCGGCGGATCCGCGGCCTTCTTACCGAGTTAGCAGCTCGTATTTTCCCATAATTCTTATAATCCCCTGCTGTTAATTTTCAGGCCTATCAAATAATTTTTTCGACACGTTTAAAATTGACAGAAATTTGAGGGGTCCGGGGTTATGTTTTCGCGTTTTTCCGACGATCGAAGTTCTAATTAGTTGCTAACAAGCTAGTAAAGGTTTAGTAGGCTCTGATACCACTGTAAGTCCATGTCACGCACCCCACGAGCTTGTGGGGAGGAGGAATATATGAAAAACAATTATCAAAGGTTCATAACACGGACTTGAGCACATGGATCGTGTCTAAACCATTACTAGCAAACTACGAAAGGTTTAACTGCTGGGATTCGAAGTTATACCTCACGTTACTTGTCCTTCGGGTCTTCATCGCTGTCCTCCACTCCTCGTAGGCTCTATGGAACGTCGGCACCTCAACGGCCTCCTCGAGTCAAAGACGATCCACCCGAGAGCTACTACACCAAGCATGACCTCTAACTTGAGGTAACTAGGTTTCTCAACTTGCTAATCTAAGCAACCCAGGGGATATAGAGTAGGATTATGGATTAACAAGTCTTGCTAACCCTTGATCTCAACACAAGAGAGGTTAGGGTTAGGGTTTGAAGAGAGAGAGCTTGAGGAGAGAGAAGGTGAGAATGAGCATCCTTTTGGATGAATGATATCATTTGAATATATGAAGCATATGATTTTATTAAAATAAATAACAAATAAATATGTGTCATCATGCTTCATTAATTCATAGAGTGATTCATCTCATGAGTCATTAAAAACTGCAACATTAACTCCATGGATGATTCACTCTCATGACTCATTAATCCAATAAATGCAAATGCCACCTTAGCCTCCAAGTCATCATCCTTTTAGAAGCTTCCCGACAAATTACGAGAACACCCCTCCTATCCGTGAAAACACGAAAAAACTTTGGACTGTATAAATCCAATAATCCGATACTAGAATCTGGCTTAAACCAAAGCCGACTAGTAAAAACTGTCCGAACATCGTACGTGCGTAAAAACACGTATGCGTCCGAACCCTGTCGGAAAACCATACGACCTCTATATCGTTTCGCCCGAAGCAGGTAAACTCTCTGTGTGGGACTATAAAGACTCGACACTACGCTGTCAGTGGGTTTAAGCACAGACCGCAAGCGGCACTAGCTGTACGTAACGGTCCCCAGGTAGATGTCGATAAGAAGGCCGATGAGGAAACTCATCCGAACTCCTACTGAGCCTGATGTGACAATCTCCATATAGTCCGGTCTGTTCGTCTAGGACTATCGGATATCGGGCCCCGTAAACGTCAGACCCCTAATAGCGGTATAAGTCGTGTCGGAGTGCAGCCCATTACACCTTGAGAAACTACTGGAACCTACCAGTAAATCTCGCTTTCCCTGGCCAGGGACTTTGCGTAATGGCTCTCCATACACAGCGCGATATCAACCCCCAATACCGGGAGAGACGAATCCTGTCTAACCGCCACTGCCTCCAAGTGCTTCGGGACTGCACCCAACTACTACCGGTTTACATGGCTCCTATGAGCCGTTGTAGGATAGTAATCTAAGTACAGTGGGAACACACCCGAGGCGAAGCAGCAGTATCAAGTTGACGGACTAAGCTGTACTCATGTCATCTGGGAACTGCTATCTGACGATCGGTATAAATCCAACCAGCAGTTCCCGGTGAGTCCTGTCCGGTGTACCCGTAACCCAACGAGCACCTGTATACTATCTCCAGTACGACATACAGAAGGCTGCGGGACAGACCATCTCCCCAACTGGGATGAGAAGCATACACACTAGTCTACTCCGGAGTATCGATGCCCTGTCTCGATAATCCTGCGACTAGGGACCTGTATAGGATGTTGCTTACAGATTACCCAGCCCTCACTAGTGTGACTGCCATCACAACGCTGGTAATCAAGCAAAGATCCTAAGGGCTCTAGTAATATGTATAAGCGATACGTTACAAGAAACATATGCACATATTAAAATAGACGCAAACCAAGTAGCATACTACCATTTTTAGCAAGATTGTCAATACAACTGTGAATATCCCAAGCTTCCATTAAGTAATATACAAACTAGTATGATACAGTAATGGCCTTCTAGGGCATAAACACTAACAACTTGTTAGGATAGGGTAAGGAAAGTTTGATAGAAGGAAATCTCCCTCACTCTTTCTTTTGCCCAACAACTTGAGTTGAACTTTCGTCAAGCCAACAACAATCTGCTCCCATAGCGAGACCGGTTATTGTTGAATTGATCGAAGGTTATGGCTAAGAGCCAAGAACGGATGGACAAGGACCAAAAAGAAGGAACTAAGCATTGGAAAGCCTAGCTTACACTCGCAAGTTTCCTTCCTAGTCTTGTTAAGCCCCATTGTTGTCGATTACCGTAACATCGATATCAAGAGTTGTAAACGAAAGAAGTGAGCAAACTCCTATCGAATCCTAATGCTAACAAGCTTCCATTAACTTACATATCTAAACACAAAGTTAGCTTGGAACAAACTCGGACAATTTTGATTTAACTCATTAAAACACTAAGAAAAAGATTCACATCTCCTTGTGGATAGACCCGTACTCAACCAGCTAGCTACCAAGCGAAACCGACTTGATTGCCGTAAATAGAACTTAAAAACGCATAGCAAAAATATAACAATCATGAAGCTGAAGCTTGGATCAGTTTCCCTCAGGTGGATCACCTTCGCAAGGACGGTCGCTTCTCAAGCGCATTCCCGATGGCCTACGAGGAGCTTGGTGTTAGGAATATGTATACCCTAGAGGCCATTAGTGTATGATATAGTAGATGCTTGGACATACATATAGAGGACTTTCTTGCTCGACATGATAGTATGCTATCTGGTTTCTCTTTATCTTAACATGTACACTTGAATTATTATACTGTCTCTCTGATACATGTTGATAAAGCCCTTAGGATGCTTGCTTGACTACCAGGACTATGATGCGGATCATACTACTAGGACTTGGATGTCCACAAGCACATCCTTTAATTATTCCCAGTCGAGGGGGTATCGAGACAGGGCATAGATATTCCAGAGTAGACTAGTATGTACGTTTCTTGACCCTGTATGGGGCGATGGTTGATCCCATAACCATTGGTGTTTGACATCAATGATTGTACACAGGTGCTCATTAGAGAATTGGAACACCAAACAGGACTCACCGAGAACTCTTAGATGGTACCATACCTATCGTCAAATAGCGGTTCTTTGGTGACACTGGTACAGGTTAGTCTGTAGACCCGAGATCATCATAGTGTCTTGTGTGGCTCCTACTGTGCTTTGATTTCCTCCCTACTACGGCTCAAAGGAGTCATGCAAACAGGTGGATTTTGGGTACAGTCCTGAGTCACATGGAGGCAGTGAGCGATAGGAGGGGTTTCGTCTCTCCCGGTATAAGGAGTAGATGTTGCGCTATACTCGATTGGCTATAATAGTATGTCACTAGCCAGGGATGATGAGATTTACTGGTAAGTGTTATCAGTAGTTTCTCAAACCGTTATGAGCCATACATCGACTTGACTTATCAAGTTACTGGGGTCTGAAGATTCCACCCCTAGACTTGATATGCGACATATCAGACAAAGAGACCGGACTGTACTGTAAGTATTACTTATAGGCTTCATGGGAGTTTGGACAAGCTTGCTTGTTAATCTTCTATTCGCTCAATACCTGTGTAGCCGTTACGTCCAGCTAGTACCGCTGACGGCTTGTGGGTGACTGATGTGATCATCACCTACTGCTGGCGTATTGACGAGTCTTTAGAGTCCCATACATAGGTTTCATAGTTCAAGCGAAACGAAGTAGGGCACGTATGCTGATATGTGTAGGTGCCTGATTAAATACGAGTATGTGATACCGTATTCTAGTCTGGCGACATTTGTTATCGGTCATGTTATATGTGATATAACCGGATTATTGAATCAAGTGTTGATTTGATAATCTGATATACAGATAAATAATATTAGTCGGTTATATGTGATATAACCGGATTTTTAAATCAAGTGTTGATTTAATAATTTGATATATATTTATATTTGATATAATTATATATTAACTAATATTATTGCTCATTAATTATTTTCTTAATATTATATATATATATATATTATGAAGCATGGTTGGAATTTCAATTTTGAGAAAATAGAAATGAGATGGAAAATGGGGAGACTTTTGTGGAATGGTATAAAGCATGGCTTGTTTTTTTTATTCATTTGTATTCACTATTGAAGCAAGGTTGGATTTATTATTGGTTTTTAATTCAATGCTTCAATTAGTGGGATGAGGGATGAGCCATTCTCCCGACTTGCTAATTTTTCATGCTAGCTCATTATCTAGCTCTCTCCTTCTTCCTCCTCCTCCTCCAAGCCCTAACCCTCACATGTGATGTGAACCATAGGGTTTTTGATAAATCCTAAGTGAGCTTAGAACCCCTACTTCATCATCCTACTTTAATCTAGCAATTTGAATTAGGGTGTTTCCTTCACTAATGAAAGATCAGTGATGAGGTAGCATGAATTAGAGGAGCTTCGGGTAGATCATCTTCGACGCGAAGATCACGAAGGAAGCTCGTTCATTCTTCAAGTGGAGCCTAGAGGAGTCGTAGGGACTACTAGCCGGAGCTATAGAAGTGAAGGACACGGTCTACAAAGGTTGTAATCTCCATCACTTAGTATAGTATTTGTGATATCATTGTTTAAACCTTAATACTCTAGTTAAGATTCTAGAATAGTGTAGCTTAGCACCCCGAAAATTTTAAAATAGCATGCTAGATGCTTGTGAAAACCCAGTGGTGGTGCTAGGACACACTTTCACTTGGAGGAGTCTTCCATGATTGGGTGGACACGTGACGAAGGTTGTATGCTCGAAAACTTGTATTTAGGTCTCTAGGTTTTGCTAGTTTTAGTGTATGGATGAATCCTTGTGTTTTGGTAACTTGTGCATGCTTTAAAATTATTAAAATCCATTCCAATTTTGCCGCGGCATCCGCAGCGCGAGCACAAGCCACCCAACAGGGTTAACCCGCAAGCACATCAGCGACACTATCTATACGTAACGGCTACCTAGGTATTAATCAAAAGGTATGTTCATAAGCAAACTCATCCGAACCCAACATAGCCTATCAGTGGCAATTATCGTAAAGTTCGGTCACTTCGTTAAAGAGTATCGCATACCGGGTCTGGGGGTGGATACTGTCAGAACCCCAATAACCTAATAAGTCATACAGATATCGAACTCATAAGCGTCCAAGATAAAACTGATAATGCTAATCAGTTTATCTCAACCACCCTGGCCTGGGATTTCAGGTTATAGTCATATCATTCACGTCATGACATCGACTCCGTATACCAGGAGTGACGAATCACCACTTGACTGCTCACTGCCTCCATGTGCTTCGGGACTATACCTAACTAAGACCTGGATGTATGGCTCTTTAAAACCGTGGTTGGGTAGTAATCAAATTATAGTGGGAATACACATAAGACACTATGGCGATCTCAGGTCAAAAGACTACCATGTACCATTGTCACCAGAGAACTGCTATCTGACAATAGGTAAAATACCATCTCGGATTTCTCGGCGAGTCCGTTCGATGTACTAATTCTCTAATGAGCACCTGTATACAATCTTTGGTGTCAAACACCAATAGCTGTGGGACCAGCCATCGCCCCGGTCGGGGTCAAGAAACGTAAACACTAGTCTACGCCGGAATACCGATGCCCTGTTTTGACACTCCCACGATTAGGAACTTTTAAGGATGTTCTTATGGACTACCCAGGCTCACTAGTATGATCTCATCATAATCTTAGTAGTCAAGAAAAGATCCTAAGGGCTTTATCAAAATATATTAGCGATACATAATATCAAGTAAAACATATACACATGAATGATAACCGGATAGCATACTATCATCTCCAGCAAGAATGTTCTATCCATATAGGTAAATGTACAATTACAATAATTGCCTTCAGGGCACCTATATCTAACAATCTCCCTCTTGCACTCAAGGACAATTATTGCAGTATCACATACCCAACATCTCTAAGAACAGTTTCACAAACAGTATTTGAGAAACAATCTTAGTGAGTGGATCCACTATAATGTCTCTAATTTCTTCTCTCTTTATCTTAATCTTGCGAAGATCAACTATCTTCCGAATCAAGCGACACCTTCCTTAGAATTTTCCTGGATATCTGATGGGACCAAGTTTAAAAATGAACTCATTTATCCAAACAACTTCTCAGGCTGCATCATTCGGCTGAGTCATACTCAGCTTCCATCGCCATGTCTACCACAGTATCCTATTTGGAACTCTTTTATTATACTGCTCCTAAATAGAGGTTAAACATATAACCCGTGATAGACTTTCTGTCATCTATGTCACCTTGGAAGCTGGAATTGGTAAACGCCTCCATTTGGAGGCTGCCATTACCGTACACCAACAACATCCTTTTAGTGCTTCTTAAGTACTTGAGAATGTTCTTCCCCGCTATCCAATGTTTCTTCAGACAACTTTTATGACTAGAAAAGTTTGACCGATTGTAGCATAGGAACATCATTAACTATCAGGAGTATGTCGTCCACATACAATATGAGGAATGTGAGATGATCCAACTCCACGATGTCTGCTTTAGTCCATAAATGGACTTAAGCTACTTACACACATTTCTGCTGCTCCCACTGACTACAAAGCCCTCTGGCAAAGTCATATACATGCTCATTTCTAAATCTTCATTTAGAAAGACATTATTGATCTCCACCTGCCAGATCTCATAGTCATGAAACGCAGCAATGGCAAGTTGTATCCGAATGGACTTTAGCATAAACACTGGAGAAAATGTTTCATCACAATCCACACAGGGTCTTTGATGAAAACCTTTTGCTACAAGTCTAGCTTTAATAGGTTACTACCTTTTGTTAACTTCTAAAGTAAAGAATCTCCTTATGTTTTGATGATTTTACAAAACCATACATATATATCAATTATGAATATATGGAACTAACCATGTCAGATATGTCAAAGTACTGCAAACTGGAGTTACTCATACATCAGGACAATCACAATGTAACTGACATCAAATGAATCATCGAAACGACACAATTGTACTCAATATGAAAATCAAAAGAATATACAAGAAAGTCGATATCGAGGATAATCAATACATTCAAGACTTTTCATTTATTTTTGAGTCTAGATTCAGGACGATCTCAAAAGGTTAGAATCAAAATCCATATAAAATTCTAAAACAAATTTGTTAAAATTCAAAATATTGTTTTTAAACTTGTCTTAAAAACCATGTCTGAAATATCAGACATATAGATGTCTATTTCAGATTTATAGACTGTTATAGACGTTTATATGACGTCTATAATAGTTTTTATTTTTGAATTTTGAATTTTTGTGGGAATTTCAGTTTTTAAACAGTTTTACAACGGCTATTAACTATCCTATAATTTAGGGGGAGTTATTTTAACTTTCCAAACTACCCTAAATTTGTTTCTATAAACTGGACAAAGTTACATTGAAATTTTTATCGTTTTTTCTTGCTTTTAAAATTTGATTTTCCTGAATTTTAGAATTCGTAAAAACTCTCTCTCTAGCTCTTATGCCTTTGTTATTCTAAATTTCAGAGAAAAACAATCTTTCTAACATTTCTAGACTTTCCTACATTTTAGAAAAGAAAGATTGTTAAAATTTCGAATAAACTTATTTAACTTTTTGAGAAACTTCTTTGAATTGATTCTTAAACTTTTATTAATTTCCAAAGTACAATCCTTCATCTTCTAGAATCTAAATTGTATTAATCTTTTTGAGATCAATAGGATAATCAAAGTTAGTTTATACTGAGATTGTAATAATCTTGAAATTGTAATAACTTAGTGAAAAGAGATTTAAGTTTTTCACAATTGTAAAGGTTTAGGACTTGTGCCTATTGTAAAAAGTCTAGGCGTTCACTGCCTGCAAGTGTAAAGGTTCGGATCTGAGCCTGGGAAATGATCTGGGTTTCTCCACCCGTGAAGGAGTTAATGAATATTGAGCAGTAGTCTCAGGCGAGGATTAGCCACAAAGGTGGTGAACCTCGTTAAAAATCCTCTATGTCATCTGTGTTTATTTTTACATTTTGTATCTCTTTGATTTATTTTGTGACAGTGATAATTTAGTACACTTAAAATTACGCTGCATATTTTGGTTTTTCCCAAAAATGCTCTGAGTTTTATATATAGCCTTATTAACCCTCCGTCTATGGCTTCTTTTAATTGGTATCAGAGCCGGGTTACTAATTTGTAAGATTAACCTCTTGAGTTTCTGATCCTATCGCAAACCAAATGGAAGGACAAGCCATTAATCATCCTCCACTTTTAATTGTACTAATTATCAATTTGGAAAACCCAGATTAAAATTTTTCTTCAATGTATCGATTTCGAAGTTCTAGAAATTATTAAAAAACCCTTTGTTCCTCCTACGACAAATCCATTATCTAATGCTGATAAGAGATTGATGACATTGAATATCAAGGCATTGAATGCACTCATTGTTCATTGAATTAAGAAGAATTCAATAGAATCTCAATGTGTCAGACTGCTAATGAAATCTGAACTACTCTCCAAACTGCCTATGAAGGAACCAGTCAAGTCAAAGAGAGTAAGATCAACTGTCTCATGCATGAAAATGAGATGTTACAAATGAAAGACGATGAAACGATCGACTCCATGTATTCTCGATTCAATAATGTCATTACCAAACTTTTCAATCTAGTTAAGAAATTCGATGACAAAGAAAAGTGCTACAAGTTGCCTAGATCTCTCACGATATCATGGCAACCCAAGATCACCTCCATCGAAGAGGCTAATGACATGACCTCATTGAAAGTTGACACACTTATAGGAAAACTAAAAACCTATGAGATTCAACTAGGAGATCTTAAACAAAAACTAGAAAACGATACTGAATAGAAAAACATCTCACTAAAGGCAACTACCAAATCAAAGCCTAAAGGATCATCAAGTGATGATGAGAGCGACGAAAAAGAAATGAACCACATTGCAAGACACTTCAAGAAGTATCTGGAGTTTAGAAGATTTCTTCAAAAGAAAGGAACATATAAGTGTAATAAGAATTTTAATTCTAATAAAACTTTCCGTTGTTTTGAGTGCAATAAGGAAGGCCATTTGAAATCCGAGGGTCCAAATCTCAACAAAGACAAATGGAAGTCAAAAAAGGAATCATAAAAGGATTCGTTTTAAGCAATTTAGAACGACACAGATTCTAGTGACTCGGAAACCGAAAAATTTGCCAACATGTGCTTCATGGCACTAGACGATGAGGTAACCGATGATGACTTTCATATTGAATCTCTTAACAAAACAGATTTGATAAGTCTTTGTTATTTTCTTAAAGATAATTATGATAAGGTTAAGTCCAAAAATAAAATTTTAAAAACTAAATTAATCGCAAAGAATAATTCAAAAATAGTAATTAAAAATGAATTAAATGAAGTAAAATAAAACAACGAAATCTTAAATGAAAAACTTAAGTCTATAACCTTAACTAAAGAAAAGATAATTGAAACAAATAAATTTGAAATCTTTGCTCTTAAACTAAAATTAGAATAAAAGATGAAATGATTTTGAATTTTACTAAAAGTAAAAATAATTTGGATATTTTATTAGGACAATTCATTACACACCGTGATAAAGCAGGAATAGGTTTTAATAATCATACAGAGTTAGTTCCTAAAACTAAATCTTATGGACCTAAATATTATTATTGCAAATATGGTCACAAATATGCTAATTCAACGTGTAATTATTGTTGCATATTAGGACACACATCACAATATTTCCACATTAAAAATAATTTCACTTATAAATACAATTTTATTCTTAATCAACTTAAAATGGTTTGGGTCCCAAAAGTAACACCTTCTTCCTGTATTGCAGGATATCCAAAGACGTAGTAGTCGATGGATACTTGATAGTGCTTGTTCGAGATATATGACTGGAAACATTCAAAACTTCAAAACACTATCAAGAGAAGAAAGCGACAGTATCACTTTTGGCGATAACAACAAAGGTAAGATCATCGGTAATGGTGATATTTGCTTTAATAACTCATTTAACTCAACCATCATAAAAGATGTATTATATGTAGAAAACTTAAAACATAACCTATTTAATGTTAACCAGTTTTGCGATAAAGGATATAATGTAGTTTTCGAAAAAGACATATGCAATATAATATATGATAATAAAATAGTCCTAACTGGTAAAAGACACAATAACATATATATATATATATATATATATAATATACACAAGATTTTAAAAATCCAAATATTAAATGTTTAATAGAAAACAATGAAGTAGACCCATTACTCTGTCACAAAAGATTAGGTCATTCCTCAATGGATACTTTATCCAAAATTACAAGGAATAACCTAGTCAAAGGCATACCCAGTCTAAAATATATAAAAGATAGACTATGTCATGCTTGCCAAAGAGAAAAACAAATTAAAATGTCTTTTAAACCTAAAAATAACATTTCAACTAAAACTCCACTCTAATTGCTTCATATGGATATGTTTGGTCTTAGTCTGCGAGTTTATGATGCAAATTTTATGCATATGTAATAATAGATGATTACTCAAGGTTTACTTGGGTTTTCTTCTTAAAAACTAAAGATGAGTCATTTAAAACTTTTAAAAATTTTCAAAACAAATTTAAAACGAAATGAATTTAAGAATATCAAAGTTAAGAAGTGATCATGGAGGAGAGTTTGAAAACCAAATATTCGAAAAATATTGTAATAAGAAAGGTTTCAAACACGAATTCTCCAGTGTCTGAACTCCACAACAAAATGGACTTGTTGAAAGGAAAAATCGTTCCTTACAAAAAATGGCACGTACCATACTCAAAGAAAATAATCTACCAAAATATTTATGGACAGAAGTTATTAACACTTCTTGCTACATAATAATAGGGTAATAATTAGAAATTATTTAAATAAAACACCATACGAATTACTTGATGGTAGAACACCAAACGTTAAGTATTTCAAAGTTTTCGGTTGTAAATGCTACATCTTAAATACATTAGACAATTTAGGAAAGTTCGATTCAAAATGCGACAGAGGCATATTTGTTGGTTACTCTATGACCAGCAAAGCCTATTGTGTTTATAATAAATGAAGTTTAACCATTCAAGAAAGTATGCATGTTCAGTTTGATGAAACCATCTTCTTAAATCCTGATACTAGTTTAGATGATGATGATCAAATCTTAACAAAAGGTTTAGATAATCCATCAATAGATAAAATTGTTGAAACCAATCAAATGGAAGAACAAGAGCATGTTACTGATATTTCTCTTCCAAGGGATTGGCAATTCAACAAAGACCATCCTAAGAATTTAATTATAGGAGATATAGATAGAGGAGTGGTCACTAGATCATCAAGATTTAACTTATGCATCAACTCAACATTCATTTCCGTCAAAGAACCGAAGAATTTTAAAGAGGCTACGCATCAACGGTAATGGTGCTACTATCCTGACAGCATGGGTTCATAATAAACAAGAATCATAAGTACAAAAGCATGCAATGCGATATGAACAATATGAATAAACGGAGAATAAATAGCAAATGCAACAATAAAGAATACATATTTCTATATACGAGTCATACAGTTTTTGTTGTCTGAAATCGCATGAATCGTGGTGTTTAGAAAATAGGGGCTACGGTGTTTTTAAGAAAAGGTACGTCCTTTGAAATATCCGTAGTATCCCTTGGCCTGTCTTTAAAATACTCACGATTCGTTAGTTTTGGAAATAAATATGACTCGCGCCCAATTCTAACATCTACTAAGTAAACTACAGGACAAGCTAAGAGACTAAACAAAGGGTAAGGAAATCCACCTAAGTCTGAGTCGATATATATATCTAGTAGTCGGTGATCTCGCCTCAATAGCGTTACATACGATAAAATATATAATACGACATCCTCGAGTCAAGAGTGCGGATCTATTATCATAATTATATCTCGTACGGTAAACCCATCGTACGGCATCCCAAAATCTGGGTACGGGTCGCCTATCACATATACCTCAATATCTATATGGTATCATTATTATAATATCATGAATAGGGTACTGATCTATGTCTAGTACATACCAAAAGCATCAACATATATCCGCGCGTGTATGAAAACACATCGCCCATCAATCCGCTAATATAATATGTCGTATCTCATAACACGACCCAATCACATCACCGATCTCACGGCATCATGCCCAATCACATCGACTCATCTCCAAGTATCATATTCTATCCTCATTATACGGGTATACGTATATGTTTATATATATAGCAACACATCCACATACATACATATATATATATATATACATATATCATATACACTAACATATAACATGTGTGTGCATGTGTGTGTGTGTCAACCTTATTCTGGGGTTCGCGACTACGAAACTAACTAAAAACGTTTTCTACCAATTACACTAAAACTAACACATGCTCTTCTAATATCTTCTTGCTAATAAGTAACATTACACATAACACATATCCGTATATAAATACATAATATATCATATGCTACACTACGAACTGCGAGGGTGCTATACGCCATCCACTCGACTTCCCCCGTAGATATATATCTACTCACCTTGATCCTTGCTTGCCGAAGTCGATGTCGCCATTCTCTTCCTCGTCGTCCGAAGTCCACGTGAGGGTGCCTACATATATAACACATAGTATAGTAAACCTAATCGCACATGAAAACCAAAACGACACACGAAACACGCATAGGTTAGAACCTATGGTCTACACATGTAAGAATAACCAAACATCCGTCGAGATTGACATGCAAATATCACACCACCGAGTCAAAACCCAAATACTAAAATCCAAGTCATAAATAATCGCAAAACCAAAGCAACAACATAAGAAAACACTTCCAGATTTTGTTTCAGATGAAATTAGCCAATTTTGCATATGTGGAGGGTCTAATTTACTGAAAATAGAGCTATGGACCAAGCACGAACCAAAATGGAAGTACCCAGGCCGCAATTTGCGGCCAAAGGGGTTAAATCTGCAGCCTCGATGAAGGAGTTTGGGCTCGGGTCTCTAGGTTAGCTTCCAGGTCACCTACACGACTCACAGTAATCGCTATAAAATTTTTAGGGTCCCCGGGTGATAGCAGATCTCCAAAACACATCACCAAAGTCAATAAAATCCGAGATCGGGGTTTCTTTGTTCAAGTCTCGGGTTTAAGTCTCTGCTTTCAATCACTAAGGGAGTTTAAGATCACTACTAAACCTTAATTGCACCCTTTCCATTCATTATAACACCTAAAGCTCAACTTGGAATTTTCCAAGTTCACTAAACCTTACTAAAAGGATTTTAAACTAGTTTATATGCTAAAGGAAAATGATTACTACACTAATGGTGAAGAAAATACCTCATTTGGCAACTCAAGAATTTTCTTGAGTTGCCCTAAGTACTCAAAATCCAAACTTTCTTGATCCATCATGCTTGTAGTGAGCTTGTGCACAATTTTTTTGAAGGGAATGAAGTGTTTTGATGTGGTTTTGGGGTTGTAGTGAGGAGTTTGATGTGGTGGAGGGAGAAGGCAGCCAAGTGAGGAGAAGGGGAGGGAAATGATAAAGAAGATGAATGAATAACAATGAGCCATGGTCAATGAAGACCCCTCACCTCTCTCTCTCTCTCTCTTTCCCATACCTCAATACTTTATCCTTTTCTTTTCTTTTTCTTTTATTTATTTTTCCTTTCCTTTTCATGTTAAAACAAAACCAAGCTTGCAAAAGAAAAGGCCATGGTAGAAAAATGTAACAAATGTGTAATATGATATGGTGCATGTCACATGCACCAAAACAAATCAATGCATGATTAGTGAACCTTAATCAAGTTTAGGATAAACTTGAATATAATTAATTATAAAAATTTATAATTTGTCTAAATCACATAAATCCCTCCAAAAATCACCATTCAATTTAATTTTCCAATATTTTCCAAACTATCGGTATATAATTATACCACATCATTAAAATATTGATAATAATTATTATTTAATTATATAAATTCCCAAAAATAATATTTTATTTTTCTGAAATGTTACATTAAGCGAACTGGGTACTTTAGTTTCGTCGCTTTAGTGGTTGGAGCTTGAACCACGGACTCTCGTGTAGATCGTCTTCGACACGAGGAAGCCGATGACCGAGCTAGATCCGCATCTTCGAAGAGCTCAAGGAGAGGAGAAGAAGACCCAAAGGTCTTGATTCAACAAGGTATAAAACACTTACATAGTAGTTTAGAACTCTATGAAGTTTAGCTACTTAGGGTTTCTGAAAGATCCTGGAGTTTAGGTCTGTGTTGCAAAGTCAAGAAAATTGTTTTTTGTAAATTCCGCCTCCCCACAAGTACGTGGGGTGTGCGACATCGACTTAAATATATTACAACCATATTGAATTAAGATTGAAATATAGAGAAGTTCAACTTCATAGCAACATAAATAAATAACTAAAATAAACATATCATCCAGTCGTCATCATCTCCTGGCTGATCTTATGACTCATCACTCGGATGGTACTCAAACGGTGGTGGTGGAGGATAGGATGACTGAGAGTATTGATAGGCAAAGTGATAATCCATCCTAGCATTTGCTTCATCAATATGAGTTTGAAGATGATCGAAGCGATTGTTTATATTTTGGTTCAAATCATCAAAATGTTGAAAGAATTGTTGTGAGAAATCTTAGAAATATTGCGGAGGTTGTTGAAATCGAGATTGTGGAGGTTGTTGTTGATGTGGAGGTTATTGAGGTTGTGGTGAATGTAGAGGAGAAAGTGGTGGAGAGTTGATTGGTTGCGGAGGAGCTTGTAAACCATAGTCATCTAAACCCATAAGGCGAACGTTTAATATCCCGAATTCTTTGTCTGGGCATGATTAGTTTGATCAATATTTGGATCGATACTAACATCTTCCGAAATTTTAGTAATGAACTTCCCGTAGTAAAGATTGGATTTTGATGGAGGAAAAATCCTTATTGATTGAATTATGAAGGAGGGGAGGTTGACCATAATATTGGCTAACACACAGTAGGTGAGTAATTTGCGTGTACGATGCAACTTATCACGACTGCCCATTTTAAGGTAAATAGTGTGGCCGAGTAGAAAGGAAAGATCGCGAACATGAGGGAGAAGGTTTCTAGTATATAGATTATTGAACATATGGGGATTTTCATCACCGTGTAGCAATCTTGAGACATGTTCATGAGTAACGCCTTGATGGAAATGTGCAAATATTTCTAAGGATTCATTAAAAATTTCAACCCCGTCATTTGGAATATTTAAAATTCTAGAGAGGGAAGCGGGTGAAATTATGTTAGTGCGGCGTTGTAATCGAGTGGGAATGATATTTGGGTTGTGTTGATGACTGCGCATGTTAGAATTAAAAAGATAAACGAAATTGGAATGGGTGGTATATTCAAGGGTGATTATAGGAATCCAACCTTGATATTGGAGAAGTGTAATGAAATGGAAGTTGGCGATTTCGTTGAGTCAAACTCTAGCGTCGATGACGATCTTTTACTTCACTAAACGATTATAGAGAGAGGAAGCATCTTTAGAGATGAATGCAAAAAGAACGTCTTCTTCTTCGAATTCTTCGGGAATGTCGGTTGGCTCCGTTTCTTGTTCGTAGGTTTCAACATTACTTTCTTCTTCGATGGGTTGAGAAGGAGAAGGAGTAGGAGAACGATTGCGTCATCGTCACTTGGAAGTTGAGTAGTCACCAACTTCACTTCTTGTTGGTCTCACCATTGGTGAATATTGGAGAAAAAAGATGAGTTTTAAGAGAAAGGAAAAAAAAGAATGTGAGGGAGGAACGGGAAAAGAGTTCTCTGCTTGAGATAGGGTTTAAGAGATTTGGGTATTTATATAGGGAAAATAGACGTCTAGGATTGAAAGGGTGCATCCAAGAGTCACAACTTTTGAGATTCAGATCTGAAAAATCTGACAGCCATAGACGTCTGTTAGATGTCTATAATTGGATTTACTACACAGTAAAACAGTGCAACTTAAATATTGGATAATAATAGGTTTTAGTTATTTTAGTGTTTGGTTTATGGTTTTATTATATATATATATGAATGTTAGATATAAAACTTGAATTAAAAGTATAAAACTTAAACAAATATAATATGAGTGATAAAAAAATTGTTAGTTATATGTATGCCCTAGAGGCCATTACTGTGCATATGATGTATATTGTAGTGGATACTAGGACGTATATAGGGAGGACTTTCTTGCTCGACATGATAGTATGCTATCTGGTTGCTCTTTACCTTAACGTGTACACTGATTGTCTCTCTGTTACATGTTGGTAAAGCCCTTAGGATGTGTACTTGACTACCTGGACTATGATGCAGATCATACTAGTGGGGACAGATAGTCTATAAGTACATCCTTCAAAGTCCCTAGTCGTGGGTGTATCGAGACGGGGCATCGATATACCAGAGTAGACTAGCGTATACCTTCTCGACCCATACAGATGGACGATGGATGATCCCATATCCATTGGTGTTTGACATCAGAGATGATGTACGGGTGCTCAGTGGAGACTGGGTACACTGGACGGACTCGCCGAGAACTCCCAGATGGTATTATACCTTACGTCAGATGGCAGTTCTCTGGTGACACTGGTACAGAGTAGTCTGTTGACCCGAGATCGTCATAGAGTCTTGTGTGGTTCCCACTGTGCTTTGATTTCCATCTTACCACGTCCAAGAGGGCGTGCAAAACGGTGGTTTTTGGGTACAGTCCCGAGTCACATGGAGGCAATGAGCGATAGGAGGGGATTCGTCTCTCCCGGTATAGGGAGTTGATGTTGCGCTGTGTCCGATTGGCTATAACCGGAAATCCCTGGCTAGGGTTGCTGAGATTTACTGGTAAGTGTTACCAGTAGTTTCTCGAATTGTTATAGACCTCATATCGACATGACTTATCGAGCTATTGGGGTCTGACGTTTACCACCCCTAGGCGAGATATGCGACATATCAGACGATCAGACCGGACTGTACGGTAAGTGTTACTGGTTGGATTCACTGGAGTGTGAGCAGGCTTGCTCGTCGATCTTCTGATCGCTCAATACCCGAGTGGCCGTTACGTTTAGCAGACCGCTTGCGGCTTGTGGGTGTTTGATATGATCATCACCTGCTGCCGGCGTATTGACGAGTCTTTAGAGTCCTACACAGAGGTTTCCTGGCTCAAGCGAAACGAAATAGGAGCGCATATGAGATATGTGCGGGACCGAGAATAATGCGTGTATGTGATACCGTATTCTATTCTCGCGATGAATGTATCGATTGGCTGTATGCGATATAACCTAGTTATCGAATCAAGTATTGATTCGATAAGCCGATACATTGAATACTAGTCGGTTGTGTGCGACATGACCGGATCATTGAATCAAGTGTTGATTTAATGATTTAATGCATAATTATATATTTGATATATTACTTTGCACTAACTAGTATTGGTTCACTTTAAATGGATTTTCTCACTTGGTTTGTGCACATTGTATATGTGATATACTTTTGTACACAAGTTTGTGTCATGTTTGATGATACATGTTAACTTGGATTTGTGTAAAGATTAAACCATGGTTGTGAGAGTGGTTAGGATTTTGTTTATTCATTTATTTTCTATTTATTCATTTATTCATTCATTTTGGCAAAAGAAAAGAAATGGTGGCTTGCTTTGTTTTACATTGAAGCTTCATGAAGCTTTGAAAAAGTCCACCATTTTTGTTTCATGCCTAACCTAATCATTCACTTAACCTTGGTTCATTCTCTACACTTAACCATGGTAACTATTATGATAAGAATGAATGGGATTATCTTTTCAAGTTAATCCTTTTATTCTATCATAATATTAGCTTCTTCTTCTTCATCTTCTTCAATGAAGAAAGCTAGACTTCATCAATGGTGATTGATGAAAAAGAGTGAGAAATCCAATTCTAAAGTGAACCCACTTCCTATTTCTTCATCCTCTACCTCTTGCCAAGTAGTATAGGGTGTTTCCTTCACAAGTTATCATGGCTTGGTGAAGGTGGAGCTTGATCTAGTGATGCCTCGACGTAGATCGTCTTCGGCATCGTCGTCGATGACCTAGCCCGCTCTTTCTCCGATGAAGCCAATGCTAGAGCCCGGGATCCGTTTTGGACAGCGAGGAGACATCATCACGGAGCTATGGAGGTGGAGAACCGGATCTACAAAGGTTGTATTTCCGTTTAACTCTTAGTTAAGTTGTTAACTACTTGCTAGTTTCGCCTAAAATCTAGTTAACGATCCGTATTAGGGTTTCTCGGCACCCGTAAAATTTGAAATTGGCATGGTTGATGTCTTGTGAGACCTCATCAGAGTGCCTAGGAACCCTACAAAAATGCACATGCTTTAACATACACACTAAAAGTAGAATTTAACTAACAATACATAAACTTAATACATCAAAAAAATAAAACAAATACACACTACAGCAAATGAAAATAAAGTAAAGAACATATATATCTTTGATTACAAACACCGATCATTTTAGAAGCGTAGTAAATGGTTCTAAATTTCGGTGGTTTTTTATTCCTTTTTGGTGATGAACTCCCCTTGACTCGATCAAATGCTTGAATTACCGTCTCACGCTTCTCAAGACAGTCAATAACAACATACGCTCATTCGGATCCGAATGAACGTAATATGTATCATTTTCCCCGGACTCGAAGCCCGTAGGAGCATGATAGTATCGTTGTGCATTAGGATTGGGGGCCGGAGGTCCTTATGGAGGAGGATCAACATGAGGAGCATTCTCGTCGTATGTAGGAGGATGAAATGAATTTTCCTCTATAGCATCTGCGGATGGATCATCTTCCGACGTAGGGGTGAAGGGAATTTCGGTAAAGAAAATGAAAGAATGCGCGTTGGGTTAGGGGTACGCCCAATTGGTGAAATTGGTTCTTCCTTAATTTTCTTTATCGAGCAATCGCTTTCTTCAATCACAGAGGTATTTTGAGTTGACATCGTTCTCTTTGTCATTGGAAAAAAAATTGTTTTTGCAAAAGAGAAGAGAAAGAGAAAGAAAATGTTCTAGAGTTTTTGTCTTTCGTTGTCCTCTTATTTATAGGGAAAAACTAGAGAGGGAAACCCAGAAACTAAGTGCAAAAATGGCAAATTTGAATTTGAAATTCAAAATCAGAAAACTGCTCTGCAGTTTAATGAGCAATAGACGTCTTAAAGATTTCTCTGAGACATCTTATAGACGTCTATAAAAAAAATTAATATACTAATTTTTTGTTTCTAGTTATAACAGATTTAGTTCACTTCTAATCATTACAAAACGAGTTCTATCTAAGGGTTTGGTGCATATATTGGCTATCTGTGAATCAGTTGGTATGTATTCAAGAATAATATCACCCTTATGATAGGGATCTCGTAGGAAATGATATCGAACATCTATATATTTGGTTCGACTATATTAGTCGGCGTTTTTGGTCATTTGAACTGTGCTTGTGTTGTCACAGAGTATAGGTATCTTAGATACAAATTCCTTATAGGTTTCTAAGGTATATTTTATTCATATACTTTGTGCACAACATGCACCGTTGGCATTGTTTTGTGCTTCAGCAGTTGATAGTGCTACTTATACTTGTTTCTTGGACTGCCATGATATAAGGCAATTTCCTAGAAAATGACATGTACCACTAGTACTTTTACGGTCGATTTGACTTCCAGTATAGTCGGCATCTGAATAACTTGTTAAGTGAAACACGTTTTTCTTTGGATACTATAACCCTAGATTGATAGTTCCTTTGGGATATCTAAAGATTCTCTTGACCGCTGCCAAGTGTGATGCTTTAGGATCAGCTTGGAACCGTGCACAAATATAGACGATGTACATTATTTCAGGTCTACTGGCAGTTAAACAAAATAAACATCCAATCATACCTCGATAGAGTTTTATATCCACGGCCTTACCGGTTTCATCCTCGGTGAGTTTTGTTGTAGTTGACATGGGTGTCTCACAAGTATTTGCATCTTCTAAGCCGAACTTCTTAATAAGTTCCTATGTGTGCTTAGATTGATTGATGAATAGTCCTTCTGAATTTTGTTTGATTTGAAGTCTAAGGAAGAAGTTCAGTTCTCCCATCATACTCATCTCAAATTCTTCCTGCATAGACTTAGAGGATTCTTGGCAAAACTGCTCATTAGTAGAACCAAATATAATATCGTCAACATATATTTGAACTACTACAATATACTTTCCATAGACTTTAGTGAATAATGTTTTATCTATCATCGATTTCGTATACCCTATCTTGTGTAGGAATGCACTGAGTCTTTCATACTAAGTCCTAAAGGCATGTTTAAAACCGTACAATGCCTTTTCCAATTTGTATACATACTCAGGATGTTTGTGATCTTCAAAACCTGGTGGTTATGCTATATATACTTCTTCATTTATTGTCCCATTCAAGAAAGCGCTTTTCAAGTCCATTTGAAATACTGTAAAGCTTTTAAAACAAGTAAAGGCTAATTATATCTTTACAGCTACATGTCGAGCCACAGGTGCGTAAGTTTCATCATAATCAATTCCTTCGACTTAATTATAACCTTGAGCAACCAGTCGTGCCTTATATCTTACTATATTCCTGACTCGTCTAGCTTGTTTCTAAAAACCCATTTAGTGCCTACAATCGGTCTATTATTGGGTTTTGGAACTAATTTCCAAACTTTAGATCTTTCAAATTGATTTAACTCTTCTTGCATTGCTTCTATCCAATGCTCCGTAGCCCCTATTTTCTAAACACCACGATTCGTGCGATTTCAGACAACAAAAACTGTATGACTCGTATATAGAAATGTGTATTCTTTATTGTTGCATTTACTATTTATTCTCCGTTTATTCATATTGTTCATATCGCATTGCATGCTTTTGTACTTATGATTCTTGTTTATTATGAACCCATGCTGTCAGGACACTAGCACCATTACCATTGATGCGTATGTTCACAATCACTTGCTTACTGGCTCACACACATCATCATCGGTAATTTCCATGACACGTACACCTTAGAAATATTACTTCATTGATATCACTTGCTAGCTGATAGTTCTGATATATCATTACGGTGCTAGTTTAGATATTGCATTCTTTATTAGATACCCATACATGTTTATATATTCATTTGTCATGTAATATTATAGGGCCAGTCCGGATTGCCGGAGCCCGGTATTAACTATTATTGACTCTTCATTTTTGGATTTCGGATTTTCCATGAGATTTCTGGATTTGGAGAAACCGCAAGATTTTATAAACTCATTTATCATTTTCAAAGGATAAAAAGTGCGGCTTTCTCGTGATATGATGTGAGATACGTCCACCATGAGTTTTCTTGGCTCTTGAGCGATATCATACACCCGATTCGAGGAGGAGGAGGAACCGTCTGTGGGTGCATGGTGGACCCAGTGCGGTACCCCGGGGCAAGATGGTCGCAGATGATGGCGTTGAGCCTGGCAGGGGAGCACTACCGACCGGTTATTTGTGATGCGGCGGATATCCGGAGGATACCGACATAGTGGTGAGATTTGATGATTTGGGCCAGTCCGGATTGCCGGAGCCCGAGATATTGAGATATTGAGATTCCGAGACTTTATGATATGGGCCAGTCCAGATTGCCGGAGCCCGAGATATTTAGATATTGAGACATATGTTTTGTGTCGATACTTGACACGGATTTCTCTGATGATTTCATTGATGATACTCGGTTTTTATATAGAAATCTCACTGAGAAATGAAAACAGTTTTCTCATTTAGGTGTATTCTATTTTCATGCATTCATACATCATATATATTATATGTTGTTACCTGAGGCACTGACACGAGCACTTGATATTACACTTATGTGTAGATGTTCAGGGTTATATTTTATGAGGATATTATCGTATGACCTAGGATTGAGTCATACATGCGATTTCTGCTCGGTTATGTTTCTACTCACGAGTTGGCAACTCACCCCCGTTGTGCCACAGTTTCTTGCAGGTTTTGCCGTACAGGTTTCCTTAGCGGCTTGCTGGCACACTGCATCCTTCTGGGTGATTGCTTTGGTAAGTAGGTTCACTTGCATCATGACCACCATTGTTCCTTATTTATATTATGTTGTATCTAGTAACTCCATCAACCAGACTTGTATATTTATAGACTTAGAAGACCAGTATGTTTATTCTTTCGACCTTAGAGTCGCACTTGTATTATTTTGGTTTTCTGGTGGATATTGCTTTTCTTGATGAGTTTTGATCCTCGCCCTTCGGCGTTGTATATCATATTGCATTGCATGGTTGTGTCCGCCAATTGGCGAAGGGCTAGCTCCCGCTTGGGGATGCCTTTATTCATTATGTATATTTTGCATGTTTGTACCCGTTCGAGGCCAGTATTTACAAAGGAAACTCTGCTGAAATTTTTGGAAAGGGCTTGATATCTTAAAAATGCTTACCACGGCTTATTTTGTTAAAACACTTGCTTTAAAACTAAGTTTTTCCTTCACTTCTTCTTTTAAGTGGTATAGGTTTCTGGGCTTTTGGCTTACTTGAATTAGGTGTGGTCCTATAGACTTCACATGACTCAAGTGCCAGTGACGTGCTATTTCGGGTCATGACAAAGTTGGTATCAGAGCACTAGGTTTAACCTTGGTTCGAGTCTATGTTTGACTATGCGGAGTCTAGGGCGTATATGTATATTCGGAACCTAGGATTGACCTTACGGAACTTAGACTTGGTCGAGGGGGTATTAGACCTGAACTTTCGTCGCATAGGTTGACCTTGGTTGATGGAGTAGGTGACTTAAGTAAAGTGACATACCGTGTGTATGTTCCGCGGCATACTTACGATACGCTACTCCGCTTAAGAAGCCTTAGGATGTACATTTCTTTGCACCGTATTTTATTCATTCCTATGATCTATCCTCATCGATATCGGTTGGTGGTTTCGTTACCATGATTGCATACGAAGAGAGAGCTGAGGCTAGTGTTGCGGTCAGCATGAGCTCTCGTCTTGGACGAGGACTGACCAGGATGTATTCCAGAGACACATGATTGCATAGATGTGTCATTTTATTCTGTTTTTCGCGCTATGAGCGTTTGATGGATTGCTTTTACAAAAATTTCTCGAATGTGCAGATCAGCACCAGAGGATTGGGCCACTGCTGGAAACCTCCTAGAATGTGATGACTGTCAATGCACCGTTTATTCTTGATGATTGAGGCATTGTTTAGCATGCGGACGAATGAACCAGCTATTGCTGCGACTGACAAGATATCGCCCCAGATGTTTGAAGCTATTGCAATACGAGTTGTACTTAGAGATATGATAGAAGATCGCTAGTCACCATGGGTGGATGGCTAGGACATGTGGTTCATTGCATACCCCGATGCGAGGTCATCAGATTGATTGATTCCAGCTAGAGAAGACTTCACGCAGGTACGTTGAGAGTCGATAGAAAACGATCGAATGTCAAAAACTCATTTTTCCAAGTTTAAGGTATTCGGAAAAACATGCAAGTAATTCCGTGGACCCTCTAGAAGAATGAAACCCTAACTCGATATAATGACCATGGGAACGCTTTTGAACCTTAGGGTTTGTAGTAGTTCCGCGGTGCCATTAATGAGGCTTGGGTTTGCCCTTCTACGGTTTGTCCATAGGCACTGTGACATGTACTGGATATTGTTAAACTGTACTCAAGAGCTGAGCTCTCAGGGAATTATGGGACTTTGATGAATCGATCGAAAAGTTCGACGCCGTCCGGATATCATGTGATGGGATACATTACTTGAGAGACTCCAGATATGAGTATAGCCGATTATAGCGCAGTCCATACAGCTACGAAGAGACGAGTCCGAATCAGTCGACATTAGAGAAAGATGGGGTAAGAGGTTCGTACGAGATTTTGATGAGATGACGTTCCACTCCGCTGACATCAGAGATGTAATACGCATGCAGAGGCGTTGAATATGGATATATGTTCCAGAAGGAGTCGTGATGAGTATGCAGCCGTTCAGGAACAAGAAATAGATTTAGTAAAGGGCGATAACTTCGGGGCAGTTCAGCTGAAACAAGATTGGGAGAGACCCCGACAGAATCTTTCTGGAGTACTACACGAGGAGATTTAGACCCAGGATCGGTCGTATTACACACACCCAGTAGGCCAGAGTTCTACATCATCGACGAGGCATGTTATGAGTGACCATGACAGTTGGCCAGAGATCTTTAGAGGATGTGCCAGAGCGAAACTGTTTCCGTCATCATTTCCATATTGGGCCGTTGAGCCGAGGAGTTATGTAACGGGAAATTCGCAGTGAGAGACGAGAGCCTCAAGGCACCGGGCGCCAGGACATGAACAGGAGGCAAGTGGATATCTTGCTCTGCTAGCTTTGGATGCACCGACACCTTCTCGACTTTGAAGGAAGGACATATCGAAGGCAGTGTTGAAGATTTGTGATTTGGTGATTCGGATATCACGTATCCGTCATTTTGGATTTTGGTATATGGGCGATTGTTTGCATGATTGAGTATTCGTGCACCACGGTTGCACTCGATTTCGATTTGATATCATTCGAGATGTTGATTTTTATTTCATGCCTATGGTATGCATGTGATTTGACTTGTACCTTCGGTGTAGTTCATGCACTTTTAGTACTTTGATTCGATTTTGTGCACGCTGATGCACGTAGTTGTGAGATTATATACCATGGTATACCTGATTTAGATTGAGATTTGTTTTGTTTACCGTCGATTTCGATCATGATATTCGATATTTATTTTGTGCACCTTGTGCACTCGGTTTGGATTCTTGCGCATACTTGACGCGATTTTCGTGCACACCAGATGCACCAAATCGGGATTCTTCGTGAATATCAGATGCACCTGACATTGCTATCAAGCACACTCGTTGCCCTTGACAGGTATTTTCGTGCACACCCGTTGCACTTAGATTTTGTTTCTGTGAACTTGTATGGCACACATTCATTGGTTTCGATTTTGTGCGCACCAGACGCACACGACATTGTTACATGTACTATTGAGTACGATTTCTTTGGAGTAGTATGTTTTATGATATTTACTATTTGGTATAGTGACTGAGCAGGACTAGTCAGAGGACAGTACCTGAATATGTTTTTGCATGCATTGATAGTTATCGAAGGGATTTTTAAAAAGG
Source organism: Agapanthus africanus (assembly GCA_030015575.1). NCBI lineage: Eukaryota > Viridiplantae > Streptophyta > Magnoliopsida > Asparagales > Amaryllidaceae > Agapanthus > Agapanthus africanus. The sequence continues at coordinate 360,763,927 of JASDDO010000026.1, forward strand.
AGCTATAGTCTCAGTATTTACCTATGTGTCCGAGATGACACAAGACATTTAACAAAGGAAACCTTTCTAAATTATTTTCAAAACGGCGGGACGTGTATGTTAAACAAATGATATATATATATATATATAAAATTATTTTTTTTACAATAAACGTCCACTACTTGTGCCGTGATGCGCGGATCGCACAGCGACTTGAAAAAGGTTTGGCATGCATTTCTTTCAGATGTTTTGACGAGTTTACAACGATGCGTACTATGTACATGTTATAGTTTTGATATATATCATGTTGGTTTTCGTATTGGACTTTGACCTTGGTGTCTTCACCATAACTCCGATGATTGCGGGATGCTTGACGGAGTTTTGATTTTGAGTTATATACTCGTTTTTCATACGCATGCATTGCGCTACGTTATGTTTTATGTCTGTATAATTTCGGAGCCCCGACGACTTGATCATTTTACTGAAATGTTTTAGTATTTAGGGGTTTAAATTTAAATTCGGGGACCGAATTTATTTAAGGGGGGAAGACTGTAACATTTCAGAAAAATAAAATATTATTTTTGGGAATTTATATAACTAAATAATAATTATTATCAATATTTTAATGATGTGGTATAATTATATACCGATAGTTTGGAAAATATTGGAAAATTAAATTGAATGGTGATTTTTGGAGGGATTTATGTGATTTAAGCAAATTATAAATTTTTATAATTAATTATATTCAAGTTTATCCTAAACTTGATTAAGGTTCACTAATCACGCATTGTTAAATATGTAGGCACCCTCACGTGGACTTCGGACAACAAGGAAGATAATGGCAACATTGACTTCTGCAAGCAAGGATCAAGGTGAGTAGATATATATCTACGGTGGAAGTCGGGTGGATGGCGTATAGCACCCCCGCAGTTCGTAGTGTAGCATATGATATATTATGTATTTATATACGGATATGTGTTATGTGGAATGTTACTTATTAGCAAGAAGATATGAGAAGAGCATGTGTTAGTTTTAGTGTAATTGGTAGAAAACGTTTTTAGTTAGTTTCGTAGTCGCGAACCCTAGAATAAGGTTGACACACACACACATGCATACACATGTTATATGTTGGTGTATATGATATATATGTGTATATATATATGTATGTGAATGTGTTGCTATATATATACATATACATATACGTATACCCGTATGATGAGAATATTATATGATACTTGGAGATGAGTCGATGTGATTGGGCATGATGCCGTGAGATCGGTGATGTGATTGGGTCGTGTTATGAGATACGACATATTATATTAGCGGATTGATGGGAGATGTGTTTTCATACACACGCGGATATATGTTGATGGTATCGGTATGTACTAGACTTAGATCAGTACCCTATTCATGATATTATAATAATGATACCATATGGATATTGAGGTATATGTGATAGGCGACCCGTACCCCGATTTTGGGATGCCGTATGATGGGTTTACCGTACGAGATATAATTATGATAATAGATCCACACTCTTGACTCGAGGATGTCGTATTATATATTTTATCGTATGTGACGCTATTGAGGTGGGATCACCGACTACTAGATATATATATATATATATATATATATATATATATATATATATATATCGACTCTGACTTAGGTGGATTTCCTTACCCTTTGGTTAGTCTCTTAGCTTGTCCAATAGTTTACTTAGTAGATGTTAGAGTTGGGCGCGAGTCATACTTATTTCCAAAACTAACGAATCATGAGTATTTTATGTTAGTTATATGTATGCCCTAGAGGCCATTACTGTACATTGGATGTATATTGTAGTGGATGCTGGGACATATATAGGTAGGACTTTCTTGCTCGACATGATAGTACGCTATCTGGTTGCTCTTTATCTTAACATGTATACTTTCTGTCTCTCTATTACATGTTGATAAAGCCCTTAGGATGTGTACTCGACTTCCAGGACTATGATGCAGATCATACTAGTAGGGCCTGGGTAGTTCATGAGTACATCCTTCAATGTTCCTAGTCGTGGGAATATCGAGACGGGGCATCGATATTCCAGAGTAGACTAGCGTATATCTTCTCGACCCATGTGATGGGCGATGGATGATCCCATATCCATTGGTGTTTGACATCAGAGATGGTATGCGGGTGCTCAGTGGAGACTGGGTACACTGAACGGACTCGCCGAGAACTCCCAGATGGTATTATACCTCACGTCAGATGGCGGTTCTCTGGTGACACTGGTACAACTTAGCCTGTTGACCCGAGATCGTCATAGAGTCTTGTGTGTCTCCTACTGTGCTTTGATTTCCACCCTACCACGGCTCTACTGAGTCGTTCAAACAGGTGGTTTTTGGGTACAGTCCCGATTCACATGGAGGTAATGAGCGATAGGAGGGGATTCGTCTCTCCCGGTATTGGGGGTTGATGTTGCGCTATGCACGACTGGCCATAACAGGAAATTCCTGGCCAGGGTTGCAGTGATATACCGGTAAGAGTTATCAGTAGTTTCACGATTGTTATGGACCTCACGTCGGCATGAATTATCAAGCTATTGGGGTCTGACGTTTACCACCCCTAGGCGAGATATGCGACATATCAGACGAACAGACCGGACTGTACGGTAAGTGTTACTGGTTGGATTCACAGGAGTGTGAGCGGGCTTGCTCATCGATCTTCTGATAGCTTAATACCCGGGTGGCCGTTACGTTTAGCAGACCGCTTGCGGCTTGTGGGTGTTTGATATGATCATCATCTACTGCCGGCGTATTGACGAGTCTTTAGAGTCCTACACAGAGGTTTCCTGGCTCAAGCGAAACGAAATAGGAGCGCATATGAGATATGTGCGGGACCGAGAATAATGCGTGTATGTGATACCGTATTCTATTCTTGCGATGAATGTATCGATTTGTTGTATGCGATATAACCTAGTTATCGAATCGAAGATTGATTCGATAAGTCGATACATTGGATACTAGACGGTTATATGCGATATGACCGGATCGTTAAATCAAGTATTGATTTAGTGATTTAATGCATAATTATATATTTGATATATTACTTTGCATTAACTAGTATTTGTTCACTTTAAATGGATTTTCTCACTTGAAATGCACAAGTTGTATATGTGATATATTTTTGTGCACTTGTTTGTATCTTGTTTGATGATACATGCATACTTGGGTTTGTGTAAAGACTTAAACCATGGTTATATTAATGGTTAGGGTTTTGATTTACTCACTTATTCATTTATCTATTTATTTTGGTTAAAAAAGGAAAAGGAAAACAAAAATGGTTGCTTTCATTCAAGAAACTTCTTGATGCTTCATGCACTTTTGACTAAAGTAACCATTCTTGTCTTCTTCTCCTAACCCTAACCATTCAACTTAACCCTAGTTAGTTCTCTACACTAAACCATGGTTGAGATTATGATAAGTATCATTTTGTTTTCTATTTTAAAATAACTTATCATATTCTTTCTTCTTCTTCTTCTTCAACAAAGAAGAAAACCTTACATCCTTTAATGGAAACTTGAGAAAAAGAGTGAGAAATCCAATTCTAAAGTGAACCCACTTCCTATTTCTTCATCTTCTACCACTTGCCAAGTAGTATAGGGTGTTTTCTTCACAAGTTTCATGACGTGGTGAAGTTGGAGCTTGATCTTGAGTTGCCTCGACGTAGATCATCTTCGGCATCGAAGTCGGCGACCTAGCTCGATCTTTTCTACGATGAAACCACCGCAAGAGTCTAGGATTCTGATTGCTACAGCGGAAGGACGCCAAAGCGGAGCTATGGAGGTGGAGGACCGGATCTACAAAGGTTGTAGTCACTTCCCTTTTAGTTAAAGTTGTTAACTTGCATTGCATTGCCTATACATCTAGTTAACGATCCGTATTAGGGTTTGTAGGCACATGAAAAAATTTGAATTGGCCATGTTTGATCACTTGTAGAACCTCACGGGTGTGCCTAGGAACCCTACAGTGGTATCAGAGCCAAGCTAGAGCCTTAGGCGATGCGTAGACGGAGTTAGAAGTACGATCGAACCGAAACCCTAATCTCAAATTGCTCTCTGTACATTTTTTGAAATCGGGGATTTTTGTGAATTAAAAATTCTCAGAAAATAGAGCAGGAAATTCTAAGTGTTACTGTTGAAAACGAACCCCTAAATCCACTAAACCGCCGCGGAACCGCGGCATTAGCATGCAATTCGCGACGGTTCCGCGGCCGTATGTACAGATTAGAGGTTAATTTTTATACAGTAATGCCCGTATCTGTTTCCTCTGCTCTCTGGGAAGTTTTAATCAGCACTCAAGAGTTGAGTTTTCTGGGTTGTATTGGGGACTCGGTGTTTTGATCGGATTGTCTAATTTTGTCTGTGTGTTTTTCCGGGTAATTTTAGAATATGTTAAAAAGTTCGACCGGATATAAATACCCAATTTTTCCCCTGCCGGGAAATTTCCAATTGTTGGATTTTTCTGTAGTTTAATGACGTTCTAAGTAGTGCAAGTAACGCGATGGTCCCTGTAGAAGACAGCAAACCTTAACTCGATTATGTGACCGTCTTGAACTTGTTAGTTATATGTATGCCCTAGAGGCCATTACTATACATAGGATGTATATTGTAGTGGATGCTTGGACATATATAGGGAGGACTTTCTTGCTCGACATGATAGTATGCTATCTGGTTGATCTTTACCTTAACGTGTACACTGATTGTCTCTCTGTTACATGTTGGTAAAGCTCTTAGGATATGTACTTGACTACCTGGACTATGATGCGGATCATACTAGTGGGGACATGGTAGTCCATAAGTACATCCTTCAAGGTCCCTAGTCGTGGGTGTATCGAGACAGGGCATCGATATACCAGAGTAGACTAGCGTATACCTTCTCGACCCATACAGATGGGCGATGGATGATCCCATATCCATTGGTGTTCGACATCAGAGATGATATACGGGTGCTCAGTGGAGACTGGGTACACTGGACGGACTCGCCGAGAACTCCCAGATGGTATTATACCTTACGTCAGATGGCAGTTCTCTGGTGACACTGGTACAGAGTAGTCTGTTGACCCGAGATCGTCATAGAGTCTTGTGTGATTCCCACTGTGCTTTGATTTCTACCTTACCACGTCCAAGAGGTCGTGCAAAACGGTGGTTTTTTGGGTACAGTCCCGAGTCACATGGAGGCAATGAGCGATAGGAGGGGATTCGTCTCTCCCGGTATAGGGAGTTGATGTTGCGCTGTGTTCGATTGGCTATAACCGGAAATCCCTGGCCAAGGTTGCTGAGATTTACTGGTAAGTTTTACCAGTAGTTTCTCAAACTATTATAGACCTCATATCGACACGACTTATCGAGCTATTGGGGTCTGACGTTTACCACCCCTATGCAAGATATGCGACATATCAGAAGAACAGACCGGACTATAGGTAAGTGTTACTGGTTGGATTCACAGGAGTATGAGCGGGCTTGCTCGTCGATCTTCTGATCGCTCAATACCCGGGTGGCCGTTACGTTTAGCAGACCGCTTGTGGCTTGTGGGTGTTTGATATGATCATCACCTGCTGCCGGCGTATTGACGAGTCTTTAGAGTCCTACACAGAGGTTTCCTGGCTCAAGCGAAACGAAATAGGAGCGCATATGAGATATGTGCGGGACCGAGAATAATGCGTGTATGTGATACCGTATTCCATTCTCGCGATGAATGTATCGATTGGTTGTATGCGATATAACCTAGTTATCGAATCGAGGATTGATTCGATAAATCGATACATTGGATATTAGTCGGTCATATGCGATATGACCGGATCGTTAAATCAAGTGTTGATTTGATGATTTAATGCATAATTATATATTTGATATATTACTTTGCATTAACTAGTATTTGTTCACTTAAGATGGATTTTCTCACTTGATGTGCACATTGTGTATATGATATATTTTTGTGCACAAGATTGTATCATGTTTGATGATACATGCTGGTTTGGGTGTATGTTTGGTTTAAACCATGGTTGGTCAATGGTTAGGGTTTCACTTGATTAATTTGCTTATTTATTTATTTATTCATTCATCTTAGAAAAGGAAAAATGGTGGATTGATTTGTTTTTTAGTTGAAGCTTCATGAAGCTTTGAATAAGTCCACCATTTTTGTTTCATGCTTAACCCTAACCATTCAACCTAACCTTAGTTTATTCACTACACCTAACTATGGTTGCAAATATGATAAGTATCATTTGGTTTTCTATTTTGAAAATAACTTATCATATTATCTTCTTCTTCTTCTTCTTCTTCTTCAACAATGAAGAAAGCTTGCAACCTTTAATGGCAATTTGATGAAAAGAGTGATAAATCCAATTCTAAAGTGAACCCACTTCCTATTTCTTCATCCTCTACCACTTGCCAAGTAGTATAGGGTGTTTTCTTCACAAGTTTCATGGCTTGGTGAAGTTGTAGCTTGATCTTGTGTTGCCTCGACGTAGATCATCTTCGGCATCGAAGTCGACGACCTAGCCCGATCATTTCTTTGATGAAACCACCGCGAGAGTCCGGGATCCGATGGGTACAGCGGAGGGACTTCTTCACGGAGCTATGGAGGTGGAGGACCGGATCTACAAAGGTTGTATTTCCTTTCACTTATTAGTAAAGCAGTTTACTAGTTCTAGTTTTCGCCTGTTCTCTAATTAACGATCCGTATTAGGGTTTGTAGGCACATGAAAAATTTGAAATTGGCATGGTTGATGCCTTGTGAGACCTCATTAGCGTGCCTGGGAACCCTACAGTTGTATCAGAGCCTAGCTAGAGCCTTAGGCGAAGTCTAGACGATGTTTGAAACCCGATCGAACCGAAACCCAAAATACCAAAATGCTCTCTGGAAATTTTCTGAAAATTTGGATTTTTGTCAATTAAAAATATGCAGAAAAATAAGCAGGGTATTATTTGAATTACTGTGAAATACGAGGGCCTAAATCGATTTTTCCACCGCGGAACCGCGGCACGAGCTAGGAATGTGAGGCGGTTCCGCGGCCGTACTGACCCCTTGTCTGATGATTTCTGCACTGTAACTCATATAATTTAATGCTATATTTTCTGGGTATTTTTATTGTGACTCTACAGATGAGTATTCTGGGGTTGTATTGGGAATCAAAGATTCGATCGGATTATCAAATTTTGTCTGTGTGTTTTTCCGGATATTTAGAATATGTTAAAAAGTTCGACCGGATATAAATACCCAATTTTTCCCCTGTCGGGAAATTTCCAAGTGTTGGATTTTTCCGTAGTTTAAGAATGTTCTAAGTAGTGCAAGTAACATGATGGACCCTCTAGAAGACAACAAACCTTAACTCGATTATGTGACCGTCTTGAACTGCCCTTTGAACCTTCGGGTTTGGGGCAGTACGGCGTGCCACATGTGAGGCGTTGGCTTGACCCTTCTACGGCGTGCCACATGTGAGGCGTTGGCTTGACCCTTCTACGGCTGGACCGTTGGTACTGAGGCATGAACTGGATGTTTTAAAACTTGTTTCATGTGTTGATCTGTTTCGGGAAAACTTTGGTGTTTGATTGTTCGATCGGAAAGTTTAACATTTTCTATTTATCTGGAATGAGATACAATACTTGGAATCCACAAGCAGTTATGAGATAACTGATTTGAATGTTATAAACATAACACTTTAGTCTCACTTGATCGGTTGCCATGGAATTTTGATGCGATCAAAATTCCGTCGCAATCACGTAGCGTATGCGGATACTCGCCGGGTAAAGTTAATAGACAGCTACACCCATAGCCCCGACCAAGTGACTGTAGGAGAACCCCGTAGCCGAAAGCATCCGTTCGGGTGTTCGCGGTAGCGGTGTTCCGCCTTGGTGCACTTCGTCGACGGTATCGGGGGTGCGACCGTCTACTAAAGTTTGCGACGAGCATTCGATCAGGATATCGGGAATCTTGTTGAATTGCCCGACTTGATATTGAAAAGTGTTTTCGATTTTTAGACTAAAATGCGGGGTTTATAATTGTTAGGCATGCGATGTCTAAGTAATTCATTTGGTTAGGCATGCGATGTCTAAAGAGGTTGCGGATTCCAAGGCATGCGATGTCTAAAGAGGTTGCGGATTCCAACTGTTGTAGTTTTACACTTTCTTTTCTGCGACCGTAAGTGTAATATGTGATATCGCCGGTTTTGTTGCTATATGCCAACGACAATTGGGATACGCATATTTACTTACGTTGATGACATGTGATGTTATGTGTTGCTGGATATGTTATATTGGATTGTCGTGTTTGAATAGCCCGGGGGGTTTTTATGTGAGATGAGCGTTTTTCATTTTCATTCATGTAAAAACTTGTATGTAATATTCTTTTATTGGGGCACTTCCAGGTTGCGGAAGATGTCACCATTGTATATTATTTACTTTTCTGCACTAGGATAGACCCAAGGAGGGGAGCACAAGTAACCGGGTTCTAGGGTCCAGTGGGAGACCATCTCGAGGAGTCGAGTCCGGGTCTCCTAACCCTAGAATTGGTAGGGTTACTTGCCGCTCTCGTAGGGGTCTAGGGGTGTGGGATTGGCTATTCATCACGACCGTGGAATCCGTGTTTTATACTGGCTCGTATTGAAAACACGGACGTCCTTGTATATCCAATGTTTCATATATTTCTTCTGCTGCGATATCTGTGATGTGATCATGTGATGTTCTGTGATAGATACTTTATATAGTATATATGATATATTATATAGACGTTACTTATGTTTTGCACCCGCACTAGCCCTGCCCTGCTCTGTCGTTAGTTACCTAACCTAACGGTGCACGAGGGGACATCGAGGCGAATGCGGATGGCATAAGTGTACGTCGTATTTATCTGTGATGTTTTAGGTATTTAAATGATGGGACTTCATTAATGTGATTAATGAAATAAAAGAAACCAAATGATGTTGTAGAATCAAATTTTAAATAAAACAGGTAGCTACAGTTCTTGCTTTGCATTGCGGTATATATGATATACCCTGCACCTTATTCGATGAGGAAAAGACCGAGATCCCTTCACCGGGAGTGACTCCTTTAGCAATAACTGGAAGATGCTACATACTCGGTCTGCTTTTGATTGCTTCTATAGTTTCTGCTTTGCACAGTGATATATATGATATATCCCGCACCTCATTCGACGAGGAAAGGACCGACGATCCCTTCACCGGGAGTGACCCCTTTATCAAAACTAGAAAAGCCTCGAAAACACTCCATTTCAAAATCATTTGATTCTACAACGATATCAAGTTCATTACGCAATAGGTTTTCAGAAAAACCTGTCGTAGCCCTCCGTCATTTCAGATAAGTACTAGTTAGTATTCGTTCTACGTTTGTTGACTATGTTAAGGCGTAGTATGCGATAGCTACTTAGTGCTTATCTGCATAAGCATATGATGCGATTGGATTAGGGTAGTCGTGCGACTTTGTTGACTATGTTAAGGGTCGTGCGGGTGGGTTTAATTCAATCGGGAAATGACGGGTTGAACTTGACTAGCATTTATGATTTGTTGACTATGTTAAGGTCATATAGCTGCTAGGGGCAAAATATTATCGGGAATTTCAAGTGTTGAAATTTGCAATGAGATTGCATACCTTCTATGAGATAGTTGGATCCCGATACCCGCTGCGAGTAATTGTTACCCCAGGGAGAGTTTTACACATTACAATTAGCCGATCAAGTAGGTGTCTAGAAAGGTGTCAACGGGGTTACGCCTCTGGGAAAACGAGGTTTACATTAATTAGGTTCGTGCGAAAGCACGGGGGACCTCCCTCAAAGTACCGACACTGGCCTGGCTGAAAGATTGGCGAACTTGTAGTGTGTAATTAATCCCGGCTAGTCTTTCCTTTTAGGGTTTGAAGGAAGATTTGATAAAAAACAGTTGGAGCCATCCTGATTAGATAAAATAATAACCAATATATTCTTGCAAGAGCGCACGCTGAGTGTTTTCTTCTCTCTCTCTCCAGGTAGCGACCATGTCACTCCTTAATCATGATAATAATACGGAATATTGACCGAACCCGCTTGTTATACTGAGCTGGGGAACGTTGGTCCCGCTCCAACTTATAATTGTTATAAGACAGAGCAGGAAATTAGGGGATTACCAGAATTCCCGTGCCGCCAAAACGAAGAGAGTGCATGTTGATGCATCATCTTCGGGTGTGTTCGTTACAAAGAACTGTTACTCTGTATCCTCTACGTTCTGGGTATTTGATACCGGATCAGGATCCCAGATATGTAATCTGTTACATAGGGCTACAGATAGGTAGAGAACTGAGAACGGGTGATAAGTTTCATGAGGCAGAAAACGGGGCAAGTGTTGCAGCCAAGTCTGTTGGTCACTGTCACCCTGTATTACAAATACATTGATTCTGAACGAATGTTATTAGATACCGAACCTGATATACAAAATCATATCAGTCTCTTTATAAGTAAAGAAATGATAAAATTTTGTATTGTTGGATAATGTTTTGAACATTTCCTATATCAAAAGTTGATCGGTTCAGGCACGTGATCTAAAAGCATTGATGTTCTAAATCAAACTACAGTTCTTAGTATATAGAACACACACAAGAGGAAGAGTTCAGAAATGAATGAATCCTTCTTGAGGCATTGTAGACTAGGTCATATCAATGCGACCCGACTAGCTGAAGTTACTTGTAGATGCATATTTAAATCAGTTTGAATTTACATCTTGTGAAACTTGCCAGTCATGTCACAGAGATAAGATGACCATATCTCCGTTTACTGGAAATAGAGAAAGAGTTAGTGAACTCTTGGGATGATACATGTTGATGTATGTAGGTCCCCTGTCTATACATTCCAAGACTGGTTCTTTGTACTTCATTACATTCTCTGATGATCTCTCAAGATTCAGACATATGTTCCTGTTGAAACATAAGTCCGAAACTTTTGAGATAATAGCAGAATATATGTTAGAAGTAGAGAACCAAAATAAGGGTATAAGTATTATGTCCTTTGATGTGATCAAGGAGGAGAATACTTGAGCACGGAATTCTTGGACTTTTCTAAAGGAGAATGAGATTCTCTCTCAGTATTACTCCTCCGTATACACCATAGCACGATGGTATATCGGGGTGGAGCAATCACACCCTATATGATAAGGTGTGCTCTATGATGAGTACTACTGAGTTACCTATTTTCTTTTTGGGAGTTATGCACTTGAGAAGCTGCATACTTATTGAATAGGGTTCAAATCAAATCAGTTGCCTACCACTTCATATTTGATATGATAAGGGAAGAGCCCATCTCTTAAGTTAGTTGAGATTTGGGGTTGTCCGGCCTATGTCTAAAAACAAAATCCGGACAAGCTCGAGGCAAGGTCTGTAATGTAGAACTGGAAAGGTTCCAGCTATACAAACTACATCAGATGATTTGATAAAACTAAAGGATTCAATAGTTACCAACGAACCTCAGCCTCTCCGCCGATATAGTAGGGTTCCTCACCCACCTGAGAGATACTTCGGTTTCTCTATGACAGTGGGAGCGAGGATTGCATCATGAGATGATGACCCAACTAGTTTCGAGCTGGCCAAAAGGAGTGGGACTCTGTAAGAATAGCTGGATGCTTAGCGATTTGAGATGGAATCCTTATACAACAACAAAGTATGGACTTTGGTTGCTATATCTGAAGGGTTAAATCCCCATTAGGAGCAAGTATATCTTGAGAAGATTACTTGGTGTAGATTGAAAAGTTGAGACTTTCAAAGCTAGACTTGTTAAAGGTTTTCGTCATCGACCAGGCGTCGATAATGATGAAACCTTTTCTAAGGAGCTATGCTTAAGTCCATCCAGATCCTACTTGCCACGGCTACATACCATGACTACGATATCTGGCGGTTGGGTGCCATGACTGCTTTTCTAGATGGTGTTTTAGAAGAGTGCGTCTATAAGTACACAGCCAGAGGGCTTCGTAGACAGTGGGAGCAGCGGAAACGTGTACAAGATGCTTTATAAGATAAAGCAGGAATCGCGGAGTTGGAACGTCTGTTTTGATGAAGTAGTCAAAGAGTTTGACATCATCAAAATGGTAGATGAACCTTGTATAAACAAAAAGGTAGTAGAGAGTATGGTGACGATCCTCGTAGAGTACGTGGATAACATACTCTTGATAGGGAAGGAGTTTCCTATGCTACGCTCGATCAATCTCTGCTTATCACAATGATTCTCCATATAGGATCAAAGTGATACCTCCTAAATCCTGGATTTTGGATCTATGAGATAGATCTAATTGGATGTTAGGAGACTCACTAGTTGTAGTGAGATGGTATCAGTTGATCCTAGGGAGAATCACTGGAAAGGTTCCAGGGTGATAAAGACGACTGAATGTCAGTCACAGGCATTGTCTTTACCCTCAGTAAAGGGACGGTATGTTGGAAGAGTTCCAAGCTAGATACCGTGGCATACTAGACGATAAAGGCTGAATACATCGCTACTTAAGATGCTACCAAAGAGGCAGTCTGGATGTATATTTGTTCATGAGATAAACTTAGTTCCTCCCATTGTGTGACAATGGAGTTGTGGCTTATGCCTAGGAACGCCCATCCCATCAGTGATCCAGACATATTCTAAGGCAGTATCACCTGATCATGGAGATGGTTGATCTCCAGGGTGATCGAGGTTAGGAGAACAGACTCAGAGGACAACACGGCGGATCCACTCACAAAGGCCTTTTCCCAGAGAGAGACTTTTATGGGATGGTTGAGTATGAGATACTGCAACCACTGCTATCAGATGGCCCTAGTGCAAGTGGGAGATTGTTAGTTATATGTATGCCCTAGAGGCCATTACTATACATAGGATGTATATTGTAATGGATGCTTGGACATATATAGGGAGGACTTTCTTGCTCGACATGATAGTATGCTATCTGGTTGATCTTTACCTTAACGTGTACACTGATTGTCTCTCTGTTACATGTTGGTAAAGCTCTTAGGATATGTACTTGACTACCTGGACTATGATGCGGATCATACTAGTGGGGACATGGTAGTCCATAAGTACATCCTTCAAGGTCCCTAGTCATGGGTGTATCGAGACAGGGCATCGATATACCAGAGTAGACTAGCGTATACCTTCTCGACCCATACAGATGGGCGATGGATGATCCCATATCCATTGGTGTTCGACATCAGAGATGATATACGGGTGCTCAGTGGAGACTGGGTACACTGGACGGACTCGCCGAGAACTCCCAGATGGTATTATACCTTACGTCAGATGGCAGTTCTCTGGTGACACTGGTACAGGTTAGTCTGTAGACCCGAGATCGTCATAGAGTCTTGTGTGATTCCCACTGTGCTTTGATTTCCACCTTACCACGTCCAAGAGGTCGTGCAAAACGGTGGTTTTTTGGGTACAGTCCCGAGTCACATGGAGGCAATGAGCGATAAGAGGGGATTCGTCTCTCCCGGTATAGGGAGTTGATGTTGCGCTGTGTTCGATTGGCTATAACCGGAAATCCCTGGCCAGGGTTGCTGAGATTTACTGGTAAGTGTTACCAGTAGTTTCTCGAACTGTTATAGACCTCATATCGACACGACTTATCGAGCTATTGGGGTCTGACGTTTACCACCCCTAGGCAAGATATGCGACATATCAGACGAACAGACCGGACTGTAGGTAAGTGTTACTGGTTGGATTCACAGGAGTATGAGCGGGCTTGCTCGTCGATCTTCTGATCGCTTAATACCCGGGTGGCCGTTACGTTTAGCAGACCGCTTGCGGCTTGTGGGTGTTTGATATGATCATCACCTGCTGCCGGCGTATTGACGAGTCTTTAGAGTCCTACACAGAGGTTTTCTGGCTCAAGCGAAACGAAATAGGAGCGCATATGAGATATGTGCGGCACCGAGAATAATGCGTGTATGTGATACCGTATTCCATTCTCGCGATGAATGTATCGATTGGTTGTATGCGATATAACCTAGTTATCGAATCGAGGATTGATTCGATAAATCGATACATTGGATATTAGTCGGTCATATGCGATATGACCGGATCGTTAAATCAAGTGTTGATTTGATGATTTAATGCATAATTATATATTTGATATATTAGTTTGCATTAACTAGTATTTGTTCACTTAAGATGGATTTTCTCACTTGATGTGCACATTGTGTATAGGATATATTTTTGTGCACAAGATTGTATCATGTTTGATGATACATGCTAGTTTGGGTGTATGTTTGGTTTAAACCATGGTTGGTCAATGGTTAGGGTTTCACTTGATTAATTTGCTTATTTATTTATTTATTCATTCATTTTGGAAAAGGAAAAATGGTGGCTTGATTTGTTTTCTAGTTGAAGCTTCATGAAGCTTTGAATAAGTCCACCATTTTTGTTTCATGCTTAACCCTAACCATTCAACCTAACCTTAGTTTATTCTCTACACCTAACTATGGTTGCAAATATGATAAGTATCATTTGGTTTTCTATTTTGAAAATAACTTATCATATTATCTTCTTTTTCTTCTTCTTCTTCAACAATGAAGAAAGCTTGCAACCTTTAATGGCAATTTGATGAAAAGAGTGATAAATCCAATTCTAAAGTGAACCCACTTCCTATTTCTTCATCCTCTACCACTTGCCAAGTAGTATAGGGTGTTTTCTTCACAAGTTTCATGGCTTGGTGAAGTTGTAGCTTGATCTTGTGTTGCCTCGACGTAGATCATCTTCGGCATCGAAGTCGACGACCTAGCCCGATCATTTCTTTGATGAAACCACCGCGAGAGTCCGGGATCCGATGGGTACAGTGGAGGGACTTCTTCACGGAGCTATGGAGGTGGAGGACCGGATCTACAAAGGTTGTATTTCCGTTCACTTATTAGTAAAGCAGTTTACTAGTTCTAGTTTTCGCCTATTCTCTAGTTAACGATCCGTATTAGGGTTTGTAGGCACATGAAAAATTTGAAATTGGCATGGTTGATGCCTTGTGAGACCTCATTAGCGTGCCTGGGAACCCTACAGAACTTCCCTTTGAACCTTAGGGTTCGGGGCAGTACGGCGTGCCACATGTGAGGCGTTGGCTTGACCCTTCCACGGCTGGACCGTTGGTACTGAGGCACAATGTGAATGTTTTTAAACTTATTTCATGTGTTGAGCTGTTTCGGGAAAACTTGGGTGTTCGATTGTTCAATCGGAAAGTTTAACATTTTCTATCTTATCCGGAATTTGATACAATAATTGGAATTCACAAATAGTTATGAGATAACTAAATGAATGTTATAAATCAAGCACTTCAGTCTCACTTGATCGGTTGCCATGGAATTTTGATGTGATCAAAAGTCCGTCGCAATCACGTAGCGTACGCGGATACTCGCCGGGTAAACTTAATAGACAGCCTCACCCTATAGCCCCGACCAAGTGACTGTAGGAGAACCCCGTCCCCGAAAGCATCCGTTCGGGTGCTCGCGGTAGCGGTGTTCCACCTTAGTGCACTTCGTCGACGGTATCGGGGGTGCGGCCGCCTACAAAAGTTTGCGACGAGCATTCGATCAAAATGTCGGGAATCTTGTTGAATTGCCCGACTTGATATTGAAAAGAGTTTTCGATAATGAGACTAAAATGCGGGGTTTATAATTGTTAGGGATGTGATGTCTAAATATTTCATTTGATTAGGCATGCGATGTCTAAAGAGGATGCAGATTCCAACTGTTGTAGTTTTACACTTTCTTTTCTGTGACCGTAAGTGTAATATGTGATATCGCCGGTTTCGTTGCTATATGTCAACGACAATTGGGATGCGCATATTTACTTACGTTGATGACATGTGATGTTATGTGTTGCTGGATATGTTATATTGGATCGTCGTGTTCGAATAGCCGGGGGGGTTTTATGTGAGATGAGTGTTTTTCATTTTCATTCATGTAAAAACTTGTATGTAATATTCTTTTAATGGGGCACTTCCAGGTTGCGGATGATGTCACCATTTGTATATTATTTACTTTTCCGCATTAGGATAGACCCAAGGAGGGGAGTACAAGTAACCGGGTTCTGGGTCTAGTGGGAGACCAACTCGAGGAGTCGAGTCCGGGTCTCCTAACCCTAGAATTGGTAGGGCTGCTTGCCGCTCTCGTAGGGGTCTAGAGGTGTGGGATTGGCTATTCATCACGACCGTGGAATCCGTGTTTTAAACTGGCTCGTATTGAAAACACGGACGTCCTAGTATATCCAATATTTCATATGATACTTTCTGCTGCGTTATCTGTGATGTGATCATGTGATTTGTTCAGATAGATATATTATATAGTATATATGATATATTATATAGACGTTGCTTATGTTTTAAACCCGCGCTAGCCCTGCCTCGCTCTGGCGTTAGTTACCTAACCCAACGGTGCAGACGGGACATCGAGGCGAATGCGGATGGCATAAGCGTACGTTATATTTATTTGTGATGTTTAGGTGGACTTAAATGATGGGATATTCATTAATGAGATTAATGAAAGAAAATAAACCTAATTGATGTTGTGGAATCGAATTTCAAAATAAAACAGGTAGCTACAGTTCTTTCTTTGCATCGCGGTGTTCATTGTAGAACATCCTGCACCTTATTCGAGGAGGAAAGGACCGAGATCCCTTCACCGGGAGTGACTCCTTTAGCAATAACTGGCAGATGCTACACACTCGGTTTGTCTTTTGATTGCTTCTATAGTTTCTGCTTTGCACAGTGATATATATGATATATCCCGCACCTCATTCGACGAGAAAAGGGCCGACGATCCCTTCACCGGGAGTGACCCCTTTAGCAAAACTAGAAAAGCCTCAAAAACATTCCATTTAAAAACCATTTGATTCCGCAACGAGATCAAGTTCAAAGCGTTAAAGGTTTTCTTAAAAACCATTCGCAACCCTCCGTCATTTTAGGAAGTAGAGTACTTAGTATTCGTGCTACGTTTGTCGACCATAGCCGAGGCGTAGTGTGCGGTAGCTAAGTGATGTCTTCCTACACAGCATATGATGCGATTAGTTAGGACAGTCATGTGGCTTTGTTGACCTTAGCCAAGGGTCATGTGGGTGGGTCTAATTAATCATGAAATGACGGGTAGAACTTGACTAGTACCTATGATTTGTTGACCTTAGCCAAGGTCATAGGTGCTAGGGGTAAAAACCATTATCGGGAGTTTCAAGTGTTGAAATTTGCAATGAGATTGCATACCTTCTATGTGATAGTTGGATCCCGTTACCCACTGCGAGTAATTGTTACTCCTGGGAGAGTTTTGCACTTTACAATTAGCCGATCAAGTAGGTGTCTAGAAAGGTGTCAACGGGGTTACGCCTCTGGGAAAACGAGGTTTACTGTAATTAGGTCCGTGCGAAAGCACGGGGAACCTCCCTCAAAGTACCGACACTGGTCTGGCTGAAAGATTGGAGAACTTGTAGAGTGTAATTAATCCCGGCTAGTCTTTCCTTTTAAGGCTTGAAGGAAGATTTGAGAAAAACAGTGGGAGCCATCCTGATTAGATAAAATATATAACCAATCTGATCTTACAAGAGCGCACGCTGAGTGTTTTCTTCTTTCTCTCTCCAGGTAGCGACCATATCACGCCTTAATCAAGATAATAATATGGATGTATTGACCGAACCCGCTTGTTATACTGAGCTGGGGAACGTTGGTCCCGCTCCAACTTAAAATTGTTATAAGGCAGAGCAGGAAATAAGGAAATACCAGAATTCCTATGCCGCCCAAACGAAGAAAGTGCATGAGATGCATCTCCTTCGGGTGTGTTCATTATAAAGAACTGTTTCTCAGTATCCTCTACGTCCTGGGTATTTGATACCGGATCAGGATCCCAGATATGTAATCTGTTACATAGGGCTACAAAAAGGTAGAAAACTGAGAACGGGTGATAAGTTTCATAAGATAGAAAACGGGGCAAGTGTTGCAGCCAAGTCTGTTGGTCACTGTCACCCTGTATTACCAGTACATTGATTCTGAACAAATGCTATTAGATACCGAACCTGATATACAAAATCATATCAGTCTCTTTATTAGTAAAGAAGGATATAATTTTGTATTGATGGATAATGTTTTGAACATTTCCTATATCAAAAGTTGATCGGTTCAGGCGCGTTATCTAAAAGCATTGACGTTCTAAATCAAACTACAGTTCTTAGTATTCAGAACACACACAAGAGGAAGAGTTCAGAAATGAACGGATCCTTCTTGAGGCATTGTAGACTAGGTCACATCAATGCGACCCGATTGGCTGAAGTTACATTTTAGATGCATATTTAAATCAGTTTGAATTTACATCTTGTGAAACTTGCCAGTCATGTCACAAAGATTAGATGACCATAGCTCTGTTTATTGGAAACAGAGAAAGAGTTAGTAAACTCTTGGGACTGATATATGATGATGTATGTAAACTCCCCTGTCTATACATGCCAGGACCGGTTCTTTGTACTTCATTATATTCTCTGATAATCTCTCAAGATTCAGTCATATGTTCCTGTTGAAACATAAGTCCGAAGCTTTTGAGGTATTCACAGAATATAAGTTGGAAGTAGAGAACCAAAATACGGGTATAAGTATTATGTTCTATGATAAGATCAGGGAGGAGAATACTTGTGCATGGAATCCTTAGACTATTCTAAAGGAAAATGAGATTCTCTCTCAGTATTACTCCTCTGAATACACCATAGCACAACGGTGTATCGGGGCAGAGCAATCGCACAATATTAGATATGGTGTGCTCTATGATGAGTATTACTGAGTCACCTATTTCCTTTTGGGGTTGTGCACTTGGAAGCTGCATACCTATTGAATTAGGTTCGAATCAAATCAGTGCCTACCACTCCATATAAGATATGGTATGGGAAGAGCCTATCTCTTAAGTAAGTTAAGATTTAGGATTGTCCGGCCTATGTCTAAAGCAAAATCCGGACAAGATCGAGGAAAGGACAGTTCTGTAGAACTGAAAAGGTTCCAGCTATACAAAACTGCTGATAATTTGACAGAACCAAAGGATTCAAAAGTCCCCAACGAACCTCAGCCTCTCCGCCGATCTAGCAGGGTTCCTCACCTGCCTGAGAGATACTTTGGTTTCTCGATGACAGTGGGAGCGAGGAATGCATCATGAGATGATGACCCAACTAGTTTCGAGCAGGCCATCGAGAGTAGGGACTCTGTAAGAATGGCTGGATGCTTAGCGATCTGACATGGAATCCTTGTACACCAGCAAAGTATGGACTTTGGCTGCTATATCTGAAGGGCTAAATCCCCATCAGGAGCAAGTATATCTTGAGAAGATTACTTGGTGTAGATGGAAAAGTTGAGACTTTCAAAGCTAGACCTGTTAAAGGTTTTCGTCATCAACCAAGCGTGGATAATGATGAAACCTTTTCCAGGGACTATGCTTAAGTCCATCCAGATCCTACTTGCCATTGCTACATACCATGGCTACGATATCTGGTGGTTGGGTGCCATGACTACTTTTCTAAATAATGATTTAGAAGAGAACGTCTATAAGAACACAGCCAGAGGGCTTCGTAAACAGTGGGAGCAGCGGAAACGTGTGCAGGTTGCTTTACAGGATAAAGCAGGCATCGCGGAGTTGGAACATCTATTTTGATGTGGTTGTCAAAGAGTTTGACTTCATCAAAATGGTAGATGAACCTTGTATGTACAAAAGGGTAGTATGGAGTATGGTGATGATCCTCGTAGAGTACGTGGATGACATACTCTTGATTGGAAAGGAGTTTCCTATGCTACAATCGGTCAATCTCCTCTTATC
Organism: Agapanthus africanus; assembly: GCA_030015575.1. Taxonomy (NCBI): domain Eukaryota; kingdom Viridiplantae; phylum Streptophyta; class Magnoliopsida; order Asparagales; family Amaryllidaceae; genus Agapanthus; species Agapanthus africanus. The sequence goes on from JASDDO010000026.1 coordinate 360,783,716, forward strand.
ACAAGGATTCTCCAAATAGGATAAAGGTGAATCACTGGAAAGGTTCCAGGGTGATAAAGACGACTGAATGTCAGTCACAGGCGTTGTCTTTACCCTCAGTAAAGGGACGGTATGTTGGAAGAGTTCCAAGCTAGATACCGTGGCAAACTAGACGATAAAGGCTGGTAACATCTCTATTAAAGATACTACCAAAGAGGCAGTTTGGGTGTATATTGGTTCATAACATGAACTAGGTTCCTACCATTGTGTGACAATGGAAGAGTGGCTTTGTCCCAGGAACCCTGGTCCTATCAGTGACCCAGACATATTCTGAGGGAGCATCACCTGATCATGGAGATAGATGATCTCCAGGGTGATCAAGGTTAGGAGAGTAGACTCAGAAGACAACAGGGCGGATCCACTCACAAAGGCTTTTTCCCAGAGAGAGACTTGTATGGGATGGTTGAGTATGTGATACTGCAACCACTGCTACAGATGGCCCTAGTGCAAGTGGGAGATTGTTAGTTATATGTATGCCCTAGAGGCCATTACTGTACATTGGATGTATATTGTAGTGGATGCTGGGACATATATAGGTAGGACTTTCTTGCTCGATGTTGCGCCACGGCAGCGCCCCGGCCTCGTACTCGAGGCCAAAATGCGGAATAAAAAACTTTGCGAACTTTGCAAAACGGCGCTACCGCGGACAATTAAAACCCGGATCGAAACCATTAACCTAGCTAGCTATCTAGAGATGGGGTGAGAAGATATACCAAGCGATCCGTGTCCTTCGGTCTTCATCTCCACTCCGATCTCTTGCGGAATCTCCGTCACCTCCTCGCTCGTCGGAAAGGGGCACCACGTAGCCGGAATCTTTTACGGGCTCCCGCCTCTTGACCGAGGCAACTCGGGCGCGAAGTTGGCTAGCCGACGCGTCCAAGGCTTGCTATAGAAATAGTGTAGAAGGCATGTCTTTGGGGTTTCATGAAGTTGCCATGATGAAAGAATGGGAGGAGGAGAAGAAAGCAACTAAAGAAATGTGCTTTGGAATTTTTGGTAGCATGAAATATGATATGAAACTTTTTCCTCACACAAAATGAAAACCCCCCTTCTCTCTTGGAATAGTGGCCGGCCTCCCTCTCAAGAAAATGAGATTGGAGAGAGAAAGAAAATGCAAGAAAGAATATATATCAACAACAAGAGAAATTGGTCACTCTCATTCTAATCCAAATCCTTTCTACCATCCATCACAATGAAAGCAAGTGAGAAGACCAAAAAGGGATCTCATGATGAAATAGCAATCATGATGCCACAAATAAGCAAGAAAGCCCCTCCACTAAGTGTTAATTGCAAACTTGCAATTAACACCCTCCAACGAAAAGTCCGGCCGAGAAGGAATAAAAGAAAACCGGCCGGAACGGAATGCAAACTGGCAACTTCAGAAAACCGATCCCGTAATAAATTACAGGAAAACCCCACTGCTGCAAATACATGCCCGCATTTGTATTCTCACTGAACACAAATGCAAAGAGACAAAACTACACTATCAAATACTAGAATCCGGCTTAAGCCAAAGCCGGCTAGTAAAAACTGTCCGATCACGATCCGTGCAATACCGCACGTATCTGATCGAACCCTGCCATATCTCCATACGGCCTCTACAGCGTTTCGCCCGAAACTTGAGTAACTGAAACTGTGGTGGACTCTAAAGACTCGTCAATACAATGGCTGTGGATTTAACCACTGGCACGTCAGAGGTATAAGCCAATACGTGACGGGCCACCAGCTATTGACCAAATGGGACGTCGATGAGGAAGCTCACCCCGACACCCAACTGAGCCTATCAGTGACAATATCCGTACAGTCCGGTCCGTTCGTCTATGAGTATCGCATGGCGGGCCTAGGGGGTTGGTGAAAGTCAGACCCCCAAAAGCGGTACAAGTCGTGTCGGAGCGTAGCCCAGAACACCCTGAGATACTACTGGAATACCTACCAGTAAATCTCCTGCCTCGGCCGAGGGCTTTGTGTAATGGCTCTCCTAGACACAGCGCGACCTCACCCCCAATACCGGGAGAGACGAACCCCTGCAGATCCGCTCACTGCCTCCATGTGGCTCGGGACTGTACCCAACTAAAACCTGTTTGCACGACTCCTTTGAGCCGTGGTAGGGTAGTAATCAAAGCACAGTAGGAACTCACACGAGACAAATGACGATCTCAGGTCGATGAACTAACCTGTACACATGTCACCAGGGAACTGCTATCTGACATCTGGTATAAGACCAACTAGCAGGTTCCCGGCGAGTCCTGCCCGGTGTACTCATAACCCAATGAGCACCTGTATACATCTTAGGTGAACCAACTGACACCAGTGGCTTGTGAGACCGGCCACCGCCCCTCGTCGGGGTCTCGACTGTATACACTAGTCTACTAACGGAGTATCGATGCCCTGTCTCAAAACTCCTACGACTAGGGACCTTTTAAGGATGTGCTTATAGACCACCAGCTCCCACGTATATGATCGCCATCATACTGCTGGCAGTCAAGCAAGAATCCTAGGGGCTCTATCAACGTGTAATAGCGACATGTCAGGTCACCTAAAGCAGTACACGATGATAAAGATAAACCAGATAGCATACTATCATCTCGAGTAAGACTGTCCTACCGGGATAGGTCCTCCCTCAATCATTGCAATCACGTGCCTGTGATCCAATAATTGACTCTGAGGGCACTACCTCCAACAATCTCCCACTTGCACTCAAGGCTAATTATTGCGATGTCGCATACTCACAGCCCGTGTGATACCGAACACCCAACTCCTCTACTAGTCAGTCTCACAAAGCCCGTTTGCGAAACTATTGCGTTCGAGGAATAGCCTCAGTGAGTGGATCCGCTGTGATGTTTCTTTCTATGTCTCTCTATATCTTAAGTTCGCGGAGAAAACCATCTCCCGAAATGAGCAATACCTGTCTTAGAATGTCTGGATGTCTGATGGGACCTAGCTCATAAATGAACTCCAAATCCAAACTTCTTAGACTGTATCAACAACTGAACTTAATCAGTATCCCGCGCCATGCCTCCCTCAGTATTGCCTTGGACCACCTGTCCAAAATACTGCCCCTCGTCAGAGGGAGAACTATAACTCTGACAACCTCCTTGTCGTCCACGTCACCTTGGAAGCCTGGAGTGATAACCGTCTCCTAAAAGAGGCAGCCGTTATCATATCCCTAGAACATTCACTTATGTTCTAAAACTGCTTCCGACTGTTTTTCCAGGATTGGATTAATATCAACTTATTGCACCTACTGCAAGAACAACATCTGGTGTGGTACTTGACATCTCATGATTGACTCAATTGCCTAAGCAAGTGATCTGTCAATCATGCGTATCCCTCTCCCCTTTAGTCTGTAGGACACCTTTAGAGAGGGTGACTCCATTACCTGCAGGTATACTACCGTGCCAGGAGTCGTCCATTCTAAATACTCATAGAATGCTGTCAAGGTACCCAGATTGGGAAACCATCCAAATCTAGATCTAAAACCATAGATCTAGTTACCAGTATGTCTGATATAATATCCAAGTCCTATGTGGAGAAAACACTGTGTGACGACCAAAGTATAACCGATCGTAGTATAGGAATATCACTTCCTACTACCTTTTCAACAGATCCATCCCCTATTCTGATGACGTCAAACCCATGACTGTCACATCAGAAACAGATGATCTATCTCCGCTACATCTGCTTTAGTCTATAAATAGACATAAGCCTGATGTCCACCAATGCTTCCGCTGCTCCCACTGACTACGACAACCCTCTGGCAGAGTCATATAGACGTGCACTTCTAAATCTAGTTTAGAACGACGCTATACTCATCCTCCTGCCGGGTCTCGCAGCCTGGAACAACAACAATGGCAAGTGTGGGTAAACAAGAACTTCCCTGTCACCGTCCTTGAGGCTACCGGAGTACCTCTCGGGTGCCTGAAGTTACCCACCTTATCTGCGGAGTGGCCAATGGAATGTCAAATCAGATCGAATCTTTAGGTTCCTTATCAAATCTTCAGTAATCGTTTGCGGTTCTGGAATCACTTCCAGTTCTACCATACTCCCACTGCTGTTTTTGAAAAATCCATTTTAATTAAAACTGTGGCGAGTCTAGAACAATATTTCTATTGATCTGCCAGATGGTAGAAAGTCAACCCTCGTCATAGCCTGGGTCAACCCACAAACAGCCATTACAGAAGCGTGCCTTGAGTTATCCGGAGTCTGGTTTTAAGCATAAGCCGGACAACTCCCCGTACCTTAACAACGTTAAGATATGAACTGTTCTATATCCAATATAGAACCAGAGGCACTGATTCAATTGAACCAGATTCAAATCATGCAACTATCTCCAGTGCATGTCAACTAAATGGACGGAGGTCGATCAGCGTTACTCAACTTAGGAATGCTTCCAATTATGAGTAACCTGAAAGAGAAGCAATCTGTCTTCATCATTACTATCAACAGAATATCATACACAAGTATCTACATCTTCAATCTCTTTGAAGAATCCCGATACTTGCTACACCTGGTACTCTACTCTATTCAAATACCTATAACTCCTCAAAACTTAGACCCTGTGTTTCCACGAAACAGCTGTCTAAAATCTAGAGAAGTCATAAGTAAACCGAATATAGTACGAGGACCAACCCCTCTGTCCTAATGGACACTGGACAACATACAATACTCTGTATAAGTCCGCTGAGTCTAACAACTCTTTCACTGTGTGTCGTAGGTTGAAAACTGTACTTATGGTTAAGAAGAATTACACCGCTGTTTAATGCTCCTTACCTAACCATCCACTGATATAGGTAAATGTCATCGACATAATATCAAAAAGTATATCTCACTCTATAAAAATAGACGTACAGATATATCAATTTGAAATTGGTGCACAACAGCGGATATTCATAACCAAATATTTGCCGACCGGCAAACAACCCAGGTGACTTCCTCAAATATCACCGACTACAACGAATCCCGATATAATGAGGACGATCACCCAATTCCCAATAACTTACTCCCACTCATCATCTATAAAACCATACAGATGTGAGAATCATACCTGGTAAATACATACCCTGGAGTAAGTGTCTAATCGGGAAATCAGTTTTCTATTAACAGTACACAGTGAAACTGAAACATTGAAATGTTTCGTCGGGGTATCCTGGTATTCCTAGTAATGCCTCTTCCATTATCCAGATTCACAACTGTAACCGTATAATTCTTTGCCACCTCTCCAAATCCCTTTATATGTCTTTAGTCATTACCGTCTGCACACCCCTTTAGGCCAAATGGTTTTCTTCTTTCCCTACCGTTCGGCACCAGCCTATGGTTTGGAAGAAGACTATCCGAAAAGCATAAAGGGTGTACTGTCCTAATCCTAGGAGCACTCGCAACGCGAGAGAAGGTGAAGATAAAAGACACCTGAATGTACTTTATTCCTATTTCTCCTGAACCAGGATCCATCCCCGAACTGGAACAAGTTCCTTTCGAGTTCGTATATAACCATACGATGGATTATCCAATAAAATGGGATCTTCGTAGTGATACGGAGTGTCCTGGAGAAATACAAAGGTGATTTAGGATTGGCGAAGAAATACTTGGTTTGGTCGTGAATATCAGTTGCAATTTACTTTGCCCTCTTACTAATCCCTTGCTTTGTCTTAACTTAATACCTTCTGTACACCGTTTAGGCTAACTGGTTTTTCTTCATTCCCTACCGGTCGGCACCAGCCTATGGTTTGGAAGAAGACTATCCAATTTGCGTAATAGGTGTACTACTCCTAAACCAAGGAGTACTCGCAACCTGAGAGAAGGTGAAAAGGAAAAACAACTGAATAATCCTATCCGTTTTCTCCAGAACCAGAAACCATCCTCGAAGTCCTTCGAGTTCGTATATAACCATACGATGGTTTTGTCCAATGGAAGTGGACGTTCGTAATAATACGGGGTGTCCTGGAGAAAAGGGTAAAAGTAGGAGTGGCAATGAGGTCTGCAACTCTGACAATCCAAAAGCCAGTGTTAAGAAGGTTCGGTCAACTTGGTCACTGAGTCATAGTCCAGGGTCGGGTCAATGGTCGCTGCCAGAGAGAGAGAAAAGAAACACTCAGCGTGCACTCTAACCTAGATCAGAATGGTTATCACTTTGTCTAATCTGGAAACCTCCCACTGTACCTCAAATTCTCCTCCAAACCTGAAAGAAGAATTAGTCGGGATCACCCGAGGAGTAAACCAACTCATCAGTGGGAATCGGGATCCAACTATCATCGCATGATAACGTGACGGAATCCACTCACGTCACCACACTCCAGAAGGTATGCGCATGCTTGGCAAGTTTCAGTTCTTTTGAAACTCCCGATGTGATTTTTACCCCTAGGACTCAAGTGACCTTGACGGAGTCAACAAATCAAAGAGTCCTAGTCAAGTTCAACCCGTCATTATCTGGATTGCATTAAACCCACCCGTACGTGCCCTTGACGGAGTCAACAAGGCCGCACGACTGTCCTAACCAATCCCACTTATGCAACAAACAAGCACCACTTAGCTACCGTACACTACGCCTTGACGGAGTCAACAAACGCAGCACGAATACTAAATAATACCCATAAGAAATGACGGAGGGCTACGGATGGTTTTTGGCGAAAAACCTTTAACGTAATGAACTTGATATCGTTGAAGGAACTGCATAGCCTTTTATAAAATATAGTGACGAAAACTTTTACTAAAGAGGTCACTCCCGGTGAAGGGATCTCGGCTCTTTCCCCGTAGAATGAGGTGCAGGATATTCCAACTGAATACCACGATGCAAAGCAAAAGTAATCGGCTATAGTGAAGTTAATGCCCTGACGCAAACTTCTGTCCAAGGGGTCACTCCCGGTGAAGGGATCTCGGCCCTTGCCTCGTCGACTGAGGAGCAGGATATTCCAAATGAATACCGCGATGCAAAACAAAAGTGAACGTCCTTGCAATAACAGCTTTTTGAAAAATTGTTCCAACAACATCAGATTAGGTTTGTATAAACTTGCATTGATCCGAATCAATGCAGTCCCATCAATTGATCACACCACAAAGAACGAAAATATACTGACGTACGTATATGCCATCCGCATTCGCCACTGGGTCCCGTCATCACCCGTTAGGTTAGCTAACTAACGGCAGAGCGGGGACTGGACTAGCGCGGATGTAAAACATATACAACGTCTACTAATATATATACCAATATATAGTATTTCGCTCAAGGCGTGAGAAGAATGCAACACAGAAAAATACAGATATCTGGAAACCCCGGGTTTCACAGAGCCGCTGCTGAAACCCGACGTTCCCCTGGTCGTGTGGATAGCCTGTGCAATGAAAACCTAGACCCCTACGGGCGCGGCAAGTCACCCGCCAAAACCTGAAGCGAGGCAGCCCCCTTCAGCTCCGTGAATGGACCACCCAGCACTCCACGGAATCCGGCAACTTGGGCACCCCTCCTGGGTCAACCTGTACCCCCTACGAGTGCGGCGAATAGCCCGCCAATCCTAGAGTGAAGCCCCCTCCGTCTCAATGCCATGAGATGCGGGCCCGTTGCCCCCTAGAACCCGGCTATCCGTGCACCCCTCCGCGGGGTAATCCTAGTACAGAATGTAAAATATACATACACCGGGTACATCGACCGCAACCAGGTCGTGCCCCAAAAGAATAATACAAACAGGCAGTGACGGCAGTCCACATGTCGGACGCTCGCCCCGCAATATCAAATGTACATAATACATCAAAACTGCACTAGCATTGCATCCAGGCTATCCCCCACGACCGATCCGTAACATCACAGCATAAACATAGAACATCAACGTGAAAGTCACGTTCGCAAATCCGTCTAACCGGGCTATAGCAGTTAGACCGGATTTACCGATCGAGTGACATTCACGGTCGCAGATATAATGTAAATACTGTGAAATAATGTGTTTCAAATATCCGATCGATCAAACAATTAACAAGCGGGCCCCAAACCAATACTGTAGCAGTTACAGAAAACCTGGGCCCAAATTTAATATCCCAAAACTCTCAAAATTAGCCCAAAAGCCCACTGTAAAATTTCCACAGTGTGAGCACAGTAGACAGCGGCGGAAGCGCGGCCCAAAGTGGGTTTTGGCCGCGCTTCCGCGGTCAACTGTACGACTGACACTGTCGAATTTTTACAGTGGTCTTAGAATTTCGTGCACATTATTTTTCTGTAACCTGAAAAATTTTTAGACACCAAAAAATTCCAACAGAAAACTGATGTGAACAAAATACGGTTTTTTGAGATTTTGGTCGATCGGATAAGTAAAACGCATTAGAACAAGCTAGGTAAGGTTAATGGCGTGGCTCTGATACCATGTTGCGCCACGGCAGCGCCCCGGCCTCGTACTCGAGGCCAAAATGCGGAATAAAAAACTTTGCGAACTTTGCAAAACGGCGCTACCGCGGACAATTAAAACCCGGATCGAAACCATTAACCTAGCTAGCTATCTAGAGATGGGGTGAGAAGATATACCAAGCGATCCGTGTCCTTCGGTCTTCATCTCCACTCCGATCTCTTGCGGAATCTCCGTCACCTCCTCGCTCGTCGGAAAGGGGCACCACGTAGCCGGAATCTTTTACGGGCTCCCGCCTCTTGACCGAGGCAACTCGGGCGCGAAGTTGGCTAGCCGACGCGTCCAAGGCTTGCTATAGAAATAGTGTAGAAGGCATGTCTTTGGGGTTTCATGAAGTTGCCATGATGAAAGAATGGGAGGAGGAGAAGAAAGCAACTAAAGAAATGTGCTTTGGAATTTTTGGTAGCATGAAATATGATATGAAACTTTTTCCTCACACAAAATGAAAACCCCCCTTCTCTCTTGGAATAGTGGCCGGCCTCCCTCTCAAGAAAATGAGATTGGAGAGAGAAAGAAAATGCAAGAAAGAATATATATCAACAACAAGAGAAATTGGTCACTCTCATTCTAATCCAAATCCTTTCTACCATCCATCACAATGAAAGCAAGTGAGAAGACCAAAAAGGGATCTCATGATGAAATAGCAATCATGATGCCACAAATAAGCAAGAAAGCCCCTCCACTAAGTGTTAATTGCAAACTTGCAATTAACACCCTCCAACGAAAAGTCCGGCCGAGAAGGAATAAAAGAAAACCGGCCGGAACGGAATGCAAACTGGCAACTTCAGAAAACCGATCCCGTAATAAATTACAGGAAAACCCCACTGCTGCAAATACATGCCCGCATTTGTATTCTCACTGAACACAAATGCAAAGAGACAAAACTACACTATCAAATACTAGAATCCGGCTTAAGCCAAAGCCGGCTAGTAAAAACTGTCCGATCACGATCCGTGCAATACCGCACGTATCTGATCGAACCCTGCCATATCTCCATACGGCCTCTACAGCGTTTCGCCCGAAACTTGAGTAACTGAAACTGTGGTGGACTCTAAAGACTCGTCAATACAATGGCTGTGGATTTAACCACTGGCACGTCAGAGGTATAAGCCAATACGTGACGGGCCACCAGCTATTGACCAAATGGGACGTCGATGAGGAAGCTCACCCCGACACCCAACTGAGCCTATCAGTGACAATATCCGTACAGTCCGGTCCGTTCGTCTATGAGTATCGCATGGCGGGCCTAGGGGGTTGGTGAAAGTCAGACCCCCAAAAGCGGTACAAGTCGTGTCGGAGCGTAGCCCAGAACACCCTGAGATACTACTGGAATACCTACCAGTAAATCTCCTGCCTCGGCCGAGGGCTTTGTGTAATGGCTCTCCTAGACACAGCGCGACCTCACCCCCAATACCGGGAGAGACGAACCCCTGCAGATCCGCTCACTGCCTCCATGTGGCTCGGGACTGTACCCAACTAAAACCTGTTTGCACGACTCCTTTGAGCCGTGGTAGGGTAGTAATCAAAGCACAGTGGGAACTCACACGAGACAAATGACGATCTCAGGTCGATGAACTAACCTGTACACATGTCACCAGGGAACTGCTATCTGACATCTGGTATAAGACCAACTAGCAGGTTCCCGGCGAGTCCTGCCCGGTGTACTCATAACCCAATGAGCACCTGTATACATCTTAGGTGAACCAACTGACACCAGTGGCTTGTGAGACCGGCCACCGCCCCTCGTCGGGGTCTCGACTGTATACACTAGTCTACTAACGGAGTATCGATGCCCTGTCTCAAAACTCCTACGACTAGGGACCTTTTAAGGATGTGCTTATAGACCACCAGCTCCCACGTATATGATCGCCATCATACTGCTGGCAGTCAAGCAAGAATCCTAGGGGCTCTATCAACGTGTAATAGCGACATGTCAGGTCACCTAAAGCAGTACACGATGATAAAGATAAACCAGATAGCATACTATCATCTCGAGTAAGACTGTCCTACCGGGATAGGTCCTCCCTCAATCATTGCAATCACGTGCCTGTGATCCAATAATTGACTCTGAGGGCACTACCTCCAACACTCGACATGATAGTACGCTATCTGGTTGCTCTTTATCTTAACATGTATACTTTCTGTCTCTCTATTACATGTTGATAAAGCCCTTAGGATGTGTACTCGACTTCCAGGACTATGATGCAGATCATACTAGTGGGGCCTGGGTAGTCCATGAGTACATCCTTCAATGTTCCTAGTCGTGGGAATATCGAGACGGGGCATCGATATTCCAGAGTAGACTAGCGTATATCTTCTCGACCCATGTGATGGGCAATGGAAGATCCTATATCCATTGGTGTTTGACATTAGAGATGGTATGCGGGTGCTCAGTGGAGACTGGGTACACTGAACGGACTCGCCGAGAACTCCCAGATGGTATTATACCTCACGTCAGATGGCAGTTCTCTGGTGACACTGGTACAGCTTAGTCTGTTGACCCGAGATCGTCATAGAGTCTTGTGTCTCCCACTGTGCTTTGATTTCCACCCAACCACGGCTCTACTGATTCGTGCAAACAGGTGGTTTTTGGGTACAGTCCCGATTCACATGGAGGCAATGAGCGATAGGAGGGGATTTGTCTCTCCCGGTATTGGGGGTTGATGTTGCGCTATGCACGACTGGCCATAACAGGAAATCCCTGGCCAGGGTTGCAGTGATATACTGGTAAGAGTTATCAGTACTTTCACGATTGTTATGGACCTCACGTCGGCATGACTTATCAAGCTATTGGGGTCTGACGTTTACCACCCCTAGGCGAGATATGCGACATATCAGACGAACAGACCGGACTGTACGGTAAGTGTTACTGGTTGGATTCACAGGAGTGTGAGCGGGCTTGCTCGTCGATCTTCTGATCGCTCAATACCCGGGTGGCCGTTACGTTTAGCAGACCGCTTGCGGCTTGTGGGTGTTTGATATGATCATCATCTGCTGCTGGCGTATTGACGAGTCTTTAGAGTCCTATACAGAGGTTTCCTGGCTCAAGCGAAACGAAATAGGAGCGCATATGAGATATGTGCGGGACCGAGAATAATGCGTGTATGTGATACCGTATTCTATTCTCGCGATGAATGTATCGATTGGTTGTATGCGATATAACCTAGTTATCGAATCGAAGATTGATTCGATAAGTCGATACATTGGATACTAGTCGGTTATATGCGATATGACCGGATCGTTAAATCAAGTATTGATTTAATGATTTAATGCATAATTATATATTTGATATATTACTTTGCATTAACTAGTATTTGTTCACTTTAAATGGATTTTCTCACTTGAAATGCACAAGTTGTATATGTGATATATTTTTGTGCACTTGTTTGTATCATGTTTGATGATACATGCATACTTGGGTTTGTGTAAAGACTTAAACCATGGTTATGTTAATGGTTAGGGTTTTGATTTACTCACTTATTCATTTATCTATTTATTTTGGTTAAAAAAGGAAAAGGAAAAAAAAATGGTTGCTTTCATTCAAGAAACTTCTTGATGCTTCATGCACTTTTGACTAAAGTAACCATTCTTGTCTTCATCTCCTAACCCTAACCATTCAACTTAACCCTAGTTAGTTCTCTACACTAAACCATGGTTGAGATTATGATAAGTATCATTTTGTTTTCTATTTTAAAATAACTTATCATATTCTTTCTTCTTCTTCTTTTTCAACAAAGAAGAAAACCTTACATCCTTTAATGGCAACTTGAGAAAAAGAGTGAGAAATCCAATTATAAAGTGAACCCACTTCCTATTTCTTCATCCTCTACCACTTGCCAAGTAGTATAGGGTGTTTTCTTCACAATTTTCATGACTTGGTGAAGTTGGAGCTTGATCTTGAGTTGCCTCGACGTAGATCATCTTCGGCATCGAAGTCGGCGACCTAGCCCGATCTTTTCTCCGATGAAACCACCGCAAGAGTCTAGGATTCCGATTGCTACAGCGGAGGGACGTCAAAGCGGAGCTATGGAGGTGGAGAACCGGATCTACAAAGGTTATAGTCACTTCCCTTTTAGTTAAAGTTGTTAACTTGCATTGCATTGCCTATACATCTAGTTAACGATCCGTATTAGGGTTTGTAGGCACATGAAAAATTTTGAATTGGCCATGTTTGATCACTTGTAGAACCTCACGGGTGTGCCTAGGAACCCTACATTTTAAAGACAGGCCAAGGGATACTACGGATATTTCAAAGGACATACCATTTCTTAAAAACACCGTAGCCCCTATTTTCTAAACACCACGATTCATGCGATTTTAGACAACAAAAATTGTATGACTCGTATATAGAAATTTGTATTCTTTATTGTTGCGTTTACTATTTATTCTCTGTTTATTCATATTGTTCATATCGCATTGCATGCTTGTACTTGTGATTCTTGTTTATTATGAACCCTTGCTGTCAGGACACTAGCACCATTACCGATGATGCGTATGTTCACAATCACTTGCTTGCCGGCTCACACACATCATCATCAGAAATTGCCATGACACGTACACTTTAGAAATATTACTTCATTGATATCTCTTGCTAGCTGATAGTTTCGATATATCATAACGGTGCAAGTTTAGATATTGCATTCTTTATTAGATACCCATGCATGTTTATATATTCATTTGTCATGTAATATTATAGGGCCAGTCCGGATTGCCGGAGCCCGGTATTCTCTATTATTGACTCTTCATTTTTGGATTTCGGATTTTCCATGAGATTCTGGATTTGGAGAAACCGCAAGATTTTATAAACTCATTTATCATTTTCAAAAGATAAAAAGTGCGGTTTTCTCGTGATATGATGTGAGATAGGTCCACCATGAGTTTTCTCGGCTCTTGAGCTTTATCATACACCCGATTCGAGGAGGAGGAGGAACTGTATGTGGGTACATGGTGGACCCGGTGCGGTACCCCGGGGCAAGATGCTCGCAGATGATGGCGTTGAGCTTGACAGGGGAGCACTACTGACTGGTTATTTGTGATGCAGCGGATATCCGGAGAATTCCGACGTAGTCGTGAGATTTAATGATTTAGGCCAGTCTGGATTGCCGGAGCCCAGGGCCAGTCCGGATTGCCGGAGCCCGAGATATTGAGACATTGAGATACCGAGACTTTATGATATGGGCCAGTCCGGATTGCCGGAGCCCGAGATATTTAGATATTGAGATATATGTTTTGTGTCGATACTTGACACGAATTTCTCTGTTGATTTCATTGATGATACTCGGTTTTTATATGGAAATCTCACTGAGAGATGAAAACAGTTTTCTCATTTAGGTGTATTTTGTTTTCATGCATTCATACATCATATATATGATATGTTGTTACCTGAGGCACTGACACGAGCACTTTATATTACACTTATGTGTAGATGTTCAGGGTTATATTTTATGAGGATATTATCGTATGACCTAGGATTGAGTCATACATGCGATTTCTGCTCGGTGATGTTTTCTACTCATGAGTTGGCAACTCACCCCCATTGTGCCACAGTTTCTTGTAGGTTTTGCCGTACAGGTGTCACGACCCGAAAGTACGGAACGCGACCGACACTTAGATTACGAAGCGTCTAGAGGCGCCACGTAACCTAAGTAAGCCGAAGCCCAGAAATTTAAACCATAAAAGAAGAAGAAGAAGTAAAAGAAACATGAAGGGAACAAGTTTAAAAGCATCAGCAAATTTTCCCAAAAATTTCGGCAGAGTCACCTCTGTAAAAACTGGCCCCAAACGGGTACAACAAGTATAATATACAATAACAATAATGTAGGGTTCCTAGGCACTCTAGTGAGGTCTCCCAAGCCATCAACCATGGCAATTTCAAAAATTATGGTGCCTACAAACCCTAAACTACGGATCGATAACTAGATGTCTAGGCGAAAAAGAACTAGTTAACACTTAACTATTGGGAATACGGAAATACAACCTTTGTAGTTCCGGTCCTCCACCTCCACGGCTCCGCAACGAGGTCGTCTCCGCTGTCCAAATCAAATCCGGGCTCTAGAGTCGGCTTCGTCGGAGAATGGGCAAGCTAGGTCGTCGATGTCCATGCCGAAGATGATCTACGTCGAGGCATCGCTAAATCAAGCTCCGACTTCACCAAGTCAAGAAACTTGTGAAGTAAACACACTCTACTACTTGGCAAGAGGTAGAGGATGAAGAAATAGGAAGTGGGTTAACTTTAGAATTGGATTTCTCACTTGTTTTCATCAATCACCATTGATGAAGAATGGTTTTCTTCAATGAAGAAGATGAAGAAGAAGAAGCTAGTATTATGATAAGTTCAAAGAATAAGAAAAGAAAATGAATTCTTATCATAATTTTAACTAGAGTCAAGTGTAGAGAATGAATCATGGTTAGTGGGAATGGTTAGGGTTAAGGATGAGATAAGAATGGTTGACTTGAACAAAGCTTCATGAAGCTTCAACTAAAGAACAAAATTAGCCACCATTCTTTTCTCTTTTCTTTTATTCATTTATCAAAAATAAAAAGGATAATTAAATAAGATAAATGAATAATAAATAATAAACCCTAACCATTTCATTAACCAAGGTTTAATCTTTACACTTGAACCCTAGCATGACATGTATCATCAAACATGATACAATCAAGTGCACAAAAGTATATCGCATATACAATGCGCCCATCCGAGTGAGAAAATCCATCTTAAGTAAATCGATACTAGTTGATGCAAAGTAATATATCAAATATATAAATATGCATTAAATCATTAAATCAACACTTGATTCAATGATCCGGTTATGTCGCACACAACCGACTAGTATACAATATATCGGCTTATCGAATCAACGCTTGAATCGATAACTAGGTTATATCGCATACAACCATTCGATACATTTATCGCGAGAATAGAATACGGTATCACATACACGCATTATTCTCGGTCCCGTATATATCTCATATGCGCTCCTATTTCGTTTCGCTTGAGCCAGGAAACCTCTGTGTAGGACTCTAAAGACTCGTCAATACGCCGGCAGCAGATGATGATCATATCAAAACACCCACAAGCCGCAAGCGGTCTGCTAAACGTAACGGCCACCCGGGTATTGAGCGATCTGAAGATCGACGAGCAAGCCCGCTCACACTCCAGTGAATCCGACCAGTAACACTACCGTACAGTCCGGTCTGATCGTCTGATATGTCGCATATCTCGCCTAGGGGTGGTAAACGTCAGACCCCAATAGCTCAATAAGTCGTGTCGATATGAGGTCTATAACTGTTCGAGAAACTACTGGTAACACTTACCAGTAAATCTCAGCAACCCTGGCCAGGGATTTCCTGTTATAGCCAATCGAACACAGCACAACATCAACTCCCTATACCGGGAGAGACGAATCCCCTCCTATCGCTCATTGCCTCCATGTGACTCGGGACTGTACCCAAAAACCACCGTTTTGCACGCCCTCTTGGACGTGGTAAGATGGAAATCAAAGCACAGTGGGAACCACACAAGACTCTATGACGATCTCGGGTCAACAGACTACTCTGTATCAGTGTCACCAGAGAACTGCCATCTGACGTGAGGTATAATACCATCTGGGAGTTCTCGGCGAGTCCGTCCAGTGTACCCAGTCTCTACTGAGCACCCGTATATCATCTCTGATGTCAAACACCAATGGATATGGGATCATCCATCGCCCATCTGTATGGGTCGAGAAGGTATACGCTAGTCTACTCTGGTATATCGATGCCCCGTCTCGATACACCCACGACTAGGGACTGTGAAGGATGTACTTATGGACTACCATGTCCCCACTAGTATGATCCGCATCATAGTCCAGGTAGTCAAGTACAGATCCTAAGGGCTTTACCAACATGTAACAGACAGACAGTCAGTATACACGTTAAGGTAAAGTTCAACCAGATAGCATACTATCATGTCGAGCAAGAAAGTCATCCCTATATATGTCCCAGCATCCACTACAATATACATCCTATGTACAGTAATGGCCTCTAGGGCATACATATAACTAACAATCTCCCACTTGCACTAGGGCCATCTGATAGCAGTGGTTGTAGTATCTCATACTCAACCATCCCATAAATGTGTCTCTCTCTGGGATCAGGCCTTTGTGAGTGGATCCGCTGTGTTGTCCTCTTAGTCTACTCTCTAAACCTCGATCTCCCTGGAGATCAACCATCTCCATGATCAGGTGATACTGCCTTAGAATATGTCTGGATCACTGATGGGACCGGCGTTCCTTGGCATAAGCCACAACTCCATTGTCACACAATGGGAGGAACAAAGTTCATCTCATGAACAAATATACACCCAAACAGCCTCTTTGGTAGCATCTTAAGTAGCGATGTATCCAGCCTTTATCGTCTAGTATGTCACGGTATCTAGCTTGGAACTCTTCCAACATACCGTCCCTTTACCGAGGGTAAAGACAATGCCTGCGACTGACATTCAGTCGTCCTTATCACCCTGGAACCCTTCCAGTGATTCTCCCCAGGATCGGTTGATCCCTTCTCACTACAACTAGTGAGAATCCTAACATCCATTTAGATCTATCTCATAGGTCCAAAACCCAGGATTTAGGAGGTATCATTTTGATCCTTTATGGAGAATCATTGTGATAAGCGGAGATTGATCGAGCGTAGCATAGGAAACTCCTTCCCTATCAAGAGTATGTCATCCACGTACTCTACGAGGATCGTCACCATACTCCCTACTACCTTCTTGTTTATACAAGGTTCATCTACCATTTTGATGATGTCAACTTCTTTGACTAATACATCAAAACAGATGTTCCAACTCCGCGATGCCTGCTTTATCCTATAAAACATCTTGTACACGTTTCCGCTGCTCCCACTGTCTACGAAGCCCTCTGGCTGTGTACTTATAGACGCTCTCTTCCAAATAATCATTTAGAAAAGCAGTCAAGACACCCAACCGCCAGATATCGTAGTCATGGTATGTAGCCGTGGCAAGTAGGATCTGGATGGACTTAAGCATAGTCACTTGAAAAGGTTTCATCATAATCCACGCCTGGTCGATGACGAAAAGCTTTATCAAGTCTAGCTTTGAAAGTCTCAACTTTTCCATCTACACCAAGTAATCTTCTCAAGATATACTTGCTCCTGATGGGGATTTAACCCTTCAGATATAGCAACCAAAGTCCATACTTTGTTGGTGTATAAGGATTCCATCTCAGATCGCTAAACATCCAGCCATTCTTACAGAGTCTTACTCTCGATGGCCAGCTCGAAGCTAGTTGGGTCATCATCTCATGATGCAATCCTCGCTCCCACTGTCATAGAGAAACCGAAGTGTCTCTCAGGTGGGTGAGGAACCCTACTAGATCGGCGGAGAGGCTGAGGTTCGTTGGTATCTACTGAATCCTTTGGTTGTACCAAATTATCTGCTGTAGCTTGTATAGCTGGAACATTTCCAGTTCTACATAACAGATCTGGCCTCGAGCATGTCCGGATTTTGTTTTTAGACATAGGCCGGTCAACCCCAAATCTTAACTAGCTTAAGACATGGGCCCTTCCCTTTCCATATCACATATGAAGTGGTAGGCAACTGATTTGATTGGAACCATATTCAATAGGTATGCAGCTTCTCAAGTGCATAACTCCCAAAAAGGAAAAAGGTAACTCAGCAGTACTCATCATAGAGCACACCTTATCATATAGGGTGTGATTGCTCCGCCCCGATATACCATCGTGCTATGGTGTATGCGGAGGAGTAATGCTGAGAGTGAATCTCATTCTCCTTTAGAATAGTCCAGGAATTCCGTGCTCAAGTATTCTCCTCCTTGATCTCATCATAGGACATAATACTTATACCCGTATTTTGGTTCTCTACTTCTAACTTATATTCTGTGAATATCTCAAAAGGTTCGGACTTGTGTTTCAACAGGAACATAGGTCTGAATCTCGAAAGATTATCAGAGAACGTAATGAAGTATAAAGAACCAGTCTTGGCATGTGTAGACAGGGGACCTACATACATCAACATGTATCATCCCAAGAGTTTACCAACCCTTTCTCTGTTTCCAGTAAACGGAGCTGTGGTCATCTTATCTTTGTGACATGACTGGCGAGTTTCACAAGATGTAAATTCAAACTGATTTAAATATACATCTATATGTAACTCTAGCTAGTCGGGTCACATTGATATGACCTAGTCTACAATACCTCAAGAGGGATTCGTTCATTTCTGAACTATTCCCCTTGTGTGTATTCTGTATACTAAGAACTGTAGTTTGATTTAGAACATCAATGCTTTTAGATAACGTGCCTGAACCGATCAACTTTTGATATAGGAAATGTTCAAAACATTATCCAACAATACAAAATTATATCCTTTCTTTAATAATAAAGAAACTGATATGATTTTGTATATCAGGTTCGGTATCTAACAACATTCGTTCAGAATCAATGTATTGTAATACAGGATGACAGTGACCAACAGACTTGGCTGCAACACTTGCCCCGTTTTCTGCCTCATGAAACTTATCACCCGTTCTCAGTTCTTCTACCTTTCTGTAGCCCTATGTAACAGATTACATATCTGGGATCCTGATCTGGTATCACATACCCAGGACGTAAAAGATACTGAGAAACAGTTCTGTATAATGAACACACCCGAAGATGATGCATCAGCATGCACTTTCTTCGTTTGGGCGGCACGGGAAATCTGGTATTCCCCAATTTCCTGCTCTGTCTTATAACATTTATAAGTTGGAGCGGGACCAACGTTCCCCAGCTCAGTATAACAAGCGGGTTCGGTCAATAATCCGTATTATTATCTTGATTAAGGCGTGATATGGTCGCTACCTGGAGAGAGAGAGAAGAAAACACTCAGCGTGCGCTCTGCAAGAATTGATTGGTTATTATTTTATCTAATCAGGATGGCTCCCACTGCTTTTTATCAAATCTTCCTTCAAACCCTAAAAGGAAAGACTAGCCGGGATTAATTACACACTACAAGTTCGCCAATCTTTCAGCCAGGCCAGTGTCGGTACTTTGAGGGAGGTCCCCCGTGCTTTCGCACGAACCTAATTAATGTAAACCTCGTTTTCCCAGAGGCGTAACCTCGTTGACACCTTTCTAGACACCTACTTGATCGGCTAGTTGTAATGTATAAAACTCTCCCAGGAGTAACTCTTACTCGCAGCGGGTATCGGGATCCAACTATCTCATAGAAGGTATGCAATCTCATTGCAAATTTCAACACTTGAAATTCCCGATAATACTTTGCCCCTAGCGTCCTATGACCTTGACAGAGGTCAACAAACTATAGGCTGCTAGTCAAGTTCAACCCGTCATTTTCTGATTGAAGTAAACCCACCCGCACGACCCTTGACAGAGGTCAACAAGGTCGCACGACTACCCTAAATCAATCACATCATATGCTTATGCAGATAAGCACTAATCAGCTACCGCACACTACGCCTTGACAGAGGTCAACAAACGCAGCACGAATACTAACCAGTACATATCTGAAATGACGGAGGGCTACGACAGGTTTTTCTGAAAACCTATTGCGTAATGAACTTGATATCGTTATAGAATCAAATGATTTTAAAATGGAGTGCTTTTAAGGCTTTTCTAGTTTTGCTAAAGGAGTCACTCCCGGTGAAGGGATCGTCGGTCCTTTCCTCGTCGAATGAGGTGCGGGATATATCATATATATTACTGTGCAAAGCAAAAACTCTTAAAAGCAATCAAAAGACAAACCGAATTTGTAGCATCTGCCAGTTATTGCTAAAGGAGTCACTCCCGGTGAAGGGATCTCGGTCCTTTCCTCATCGAATAAGGTGCAGGATATATCACATATACCGCTGTGCAAAGCAAGAACTGTAGCTACCTGTTTTATTTTGAAATTCGATTCTACAACATCTTAGGTTTCTTTTTATTTCATTAATCACATTAATGAAGTCCCATCATTTAAGTACCTAATCATCACAGATAAATACGACGTACACTTATGCCATCCGCATTCGCCTCGATGTCCCCTCATGCACCGTTAGGTTAGGTAACTAACGGCAGAGCGGGGCAGGGCTAGCGCGGGTGTAAAACATAAGTAACACCTATATAATATATCATATATACTATATACTGTATCTATCACAGAACATCACATGATCACATCACAGATATCGCAGCAGAAGAATCATATGAAATATTGGATATACTAGGACGTCCGTGTTTTCAATACGAGCCAGTATAAAACACGGATTCCACGGTCGTGATGAATAGCCAAACCCACACCCCTAGACCCCTACGAGAGCGGCAAGCAACCCTACCAATTCTGGAGTTAGGAGACCCGGACTCGACTCCTCGAGTTGGTCTCCCACTGGACTCCAGAACCCGGTTACTTGTGCCCTCCTCCTTGGGTCTATCCTAGTGCGGAAAAGTAAAAAATATACAAATGGTGACAACTTCCGCAACCTGGAAGCGCCCCAATAATAGAATATTACATACAAGTTTTTACATGAATGAAAATGAAAAACACTCATCTCACATAAAAACCCCCGGCTATTCAAACACGACGATCCAATATAACATATCCAGCAACACATAACATCACATGTCATCAACGTAAGTAAACATGCGCATCCCAATTGTCGTTGACATATAGCAACGAAACCGGCGATATCACATATTACACTTACGGTCACAGAAAAGAAAGTGTAAAACTACAACAGTTGGAATCCGCAACCACCTCAGACATCGCATGCCTGACCAAATGAATACCTTAGACATCGCATGCCCAACAATTATAAACCCCGCATTTTAGTCTCATTATCGAAAACTCTTTTCAATATCAAGTCGGGCAATTCAACAAGATTCCCGACATCCTGATCGAATGCTCGTCGCAAACTTCAGTAGACGGCCGCACCCCCGTTACCGTCGACGAAGTGCACCAAGGCGGAACACCGCTACCGCGAGCACCCGGACGGATGCTTTCGGCGACGGGGTTCTCCTACAGTCACTTGGTCGGGGCTATGGAGTGAGGCTGTCTATTAAGTTTACCCGGCGAGTATCCGCGTACGCTACGTGATTGCGACGGACTTTTGATCACATCAAAATTCCGTGGCAACCGATCAAGTGAGACTAAAGTGCTATGTTTATAACATTCATTTAGTTATCTCATAACTATTGTGAATTCCAATTATTGTATCCCATTCCAGATAAACAGAAAATGTCAAACTTTTCGATCGAACAATCGAACACCCAAGTTTTCCCGAAACTGATCAACACATGAAACAAGTATAACAACATTCCGTTCGTGCCTCAGTACCAACGGTCCAGCCGTAGAAGGGTCAAGCCAACGCCTCACATGTGGCACGCCGTACTGCCCCAAACCCGAAGGTTCAAAGGGCAGTTCAAGACGGTCACATAATCGAGTTAAGGTTTGTGTCTTCTAGAGGGACCATCGCGTTACTTGCACTACTTAGAACGTCGTTAAACTACGGAAAAATCCAACACTTGGAAATTTTCCGACAGGGGAAAAATTGGGTATTTATATCCGGTCGAACTTTTTAACATATTCAAAAAATTATCCGGAACGACACATAGACAAAGTTTGACAATCCGATCGAATATATGAACTCCCAATACAACCCAAAATACTCAACTCTTTATTTCAGATTAAAAATTCCCAGGAAAACCAGCACTGAAAAATAGGAGTTACTGTGCAAAATTGAGTGCCTAATAAGACAAAACTGCGGCGGAAGGGCCGCATTAGCATGCTAATGCCGCGGTTCCGCCGCACTTTAGAAAGATCATTAGGTAATTTTTGCATCGTAATTCTTAGATTTACCTGCTTATTTTTCTGCATATTTTTAATTTGCAAAAATCCACATTTTACAAAAATGTCCAGAGAGCATTTTAAAGTCGGGGTTTCGGGTCGATCGGACTTCTAACTCTGTCTACGCATCGCCTAGGGCTCTAGCTAGGCTCTGATACCACTGTAGGGTTCCTAGGCACTCTAGTGAGGTCTCCCAAGCCATCAACCATGGCAATTTCAAAAATTATGGTGCCTACAAACCCTAAACTACGGATCGATAACTAGATGTCTAGGCGAAAAAGAACTAGTTAACACTTAACTATTGGGATTACGGAAATACAACCTTTGTAGATCCGGTCCTCCACCTCCACGGCTCCGCAACGAGGTCGTCTCCGCTGTCCAAATCAAATCCGGGCTCTAGAGTCGGCTTCGTCGGAGAATGGGCAAGCTAGGTCGTCGATGTCCATGCCGAAGATGATCTACGTCGAGGCATCGCTAAATCAAGCTCCGACTTCACCAAGTCAAGAAACTTGTGAAGTAAACACACTCTACTAGTTGGCAAGAGGTAGAGGATGAAGAAATAGGAAGTGGGTTAACTTTAGAATTGGATTTCTCACTTGTTTTCATCAATCACCATTGATAAAGAATGGTTTTCTTCAATGAAGAAGATGAAGAAGAAGAAGCTAGTATTATGATAAGTTCAAAGAATAAGAAAAGAAAATGAATTCTTATCATAATTTTAAATAGAGTCAAGTGTAGAGAATGAATCATGGTTAGTGGGAATGGTTAGGGTTAAGGATGAGATAAGAATGGTTGACTTGAACAAAGCTTCATGAAGCTTCAACTAAAGAACAAAATTAGCCACCATTCTTTTCTCTTTTCTTTTATTCATTTATCAAAAATAAAAAGGATAATTAAATAACATAAATGAATAATAAATAATAAACCCTAACCATTTCATTAACCAAGGTTTAATCTTTACACTTGAACCCTAGCATGACATGTATCATCAAACATGATACAATCAAGTGCACAAAAGTATATCGCATATACAATGCGCCCATCCGAGTGAGAAAATCCATCTTAAGTAAACCGATACTAGTTGATGCAAAGTAATATATCAAATATATAAATATGCATTAAATCATTAAATCAACACTTGATTCAATGATCCGGTTATGTCGCACACAACCGACTAGTATACAATATATCGGCTTATCGAATCAACGCTTGAATCGATAACTAGGTTATATCGCATACAACCATTCGATACATTTATCGCGAGAATAGAATACGGTATCACATACACGCATTATTCTCGGTCCCGCACATATCTCATATGCGCTCCTATTTCGTTTCGCTTGAGCCAGGAAACCTCTGTGTAGGACTCTAAAGACTCGTCAATACGCCGGCAGCAGATGATGATCATATCAAAACACCCACAAGCCGCAAGCGGTCTGCTAAACGTAACGGCCACCCGGGTATTGAGCGATCTGAAGATCGACGAGCAAGCCCGCTCACACTCCAGTGAATCCGACCAGTAACACTACCGTACAGTCCGGTCTGATCGTTTGATATGTCGCATATCTCGCCTAGGGGTGGTAAACGTCAGACCCCAATAGCTCAATAAGTCGTGTCGATATGAGGTCTATAACTGTTCGAGAAACTACTGGTAACACTTACCAGTAAATCTCAGCAACCCTGGCTAGGGATTTCCTGTTATAGCCAATCGAACACAGCACAACATCAACTCCCTATACCGGGAGAGACGAATCCCCTCCTATCGCTCATTGCCTCCATGTGACTCGGGACTGTACCCAAAAACCACCGTTTTGCACGCCCTCTTGGACGTGGTAAGATGGAAATCAAAGCACAGTGGGAACCACACAAGACTCTATGACGATCTCGGGTCAACAGACTACTCTGTACCAGTGTCACCAGAGAACTGCCATCTGACGTGAGGTATAATACCATCTGGGAGTTCTCGGCGAGTCCGTCCAGTGTACCCTTTCTGTACTGAGCACCCGTATATCATCTCTGATGTCAAACACCAATGGATATGGGATCATCCATCGCCCATCTGTATGGGTCGAGAAGGTATACGCTAGTCTACTCTGGTATATCGATGCCCCGTCTCGATACACCCACGACTAGGGACTGTGAAGGATGTACTTATGGACTACCATGTCCCCACTAGTATGATCCGCATCATAGTCCAGGTAGTCAAGTACAGATCCTAAGGGCTTTACCAACATGTAACAGAGAGACAGTCAGTATACACGTTAAGGTAAAGTTCAACCAGATAGCATACTATCATGTCGAGCAAGAAAGTCATCCCTATATATGTCCCAGCATCCACTACAATATACATCCTATGTACAGTAATGGCCTCTAGGGCATACATATAACTAACAAATAAAAAGCGTCCCCAAACGGGAGCTAGCTCAACGCCAACAGGCGGAAACAACCACAACAATACACAATAGTATACAACGCTAACGGGCGAGGCTCAAAACTCAAAAAAAAAATCCACCAAATCAGAATAATACATGCGCGACTCTAAGGTTGAAATAAATAACTGGTCCAATAAACTTATCAAGTAATACAAGTTTGGTTGATGGAGCTTACTAGATACAAATGAATGAATAAAAATACAATGGTGGTTCAGATACAGGTGAACCAACCTACCGTGCAAATCACCCTGAAGAAAAGATGTGCCAGCAAGCTACCAGGAAAACCTATACATCGAACCTGTAATAAAATTTGGCACAACGGGGGTGTGTTGCCAACTCGTGAGTAGAAGACATCTACGAAAAGAAATCGAATGCACGACGCTATCCTAGGTCATAATAATACACTACTAAGTCCCAATCATCTAGTAATAGCAGGGTAATACTACGTGTAAGTGCAGATACTCCGTGCTCGTGTCAGTGCCTCATATAATACTATGTCATATGAATGGATATGCATGCACCATGAATGTAAAATAACCAATCCTGAAATCCAGGTATATCTGTATAAGAAATCTTTAGCTGTTATCATAGTAAAACGTGTATAGAAACCTGAAATATCAACAATGAAATCCATAGAAATCCGTGTCAAGTATCGACACAAACATGTAAATCTCAAGTCTCATAGTCTCAATATCTCGGGCTCCGTCAGTCCGGATCGGCCCATATCATCAAATCTCACGACAACGGTCGGTATACTCCGGATATCCGCCGCGCCAGACATCACCGGTAGGTAGCCTTCCCCTGCCAGGCTCATCGTCAACAACTCGATCTTCTTGTCCCGGGGTACCATACCGGGCACACCATGTACCCGAGACGGTTCATCCACTCCTCGAATCGGGTCTCGAAATCCATCAGAAAACATGAAATCTCATGGTGGACAACACATACATCACGAGAAAACCGCATCTTATGTTTTAAAAAGAGAGGAGGAGAGAGAGAGAAGTTTTTATTTATTCTTGCAGTTTTCCCCCAAAAATCCAGAAATCTCATAGAAACCCAAATCTCAAAATCATGAGTAAGTATATGAAAAGTGTCGGCATATGCCCATAATACTGCATGATAACATGAAAATATGAATGCATAAATGTCTAAGTAATAAATATCATGTCTATACTAATATCAGAGAGTAATCACAATATTATATCGGTCTAGTTGTTAACTGATTCTATCAATAAAAGATAATATGATCTAAAGTGTACGCGACAAAGCAATTACCGATGATGATGTGTGTGAGCCGGCAAATAAGTGTGCGTGGAATATGCACATCATCGGTAATGGTGCTGGTGTCCTAACAGGTAAGGTTTATACTGATTATAGCAACATATGTAAGAACATGTACCATGATGATTACAGTACGAATGTAAAGACAGATGTGCATTATCCACCCCTCTGCAACATACGAGTACAACTATCACTATATGAATCGAACCTAAACTAGTGTCCATCTAACCTCCTAAGGAACTAAACCTAAGAAACTAGTCAATAAGAAACAAGAGTCTACCTAAGGTCTGAATCAATATCTCTAATAGTCGGCGATCCAGCCTTAATAGCGTCACATACGTAGTACGGCTTCCTCGAACCAAGAGTGCGGATCAATCATCATATCTATGCCTCGTACGGTAAAATCCATCGTACGGCATCCTAATATCGGGGTACGGGTCAAGTATCTCCTAGGTGTCTCATCATTCGTATAATATCATCACCAACACATCTCATGATCAAGGTGCTAAACTGTAATCGCCTACATCAATCATATATCATTGCCATCATAATATGCATCATTAGTTTATCCTCAGAAGTATCATGTCATATGTATCATATTGTGATTAAGTCATACTGATATCATATCGTCATCAAGTCACACCTATATGATATCAACATCAGGTCACACCTATATGATATCGACATCAGGTCACACCTATATGATGTCGTAATCAAGTCATACATATCCCATATCGTGATCAATCACAAGTTACAGTCCGGGTACTATTTTAGAGTCCCATGTACCTCAATATCATCACCACCCATTATAATTTATGTACACATGTTCATTATCTCATTCTCTAATGATCCGCTAACACTTAATACGACTGTATAGCCAAGAATCACGGCATCAAGCCCAGTTATACTGTTTGATCATACCTCGGATATCATATCACATCAATGAATCCCATATACGTGTTGTATATATATATATATACACCTATACCCAGTCCTATATATATATACACAAACACGTATACACCATGTCGAGTTTCAGTGTGCGTGTGTGTTTTTCTATCTGAAACCTACGAACCTCTTCCAAGGTATTCATCCTCTGGTATGGTTTTCCTAAATCAGTCTAGTCCAGCCTAGGATCATTACTAGGGTCCTACTCATTAAGAATCTAGGGTCACATCTGGTTTCCTAATGACAATAAGTACTATTCCTACTCTACGTTGCGGGGGTGCTAAACCCCATCCACCCGACTTTCCCCCGTAGATATGCATCTACTCACCTGGTCCATGTCTGCCGAAGACGGTGTCGCCATCCTCCTCTTCATCGCCCGCAGTCCACATGAGGGGTACCTAAACGCAAACATATAAATAGTATCGTAAACTGAATCACATACAAAAGTCAAAACGACGCAAGGAACCAGCATAGGTTAAAACCTATGTCCCGTCCATGCAAAAGAACCAAATATCGCTCGATATCGGCGTACAAACTCCGATGGATCGAGATAAACATCAACAAATAACTCATAGTTTTAAAACTCATTACTTATATTATAAAACATGATTAAATCCATCGAAACCCGAAAAATCGATCAAACCGTCCAATTTCGTAAAACCCGAAAATGCCAATTTACCGTTTTTCTTCAAAACTTGACATTTAAATGAAACCAATGGTCATAAAACTCATTAAATAGCATAACTAGACTATACAACCCCTTACTATATTTTTATTACACAATTTTGCATTAATTTGAAATTTCTAGTTTGCAACCATTAGAAATTTTCAACCTCTTTCAAGCAAAATTCACAATTCCATCACAAAACATGATTTTGCATGAATTAATGTATTAAACTACAATTCATGATGATAATGATATGATGAAACCATAATTATATTTTTAATCTCATTTATTTAGGAATTTCCAAAATCTAGTTTGCAAAAACTAGCTTAATTAGCATATTTATCACACTTTGCTAACTAACAATTGAAACTAATAACTAGATTAGGTTTTGCATTCCACTAACATGTTAATATCCCTATTAAAACCATAATATAATGATAAAAACATTAATTAGAATATTATCTCACCCACATATACATTTATAAAAAACTAGTTAGCTAAATAACATAATTAAATCAATTTTGGATAACAATTTATTATACAACAATCATGCAAGATTTTTCCACTTCTAAAAATGGTAAACTAGTTATTATAACCCTAATTAATTAATAAAAACCAACACTTGAATGTACAAACCCTAACTTGAATTTTTTTAAAATTTGAAGATAGATTTAATTTATTAATTCTAATTATGCTAGAATGAACATCTAATACAATAAATCAAAAGTATAAGATTTATACCTTCAAACAAGAAATCCAAACATGAAAATGAGCCACCAAAATGCATGCTTTCCCACTCCAAAATCCATGTAAAGAAGAGCAAAGAACAAAGGGTAGGAATTTATTAGGATTTTATGCAATTTTTATTGAATTTTGGAGGATTTTTGATGATTTTTTGTAATAAAAAGAAGTGGGAAATGGGGGGGGCTGCCATGGGGTGATGGCCGACCATAGTTGGAGGTGAGGGAGAGAAAGAAGAGGGTGAGAAATTGTGTAGAAGTTTCATGAAAAGAAACATCACTTAAAGTCTTTTAATGAATTTATTTATTTTCTTTTATTTCTTTACTATAGCAACTCAAGAAAACTCTAGAAAAATGGAAAAATTTGCAAATAAATTTTGCATGATACATACTAAATTCTAATATGCCATGGTTCATTTTTACAAATTAAAACCATTCAAATTTGTAATTTACACTAATTTAGTGTAAAAATAAAGTTTATGTTAATATTTAAAATAATTAATTTAGGAAAAATATTTAATTAAACTAAAAATTTATAAGTGGCTAAATAAACACAATTTACTAGTAATTACATAATTAAAATACGTATTTTTGAAATTATAATGAAGAAAATCACGGTTTAGTTTTACGAAAAATACATTTTACTTTACCGAAAATCCTAAAATTCACTTAAACAATTTTATTCATTTAATTATTCATTTAATTATTTTTAAAATGTTACAACAGGTTTCCTTGGCGGCTTGCTGGCACACTGCTTCCTTCCGGGTGATTGCTTTGGTAGGTGGGTTCACTCGCATCGTGACCACCATTTTACCTTATTTATATTCAGTTGTATCTAGTAACTCCATCAACCAGACTTGTATATTTATAGACTTAGAAGACCAGTATGTTTATTCTTTCGACCTTAGAGTCGTGCTTGTATTATTTTGGTTTTCTGGTGGATATTGCTTTTCTTGATGAGTTTTGATCCTCGCCCTTCGGCGTTGTATATCATATTGCATTGCGTGGTTGTTGTTAGGTCCACGTTACCCACCCCGGTTCTTTCGAGCAGGCGGAATAGGTAAAAATCAAAATTTTCTCACAAGGTAACATGGACCAACCATGAAGGATATTTGCTAAACAAAAACTAACAAACTTACAACAAGTTTTAGCTAATATGTTGAATGGTTATACCTAGGTCTTGAACTCCTTCTCTTCTTGTTGTGGTCCTCATTCTTGCTTGTTCCTTGGAGTGGTGTATATGGCTCCTCCTCCTCGTCTTCTCTTTGCCGAAGATAGATCCACCCGAGGGCCTCTACCTTGAGCTCCTAACTCAACCAAGAGGTAACTAGAGTGCTTGGTTTGCTAGGCAAAGAACCCTAGAAAGAGTAGAGAGGAGCTTTGATGGTTTAGTCTCAAAAGCTTATGATTTTCAACACATGAAACACTTAAGTTTTGAGAGAGGAAGAGAGAGAGCTTTTTCAAGAGAGAGAAAGCGCATGATAGAATAAGGATCAATCTACAACCATTCTCTCATATGAGAGAATTATGAAATAATAATAATTAAAAGAAATTGTGATGGTTAGTTTGGAATGACCATTATCATTTCACATTAAATGAAATTTGCAAGAATCAAGAAGCATCTTTCACATGAAATGATGATGGTCAAAATGTCAACAAAAGTCAACCGGTCAGCCAAAGTCAAAAGGTCAATAAAAGTCAAATGGTCAACCTAACCATGGCATAATTATCCTTAATTAATATCATTAATCATATCTCTCAATCTCATTAGGGTTTGGAAAAAGTCAACGGTCAGCAACCCCAATGAGAATCCTCTGTCTCTGTCAACTGTGCAAACACACCCGCATCCGTGTTCCGAGGAACACGAATACAATGAGACAAAACCAATCCCAAAAAAAATACTAGGATCTGGTTTAAAACAAAGCTCGCTAGTAATAACTTCCCGGACACTAAACGTGCACAAGTGCGCGGATGTGAACGAACCCCGTCGCAAAACCATGCGACCTCTACTCCGTTTTGCCTAAAGGAGAATAACCCTCTGTGTGGGACTCTAAAGGCTCGACACTACACTGGCAGTGGGTTTAACCACAGGCCGGAAGCGGTACTAGCTGTACATAACGGTCCCCAGGTAGATGCCGAAAAGATGACCGACGAGGTGAACCAATCAGAACTCCTACTGAGCCTGAACGTGACAATCTCCGTACAGTCCGGTCTGTTCGTCTAAGAGTATCGCATGGAAGGCCTAGGGGGGCGGTAAACGTCAGTCCACTAATAGCGGTACAAGTCGTGTCGGAGTGTAGCCCAGAACACCCTAAGAAACTACTGGAAATGCTACCAGTAAATCTCGCTTGCCCTGGCCAGGGACGACTATGTATAATGGCTCTCCTAGACACAGCGCGATATCAACTCCTAATACCGGGAGAGACGAATCCTGTCTAACCGTCACTGCCTCCAAGTACTTCGGGACTGCAACCAACTACTACCTGTTTGCACGATTCAATAGAGCCGTGGTAGGGTAGTAATCTAAGAACAGTGGGAACACACTCGAGGCGAAAGGACAGCGTCAAGTCAGCGGACTAAGCTGTACTCATGTCACCTGGGAACTGTTAACTGACGATAGGTATAATACCAACCAACAGTTTCCGACGAGTCCTGTCCAGTGTACTCGTAACCTAATGAGCACCTGCATACTATCTCCTGTACGATGTACTGATGGCTGTGGGACAGACCATCTCCCCTGCTGGGACGAGAAGCGTATGCACCGGTCTACTCTGGAGTATCGATGCCCTGTCTCGATAATCCTACGACTAGGGACCAAAATAAGGATGTGCTTATAGACTAGCAAGCCCCCACCAGTGTGATCGCCATCACAACGCCGGTAGTCAAGCAAAGATCCTAGGGGCTCCATCAATATGTATTAGCGATATGTTAAAAGAAACATATACACATATTAAGATAGAAACAAACCAAGTAGCATACTACTATATTGACCAAGACTGTCGTAAACCCGTATATATATCCCAAGCTTCCAAAATGTATTATACAAATTAGTACTATACAATAATGGCCTCTAGGGCATACATATCCAATAATCTCCCACTTGCACTAAAGGCCAGTAATTGGTGTACCGCATACCCAACGTCTGCTCTAAGGCCAGCTGATGGCGTACCGCATACCCAATAGCTCAAAAAGTCGCTCGAACTGTGTTTGAGGGAGGGCCTTTGTGAATGGATCCGCCGTGTTGTCTTTTGTGTCCACTCTCCGTACCTCGATCTCCTGGCGATCAATGATCTCCCTGATCAGGTGATACCGCCTTAAGATGTGTCTGGACTTCTGATGGGACTTTGGTTCCTTCGCTAAAGCTATAGCCCTATTGTTATCGCAATATAAAGGTATTGGGTCAACAATGGACGGAACCACCTGAAGTTCACTAATGAACTTTTTCATCCAGACCACCTCTTTTGCGGCATCGCTTGCAGCAATGTATTCAGCCTCCAACGTCGAGTCTGCGACGGTATCCTGTTTGGAACTCATCAAACACACCGCCCCTCCGTTGAGGGAAAACAAAAAACCCAAGACAGACTTGCTGTCATCTTTGTCACTCTGGAAGCTTGAATCGGTAAAGTACTCGACCCTGAGGTCTCCATTACCGTAAACCGGGAACATCTCCTTAGTCCTTCTCAGGTACTTGAGAATGTTCTTCACTGCCGTCCAGTGGTTCTCACCTTGGTCTGACTGATACCGGCTTACCACGCTCAGCATGTAAGCTACATCTGGTCTTGTACATAGCATCCCATACATTATAGATCCTACCGCCGAAGCGTAGGGTATAGTGCTCATGCGAACCCTCTCCTCGTCAGTCTTAGGAGACATCTTCTTGGAGAGGGTGATTTCGTGCAATGCGGGTATGTTACCGCGCTTGGAATCTTCCATACTAAATCTCTTTAGTACGGTCTCTATGTATCTGGACTGTGAAAGTCCTAGTAGTCTCTTGGATCTATCTCTGTAGATCTTGATCCCCAGAATGTACGAGGCATCACCCAGGTCCTTCATGGAGAACCGTTGTGACAAGAATAGCTTGACCGATTGTAGTATAGGAATGTCATTTCCTATCAAAAGAATGTCATCCACATACAAGACTAGGAACACGACAGTTCGTCCGACAATCTTCTTATAGATACAAGGTTCATCTTCGTTCTTGATGAAATCAAATTCCTTGATTGCCTCATCAAAACTGATGTTCCAGCTCCGCGATGCCTGCTTTATTCCATATATGGATTTAAGAAATTTGCACACCTTCCCGCTGCTCCTACTGTCTACGAAACCTTCTGGCTGATCCATGTAAACGCACTCTTCCAAACAGCCGTTTAGAAAAGCCGTTTTTACTTCCATCTGCCAGATTTCATAGTCATGGAAGGCAACAATGACAAGTAGGATCCAAATGGATTTGAGCATAGCCACTGGAGAAAAAGTTTCGTCATAGTCCACACCAGGTCTTTGACGAAAACCTTTTGCAACGAGTCTAGCCTTATAGGTTTCCACCTGCCCATCTACACCAAGTTTCCTTTTGTAGATCCATTTGCATCCAACGGGTTTTACCCCAGGTGGAGCAATATCCAAGGTCTATACTTTATTGGTGTACATGGACTCCATTTTGGATTGCATAGCATCCAGCCACTTATCAGAGTCCCTACTGCTAATGGCTTGCCTGAAACTGGTAGGGTCATCTTCTTCCAAGATGCAATCCTATCGATCCCCGTCTATGAGAAAACCGTAGTATCTCTCGGGTGGATGAGAAATCCTACCAGATCTGCGGAGTGGCTGAGGTTCGTTGGGTATAACTGAATCTAGTGGTTCCACCAAATCATCAGTTATAGTTTGTGTCTCTGGAATTTCATCCAGTTCTACCGTGCTGCCACTAATATTTTTAACAAGAAATTCTTTTTCCAAAAATGTGGTGTTCCTGGAAACAATTATCTTCTGTTCCTCTGCATGGTAGAATAGAAACCCATTAGAATCTTTTGGGTATCCCACAAACTTACACAAAACTGACCGTGCCTCAAGTTTGTCTGGGTTCTGCTTTTTGACATAAGCTGGGCAACCCCAAATCTTAATACGTTTAAGATACAAACTCTTACCACTCCATATTTCATACGGAGTCTTAGGCACGGATTTGGATGGAACTTAATTCAATAGATGTGCTGCTGTTTGAAGTGCATATCCCCAGAATGAAAGAGGCAACTCAACACTACTCATCATGGAGCGAACCATATCCAATAGGGTACGATTCCTCCGCTCCGATACACCGTTGTGCTGTGGTGTATAAGGAGGAGTAAGCTTAGAGAGAATACCATTCTCTTTTAAGTAATCTAGGAATTCCGTGCTTAAGTACTCCCCTCCACTATCAGACCGGAGGATCTTGATACTTTTTCCTATCTGGTTCTCCACTTCGTTTCTGAATTCTCTGAATTTCTCAAAAGCTTCAGATTTGTGTTTCATCAGATACACGTATCCGAACCTAGAGAGATCGTCAGTGAATGTGAAGAAGTATGAGAACCCACCCCTTTCATGTATAGACATTGGACCACATACATCACTGTGTATGAGTCCCAAGAGCTCTGTTGCTCTTTCTCCATGTCCGGTGAACAGAGATTTGGTCATCATTCCTTTGAGACAAGACTGACAAGTTTCATAAGATGAAAACTCGAACGTATTCAAGAGTCCATCTTTATGCAACTTACTTAGTCTTTTCTCTCCGATATGACCAAGTCTATAATGCCACAAGTAGGATTCATTCGTTTCTGAATTCTTCCTCTTGCGTGTGTTTTGTACATTGAGAACTGTATTCTGATTTAGAACATAGATAACATTACACAGTGTACCTTCTGCAACCAGTACCTTATCAAGGTAAATGTTCATGACATTTCTATCAAGAACAAAGTTATATCCATCTTTATCGAGTAAAGAAACAGATATGATGTTGCAAACCATGGAAGGTACATAGTAGCAATCGTTCAAAATCATAGTATTGCCATTTGGCAACACTAGGTGATATTCACCGACGGCTGCAGCATTAACTTATGCTCCGTTCGCTACCCTGAGCGACATATCACCAGGTGCAACTTTCCTACTTTTTCTCAGTCCATGCAATAAATTACAGATATGAGATCCTGATCCGGTATCAAGTACCCAGGAGGTAGGGCTGACCGTAAAGCAGTTCTCAATTACAAGAACACCTGAAATAGATGCAAAACTATGCTTCTTCTTCAACTGGGTCTCCTTGGAATCCATACAATCCTCTTTCCCTTGCTCATACTTATGACTGTTGTCATAAGTTAGAGCCGAACCGACGTTCCCCAGCCTCGAATAAGAATTCGGATCGGTCAAGCGATACATATTATTATCTTGATTAGGGCGTGAAATGGTTGCTACCTGGAGAGAGAGAAAAGAAACACTCAGCGTGCGCTCTTGCAAGATTAGATTGGTTTATTAATTTATCTAACCAGGATGGCTCCCACCGTTTCCTCAAATTCTTCTTCAAATCCTAAAAGAAGAACTAGTCAAGATTAATCGCACGTCACAAT
Source organism: Agapanthus africanus (assembly GCA_030015575.1). Taxonomy (NCBI): domain Eukaryota; kingdom Viridiplantae; phylum Streptophyta; class Magnoliopsida; order Asparagales; family Amaryllidaceae; genus Agapanthus; species Agapanthus africanus. Next base: position 360,818,628 of record JASDDO010000026.1, read on the forward strand.
ACTTTCTTAACCTTTCAGCCAGGCTAGTGTTGGTACTTCGAGGGAGGTTTTCCAATGCTTTCGCGAAGTTCCTTAATTATATAACCTCTTTTCCCTGGAGGCGTAGCCCCGCTAACACCATTCTAGACACCTACTTGGTTTATAGCATTGATTGTTCAGTGAAATAATCTCCCGAGAGTAATCCAACTCATCAGTGGGATCGGGATCCAACTATCATTGTGCGATGACCTAGATGGAATCCACTCTAGTCACCACACTCCAGAAGGTATGCTGAATCTGCAAGTTTCCTGTATGTTTGAAACTCCCGATGTGGTTTTTGCCCCTAGGACCCAAGTGACCTTGACACTATCAATAAATCAAAGAGTCCTAGTCAAGTTCAACCCATCATTATCCTGATTGCATTAAACCCACCCGCATAACCCTTGACACAGTCAATAAGGTTACACGACTGTCCTAACCAATCACATTATATGCTACAGATAAGCAATACTCAGCTACCGTTCACTGCGCCTTGACACGGTCAACAAACGCAGCACGAATACTAAGTATAACTTATAAGAAATGACGGAGGGTTACGGCTGGGTTTTTGGCAAAAAAACCCGTTAACGTAATGAACTTGATATCGTTGAAGGAACCTGATAGCCTTTTAAAAATATATAGTGGCGAAAACTTTTGCTAAAGAGGTCACTCTCTGTGAAGGGATCTCGGCTCTTTCCTCGTCGAATGAGGTGCAGTATATTCCAAACTGAATACCTCGATGCAAAGAAAGAAAAATCGACAATAGTGAAGTTATTACCCTGACGCAAACTTCTGTCCAAGGGGTCACTCCCGATGAAGGGATCTCGGCCCTTGTCTCGTCGAGTGAGGCACTGGGCATTCATAACCGAATACCTCTGTGCAAAACAAAAATGAACGTCCTTACAATAACAACTTTTTTTGAAAATTGTTCCAACAACGTCTTTTAGGTTTGTTTTTCTTTGCATTAATATAATGTGTCCCATCAGTTAATCCTACCATTGCAGAAAACAACAAAAATATGACGTACGCTTATGCCATCCGCATTCGCCAAGGGGCCCCGTCATCACCCGTTAGGTTACTTAACCAACGACAGAGCGGGGCTGGACTAGAGCGGATGCAAAACATAAGCAACGCCTACTAGATATCATATATAGATATATACATTCGTCAGATGCAATGATAGCCATTCCAGATCATAGATGAACACATTGGATATGCTAGGAATCCGCATTTCGTTCGAGCCTGCAAGGAAAGACGGATTACACGGTCGCGATGAATAGCCAAATCCCACCCTAGACCCTTGCGGGTGCGGCAAACTACCCGCCAAGTACCCGAAGTGAAGCAACCTCCCTCAACAACGTGAGTAGGTCACTCGGCACTTCAAAGTACCCGGTAGTTTGTGCACCCCTCCTTGGGTCTATCCTAGGAGCAAAAACAGTAAAAGAAATAATATACAATGGCGGCTATAACCTCATCCTGGATGTGCGACCATAAAAATAATATTACATCAATTTACAATTTACATCAAATGAAATATAAAGAAACTCGCATCTCACAACCCCGGCTATTCATCCATGACAATCCAACAAGTTCATATACACAATCCAACATCACATATCACAGATATGCACAACCCCCACTAATCGACGTATAGCGATTGGTCGACGTTCAGTACATATATCACATTACAGATATAAGCAAATAGCTAAAGTTTATAGAACTTCGATCAAAATACCAATTTTTAACTACCCCAAACACAACATTGTTCTCTGGATAATCTTGGCAGAAACAAAATATCTTAAAAATCATACAACATTGCTCTCTGGATTATCTCGGCAGAAAAAGTCAACGGTCAGCAACCCGAATGAGAATCCTTTGCCTCTGTCAACTGTGCATACACACCCGCATCCGTGTTCCGAGGAACACGAATACAATGAGACAAAACCAATCCCAAAACAAATACTAGGATCTGGCTTAAACCAAAGTCCGCTAGTAATAACTGCCCGGACACCAAACGTGCACAAGTGCGTGGATGTGAACGAACCCCGTCGAAAAACCATGCGATCTCTACTCTGTTTTGCCCAAAGGCGAATAACCCTCTATGTGGGACTCTAAAGGCTCAACACTACGCTGGCAGTGGGTTTAACCACAGGCCACAAGCGGTACTAGCTGTATGTAACGGTCCCCAGGTAGATGCCGATAAGAAGACCGACGAGGTGAACCCATCCGAACTACTACTGAGCCTGAACGTGACAATATCCGTACAGTCCGGTCTGTTCGTCTAAGAGTATCGCATGGCGGGCCTAAGGGGGTGGTAAACGTCAGTCCCCTGATAGCGGTACAATTCGTGTCGGAGTGTAGCCCAGAACACCCTGAGAAACTACTGGAAACGCTACCAGTAAATCTCGCTTGCCCTGGCCAGGGACGACTATGTGTAATGGCTCTCCTAGACACAGCGCGATATCAACTCCCAATACCGGGAGAGACGAATCCTGTCTAACCGTCACTGCCTCCAAGTGCTTCGGGACTGCACCCAACTACTACCTGTTTGCACGACTCAATAGAGCCGTGGTAGGGTAGTAATCTAAGAATAGTGGGAACACACTAGAAGCGAAGGGACAGCGTCAAGTCAGCGGACTAAGCTGTACTCATGTCACCTGGGAACTGTTAACTGACGATAGGTATAATACCAACCAACAGTTCCCGACGAGTCATGTCCAGTGTACTCGTAACCTAACGAGCACCTGCAGACTATCTCCAGTACGTCGTACTGATGGTTGTGGGACAGACCATCTCCCCTGCTGGGACGAGAAGCGTATGCACCGGTCTACTCTGGAGTATCGATGCCCTGTCTCGATAATCCTACGACTAGGGACCAAAATAAGGATGTGCTTATAGACTACCCAGCCCCTACTAGTGTGATTGCCATCACAACGTCGGTAGTCAAGCAAAGATCCTAGGGGCTCCATCAATATGTATTAGCGATAAGTTAAAAGAAACATATACACATATTAAGATAGAAACAAACCAAGTAGCATACTACTATATTGACCAAGACTGTCGTAAACCCGTATATATATCCCAAGCTTCCAAAATGTATTATACAAACTAGTACTATACAATAATGGCCTCTAGGGCATACATATCCAACAGTTGTGTCCGCCAATTGGCGAAGAGCTAGCTCCCGCTTGGGGATGCCTTTATTCATTATGTATATTTTGCATGTTTGTACCCGTTTGGGGCCAGTATTTACAAAGGAAACTCTGCCGAAATTAAGGACTTGATATCTTAAAAATGCTTACCACGGCTTATTTTGTTAAAACACTTGCTTTAAAACTAGGTTTCTCCTTCACTTCTTCTTTTAAATGGTATAGATTTCTGGGCTTTTGGTTTACTTGAATTAGGTGTGGTCCTATAGACTTCACATGATTCAAGTGCCAGTCACGTGCTATTTCGGGTCGTGACACTTAACTAGGTAGCTTAAGAGATGTAGAGTGTTTATTTGAGTGTTTTATCTCAAAGGACCATAGGGTTCACAACACATGTGAGGGTTTAGGGTCTTGAGGAAACAATGGAAAGAGAAAGGAAAATTGCAAAATGAGCAAGTGTTGAAAGCTAGTGAAGAATGGCTCATTATTTTCTCACATGAAGCATGGATTATTTTCCAATAGAAAATATCAACCATGCTTCAATAGTAAGTCCAAACCAATAAACAAATGAACTAAGCCATGCTTCACCATGCCACAAATATCTCCATTTTCCACCTCATTAATCTATTGCCAAAAATAGATAAATCAAATAATGAAGTGTCCCCTTCTAGAAGCATCTCTTGTGAAATTACAAGAATGCCCTCACCGTATATACATACCTGTATTCGTACTGCAAAAATACGAATACGATGAGATAATAATAATCCAATAATATAAAACTAGAATCCGGCTTAAACCAAAGCCTACTAGTATTATCCGCCTGAACATCATCCGTGCAGCTAGTACATGTATATGATCGGAACCGAGCACGTAAAACCATACGACCTCTACATCATTTCTCCTGAACCAGGGAAAACCCTCTGTGTGGGACTCTAAAGACTCGATAGTACGCTGGCAGTGGGTTTAACCATAAGTCCGTCAGTGGCACTAGCTGTACGTAACGGCTACCCAGGTATCTGTCGATAAGAAGGACGACGAGCAAACTCATCCGAACTTCTACTAAGCCTATCCGTGACAATCTTCGCACAGTCCGGTCTGTTCATCTACGAGTATCGCATATCGGGCCTGTAGGGATTCTCTAGCACCATCCTATGTTTTGGGTTGCGTCACACATGCTATATTAAAATTTTAGGGGGTGCTAAACAATACCAACCATGAATCGAACTAGAAAATTAGGGTAACAACATATAGTATCACACACTAAGTAGTGTCTAACACTATAAGAGGTAAGTAATACAACCTTTGTAGACCTCCTCTTGTGACTCCTTGGATCGAGTAGGGTTTGAACCGGTTCGCTTGAATCCTTCCAAGTCCACGATGATCCACCACGAAGTTCCTTTGCTCAAGCTCCTAGCTTCACTTGATCTATGAAGAAGTGGAGCTAACAACCTACACTAATGGGCTAGACTAGTATAGATTGGTGATGTGGGTTTGGATCTCACTTAAAAACCTTTTCTTTTTATGTTCTTCACTCACTTTTGAAACCTTAGAGAGCTTGAAGGAGGAAGAAGAAGAAGATGGCTAAACTAATCTCAAGTAAGAATAATCATTAACATAATCCCAAGTGAATGAGAATTATGCCATGCTTAACTATGGTTACAAAATATCTAGATATTTTGAGACTTGAGGTTAAGCAAAACCATGGGCTACAAAACCATGGGCAATGAAACCATAGTATTGACTTTGGTCAACTCAAGAGAAAAGAGTTGAATAGTCAACCATGATTTTATTCTCATTTTGCTTTTCTTAAATAATCAAAATACATAAATATGTTACCATGTGAGTCTTGCATTGCCACCACCAATGTATCATCAACCATGACACATGTATGCTTGCATGTGTGCATCCATATCAACATATACATACACTCATGCATGCATCATAAAGAAATATGTTTTAATAAAAGAGCTAATGGACTTAATATTAAATCAACACTTGATTTAATAATCCGGTCATATCACATACGACCTGTCCAATAGTAAACGCCCGATTTAAAATACGGTTTCTAATACACGCATTTAATCGAGCTCCCGCGCATATCCCATATGCACCCGACATCTTTTCGCCTGAGCTAGGAGACCCCTTTGTGGGACTCTGAGGCTCGTCAATAGGCTAGCAGTAGGCAGTGATCACATCACATGCCCACAAACCGTCAGTGGCACAAGCTGTACGTAACGGCTCCCAGGTATTGAGCGATCAGAAGAAACACAAGCGAACCTGTCAAAACTCCCGTCGAGCCAACTGGCAACACTTACCGTACAGTCCGGTCTCTTCGTCAGATATGCTGCATATCAAGTCTAGGGATGGTATCGTCGACCCCATTAACCCAATAAGTTATGCCGGTATATGGCTCACAATAGATCGAGAAACTACTGATAACACTTATCTGTAAATCTCATCATCCCTGGCCAGGGACTTCCTGTTATAGCCAATCATACATAGAACAACATCAACCACCAATACCGAGAGAGACGAAACCCCTCATATCGCTCATTGCCTCCATGTGGCTCGGGACTGTACCAAAAATCTACCTTTTTGCATGACCCAGTAGAGCCGTGGTAGGGTGGAGATCAAAGTACAGTGGGAGGACACACAAGACTCTATGACGAACTCGGGTCTACAGACTAACCTGTACTAGTGTCACCTGAGAACTGCTATTCGACGATAGATATAATACCACATAGGAGTTCTCGGCGAGTCCGTTCAGTATACCCAATCTCACTGAACACCCGTATACGGTCTTTGGTGTCACCACACCAATGGATATGGGATCATCCATCGCCCATCATATGGGACAGGTAACGTATACGCTAGTCTACTCTGGAAATATCGATGCCCCGTCTCGATACACCCATGACTAGGAATATTTTAAGGATATGCTTATAAACTACACATGTCCCACTTGTATGATCGACATCATAATCTCAGTTGTCAAGCAAATTTCCCAAGGGCTTTATCAACATGTACCAAATGAATAAGAAGCATGATCAAATGAACATGTCAAGATAATGTACAACCAGATAGCATACTATCATGTCGAGCAAGAATGCCCCCTAAATACACACACATACACACACACACATACCGGTACATACACTATCATATAATGGCCTCTAGGGCATATATATATCCAACAATCTCCCACTTGCACTAAGGCCAATTATTAGCGTATCTCATACCCAACATCTCAAAAAGTCGCTCATGTTGCGGCAGAGGTAGGGCCTTGGTGAGTGGATCCGCGGTGTTATTCTTTGTATCTACTCTCCGAATCTCGATCTCACGGCGATCAAGTATCTCCCAGATCAGATGATATCGCCTAAGGATGTGTCTGGATCGCTGATGGGACCTGGGCTCTTTGGCTAACGCCATAGCCCTATTATTATCACAATACAATGGTATTGGATCAATAATGGTTGGAACTACTCCTAGCTCCGAGATGACCTTCCTCTTCCAGACGGCTTCCTTAGCAGCATCATTTGCAGCAATATACTCAGCTTCCATCGTGGAGTCTACAACGGTATTCTGTTTAGAACACTTCCAACATACCGCCCCTCCATTGAGGGTAAACACAAATCCTAAGATAGATTTGCTGTCATCCTTATCAATCTGGAAGCTCGAATCGGTAAAGGCCTCGATTTGGAGATCTTCGTTACCATACACCAAGAACATTTCTTTAGTCCTTCGCAAGTACTTAAGAATGTTCTTCATAGCTGTCCAGTGATTCTCCCCTGGGCTGGATTGATACCTGCTTAGTACACCCAGTGCATAAGCTACATCAGGGTGTGTATATAACTTTGCATGCATTATAGATCCTACAGCAGAAGCGTAGGGTATAATGCTCATGCAAGCTCTCTCTTCATCAGTCTTTGGGTAAAAGTCCTTGGAGAGAGTGACTCCATGACTAGCGGGTAAGGTATCCCCGCTTGGAGTCTTCTATACTAAACCTCTTTAGGATGGTGTTAATGTACCTGGTTTGGGACAATCCCAACAACCTTTTAGATTTATCCCTATAGATCTTCATACCCAATATGTATGAGGCATCACCCAGGTCCTTCATGGAGAACCTTTGTGATAAGAACAGTATGACCGATTGTAGCATATGAACATCGTTTCCTATCAGAAGAATGTCATCCACGTACAATACGAGGAATGCAACATTACTTCCTACTATCTTCTTATAAACACAAGGTTCATCTGGATTTTTAACGAAATCAAACTCTTTGATAACATCATCAAAACAGATGTTCTAACTCCGTGATGCCTGCTTTAATCCATAAATGGATTTAAGCAACCTAAATGCTTTTCCGCTGCTCCCACTATCAATGAGGCAACTCAGCATCACTCATCATGGATCGTACCATATCTAATAGGGTCTGATTCTGCCGCTCTGACACACCGTTGTGTTGTGGTGTGTAAGGGGGAGTGAGCTAAGAGAGAATCCCATTCTCTTTTAGGAAGTTCAAAAACTCTATACTAAGATACTCTCCACCTCGATCTGATCGAAGTATTTTGATACTCATTCCAGTTTGTTTTTCTACTTCAAGTTTGTACTCCTTGAATTTCTCGAAAGCTTCAGACTTATGCTTTAATTTTTACACATGACCGAATCTCGAGAAATAATCAGTAAAAGTTATGAGGTAAGAAAAACTGCCTCTCGCATGTGTGGACATTGACCCACATACATCACTATGTATGAGGCCCAAGAGCTCTATAGCTCTCTTCTCCGTGTCCAGTAAATGGAGTTTTAGTCATTTTCCTTTTGATACAAGACTGACAAGTCGCATAAGATTTATACTCAAAAGGATTTAAATATCCATCTTTATGAAGCTTGTTTAGTCTTGTTTCATTAATATGACCAAGTCTACAATACCAAAGAAAATGTTCATTTATATCTGAAAATTTTCTTTTATTTGTGTGTTGTATGTTGGAAACTGTGTGTTGATTTAGGACATTTATCCCGTCATTAAGTATACCAGAACCAACCAACTCTTGATTTAGTTTAATGTTCATAACATTATGCTGCAATACAAAATGATATCCTTCATTGTCTAACAAAGAAACGGATATTATATTACAAAGCATGCTTGGTACAAAATAACATGGGTTCAAAACCAATATACAACCTGATGGAAACCCTAGATGATACTCTCCCACTGAAACTGCATGTACATTCGAACCATTTTCAACTCGGAGAGTGTGATCATCGGTCTTCAAAACTCTACTATTTCTCAAGCCCTGCACAGAATTGCAGATATGAGAACCCGAACCGTTATCCAATACCCAGGAAGCAGAGTTTATAGAAAAACAGTTTTCAGTCACAAACACACCTAAAGCAGAAGCATCACCATGCTTCTTCTTGTTGAGATCAGCAATATACACGGTACAATTTCGCTTCCAATGCCTCGTCTTCTTGCAATAGAAACATTCTCTTTTTCCCGACTTGTCAACCTTGGATTTGACTCTTCCTTGTGCCTTCTTGATTCCACCTCTCGATTTGGTGGATTTCTTCTTATTCTTTCCCTTGGCCTTGACTTTTAGGATGGAAGAAGAAGATTGTCCAACAAGCAGAGAGGGAGACTTCGCCTTAAGCGTGCTCTCCACATTTCTCAACATAATGAGAAGTTCGGGTAGTGACTTCTCCATGCTATGCATGTTGAAGTTCACTATGAATGGATCAAAGGCAGAGGGAAGAGACTGTAGAACAATATCAATATACTGCTCATTCTCCATTATCCATCCGATGCCCTCAAGCTCTTCAATAAAACCTATCAACTTCAAAACGTGATCGCCTACTGGTGTGCCAGGAGCCATCTGCATCTGGAACAGCTTTCGAGACGCTTCGTATCGTAGGATACGAGGTTGCTCCCCATACATATCTTTTGTATGGAGAAAGATGGATTGAACATCCATCTGCTCGTTCTGCTTTTGATGTGTATTTTCCATCGATGCAAGCGTGAGGCATTTGGCAGTAGCACAGTCAATATCCCACGTTTTGCGGATCTTCCTATCCGCAACAGAAGATTCAGGGCCTGGGTTGGGCGGGGTTGAGGCAGTGAGGACATATGATACTTTATCATATTTGAGAGCAATGTTAATGTTCCTCAACCAGTCTTTATAATTCGGCCCATTTAGCTTATTTTTCTCTAATAGTAGCTTAAGTCCAGTCATGGTTATCTGCCATTAGGAGAGAGAAAAGAATACACTCAGCGAAATGCTCTTGCAAAGGTCAGATTGGTTATTTATCTTATCTAATCGATTTCTCGCACCGCTTTTATCAAATTTTCCTTCAAACCTTAAAAAGAAAATTTAACCAGGATTAATTACATTCTACAACTTCGCTAATCGTTCAGCCATGCCAATGTCGGTACTTTTGAGGGAGGTTCCCCGTGTTTTCGCATGAGCCTAATTAAAATAAACCTCATTTTCCCATAGGCGTAGCCCCGTCGACACCTTTCTAGACACCTAATGAGTTAGCTAATTGTAAAGTGCAAAACTCTCCTGGGAGCAACTTTTGCTCACAGTGGGATCGGGATCCTACTATCACATAGAAAGTGTCAATCTCATTGCAAATTTCAACTCTTGAAACTCCCGATATGGTTTTTACCCCTAGCATTCATGACCTTAACTATAGTCAACATATCATAAGTACTAGTCAAGTTTTTCCCGTCATTTCGTGATTAACTAGACCCACCCATATGACCCTTAACTATAGTCTACATAATCATATGAATGTCCTAACTAATCGTATCATATGCGGTGTAGGAAGACATCACTTAGCTACCGTACACTACGCCTTAACTATAGTCAAAATACACAGCACGTGTAGGGTTACTAGGCACTCTCACAAGGGTCTGCAAGGTATCAACCATGCCCGATTTAAAATTTAGACGTGCCGAACAACCCTAACCAAGATCTTTAAACTAGAGATTAGGCGAAACAAAGTATGTTAAACACTTTAACACTAAGAGTTTAGGATTACAACCTTTGTAGTCCGGTCCTTCACTTCTAAAGCTCCGTGTTGAGGTCCCTTCGCTGCGATCATCGAGTATCCGGACTCTAGAGAGGCTCCACAAAAGAAAAATGCAAGCTTGCATCCGATCTTCGATAACTAAGATGATCTACCTTGAAGTTTATTTAACACAAGCTCTCACTCACTAAATGAAGTGAACACCCTAATCTAAATGGCAAGGATAGATTAGGATGATGATGTAGGATTTATGCTCTCTTTTGTTTTCATAATCTCACACTAATCCATCACAAAACCCCAAGCTAGAAAGCCTTGCAAGGAGGAAGAAGAAGAAGACTGAATAATCCTTTTGTGATGAATATTGAAATGTTATTGTTAGTTATATGTATGCCCTAGAGGCCATTACTATACATAGGATGTATATTGTAGTGGATGCTGGGACATATATAGGGAGGACTTTCTTGCTCGACATGATAGTATGCTATCTGGTTGATCTTTACCTTAACGTGTACACTGATTGTCTCTCTGTTACATGTTGGTAAAGCCCTTAGGATCTGTACTTGACTACCTGGACTATGATGCGGATCATACTAGTGGGGACATGGTAGTCCATAAGTACATCCTTCACAGTCCCTAGTCATGGGTATATCGAGACGGGGCATCGATATACCAGAGTAGACTAGCGTATACCTTCTCGACCCATACAGATGGGCGATGGGTGATCCCATATCCATCGGTGTTTGACATCAGAGATGATATACGGGTGCTCAGTAGAGACTGGGTACACTGGACGGACTCGCCGAGAACTCCCAGATGGTATTATACCTCACGTCAGATGGCAGTTCTCTGGTGACACTGGTACAGAGTAGTCTGTTGACCCGAGATCGTCATAGAGTCTTGTGTGGTTCCCACTGTGCTTTGATTTCCATCTTACCAAGTCCAAGAGGGCGTGCAAAACGGTGGTTTTTTGGGTACAGTCCCGAGTCACATGGAGGCAATGAGCGATAGGAGGGGATTCGTCTCTCCCGGTATAGGGAGTTGATGTTGCGCTGTGTTCGATTGGCTATAACAGGAAATCCCTGGCCAGGGTTGCTGAGATTTGCTGGTAAGTGTTAACAGTAGTTTCTCGAATTGTTATAGACCTCATATCGACACGACTTATTGAGCTATTGGGGTCTGACGTTTACCACCCCTAGGCGAGATATGCGACATATCAGACGATCAGACCAGACTGTACGGTAGTGTTACTGGTTGGATTCACTGGAGTGTGAGCGGGCTTGCTCGTCGATCTTCAGATCGCTCAATACCCGGGTGGCCGTTACGTTTAGCAGACCGCTTGCGGCTTGTGGGTGCTTGATATGATCATCACCTGCTGCCGGCGTATTGACGAGTCTTTAGAGTCCTACACAGAGGTTTCCTGGCTCAAACGAAACGAAATAGGAGCGCATATGAGATATGTGCGGGACCGAGATTAATGCGTTTAAGTGATACCGTATTCCATTCTCGCGATGAATGTATCGAATGGTTGTATGTGATATAACCTAGTTATCGAATCAAGGATTGATTTGATAAGTCGATACATTGTATACTAGTCGGTTGTGTGCGACATGACCGGATCATTGAATCAAGTGTTGATTTAATGATTTAATGCATAATTATATATTTGATATATTACTTTGCATTAACTAGTATTGGTTCACTTTAAATGGATTTTCTCACTCGGTTTGTGCACATTGTATATGTGATATACTTTTGTACACATGATTGTATCATGTTTGATGATGCATGTTTACTTGGTTAAGTATAAAGAATTAAACCATGGTTAAACATATAATTAGGGTTTTATTTTCCATTACTTATTTATTCATTTATTTATTTGTTTATATATTTTGGAAAATAAATGGAAAAGAGAAAAGAATGGTGGCTTAATTTGTTGTTTAGTTGAAGCTTCATGAAGCTTTGACCTTGACCACCATTCTTATCTCATCCTTAACCCTAACCAATGATTTAACCATGGTCAATTCTCTACACATAACCATAGTTAGTATTATGATAAGTATCATATTCTTTTCTATTTTTTAAATAACTCATGATATTCTATCATCTTCTTCTTCTTCTTTACTTCAAGAAAGAAGCTTGCATCCATCAATGGTGATTGATGAATTAGAGTGAGAAATCCAATTCTAAAGTCTACCCACTTCCTATTTCTTCATCCTCAACCTCTTGCCAAGTAGTAGAGTGTGTTTCCTTCACAAGTTTTCTTGACTTGGTGAAGTTGGAGCTTGATCTAGTGATGCTTCGACGTAGATCATCTTCGGCACGTCGTCGATGACCTAGCCCGTCCATTCTCCGATGAAGCCGACGCTAGAGCCCGGGGTTCGACTAGGACAGTGAGAAGACTTCATTGTGGAGCTATGGAGGTGGAGAACCAGATCTACAAAGGTTGTATTTCCGTTCTTTTAGTTTAGATGTAAACTAGTTTCTTTTTCGCCTAGATATCTAGCCAACGATCCGTAGTTTAGGGTTTCCCGGCACCATAAAATTTGAAATTGGCATGGTTGATGCCTTGTGAGACCTCTTGAGAGTGCCTAGGAACCCTACAGTGGTATCAGAGCCTAGCTAGAGCCTTAGGCGAAGTCTAGACGGAGTTTGAAGTCCGAACGACCCGAAAACCCAAACCTAAAATAGCTCTCTGTCCTTTTTTCAAAAACTGGGATTTTTCCAAATTAAAAATTCGTAAAAAATTCAGCAGGGAATTCTAAGAATTACGGCGCAAAAATTTATTCATGAACAGTGTAAACGGCGGCGGAACCGCGGCAGAAGCCTGGCTTCTGCGGCGGTTCCGCGGCAACATGGTGACGTCATCCTCCACTTTTTGCACAGTAATTCATGTTTTCTGATGCTGAGTTTTCTGGAAATTTTTAAAATTTATTCAAGAGTTGAATTTTCTGGAGTTGTTTTGGGGATTCGGTGTTTCGATCGGGGTATCAGATTTTGTCTATGTGGCTTTCCGGATAAATTTTAGAATATGTTAAAAAGTTCGACCGGATATAAATATCCAATTTTTCCCCTGTCGGGAAATTTCCAAGTGTTGGATTTTTCCGCAGTTTAACGACGTTCTAAGTAGTGCAAGTAACGCGATGGACCCTCTAGAAGACAACAAACCTTAACTCGATTATGTGACCGTCTTGAACTGCCCTTTGAACCTTCGGGTTTGGGGCAGTACGGCGTGCCACATATGAGGCGTTGGCTTGACCCTTCTACGGCTGGACCGTTGGTACTAAGGCACGAACTGAATGTTGTTAGACTTATTTCATGTGTTGATCTGTATCGGGAAAACTTGGGTGTTTGACTGTTCGATCGAAAAGTTTAACATTTTCTGTTTATCTGGAATGGGATACAATAATTGGAATTCACAATAAGTTATGAGATAACTGAATGAATGTTATAAACATAGCAGTTTAGTCTCACTTGATCGGTTGCCACGGAATTTTGATGTGATCAAAAGTCCGTCGCAATCACATAGCGTACGCGGATACTCGCCGGGTAAACTTAATAGACAGCCTCACTCCATTGCCCCGACCAAGTGACTGTAGGAGAACCCCGTCGCCGAAAGCATCCGTCCGGGTGCTCGCGGCAGCGGTGTTCCGCCTTGGTGCACTTCGTCGCCGGTATCGGGGGTGCGGCCGTCTACTGAAGTTTGCGACGAGCATTCGATCAGGATGTCGGGAATCTTGTTGAATTGCCCGACTTGATATTGAAAAGAGTTTTCGATAATGAGACTAAAATGCGGGGTTTTTAATTGTTAGGCATGTGATGTCTAAGGAATTCATTTGATTAGGCATGCGATGTCTAAGCAGGTTGCGGATTCCAACTGTTGTAGTTTTACACTTTCTTTTCTGTGACCGTAAATGTAATATGTGATATCGCCGGTTTCGTTGCTATATGTCAACGACAATTGGGATGCGCATATTTACTTACGTTGATGACATGTGATGTTATGTGTTACTGGATATGTTATATTGGATCGTCGTGTTTGAATAGCCGGGGGTTTTTATGTGAGATGAGTGTTTTTCATTTTCATTCATGTAAAAACTTGTATGTAATATTCTTTTATTGGGGCACTTCCAGGTTGCGGAAGATGTCACCGTTTGTATATTATTTACTTTTCCTCACTAGGATAGACCCAAGGAGGGGAGCACAAGTAACCGGGTTCTGGAGTCCAGTGGGAGACCAACTCGAGGAGTCGAGTCCGGGTCTCCTAACTCTAGATTTGGTAGGGTTGCTTGCCGCTCTCGTAGGGGTCTAGGGGTGTGGGTTTGGCTATTCATCACGACCGTGGAATCCGTGTTTTATACTGGCTCGTATTGAAAACACGGACGTCCTAGTATATCCAATATTTCATATGTTTCTTCTGCTGCGATATCTGTGATGTGATCATGTGATGTTCTGTGATAAATACAGTATATAGTATATATGATATATTATATAGGCGTTACTTATGTTTTACACCCGCGCTAGCCCTGCCCCGCTCTGCCGTTAGTTACCTAACCTAACGGTGCACGAGGGGACATCGAGGCGAATGCGGATGGCATAAGTGTACGTCGTATTTATCTGTGATGTTTAGGTAATTTAAATGATGGGACTTCATTAATATGATTAATGAAATAAAAGAAACCTAAGATGTTTTAGAATCGAATTTCAAATAAAACAGGTAGCTACAGTTCTTGCTTTGCACAGAGGTATATGTGATATATCCTGCACCTTATTCGATGAGGAAAGGACCGAGATCCCTTCATCGGGAGTGACTCCTTTAGCAATAACTGGCAGATGCTACACACTCGGTTTGTCTTTTGATTGCTTTTAAGTATTTTTGCTTTGCACAGTGATATATATGATATATCCCGCACCTCATTCGACGAGGAAAGGACCGACGATCCCTTCACCGGGAGTGACTCCTTTAGCAAAACTAGAAAAGCCTCAAAAACACTCCATTTCAAAATTCATTCGATCCTACAACGATATCAAGTTCATTACGCAAAAGGTTTTTAGAAAAACCTGTCGTAGCCCTCCGTCATTTTAGATAAGTACTGGTTAGTATTCGTGCTACGTTTGTTGACTATGTTAAGGCGTAGTGTGCGGTAGCTAATTAGTGCTTATCTGCATAAGCATATGATGTGATTGGATTAGGGTAGTTGTGCGACTTTGTTGACTATGTTAAGGGTCGTGCGGGTGGGTTTAATTCAATCGGGAAATGACGGGTTGAACTTGACTAGCACTTATGATTTGTTGACTATGTTAAGGTCATATAGCTGCTAGGGGCAAAATATTATCGGGAATTTCAAGTGTTGAAATTTGCAATGAGATTGCATACCTTCTATGAGATAGTTGGATCCCGATACCCGCTGCGAGTAAGAGTTACTCCTGGGAGAGTTTTATACATTACAATTAGCCGATCAAGTAGGTGTCTAGAATGGTGTCAACGGGGTTACGCCTCTGGGAAAACGAGGTTTACATTAATAAGGTTCGTGCGAAAGCACGGGGGACCTCCCTCAAAGTACCGACACTGGCCTGGCTGAAAGATTGGCGAACTTGTAGTGTGTAATTAATCCCGGCTAGTCTTTCCTTTTCGGGTTTGAAGGAAGATTTGATAAAAAGCAGTGGGAGCCATCCTGATTAGATAAAATAATAACCAATCTTTTCTTGCAAGAGCGCACGCTGAGTGTTTTCTTCTCTCTCTCTCCAGGTAGCGACCATATCACGCCTTAATCAAGATAATAATACGGATTATTGACCGAACCCGCTTGTTATACTGAGCTGGGGAACGTTGGTCCCGCTCCAACTTATAATTGTTATAAGACAGAGCAGGAAATTGGGGAATACCAGATTTCCCGTACAGCCCAAACGAAGAGAGTGCATGCTGATGCATCATCTTCGGGTGTGTTCACTACAAAGAACTGTTTCTCTGTATCCTCTACGTCCTGGGTATGTGATACCAGATCAGGATCCCAGATATGTAATCTTTTACATAGGGCTACAGATAGGTAGAGAACTGAGAACGGGTGATAAGTTTCATGAGGCAGAAAACGGGGCAAGAGTTGCAGCCAAGTCTGTTGGTCACTGTCACCCTGTATTACAATACATTGATTCTGAACGAATGTTATTAGATACCGAACCTGATATACAAAATCATATCTATCTCTTTATTAGTAAAGAAACGGTAAAATTTTGTATTGTTGGATAATGTTTTGAACATTTCCTATATCAAAAGTTGATCGGTTCAGGCACGTTATCTAAAAGCGTTGATGTTCTAAATCAAACTACAGTTCTTAGTATACGGAACACACACAAGAGGAAGAGTTCAGAAATGAACGAATTCTTCTTGAGGTATTGTAGACTAGGTCATATCAATGCGACGCGACAAGCTAAGTTCCACATAGATGCATATTTAAATCTGTTTGAATTTACATCTTATGAAACTTGCAAGTCATGTCACAAAGATAAGATGACCATAGCTCCGTTTACTGAAAACAGAGAAAGAGTTAGTGAACTCTTGGGATGATACATGTTGATGTATAAAGGTCCCCTGTCTACACATGCCAAGACCGGTTCTTTGTACTTCATTACATTCTCTGATAATCTCTCAAGATTCAGACATATGTTCCTGTTGAAACACAAGTCCGAACCTTTTGAGATATTCACAGAATATGATTTAGAAGTAGAGAACCAAAACACGGGTATAAGTATTATGTCCTTTGATGTGATGGAGGAGGAGAATACTTGAGCACGAAAATCCTGGATTATTCCAAAGGAGAATGAGATTCTCTCTCAGCATTACTCCCCCGTATACACCATAGCACGATGGTATATCGGGGCGGAGCTATCTCACCCTATATGATAAGGTGTGCTCTATGATGAGTACTACTGAGTTACCTATTTCCTTTTGGGTGTTATGCGCTTGAGAAGCTGCATACTTATTGAATACGGTTCCAATCAAATCAAGTTGCCTACCACTTCATATGTGATATGGAAAGGGTAGAGCCCATGTCTTAAGCTAGTTAAGATTTGGGGTTGTCCGGCCTATGTCTAAAAGCAAAATCCGGACAAGCTCGAGGCAAAGTCTGTAATGTAGAACTGGAAAGGTTCCAGCTATACAAACTGCAGCTGATGATTTGAAAGAACCAAAGGATTCAATAGTTACCAACGAACCTCAGCCTCTCCGCCGATCTAGTAGGGTTCCTCACCCACCTGAGAGATACTTCTGTTTCTCTATAACAGTGGGAGCGAGGATTGCATCATGAGATGATGACCCAACTAGCTTCGAGCTGGCCATCAGGAGTAAGACTCTATAAGAATGGCTGGATGCTTAGTGATCTGAGATGGAATCCTTGTACACCAACAAAGTATGGACTTTGGCTGCTATATCTGAAGGGTTAAATCCCCATCAGGAGCAAGTATATCTTGAGAAGATTACTTGGTGTAGATGGAAAGGTTGAGACTTTCAAAGCTAGACTTGTTAAAGTTTTTCGTCATAGACCAGGCGTGGATTATGATGAAACCTTTTTCAAGTAACCAAGCTTAAGTCCATCCAGATCCTACTTGCCATGGCTACATACCATGACTACGATATCTGGTGGTTGGGTGTCATGACAGCTTTTCTAAATGATGTTTTAGAAGAGAGCGTCTATAAGTACACAGCCAGAGGGCCTCGTAGACAGTGGGAGCAGCGGAAACGTGTGCAAGATGCTTTATAGGATAAAGCAGGCATCGCGGAGTTGGAACATCTGTTTTGATGAATTAGTCAAAGAGTTTGACATCATCAAAATGGTAGATGAACCTTGTATAAACCAAAAGGTAGTAGGGAGTATGGTGACGATCCTCGTAGAGTACGTGGATGACATACTCTTGATAGGGAAGGAGTTTCCTATGCTACGCTCGATCAATCTCCGCTTATCACAATGATTCTCCATATAGGATCAAAATGATACCTCCTAAATCCTGAGTTTTAGATCTATGAGATAGATTTAATTGGATGTTAGGATTCTCACTAGTTGTAGTGAGACGGTATCAACCGATCCTGGGGAGAATCACTGGAAGGGTTCCAGGGTGATAAAGACGACTGAATGTCAGTCACAGGCATTGTCTTTACCCTCAGTGGAGGGACAGTATGTTGGAAGAGTTCCAAGCTAGATACCGTGGCATACTAGAAGATAAAGGCAGGATACATCGCTACTTAAGATGCTACCAAGGAGGATGTTTGGGTGTATATTGGTTCATGAGATGAACTACGTTCCAACCATTGTGAGACAATGGAGTTGTGGCTTATGCCAAGGAACGTCCGTCCCATCAGTGATCCAGACATATTCTAAGGCAGTGTCACCTGATCATGGAGATGGTTGATCTCCAGGGAGATCGAGGTTAGGAGAGTAGACTCAGAGGACAACACAGCGGATCCACTCACAAAGGCCTGTTCCCAGAGAGAGACTTTTATGGGATGGTTGAGTATGAGATACTACAACCACTGCTACAGATGGCCCTAGTGCAAGTGGGAGATTGTTAGTTATATGTATGCCCTAGAGGCCATTACTATACATAGGATGTATATCGTAGTGGATGCTGGGACATATATAGGGAGGACTTTCTTGCTCGACATGATAGTATGCTATCTGGTTGATCTTTACCTTAACGTGTACACTGATTGTCTCTCTGTTACATGTTGGTAAAGCTCTTAGGATCTGTACTTGACTACCTGGACTATGATGCGGATCATACTAGTGGGGACATGGTAGTCCATAAGTACATCCTTCACAGTCCCTAGTCATGGGTATATCGAGACGGGGCATCGATATACCAGAGTAGACTAGCGTATACCTTCTCGACCCATACAGATGGGCGATGGATGATCCCATATCCATCGGTGTTTGACATCAGAGATGATATACGGGTGCTCAGTAGAGACTGGGTACACTGGACGGACTCGCCGAGAACTCCCAGATGGTATTATACCTCACGTCAGATGGCAGTTCTCTGGTGACACTGGTACAGAGTAGTCTGTTGACCCGAGATCGTCATAGAGTCTTGTGTGGTTCCCACTGTGCTTTGATTTCCATCTTACCACGTCCAAGAGGGCGTGCAAAACGGTAGTTTTTGGGTACAGTCCCGAGTCACATGGAGGCAATGAGCGATAGGAGGGGATTCGTCTCTCCCGGTATAGGGAGTTGATGTTGCGCTGTGTTCGATTGGCTATAACAGGAAATCCCTGGCCAGGGTTGCTGAGATTTGCTGGTAAGTGTTACCAGTAGTTTCTCGAATTGTTATAGACCTCATATCGACACGACTTATTGAGCTATTGGGGTCTGACGTTTACCACCCCTAGGCGAGATATGCGACATATCAGACGATCAGACCGGACTGTACGGTAGTGTTACTGGTTGGATTCACTGGAGTGTGAGCGGGCTTGCTCGTCGATCTTCAGATCGCTCAATACCCGGGTGGCCGTTACGTTTAGCAGACCGCTTGCGGCTTGTGGGTGCTTGTTATGATCATCACCTGCTGCCGGCGTATTGACGAGTCTTTAGAGTCCTACACAGAGGTTTCCTGGCTCAAGCGAAACGAAATAGGAGCGCATATGTGATATGTGCGGGACCGAGAATAATGCGTGTATGTGATACCGTATTCCATTCCCGCGATGAATGTATCGAATGGTTGTATGTGATATAACCTAGTTATCGAATCAAGGATTGATTTGATAAGTCGATACATTGTATACTAGTCGGTTGTGTGCGACATGACCGGATCATTGAATCAAGTGTTGATTTAATGATTTAATGCATAATTATATATTTGATATATTACTTTGCATTAACTAGTATTGGTTCACTTTAAATGGATTTTCTCACTCGGTTTGTGCACATTGTATATGTGATATACTTTTATACACATGAATGTATCATGTTTGATGATGCATGTTTACTTGGTTAAGTATAAAGAATTAAACCATGGTTAAACATATAATTAGGGTTTTATTTTCCATTACTTATTTATTCATTTATTTATTTGTTTATATATTTTGGAAAATAAATGGAAAAGAGAAAAGAATGGTGGCTTAATTTGTTGTTTAGTTGAAACTTCATGAAGCTTTGACCTTGACCACCATTCTTATCTCATCCTTAACCCTAACCAATGATTTAACCATGGTCAATTCTCTACACATAACCATAGTTAGTATTATGATAAGTATCATATTCTTTTCTATTTTTTAAATAACTCATGATATTCTATCATCTTCTTCTTCTTCTTTACTTCAAGAAAGAAGCTTGCATCCATCAATGGTGATTGATGAATTAGAGTGAGAAATCCAATTCTAAAGTCTACCCACTTCCTATTTCATCATCCTCTACCTCTTGCCAAGTAGTAGAGTGTGTTTCCTTCACAAGTTTTCTTGACTTGGTGAAGTTGGAGCTTGATCTAGTGATGCTTCGACGTAGATCATCTTCGGCACGTCGTCGATGACCTAGCCCGTCCATTCTCCGATGAAGCCGACGCTAGAGCTCGGGGTTCGACTAGGACAGCGAGAAGACTTCATTGCGGAGCTATGGAGGTGGAGAACCGGATCTGCAAAGGTTGTATTTCCGTTCTTTTAGTTTAGATGTAAACTAGTTTCTTTTTCGCCTAGATATCTAGCCAACGATCCGTAGTTTAGGGTTTCCCGGCACCATAAAATTTGAAATTGGCATGGTTGATGCCTTGTGAGACCTCTTGAGAGTGCCTAGGAACCCTACAATTATGATAACTACAAATGCAACCATGGTTGACCAAAGAAAAGGCTAACCAATGTAGAGAGTTAACTACGGTTAAAGGGTGTGGGTTGGGTTAGGAAATATCTCACAAAATATCAACCATAATATCTTTGCAAGAAACATAGTAAAAGCTTCTAGAAGCTTCTAGAAAAGTTTAACCCAAATCAAACCATAACCATGATTAATCTCCACTAACCATGTTGCATTAGTAATCATAACTTGTTACAATATTATATATCACATATATAATATATTTTTGTAACAAAAGAAAATAATACAATTAACATATATCGCATATATATCAATGTATTACCCGAGTGAGAAAATGAATCTTTTAGTGAGCTTATATTAGTTAATGTAATTTAATATATCAAATATATAATTATACATTAAATTATCAAATCAACACTTGATCCGATAATCCGTCTATTTCACAAATAACCGACTAATATTATCTGTATCAGTTCATCGAATCAACACTTGATCCGATGACCCTGCTATATCTCATATACCAGGCCGATATCTCATATCGCGAGAATCTAATACGGTATCGCATACACGTATTATTATTGGTCCCGCAAATATCATATATGTGCTCCTACTCCGTTTTTCCTGAGCGAGGAAACCTCTGTGTAGGACTCTAAAGAATTGTCAATACGCCGGCAGTAGGTGATGGTCATATCAAACACCCACAAGCTGCAAGGAGTCAGCTAAACGTAACAGCTACCCAGGTATTGAGCGATCAGAAGATCAACAAGCAAGCCTGTACATTCTCCTATGAATCCAATCAGCAACACTCCCGTATAGTCCGGTCTCTTCGTCTAATATGTCGCATATCTCGCCTAGGGGTGGTAAACGTCAGAACCCAGTAGCATGATAAGTCGTGTCGATATGAGGTCTATAACAGTTCGAGAAACTACTGATAACACTTACCATTAAACCTCAGCAAACCTGGCCAGGGATTTCCAGTTATAGCCAATCAAACACAGCGCAACATCAACTCCCTATACCGGGAGAGGCGAATCCCCTCCTATCGCTCATTGCCTCCATGTGATTCGGGACTGTACCCAAAAGCCACCTTTTTGCACGCCCACTTGGACGTGGTATGATGGAAATCAAAGCACAGTGGGAATTACACAAGACTCTATGACGATCTCGGGTCTACAGACTAACCTGTACCAGTGTCACCAGAGAACTGCTATCTAACGTTAGGTATAATACCATCTGGGAGTTCTCGGCGAGTCCGTCCAGTGTACCCAGTCTCCACCGAGCACCCGTATACCTTCTCTGATGTCAAACACCAATGGATATGGGATCATCCATCGCCCATCATATGGGTCAAGAAGCGCATACGCTAGTCTACTCTGGAGTATCGATGCCCTGTCTCGGTACTCCCACGACTAGGAACATTTGAAGGATGTACTTGGCGACTAAACTGTCCCCATTAGTATGATCTGCATCATAGTCCTGGTAGTCAAGTACTTATCCTAAGGGCTTTATCAACATGTAACATAGAGACAATCAGAGTACATGTTAAGATAAAGAGTAACCAGATAGCATACTATGATGTCGAGCAAGAAAGTCCTCCCTATATATGTCCAAGCATCCACTACAATATATATCGTATGTACAGTAATGGCCTCTAGGGCATACATATAACAAACAACACGAATACTAAGTACTCTACTTCCTAAAATTACGGAGGGCTGCGAATAGTTTTTACGAAAACCTTTAACGCTTTGTACTTGATATCGTTGTAGAATCCAATGGTTTTAAAAGGAGTGGCATAAGCTCCGCAATTTGAAAACTTGCTTTTTCATAAAAAGCCGAGTAGATTTCAAATCTGATTCTACAACATCTTTTAGGTTCATTTTTCTTTTTGTTTACATTAATCTCATTAATGTAGTCCCATCATTTAAGTCCTTAAGCCATTACAGAATAGAAACGAAAATAGAACGTACGCTTATGCCATTCGCATTCACTACAATGTCCCGTTATGTACCGTTAGGTTACTTAACTAACGGCATAGCGGGGCGGGACTAGCCTGGATGCAAAATATAAGCAACGTTTATTATATATCATATATATAATACACCATTCGTCTCAACATATAATGTGATCACATCACAGAATATCAACAGCAGAAGCACATATATGAAAATATATGATATACGAGGAGGTCCGTATGTTGTATTTAGCCAACAATACAAAATACGGATTCCACGGTTGAAATGAATAGCCAAGCCCACACCCTTAGACCCCTATGAGAGCGGCAAGTGACCCTACCAATTCTAGAGTTTAGGAGACCCGGTCTCGACTCCTCGAGATGGCCTCCCACTGAACCCTAGAACCCGGTCACTTATGCTCCCCTCCTTGGGTCTATCCTAATGCGGAAAAGTAAATAATATACAACAATGGTGACATCATCCTCAATCCGGAAGTGCCCCAATAAAAGAATATTACATACAATTAATTTTACATGAATGAAAAGAAAAACTCTCATCTCACATAAAAAACCCCGGCAATTCATTCACGATCCTGTACATCATATTTCAGCAACACATAATATCACATATCATCAACGTAAGTAAGTATGCGTACTCCAATTGTCGTTGATGTATAGCAACGAAACCGGCGATACACCACATACTACACTTACGGTCGCAGAAAAGAAAATGAAAAACAACAACAATTGGAATCAACACTGCCTTTACACATCATAAACCCGAAATATCACATATTCTAGATTTCATGCTTAACGATGCTAATCTTATATTTGGGTCTCAATCATGAAAACACCTTTTCAAAAGAAGTCGGGTAATCCAACAAGATTCTTGATTCTACCGAGGCCAAAATATTAGATTTACACACAACTAATTACTTTTCACAAAACTAATTAGTGTGGATTCCAATTATTGTATCACATTTACAAATACTAGGCGATGTTAAACCATTCGATTGATTAATCGATTACCCAAAAATTCACAGAGAAGCTCAACACTTGAGCAGTATTAAAAATTCCAAGAAGCATGCCCTAGTATCTATGGACCAACCGTAGAAAGGCCGACCCGTGCCTCACAAATGGTGCCGCGGAACCATGAATCGAACTAGAATATAGCATGTGTGATGCAACCCAAAACATATGATGGTGTTAGAGAATCCCTACATGGATCGAACTAGAAAATTAGGGTAACAACATATAGTATCACATACTAAGTAGTGTCTAACACTAAGAGGTAAGTAATACAACCTTTGTAGACCTCCTATTGTGATTCTTTGGATCGAGTAGGATTTGAACCGGTTCGCTTGAATTCTTCCAAGTCCACGATGATCCACCATGAAGTCCCTTTGCTCAAGCTCCTAGCTTCACTTGATCTATGAAGAAGTGGAGCTAACAACCTACACTAATGGGCTAGACTAGTATAGATTGGTAATGCGGATTTGGATGTCACTTAAAACCTTTTCTTTTTATGTTCTTCACTCACTTTTGAAACCCTAGAGAGCTTGAAGGAGGAAGAAGAAGATGATGGCTAAACTTAACTCAAGTGAGAATAATCATTAACATAATCCCAAGTGAATGAGAATTATGCCATGCTTAACTATGGTTACAAAATATCTAGATATTTTGAGACTTGAGGTTAAGCAAAACCATGGGTAATGAAACCATGGTATTGACTTTGGTCAACTCAAGAGAAAAGAGTTGAATAGTCAACCATGATTTTATTCCCGTTTTGCTTTTCTCAAATAATCAAAATACATAAATATGTTACCATATGAGTCTTGCATTGCCACCACCAATGTATCATTAACCATGACACATGTATGCTTTTATGTGTGCATCCATATCAACATATACATACACTTATGCATGTGTCATAAAGAAATAAGTTTTAATAAATGAGCTAATGGACTTAATATTAAATCAACACTTGATTTAATAACCCGGTCATATCATATATGACCCATTCAATAGTAAACGCCCGATTAAAATACGGTATCTAATACACGCATTTAATCGAGCTCCCACGCATATCCCTTATGCACCCCACATCTTTTCGCCTGAGCTAGGAGACCCCTTTGTGGGTCAATACGCTAGCAGTAGGCAATGATCACATCACATGCCCATAAACCGTCAGTGGCACAAGCTGTACGTAACGGCTTCCAGTGAATGAGCGATCAGAAGAAACACAAGCGAACCTGTCAAAACTCCCGTCGAGCTAACTGGAAACACTTACCGTACAGTCCGGTCTCTTCGTCAGATGTGCTGCATATCAAGTCTGGGGATAGTATCATCAACCCCATTAACCCAATAAGTTCTGCCGGTATATGGCTCATAACAGATCGAGAAACTACTGATAACACTTATCAGTAAATCTCATCAGCCCTGGTTAGGGACTTCCTATTATAGCCAATCGTACATAGCGCAACATCAACCCCTAATACCGGGAGAGACGAAACCCCTCTTATCGCTCATTGCCTCCATGTGCCTCGGGACTATACCCAAAATCCACCTGTTTGCACGACCCAGTAGAGTCGTGGTAGGGTGGAGATCAAAGCACAGTGAGAGGACACACAAGACTCTATGACGATCTCGGGTCTACAGACTAACCTGTACCAGTTTCACCTGAGAACTACTATCTGACGATAGATATAATACCATATAGGAGTTCTCGGTGAGTCCGTTCAGTGTACCCAGTCTCACTGAGCACCCGTATACGGTCTTTGGTGTCACCACACCAATGGATATGGGATCATCCATCGCCCATCATATGGGACAAGTAACGTATACGCTAGTCTACTCTGGAAATATTTATGCCCCGTCTCGATACACCCATGACTAGGAACATTTTAAGGATATTCTTATAAGCTACACATGTCCCACTAGTATGATCCGCATCATAATCTCAGTAGTCAAGCAAAAATCCTAAGGGCTTTATCAACATGTACCAAATGAATAAGAAGCATGATCAAATGAACATGTCATGATAAAGTACAACCAGATAGCATACTATCATGTCGAGCAAGAATGTCCCCTGAATATATATATATATATATATATATATATATATATATATATATAGACACACACATACCGGTATATACACTATCATATAATGGCCTCTAGGGTATACATATAACCAACAATCTCCCACTTGCACTAAGGCCAATTATTGGCGTATCTCATACCCAATGTTAGTTATATGTATGCCCTAGAGGCCATTACTGTACATAGGATGTATATTGTAGTGGATGCTGGGACATATATAGGGAGGACTTTCTTGCTCGACATGATAGTATGCTATCTGGTTGCTCTTTACCTTAACGTGTATACTGATTGTCTCTTTGTTACATGTTGGTAAATCCCTTAGGATGTGTACCTGACTACCTGGACTATGATGCGGATCATACTAGTGGGGACATGGTAGTCCATAAGTACATCCTTCAAAGTCCCTAGTCGTGGGTGTATCGAGACGGGGCATCGATATACCAGAGTAGACTAGCGTATACCTTCTCGACCCATACAGATGGGCGATGGATGATCCCATATCCATTGGTGTTTGACATCGGAGATGATATACGGGTGCTCAGTGGAGACTGGGTACACTGGACAGACTCGCCGAGAACTCCCAGATGGTATTATACCTCACGTCAGATGGCAGTTCTCTGGTGACACTGGTACAGAGTAGTCTGTTGATCCGAGATCGTCATAGAGTCTTGTGTGGTTCCCACTGTGCTTTGATTTCCATCTTACCACGTCCAAGAGGGCGTGCAAAATGGTGGTTTTTGGGTACAGTCCCAAATCACATGGAGGCAATGAGCGATAGGAGGGGATTCGTCTCTCCCGGTATAGGGAGTTGATGTTGCGCTGTGTTCGATTGGCTATAACAGGAAATCCCTGGCCAGGGTTGCTGAGATTTACTGGTAAGTGTTACCAGTAGTTTCTCGAATTGTTGTAGACCTCATATCGACACGACTTATTGAGCTATTGGGGTCTGACGTTTACCACCCCTAGGCGTGATATGCGACATATCAGACGATCAGACCGGACTGTACGGTAGTGTTACTGGTCGGATTCGTAGGAGTGTGAGCGGGCTTGCTCGTCGATCTTCTGATCGCTCAACACCTGGGTGGCCGTTACGTTTAGCAGACCGCTTGCGGCTTGTGGATGTTTGATATGATCATCATCCGCTGTCGGCGTATTGACGAGTCTTTAGAGTCCTACACAGAGGTTTCCTGGCTCAAGCGAAACGAAATAGGAGCGCATATGAGATATGTGCGGGACCGAGAATAATACCAGTATGTGATACTGTATTCGATTCTCGCGATGTGACATTGATCGGTTATATGCGATATAGCCGGGTTATCGGATCAAGTGTTGATTCGATAAGTTGTTACTAATGATATTAGTCGGTTATATGCGATATGACCGGATCGTTAAATCAAGTGTTGATTTAATGATTTAATGCATAATTATATATTTGATATACTACTTTGCATTAACTAGTATCGGTTCACTTTAAATGGATTTTCTCGCTCGAGTGTGCACATTGTATATTCGATATAGTTTTGTGCACTTGCTTGTATCATGTTTGATGATACATGCCTTATGGTTAAGTGTAAAGAATTAAACTATAGTTAAGTGGGTGATTAGGGTTTTTGATTTCATTTTATTCATTTATCTTTTTGGAAAAAGAAAAGGCAAAATGAGGAAAATGGTTGCTTTCTTTTGTTCATTCATGAACCTTCATGAAGACTTTGACTTTATGACCATTTTGTCTCATGCTTAACCCTAACCACTCACTTAAACCTTAGTTAACTCTCTACATCTAACCATGGTTCAAAATATGATAAGGATTGATTTTTCTTTTCTATTCTAATATTCTTATCATAATATTTGAGCTTCTTCTTCTTCTTCCTTCAAGTGAAGAAAAGCTTGACCATCAATGGCAACTTGATGAAATGAGTGAGAAATCCAATTCTAAAGTCTACCCACTTCCTATTTCTTCATCCTCTACCTCTTGCCAAGTAGTAGAGTGTGTTTTCTTCACAAGTTTCATGACTTGGTGAAGTGAGAGCTTGATCTTGCGATGCTTCGACGTAGATCATCTTCGGCATGGACATCGATGACCTAGCCCGTCCATTCTCCGATGAAGCCGACGCTAGAGCCCGGGATCCGTCTTGGACAGCGAGGAGACTTCATTGCGGAGCCGTGGACGTGGAGCACCGGATCTACAAAGGTTGTATATCCGTATTCTCATAGTTAAATGCTAACTAGTTAGCTTTTTCGCCTAGTTTTCTAGCAAACGATCCGTAGTCGGGTCTCTCGGCACCTAGATTTTTTGAAATTGGCATGTTCGATGCCTTGTGAGACCTCACTAGAGTGCCTAGGAACCCTACAGCGATCGGTAGACGAAGTTAGAGATCCGATCGAACCGCGAAACCTCAAGCAAAATCGCTCTCTGTACATTTTTCAAAACTGTTGAATTTTGTGAATTAAAAATATGAAGAAAAATAAGCAGGAAAAACTAAGAATTACTGTGAAATTTGGTCGACTAATTCAATAATTGGAGCGCGGAACCGCGGCCAAAACAGGTGTTTGGCGGCGCTTCCGCGGCCCAAATTTCGACTTAGTCCCTCAAATTTCATATATTTATTCTTATGTCCTTTCTTGGCAATTTTTGATGTTAATTTTTTAATTCCACTCTGGTGTTGAGTTTTCTAGGGTTTTATTGGGGATTCGTTAATTTGATCGGATAATTTAACTTTGTTTATGTTTTTCCGGATATTTTAGAAACTATTAAAATGTTCGACCGGATATAAATACCCAATTTTTCCCCTGCCGGAAAATTTCCAAGTGTTGGATTTTTCCGTGGTTTAAAGACGTTCTAAGTAGTGCAAGTAACGCGATGGACCCTCTAGAAGACAACAAACCTTAACTCGATTATGTGACCGTCTTGAACTACCCTTTGAACCTTCGGGTTTGGGGCAGTACGGCGTGCCACATGTGAGGCGTTGGCTTGACCCTTCTACGGCTGGACCGTTGGTACTGAGGCACGAACTGAATGTTTTTAGACTTGTTTCATGTGTTGATCTGTATCGGGAAAACTTGGGTGTTCGATTGTTCGATCGGAAAGTTTGACATTTTCTATTTATCCGGAATGGGATACAATAATTGGAATTCACAAGAAGTTATGAGATAACTGAATGAATGTTATAAACGTAGCAGTTTAGTCTCACTTGATCGGTTACCACGGAATTTTGATGTGATCAAAAGTCCATCGCGATCACGTAGCGTACGCGGATACTCGCCGGGTAAACTTAATAGACAGCCTCGCTCCATTTCCCCGACCAAGTGACTGTAGGAGAACCCCGTCGCCGAAAGCATCCGTTCGGGTGCTCGCGGCAGCGGTGTTCCGCCTTGGTGCACTTCGTCGACGGCATCGGGGGTGCGGCCGCCTACTAAAGTTTGCGACGAGCATTCGATCAGTATTTCGGGAATCTTGTTGAATAGCCCGACTTGATATTGAAAAGAGTTTTCAATATAGAGACTAAAATGCGGGGTTTATAATTGTTAGGCATGCGATGTCTAAGGAATTCATTTGGTCAGGCATGCGATGTCTTAGGAGGTTGCGGATTCCAACTGTTGTAGTTTTACACTTTCTTTTCTGTGACCGTAAGTGTAACATGTGATATCGCCGGTTTCGTTGCTATATGTCAACGACAATTGGGATGCACATATTTACTTACGTTGATGACATGTGATGTTATGTGTTGCTGGATATGTTGTATTGGATCGTCGTGTTTGAATAGCCGGGGGTTTTTATGTGAGATGAGTGTTTTTCATTTTAATTCATGTAAAAACTTGTATGTAATATTCTTTTATTGGGGCACTTCCAGGTTGCGGAAGTTGTCACTGTTTGTATATTATTTACTTTTCCGCACTAGGATAGACCCAAGGAGGGGAGCACAAGTAACCGGGTTCTGGGGTCCAGTGGGAGACCAACTCGAGGAGTCGAATCCAGGTCTCCTAACTCCAGAATTGGTAGGGTTGCTTGCCGCTCTCGTAGGGGTCTTGGGGTGTGGGTTTGGCTATTCATCACGACCGTGGAATCCGTGTTTTATACTGGCTCGTATTGAAAACACGGACGTCCTAGTATATCCAATATTTCATATGATTCTTCTGCTGCGATATCTGTGATGTGATCATGTGATGTTATGTGATAGATACAGTATATAGTATATATGATATATTATATAGGCGTTACTTATGTTTTACACCCGCGCTAGCCCTGCCCCGCTCTGCTGTTAGTTACCTAACCTAACGGTACACGAGGGGACATCGAGGCGAATGCGGATGGCATAAGTGTACGTCGTATTTATCTGTGATGTTTAGGTACTTAAATGATGGGACTTCATTAATGAGATTAATGAAATAAAATAAACCTAAGATGTTGTAGAATTGAATTTCAAAATAAAACAGGTAGCTACAGTTCTTGCTTTGCACAGAGGTATATGTGATATATCCTGCACCTTATTCGATGAGGAAAGGACCGAGATCCCTTCACCAGGAGTGACTCCTTTAGCAATAACTGGCAGATGCTACACACTCGGTTTGTCTTTTGATTGCTTTTAAGTGTTTTTGCTTTGCACAGTGATATATACGATATATCCCGCACCTCATTCGACGAGGAAAGGACCGACGATCCCTTCACCGGGACTGACTCCTTTAGCAAAACTAGAAAAGCCTCAAAAACACTCCATTTCAAAATTCATTTGATTCTACAACGATATCAAGTTCATTACGCAATAGGTTTTCAGAAAAACCTGTCGTAGCCCTCCGACATTTCAGATAAGTTGTATATAGTATTCGTGCTGCATTTGTTGGCTTTCGTCAAGGTGCAGTGTGCGGTAGCTATATGCTGCTTATCTGGAGCATACGATGCGATTGGATTAGGGTAGTCGTGCGGCTTTGTTGGCTTTCGTCAAGGGTCGTGCGGGTGGGTTTAATTCAATCAAGAAATGTACGGGTTGAACTTGACTAGCAGGCTATGGTTTGTTGGCTTTCGTCAAGGTCATAGCACGTTAGGGGCAAAATATTATCGGGAATTTCAAGTGTTGAAATTTGCAATGAGATTGCATACCTTCTATGAGATAGTTGGATCCCGATACCCGCTGCGAGTAAGAGTTACTCCTGGGAGAGTTTTATACATTACAATTAGCCGATCAAGTAGGTGTCTAGAAAGGTGTCAACGGGGTTATGCCTCTGGGAAAACGAGGTTTACATTAATTAGGTTCGTGCGAAAGCACGGGGGACCTCCCTCAAAGTACCGACACTGGCCTGGCTGAAAGATTGGCGAACTTGTAGTGTGTAATTAATCCCGGCTAGTCTTTCCTTTTAGGGTTTGAAGGAAGATTTGATAAAAAGCAGTGGGAGCCATCCTGATTAGATAAAATAAAAACCAATCTATTCTTGCCGGAGCGCACGCTGAGTGTTTTCTTCTCTCTCTCTCTCCAGGTAGCGACCATATCACGCCTTAATCAAGATAATAATACGGAATATTGACCGAACCCGCTTGTTATACTGAGCTGGGGAACGTTGGTCCCGCTCCGAATTATAATTGTTATAAGACAGAGCAGGTAATTGGGGATTACCAGAATTCCCGTGCCGCCCAAACGAAGAGAGTGCATGCTGATGCATCATCTTCGGGTGTGTTCGTTACAAAGAACTGTTTCTCAGTATCCTCCGCATCCTGGGTATATGATACCAGATCAGGATCCCAGCTATGTAATCTGTTACATAGGGCCACAGAAAGGTAGAGAACTGAGAACGGGTGATAAGTTTCATGAGGCAGAAAACGGGGCAAGAGTTGCAGCCAAGTCTGTTGGTCACTGTCACCCTGTATTACGAATACATTGATTCTGAACGAATGTTATTAGATACCGAACCTGATATACAAAATCATATCAGTCTCTTTATTAGTAAAGAAAGAATATAATTTTGTGTTGT
Source organism: Agapanthus africanus (assembly GCA_030015575.1). Lineage (NCBI taxonomy): Eukaryota > Viridiplantae > Streptophyta > Magnoliopsida > Asparagales > Amaryllidaceae > Agapanthus > Agapanthus africanus. Next base: position 360,850,629 of record JASDDO010000026.1, read on the forward strand.
TGGATAATGTTTTGAACATTTCCTATATCAAAAGTTGATCGGTTCAGGCACGTTATCTAAAAGCATTGATGTTCTAAATCAAACTACAGTTCTTAGTATACGGAACACATACAAGAGGAAGAGTTCAGAAATGAACAAATTCTTCTTGAGGCATTGTAGACTAGGTCATATCAATGCGACCCGGCTAGCTGAAGTTACATGTAGATGCATATTTAAATCAGTTTGAATTTACATCTTGTGAAACTCGCCAGTCATGTCACAAAGATAAGATGACCATAGCTCTGTTTAATGGAAACAGAGAAAGAGTTGGCAAACTCTTGGGATAATACATGTTGATGTATGTAAGGTCCCCTGTCTACATATGCCAGGACTGGTTCTTTATACTTCATTACGTTCTCTGATGATCTCTTTAGATTCAGACATATGTTCCTGTTGAAACACAAGTCCGAACCTTTTGAGATATTCACAGAATATAAGTTAGAAGTAGAGAACCAAAACGGGTAAAAGTATTATGTCCTTTGATGTGATCAAGGAGGAGAATACTTGAGCACGGAAATCCTGGATTATTCTAAAGGAGAATGAGATTCTGTCTCAGCATTACTCCTCTGCATACACCATAGCACGATGGTATATCGGGGTGGAGCAATTACACCCTATGTGATAAGGTGTGCTCTATGATGAGTACTACTGAGTTACCTATTTCCTTTTGGGAAATATGCACTTGAGAAGCTGCATACCTAATGAATAGGGTTCAAATCAAATCAGTTGCCTACCACTTCATACTTGATATGATAAGGGAAAAGCCCATCTCTTAAGTTAGTTAAGATTTGGGGTTGTCCAACCTATGTCTAAAAAGCAAAAACCGGACAAGCTCGAGGCAAGGTCTGTAATGTAGAACTGGAAAGGTTCCAGCTATACAAACTACAGTAGATGATTTGATAAAACCAAAGGATTCAATAGTTACCAACGAACCTCAGCCTCTCCGCCGATCTAGTAGGGTTCCTCACCCACCTGAGAGATACTTCGGTTTCTCTATGAAAGTGGGAGCGAGAATTACATCATGAGATGATGACCCAACTAGCTTCGAGCTGGCCATCAGGAGTAAGACTCTGTAAGAATGGCTGGATGTTTAGCGATCTGAGATGGAATCCATGTACACCAACGAAGTATGGACTTTGGTTGCTATATCTGAAGGGTTAAATCCCCATCAGGAGCAAGTATATCTTGAGAAGATTACTTGGTGTACATGGAAAAGTTGAGACTTTCAAAGCTAGACTAGTTAAAGGTCTTCATCATCGACCAGGCGTGGATAATGATGAAACCTTTTTCCAGTGACTATGCTTAAGTCCATCAAGATCCTACTTGCCACGGCTACATACCATGACTACGATATCTGGTGGTTGGGTGTCTTGACTGCTTTTCTAAATGATGATTTGGAAGAGAGCGTCTGTAAGTACACAGCCAGAGGGCTTCGTAAACAGTGGGAGCAGCGGAAACGTGAACAAGATGTTTTATGTGATAAAGCAGGCATCGCGGAGTTGGAACATCTGTTTTGATGAGTTAGTCAAACAGTTTGATATCATCAAAATGGTAGATGAACCTTGTATAAACAAAAAGGTAGTAGGGAGTATGGTGACGATCCTCGTAAAGTACGTGGATGACATACTCAAGATAGGGAAGGTGTTTCCTATGCTACGCTCGATCAATCTCCGCTTATCACAATGATTCTCCATATAGGATCAAAGTGATACCTCCTAAATCCTGAGTTTTAGATCTATGAGATAGATTTAATTGGATGTTAGGATTATCACTAGTTGTAGTGAGAAGGTATCAATCGATCCTGGGGAGAATCACTGGAAGTGTTCCAGGGTGATAAAGACGACTGAATGTCAGTCACAGGCATTGTCTTTACCCTCAGTAAAGGGACGGTATGTTGGAAGAGTTCCAAGCTAGATACCGTGACATACTAGACGATAAAGGCTGGATACATCGCTACTTAAGATGCTACCAAAGAGGCTGTTTGGGTGTATAATGGTTCATGAGATGAACTATGTTCCTCCCATTGTGTGACAATGGAGTTATGGCTTATGCCAAGGAACGCCGGTCCCATCAGTGATCCAGACATATTCTAAGGCAGTATCACTTGATCATGGAGATGGTTGATCTCCAGGGAGATCGAGGTTAGGAGAGCAGACTCAGAGGACAACACAGCGGATCCACTCACAATGGCCTGTTCCCATCGAGAGACTTTTAAGGGATGGTTGAGTATGAGATACTTCGACCACTGCTACAGATGGCCCTAGTGCAAGTGGGAGATTGTTAGTTATATGTATGCCCTAGAGGCCATTACTGTACATAGGATGTATATTGTAGTGGATGCTGGGACATATATAGGGAGGACTTTCTTGCTCGACATGATAGTATGCTATCTGGTTGCTCTTTACCTTAACGTGTATACTGATTGTCTCTCTGTTACATGTTGGTAAAGCCCTTAGGATGTGTACTTGACTACCAGGACTATGATGCGGATCATACTAGTGGGGACATGGTAGTCCATAAGTACATCCTTCAAAGTCCCTAGTCGTGGGTGTATCGAGACGGGGCATCGATATACCAGAGTAGACTAGCGTATACCTTCTCGACCCATACAGATGGGCGATGGATGATCCCATATCCATTGGTGTTTGACATCGGAGATGATATACGGGTGCTCAGTAGAGACTGGGTACACTGGACGGACTCGCCGAGAACTCCCAGATGGTATTATACCTCACGTCAGATGGCAGTTCTCTGGTGACACTGGTACAGAGTAGTCTGTTGACCCGAGATCGTCATAGAGTCTTGTGTGGTTCCCACTGTGCTTTGATTTCCATCTTACCACGTCCAAGAGGGCATGCAAAACGGTGGTTTTTGGGTATAGTCCCGAATCACATGGAGGCAATGAGCGATAGGAGGGGATTCGTCTCTCCCGGTATAGGGAGTTGATGTTGCGCTGTGTTCGATTGGCTATAACAGGAAATCCCTGGCCAGGGTTGCTGAGATTTACTGGTAAGTGTTACCAGTAGTTTCTCGAATTGTTGTAGACCTCATATCGACACGACTTATTGAGCTATTGGGGTCTGACGTTTACCACCCCTAGGCGTGATATGCGACATATCAGACGATCAGACCGGACTGTACGGTAATGTTACTGGTCGGATTCGTAGGAGTGTGAGCGGGCTTGCTCATCGATCTTCTGATCGCTCAACACCCGGGTGGCCGTTACGTTTAGCAGACCGCTTGCGGCTTGTGGATGTTTGATATGATCATCATCCGCTGTCGGCGTATTGACGAGTCTTTAGAGTCCTACACAGAGGTTTCCTGGCTCAAGCGAAACGAAATAGGAGCGCATATGAGATATGTCCGGGACCGAGAATAATACCAGTATGTGATACTGTATTCGATTCTCGCGATGTGACATTGATCGGTTATATGCGATATAGCCGGGTTATCGGATCAAGTGTTGATTCGATAAGTTGTTACTAATGATATTAGTCGGTTATATGCGATATGACCGGATCGTTAAATCAAGTGTTGATTTAATGATTTAATGCATAATTATATATTTGATATACTACTTTGCATTAACTAGTATCGGTTCACTTTAAATGGATTTTCTCGCTCGAGTGTGCACATTGTATATTCGATATAGTTTTGTGCACTTGCTTGTATCATGTTTGATGATACATGCCTTATGGTTAAGTGTAAAGAATTAAACTATAGTTAAGTGGGTGATTAGGGTTTTTGATTTCATTTTATTCATTTATCTTTTTGGAAAAAGAAAAGGCAAAATGAGGAAAATGGTTGCTTTCTTTTGTTCATTCATGAACCTTCATGAAGACTTTGACTTTATGACCATTTTGTCTCATGCTTAACCCTAACCACTCACTTAAACCTTAGTTAACTCTCTACATCTAACCATGGTTCAAAATATGATAAGGATTGATTTTTCTTTTCTATTCTAATATTCTTATCATAATATTTGAGCTTCTTCTTCTTCTTCCTTCAAGTGAAGAAAAGCTTGACCATCAATGGCAACTTGATGAAATGAGTGAGAAATCCAATTCTAAAGTCTACCCACTTCCTATTTCTTCATCCTCTACCTCTTGCCAAGTAGTAGAGTGTGTTTTCTTCACAAGTTTCATGACTTGGTGAAGTGAGAGCTTGATCTTGCGATGCTTCGACGTAGATCATCTTCGGCATGGACATCGATGACCTAGCCCGTCCATTCTCCGATGAAGCCGACGCTAGAGCCCGGGATCCGTCTTGGACAGCGAGGAGACTTCATTGCGGAGCCGTGGAGTGGAGCACCGGATCTACAAAGGTTGTATATCCGTATTCTCATAGTTAAATGCTAACTAGTTAGCTTTTTCGCCTAGTTTTCTAGCAAACGATCCGTAGTCGGGTCTCTCGGCACCTAGATTTTTTGAAATTGGCATGTTCGATGCCTTGTGAGACCTCACTAGAGTGCCTAGGAACCCTACACCCAACATCTCAAAAAGTCGCTCATGCTGCGGCAGAGGGAGGGCCTTGGTGAGTGGATCTGCGGTGTTATTCTTTGTATCTACTCTGCGAATCTCTATCTCGCGGCGATCAAGTATCTCCCGGATCAGATGATATCGCCTGAGGATGTGTCTGGAATGCTGATGGGATTTGGGCTCTTTGGCTAATGCCATAGCCCTATTATTATCACAATACAATGGTATTGGATCAATAATGGTTGGAACTACTCCTAGCTCCGAGATGACCTTCCTCATCCAGATGGCTTTCTTGGTAGCATCATTTGCAGCAATATACTCAGCTTCCATCGTGGAGTCTGCAACGGTATCCTGTTTGGTACTCTTCCAACATACGCCCCTCCATTGAGGGTAATCACAAACCCTGAGATAGGTATAATACTAACCGGCAGTTCCCATCGAGTCCGTCCAGTGTAACTCATAACCCAATGAGCATCTGTATACTATCTCCGGTATCGCATACCAAAGGCTGCGGAACATGCCATCTCCCTTGACTGGGATGAGAAGCATATACACTAGTCTACTCTGGAGTATCGATGCCCTCTCTCAATAATCCTATGATTAGGGACAAGCTAAAGGATGTGTTTATAGACCACACAGCCCCCTCTAGTGTGACTGCCATCACAACGCTGGTAGTCAAGCAAAGATCCTAAGGGCTCTATCAATTTGTATTAGCGATATGCTAAAAGAAACATATACAAATATTAAGATAGAATCAAACTAGATAGCATACTATCATATTGAGCAAGACAGTTATTATATCTGTGTATATCCCAAGCTTCCAAAATGTAATATATAATCCAGTACTATACAATAATGGCCTCTAAGGAATATATCACTAACAATCTCGCACTTGCACTAAGGCCATGTATTGGTATATCGCAGACCGTGCATCTCGAATAGCCTCTCGAACTATGTCTGAAGGATGGCCTTTGTGAATGGATCTGCAGTGTTGTTCTCCGTGTCTACTCTCCGCACCTCGATCTTCTAGCGATCCACGATATCTCTGATTAGGTGATACCGCCTCAAGATATGTCTGGACTTCTGATGGGACCTTGGTTCCTTCACTAAAGCTATAGTCCCGTTGTTGTTACAATACAAAGGTATTGGATCAACAATGGAAAGAACCACTTGAAGTTCTGTAATAAACTTCTTCATCCAGACTGTTTCTTTCATGGAGTCACATGCTGCGATATACTCTGCCTCGATCATCGAGTCAGCAACGGTATCCTGCTTAGAGCTCTTCTAACAGACCGCCCCTCCATTGAGGGTGAAGACATTACCCGATATGGATTTGGAGTTATCTTTGTCACTCTGGAAGCTGGAGTCAGTGTCATGCCCACGGGGAAGGAGACGTGACGAGGCACGCGACTCAGAAGTAAACACGCTAAGCGTAAATAAGCAATATAAATAAATAACACAAGAATGACAAGAGATGTAATAAAACAACAACTTTTTATTGATATCCATTCTTTACATACAACTGAAAAGTAAAGTACAATGAAAGAAAGCGATGCCTAAACAATGGCATATGAACCAAAAGAAAAGTAAGTACAAGTAGGAACTAGAACTCTGACTCCTCTGTAAACTGCTCCAAATCGTCCTGGCTGGGCTCGATCTCTTGAGAGTTGGGTCCTCCTGAAAACATTCCAAAGATAGAAGAGAAAGGAATGTCGTCAGCGAACTAGCGCTCGGTAAGTCTCAAAAGATAGAATGGAATAGACAGAGAATCAAACAACTAAATTATATGTTTATTATGCTAGCGTAATTATTTGTAGCTTGGTACAGAATGTATCGGTGTATACGAGAGGAGTCCAACTATCCTATGGACTATGGGAAACGGAAAGTACAAGGCCCCGTCAAAACCCATGGGACAACGACACGGACGTTCATGCAAGTGTCTTTTAGTGTCCATCATCGTCCCACTTTAAACACATTCCGTACCAGCCTATCCCGTTAAAACCACGTAATGTATATTGTATTGATTGTATTGATTTATAGTTATCAGACTTGCCGAGACCACGGTATGAGTTGTTCATGTAAACGGATTCAGGAGGTAAATGGTAGTCATGTAAGCAAGTCAAGATATAGCCATGGTTCGGTCAAGTGAAGTCATGTTGATATTGTTCTAGTATTCAAGTTCAGGTTCAAGTGTTCATGTTTGGTATATTGGATTCATGTTGAATTAGAGTTATGATTGGATTCATGTTTGGATTGTATTCAGATTAGACTGAGACTCAGATTAAGCCAGACACTTAAACAGATTTGGATCCTGAATTAGATTTTGGTGTTATCGGTAATTGCTGTACATGGACGGCAGGATTTGTGTCTTTTTCCAAGAAAATTACCATTGATAACCCCGTTTTAGTTTTCTACCTTAAATAGGAAAGCATCCACTTTCTCCGGCTCCCTGAGGCTCAAGAGAATTGGTCCCGCTTAAACCTATATTTACTAGGGTTCTTAATGTAAATTTAATATAACTTGACGGGGTTTTATGAAAAATAATTTAAATATACTTTCAAAATAAACCTTAAGTATTTATTTATGTTATTTAGGGTTTTCATGGATGTAAATTTTATAGAACGAGGTATGTTAGTCAATATATATATAACTTGAATAGTTCAAGGTATTTTATTGTAAAGTTTGACTTGTATTGATTCTTGATGGTATTTTCATGAAACTTGTAATTCTTTTATTTTGTTTAGACAACATGGAATTTAATAATATCTTTAAAATATGTGGTTTGATGATATTTATATAATTATTAAAAATAAATTTTTATTATTAAATAGAAATTCTCGTTTTTCTTAAAAATTGTATTAAAATTCCATCGAGATCGTATGCTCCGTGAGGAGGTCTGCATCTCATCCTACTAGTCTCAAGGATGTGCGATATTCCGCACCATCCAAACTGGGTTCCCCAAAATGGGTTCCCCAAAATGGGTTGTAAAGGCATAATCGCAAAGAATTAAGTAACACAATTTAAAGAAATTCGGGATTTTAATAGTTTAAGGTATTTTGATGAAAAGTCGTATTTTGCCACAAAAATATTGTTCCAAGAGAATCGTGCTATGTCAAGATGTGTGTATGTGAGAGGTAGGTCATTACCTCGTGAGGTTTTCTAAAGGTAATAGTTATTAAAACAACTAAAGATGTCGTATGTAAATTTCATGGTATTTAAACGAAAAAACTTAACTAAAGTTATCTAACATGGAGTTTTTAAAGTGAAATTTGTTTCTAAATATTAGTTTACTGATTAACAAGCAAGGTATAATGATATTGATGAGTGATTCTTAAGAATAATTGTAGTTTTCAAAGTTTTATAAACAAAAGCCGGTATAACTCCTTTTACCGACATGTTTTGAAAAGAGATCATTTTAACGTAGGAAGAGGAGAAGAGAGATGGGACTTACAAGTTAAAAGGAGAGAAGGGAGGTAGAGGATGAGAAGGGTAGACTTCGTGTAGTCGCGGGGTTACCGGAATCGTCTTGAATCCTCGCCGGAAATTGACCTAGGGCTAACTCTACTTATACTCTTCTTGGACTTAGATTTTTTTAAAGAATTTTGGCAATAGATTTCAGAATGAAGAGGGTTAGGGTATGGGGTTGTATTTATAGGGTGGAATTAGGGTTTTGGAATTGAAGAAAGAATTAAAAAGAATTTAAAATTGGATTTAAAGCTCCATTTTAATTCTCTGTAAATTTTCAGGGAAATCAAAGATAACAGGGGTAGTGGGGGTAGGCCAATAGTTTAGTGGGCAAAACACAGAGACCATCCCCTACGGGGGGCCCGGCGGTGCCAGCCTAAACCCAGATCTCGCCGGCCATTCTATGGGGGTTGGGCTCTGGATACTTGCCTCGTGTTCGCCTCTGTACATACAACATTGTGCACATGTTTATTTTTCTGTCTTTTCATTTCTTAAGTGTATTGCATGTGTAAAGTTTTGGGCTTACAAAAAGTTTAAAAGAAAAACCAGTAAAAATAATATGTGGCTGAGGGGATTCGAACACAGGGGCTATGACACAGCAGTGCAAGGCTTTACCAATGAGCTACAAGTGCTTTCTTGCTATTCTTAAACAAGAATAACTTTTAAAGTAGACCGAGGCTTGCAAACTCCTTTCTGTACTTTAACAAGAAAAATTTTATATAGAAAATTTAGGGTCATTACAGTCAGTGAAGGCCTCGATCTGGAGGTCTTTACTGCCGTACACAAAGAACATCTCCTCAATCCTTCTCAAGTACTTAAGAATGTTCTTAACCGCTATCCAGTGCTTCTCTTTAGGGTTTGACTGATACCTGCTTACTACGCTCAGTGCGTAAGCAACATCTGGTCTGGTACACAACATCGCATAAATTATAGAGCCTACCGCAGAAGCGTAGGGTATAATACTCATGCGATCCCTTTCCAAATCAGTCTTGGGAGACATCTCTTTGGAGAGGTGATCCCGTAACAAGCCGGTAGATTGCCACGCTTGGAATCTTCCATATTGAATCTTTTCAGTATGGTGTCGATGTATCTGGACTGTGAAAGTCCCAACATCCTTTTGAGATCTATCACGATAGATCTGGATCCCCGGAATGTAGGAGGCATCGCCCAGGTCTTTCATGGAGAATTTCTTTGACAAGAATCCTTTGACTGATTGTAGCATAGGAATGTCATTTCCTATCAGGAGAATGTCATCCACGTACAAGACGAGGAATACTACAGTTCTCGCTACAATCCTATTATAAATGCATGGTTCATCTTGATTTTTTATAAAGTCAAATTCTTTGACTGTTTCATCAAAGTGGATGTTCCTGCTCCACGATTCCTGCTTTAATCCATAAATGAATTTAAGCAACTTGCACACTCTTCCGCTGCTCCCAGTCTCTATGAAACCCTCTGGTTGATCCATATAAACACACTCTTCCAAATTTCCATTCAGAAAAGCGGTCTTTACGTCCATCTACAAAATTTCATAATCATGGAAGGCAACAATGGCAAGAAGGATCCGAATGGATTTAAGCATAGCCATTGGAGAAAATGTTTCATCATAGTCCATGCCAGGTCTTTGACGAAAACCTTTTGCAACAAGTCTAGCTTTATAGGTTTCAACCTGTCCATCTGCACCAATCTTCTATCTGAAAATCCATTTGCAGCCTACGGGTTTTACCCATTGAGGTGCAATGTCCAAAGTCCATACTTTGTTGGTGTACATGGATTCCATTTCGGTCCGCATTGCATCCAGCCACTTTACCGAGTCTCTGTTTGTAATGGCCTGCTAGAAACTAGTTGGCTCATCATCATCGATGATGCAATCCTCTCTATCCCCATCTATGAGAAAACCATAGTATCTCTCGGACGGATGAGACAGCCTACTAGATCTGCGGAGTGGCGTAGGGATGTCTAGTTCTTTTGAAACTTCTGGTTCCACCATGCTTTCAGTAATAGTTTGTGGTTCGTGAATTTCTTCCAGTTCTATTGCGCTCCCACTTATTTCTTTTTCAAGAAATTGAGTCTCCAAAAAGTGGGCATGCCGAGAAACAAAAACCTTTTGTTCCTCTGCGTAATAGAAAAGATACCCCCTGGAGTTCCCTTGGTATCCCACAAACTTACACAGTACTGATCGTGCCTCGAGTTTGTCCGCATGCTTCTTTATAATAAAAGCTGGACATACCCATATCTTAAGATACTTAATATTGGGTTTCTTCCCACTCCATAATTCATATGGTGTGGTAGGCACAGTCTTAGTAGGAACATTGTTCAAAAGATATGCAGCAGATTCCAGTGCATAACCCCAAAAGGATCGCGGTAACTCAGTATTACTCATCATGGAACGTACCATATCCAATAAGGTCCGGTTTCGCCTTTCCGATACACCGTTGTGCTGAGGTGTGTATGGATGAGTAAGCCGAGAGAGAATTCATTTCTCTTTTAACTAATCCAGGAACTTGGCACTTAAGTATTCACCATCTCGATCAGATCGAAGTGTCTTGATATTTTTGCCTGTTTTTTTCCCACTTCATTCTTGTATTCCTGGAATTTCTCAAAGGCTTCGGATTTATGTTTCATCAAGAATACATGTCCATACCTTGAGAAATCATCCGTAAAAGTAATGAAGTAGAAATAGCTATTTCTTGCATGTGTAGACATTGGATCACACACGTCACTGTGTATGAGTCCTAAGAACTCGATGGCTCTTTCTCAATATCCAGTGCACGGAGTCTTTGTCATCTTTCCTCTGAGACAAGATTGATAAGTTGTATAAGACAGATTTTCAAACGGATCCAAATATCCCTCTTTATGAAACTTTGTCAACCGTGTTTCATTGATGTAACCCAGTCTACAATACCATAAGAAAGCTTGATTTAATTCTGGAGACTTTCTTTTAAGTTTGTTCTGGACATTGAAAACTTGATGTTGGTTTAATACGTATATACCGTTGTTTAGTGTACCGGACCCAATCAAACCATGATTAAGGTGGATGTTTACGACATCGCTTACAAATGTAAAATCATAACCTTCTTTAGATAGTAAAGATACAGAGATGATATAATATGTCAAACTAGGTACACAAAAACAGTTACGCAAAACCAAAATGTGTCCACTTGTCAATTCTAGGTGATATTCTCCTACGGACACAGCATCAACGCTCGCTCCGTTAGCAACCCTGAGGGTCATATCACCTGCCTTCAAAACTCTACGGCTTCTCAATTCCTGCAATGAATTACAGATATGAGATCTTGATTCGGTATCCAATACCCAGGAAGTAGAGTTAATTGACAGACAATTTTCAATCATAAACATGTTAGGAATATGTATGCCCTAGATGCCATTATTGTATGATATAGTGGATGCTTGGACACATACATACATACATACAAATATATATATATATATAGACTTTCTTGCTCGACATGATAGTATGCTATCTGGTTGCTCTTTATCTTAACATGTACACTTGTATTATTATACTGTCTCCCTGATACATATTGACAAATCCCTTAAAATGTAGGCTTGACTACCAGGACTATGATGCAGATCATACTAGTGGAGCGTGTGTAGTCCGCAAGCACATCCTTTAATAGTCGAGGGAGTATCGAGACATGGCATAGATATTCCAGAGTAGACTAGTGTGCACGTTTCTTGACCCTGTATGGGGCGATGGTTGATCCCACAACCATTGGTGTTTGACATCAAAGATTATGCACAGGTACTCCTTAAAGAATGGGTACACCGAACAGGACTCGCCGAGAACTCTTAGACGATACCATACCTATCGTCAGAAAGCAGTTCTCGGGTTACACTTGTACAGGTTGTCTGTAGACCCAAGATTGTCATAGTGTCTTGTGTGGTTCCCACTGTGCTTTGATTTCCTCCATACCACGGCTCAAAGGAGTCATTCAAATTAGTGTATTTTCGGTAAAGTCCCGAGTCATAAGGAGGCAGTGAGTGATAGGAGGGGTTTCGTCTCTCCCGGTATTGGGAGTTGATGTTGCGCTATGCTCGATTAGTTATAACAACAATTCCCTGGCCAGGGATGATGAGATTTACTGGTATGTGTTATCAGTAGTTTCTCAAAAAGGTTATAGGCTATACATTGGCATGACTTATCATATTATTGGGGTCTGACGATTCCACCCCAGACTCGATATGCGACATATCAGACGAAGAGACCGGACTATACGGTAATTGTTGCTTTTAGGCTTTACGGGAGTTTGGACAAGTTTTCTTGTTGATCTTCTACTCGTTCAATGTAGGGTTACGGCAGCACCCCGGCTATCAATCCGTGGCCAAACACGGAACAAAAACTTTTGAAAACCGGCGCTAACGGAACCCGATTCCCGGATCGAACCATTAACCCTATACTAGTTATCATAAAGGAGTTTAGAGAGGTTATACCGATTGATCCGTGTCCTTCGGTCTTCAACCTCTATCCTAAGCATGTCGCGGCTTCTTCGATCAAGTTCGCTCTCCGGTCTCCCTCGTCGAAGACGATCCACGTCGAGGATTCTTAATACGTGCTCCCTCTTCAAAACCGAAGCAACTTGGGCATCCAGTTTGCTAGCCTAGATGCACAAGATGAAGTAGAGAGAGTGTGTGATCATTTTGTCTCAATACATCCATGGATTCTCAACTCATGAGAGGGTATGGATGGAGGTGAAGAAGAAGCCAAGTGAAGAAAAAGAGTGAGCTCAAGACTTGGCATCAAAAGAAAAACAAGCGAAGAAATAATGTATGTTGTTTTCTTGAGTTGTGATGGGCATTTTCTTTGTGTTTGTTGTTGTGAGATATTATCTAGCAACCAAAGAAAAAATCCACACTAAAAAATATCTGCCTTTTGCCATAACTAATATCTCACAATCAAACAAAACCAAGAGCCCATGCCTCATCAATGCCCAATACCAAGACTTGCAATCACACTTTCCACATAAACAATATTAAACATTTAAACAAAACCCTAAATGTTTAAAACTAGAAAAAGAAATGGCATCTTCAAAAGTAATCTTGTACCAGATTACAAGAATACCCCTCATCCATATATACATACCTGCATCCGTATTCCGACTGAATACGAATACAACGAGACGAAAATAATCCAACAATATAATACTAGGATCCGGCTTAAACCAAAGCCCACTAGTATTATCCGTCCAATCATGATCTGTGCACAAGTGCACGTATATGATCGAACCCTGCCATAAAACCATACGGCCTCTACAACGTTTCGCCCGAATCAGGGAAACCCTCTATGTGGGACTCTAAAGACTCATCAATACGCTGGCAGTGGGTTTAACCATAAGCATGTCAGTGGCACTAGCTGTACGTAACGGTTGCCCAGTCATTGAGCGTAAGGGAGGCCGACGAGCAAACTCATCTTGAAACCCTACTGAGTCTGACAGTGACAATATCCGTACAGTCCGGTCCGTTCGTCTATGAGTATCACATATCGAGTATAGGGGGTGGATAAAGTCAGACCCCTAATAACGCGACATTTAGTGTCGGTATGAAGCCTATCACCAACTGAGAAACTATTGATCCGAATTAGTAATTCTCGTCTACCCCAGCAGAGGATTTCTGGTGATGGCCACCCGTGCACTCCGTGACATCAATCCCCAATATACCGGGAGAGAAGAATCCCCCGACGATCCGCTCACTGCCTCCATGTGGCTCGGGACTGTACCCAACTAAAACCTGTTTGCACGACTCCTTTGAGCCGTGGTAGGGTAGTAATCAAAGCATAGTGGGAACTCACAAGAGACAAATGAAGATCTCAGGTCGATAGACTAACCTGTACACATGTCACCAGGGAACTGCTATCTGACAATAGGTATAATACCAACTAGCATGTTCCAGGCGAGTCCGTCCGGTGTACTCATAACCCAATGAGCACCTGCATACATCTTAGGTGAACCAACTAACACCAATGGCTTATGAGACCGGCCACCGCCCCTCGTTGGGGTCTCGATCCGTATACTAGTCTACTCTTGGAGTATCGATGCCCAGTCTCGAAACTCCCATGACTATGGACACTTTAAGGATGCGCTTATAGACCACCCAACTCTCACGTATATGATCACCATAATAGTGCTGGTAGTCAAGCAAGAATTCTATGGGCTCTATCAATATGTAATAGTGATCTGTAATGTCACCTGAAGCATGTACACGATGATAAAGACAAACCAGATAGCATACTATCATTTCGAGTAAGACTGTTCTACTGGTATAGCTCCTCTCTCAATCATTGCAATCACGTGCCTGCGATCCAATAATTGACTTGAGGGCACTATAGCCAACAATCTCCCACTTGCACTTAAGGCTAATTATTGCGGTGTCGCATACTCACAGCCCGTGTGATACCGAATACTCAACTTCTCTACTAATCAGTTCCACAAATCTCATTTGTAAAATTACTACATTCGAGAAATAGCCTTAGTGAGTGGATCCGCTCCAATATTTCTTTCCTTGTCTCTCTTTATCTCAAGTTCGCGGAGAAAGCCATCTTGCAAAATGAGCAATACCTGTCTTAGAATATGTCTGGATATCTGATGGGACCCAGTTCACAAATGAACTCCAAATCCAGTAAACTTCTTAGACTGTATCGTCAACTGAATTTAATCAGTATCCTGCGCCATGCCTTCCTCAGTATCTGCTTGGACCACCTGTCCAAAAAACTGCCCCTCAAAAGAGGGAAAACTATAACTCTGACAGTCACTCTGTCATCCAGGTCATCTTGGAAGCCTGGAATAATAACCGTCTCCCGAAGGAGGCTGCCGTTACCATATCCCTAGAGCATCCACTTATGTTCATAAACTGCTTCCGAATGTTTCTCCAGAATTGGATTAATATATCAATTTATTTCATCTAGTGCAAAAACAACATCTGGTGTGGTACTTGACATCTCATGATTGACTCAATTGCCTAAGCACGTGATATGTCAATCATGCACATCCCTCTCCTCTTTAGTCTGTAAGACACCTTTAGAGAGGGTGACTCCATCACCTACAGGTACACTACCATGCCAAGAGTTGTCTATTCTAAAACACCTTTAGAATACTGTCTACGTACCCAGATTGGGAAACTACCCAAATCTAGATCTAAAACCATAGATCTAGTAACCAGAATGCCAGATATAATATCCAAATTCTATTTGGAGAAACCACTGTGTGACAACCACAGTATAACCGATCGTAGTATAGGAATTTCACATCCAACAAGTGTATGTCATCCAAATACCAAGACATACCACCCCACTACCTTCTTAACAGATCCATCTCCTATTCTGATGAAGTCAAAGCCTATGACTGTCACATCAAAAATAGATGATCTATCTCCGCTATACCTTCTTTAGTCTATAAATAGACATAAGCAACGTGTCCACTATGCTTCCACTACTCCCACTGATTACAACAACCCTCTCGTAATGTCATATACACGTGCACTTCTAAAGCTAGTTTAGAACGATGCTATACTTATCCTCCTGCCGGGTCTAATAGTCTGGAACAACAGTACTGTCAAATCTGGGTAAACAAGTGTTAGTTGTATGTATGCCCTAGAGGCCAGTATTGTACAGATGATGTATATTATATTGGATGCTTGGACATATATAGAGATGACTTTCTTGCTCGATATGATAGTATGCTATCTGGTTGCACTTTATCTTAACATGTACACTAGTCTCTTTAAACTGTCTTGTAGTTACATGTTGGTAAAGCCCTTAGGATTTGTACTTAACTACCTGGACTGTGATACGGATCATACTAGTGGGGACATGGTAGTCTATAGGTACATCCTTCAAGGTCCCTAGTCGTGGGTGTATCGAGACGGGGCATCGATATACCAGTGTAGACTAGCGTATATGCTTCTCGACCTATGAGATGGGCAATGGATGATCCCATATCCATTGGTGTTTGACATCAGAGATGGTATACGGGTGCTCAGTGGAGACTGGGTACAGTGGACGGACTCGCCGAGAACTCCCAGATGGTATTATACCTCACGTCAGATGGCAGTTCTCAGGTGACACTTGTGCAGGTTAGTCTGTAGACCCGAGATCGTCATAGAGTCTTGTGTGATTCCCATGTGCTTTGATCTCCACCTTACCACGTCCATGAGGGCATGCAAAACAGTGGTCTTTGGGTACAGTCCCGAGTCACATGGAGGCAATGAGCGATAGGAGGGGTTTCATCTCTCCCGGTATTTGGGGTTGATGTTGCGCTGTGCTCGATTGGCCGTAACAGGGAAGTCCCTGGCCAGGGCTGATCAAAGATTTGCTGGTAAGTGTTACCAGTAGTTTCTCGACCCGTTATGAGCCTCACATCGGCACGACTTATCGGTTATTGGGGTCTGACGTTTACCACCCCTAGACTTGATATGCGACATATCAGACGAACAGACCGGACTGCACGGTAAGTGTTACTGGTTGAATTTACAGAGTGTGAGCGGGCTAGCTCGTCGATCTTCTGATCGCTCAATACCCGGATGGCCGTTACGTTTAGCAGACCGCTTGCGGCTTGTAGGTGCTTGATATGATCATCATCTGCTACCGGCGTATTGACGAGTCTTTAGAGTCCTACACAGAGGTTTCCTGG
This sequence comes from Agapanthus africanus, assembly GCA_030015575.1. Classification (NCBI taxonomy): domain Eukaryota; kingdom Viridiplantae; phylum Streptophyta; class Magnoliopsida; order Asparagales; family Amaryllidaceae; genus Agapanthus; species Agapanthus africanus. The sequence continues at coordinate 360,867,256 of JASDDO010000026.1, forward strand.
CTCAAGCGAAACGAAATAGGAGCGCATATGAGATATGTGCAGGACCGAGAATAATGCGTGTATGTGATACCGTATTCCATTCTCGCGATGAATGTATCGATTGGTTATATTCGATATAACCTAGATATCGAATCAAGGATTGATTCGATAAGCCGATACATAGGATACTAGTCGGTTATATGCGATATGACCGGATCGTTAAATCAAGTTTTGATTTAATGATTTAATGTATAATTATATATTTGATATATTACTTTGCATTAACTAGTATTGGTTCACTTTAAATGGATTTTCTCACTTGATGTGCAAGTTGTATATGTGATATATTTTTGTGCACATGTTTGTATCATGTTTGATGATGCTTGCTCATTTGGTTAAGTGTAAAGAATTAAACCTTGGTTAAGTAAATGATTAGGGTTTTTATTTATTTATTCTTTTATCTTTTTAATTTGGATTAAAAAGAAATGGCAAAAGAAAACAAAATGGTTGCTTTCATTCTTGAAGCTTGTTGAAGCTTCATGAAGCTTTGACCAAAGTGACCATTTTGTCTTCATGCTTAACCCTAACCATTCATCTAACCTTAGTCAATTCTCTACACCTAACCATGGATTACATTATGATAAGTATTCATTTTCTTTTTCATTTTAAAAGACTTATCATAATCATCTTCTCCTTCTTCTTCTTCAAGAAAAACCTTGCCTTCTTCAATGGCAACTTGAGCAAACAAGTGAGAAATCCAATTCTACAGTGAACCCACCTCCTATTTCTTCACCCTCTACCTCTTGCCAAGTAGTATAAGGTGTTTTCTTCACAAGTTTCATAACTTGATGGAGTTGGAGCTTGAACTTGTGATGCCTCTACGTAGATCATCTTTGGCACGAAGCCGATGATCTAGCCCGCCCATTTCTCCGATCAAGCCGACGATTGAGTCCGGGATTCGAGACGGACAGCGAGAGGACGTCTACGTGGAGCTAAGGAAGTGGAGAACCGGATCTACAAAGGTTGTAGCATCTTTCTTTTAGTTAAGTAGTTAACTAGTTTCACTTTGTCGCCTAAAATTCTAGTTAACGATCTAGTCTAGGGTTTCTCGGCACCGTAAAATTTGAAATTGGCATGGTTGATGCCTTGTGAGACCTCTTAAGAGTGCCTAGGAACCCTATAGTGGTATCAGAGCCTAGCTAGAGCCTTAGGCGAAGTCTAGACGATGTTTGAAACCCGATCGAACCGAAACCCAAAATACCAAAATGCTCTCTGGAAATTTTCTGAAAATTTGTATTTTTGTCAATTAAAAATATGCAGAAAAATAAGCAGGGTGTTATTTGAATTACTGTGAAATACGAGGGCCTAAATCGATTTTTCCACCGTGGAACCGCGGCACGAGCTAGGCATGTGCGGCGGTTCCGCGGCCGTTCTGTCCCCTTGTCTGATGATTTCTGCACAGTAACTCATATAAATTAATGCTATATTTTCTGGGTATTTTTATTGTGACTCTACAGATGAGTATTCTGGGGTTGTATTGGGAATCAAAGATTCGATCGGATTTTCAAATTTTGTCTGTGTGTTTTTCCGGATAATTTTAGAATATGTTAAAAAGTTCGACCGGATGTAAATACCCAATCTTTCCCCTGCCCGGAAATTTCCAATTGTTGGACTTTTCCGTAGTTTAATGACGTTCTAAGTAGTGCAAGTAACGCGATGGTCCCTCTAGAAGACAACAAACCTTAACTCGATTATGTGACCGTCTTGAACTGCCTTTTGAACCTTAGGGTTTGGGGCAGTACGGCGTGCCACATGTGAGGCGTTGGCTTGACCCTTCTACGGATGGACCGTTTGTACTGAGGCATGAAGTGAATGTCTTTGAACTTATTTCATGTGTTGAACGGTCTCGGGAAAACTTGGGTGTTCGAATGTTCGATCGGAAAGTTTAATATTTTCTATTTATCCAGAATGGGATACAATAATTGGAATTCACAAACAGTTATGAGATAACTGAATGAATGTTATAAATCTAGTGGTTTAGTCTCACTTCATATTGAAAAGAGTTTTCGATAATGGGACTAAAATGCGGGGTTTATAAGTGTTAGGCATGCGATGTCTAAAGGGGTTGCGGATTCCAACTGTTGTAGTTTTACACTTTCTTTTCTGTGACCGTAAGTGTAATATGTGATATCGCCGGTTTCGTTGCTATATGTCAACGACAATTGGGATGCGCATATTTACTTACGTTGATGACATGTGATGTTATGTGTTGCTGGATATGTTATATTGGATCGTCGTGTTTGAATTGCCGGGGGTTTTTATGTGAGATGAGTGTTTTTCCATTTTCATTCATGTAAAAACTTGTATGTAATATTCTTTTATTTGGGGCACTTCCAGGTTGCGGAAGTTGTCACCTTTTGTATATTATTTACTTTTCCGCATTAGGATAGACCCAAGGAGGAGAGCATAAGTAACCGGGTTTTAGGGTCCAGTGGGAGACCATCTCGAGGAGTCGAGTCCGGGTCTCCTAACCCTAGAATTGGTAGGGTTGCTTGCCGCTCTCGTAGGGGTCTAGGGTGTGGGATTGGCTATTCATCACGACCGTGGAATCCGTGTTTTATACTGGCTCGTATTGAAAACACGGACGTCCTAGTATATCCAATATTTCATATGTTTCTTCTGCTGCGATATCTGTGATGTGATCATGTGATATGTTCTGTGATGGATACTTTATATAGTATGCATGATATATTATATAGGCGTTACTTATGTTTTACACCCGCGCTAGCCCTGCCCCGCTCTGCCGTTAGTTACCTAACCTAACGGTGCACGAAGGGACATCGAGGCGAATGCGGATGGCATAAGTGTACGTCGTATTTATCTGTGATGTTTAGGTATATAAATGATGGGACTTCATTAATGTGATTAATGAAATAAAAGAAACCAAAAGATGTTGTAGAATCAAATTTTAAATAAAACAGGTAGCTACAGTTCTTGCTTTGCATAGCGGTATATATGATACACCCTGCACCTTATTTGATGAGGAAAGGACCGAGATCCCTTCACCGGGAGTGACTCCTTTAGTAATAACTGGCAGATGCTACACACTCGGTTTGTTTTTGATTGCTTCTATAGTTTCTGCTTTGCACAGTGATATATATGATATATCCCGCACCTCATTCGACGAGGAAAGGGCCGACGATCCCTTCATAGGGAGTGACCCCTTAAGCAAAACTAGAAAAGCCTTAAAATCATTCCATTTCAAAACTTCATTTGATCCTACAACGATATCAAGTTCATTACGCAATAGGTTTTCAGAAAAACCTGTCGTAGCCCTCCGTCATTTCAGATAAGTACTAGTTAGTATTCGTGCTACGTTTGTTGACTATGTTAAGGCGTAGTGTGCGGTAGCTAATTAGTGCTTATCTGCATAAGCATATGATGCGATTGGATTAGGGTAGTCGTGCGACTTTGTTGACTATGTTAAGGGTCGTGCGGGTGGGTTTAATTCAATCGAGAAATGACGGGTTGGACTTGACTAGCACTTATGATTTATTGACTATGTTAAGGTCATATAGCTGCTAGGGGCAAAATATTATCGGGAATTTCAAGTGTTGAAATTTGCAATGAGATTGCATACCTTCTATGAGATAGTTGGATCCCGATACCCACTGCGAGTAAGAGTTACTCTTGGGAGAGTTTTACACATTACAATTAGCCGATCAAGTAGGTGTCTAGAAAGGTGTCAACGGGGTTACGCCTCTGGGAAAACGAGGTTTACATTAATTAGGTTCGTGCGAAAGCACGGGGGACCTTCCTCAAAGTACCGACACTGGCCTGGCTGAAAGATTGGCGAACTTGTAGTGTGTAATTAATCCCGGCTAGTCTTTCCTTTTAGGGTTTGAAGGAAGATTTGATAAAAAACAGTGGGAGCCATCCTGATTAGATAAGATAATAACCAATCTGATCTTGCAAGAGCATACGCTAAAGTGTTTTCTTCTCTCTCTCTCCAGGTAGCGACCATGTCATGCCCTAATAAAGATAATAATATGGATGTATTGACTGAACCCGCATGTTATACTGTGCTGGGGAACGTTGGTTCCGTTCTTTCTTATAAGAGTTATAGAAATGAACAGGATACAGGGGAATACCAGGATTCCCATGCCACCAGATTGAAGAAAGTACATGATGATGCATTTTCTTCGGGTGTGTTCGTTACTGAGAACTGTTTCTCCATTTGCTCTACGTCCTGGGTATTAGATACCGGGTCAGGATCCCATATATGTAATCAGTTACATGGGCTAAGGAAAGGTAGAGAACTTGGAGAAGGTGATAAAGACATTAGAGTTGGAAATGGTGCAATTGTTGCAGCTAAGACTGTCGAGGAATATCACCTTGAATTACCTACTGGTAATACATTGGTTCTGAACGAATGCTATTACATGCCGAACCTGATATGCAACATTATATCGGTTTCTTTATTAAGTAAAGAGGGATATAATTTTGTATTACAGGATAATGTTATGAACATTTTCCGTAACCAAAAGTTGGTTGGATCAGGCACGTTGTGCAATGGCATTTATGTTCTAAATCAATCAACAGTTCTGAGCATAACAAACACACACAAGAGGAAGAGTTCAGAACTGAACGAATCCTTCTTGTGGCATTGTAGACTGGGTCACATCAATGCGACACGACTAGCTAAGTTGCATAAGGATGGATATTTGAAACCATTCGAATTTTCATCTTATGACACTTGCCAGTCATGTCTCAAAGGCAAGATGACCAAAACTCCATTTACGGGACACGGAGAAAGAGTTACCGAACTCTTAGGACTGATACATAGTGACGTATGCGGTCCTATGTCTACACATGCCAGGGATGGTTCTTCATACTTCATTACATTCACTGACGATCTCTCTAGGTTCGGATATGTGTTCCTGATGAAACACAAATCAGAAGCTTTTGAGAAATTTAGAGAATATAAACAAGAAGTTGAGAACCAAACCGGAAAAAGTATTAAAATCCTATGATCTGATCGAGGAGGTGAATACTTGAGCAATGAATTCCTGGACTTCCTAAAAGAGAATGGGATTCTCTCTCAGCTGACTCCTCCATATACACCACAGCACAACGGTGTATCAGAACGGAGGAACCGCACCCTATTAGATATGGTGCGCTCTGTGATGAGTACAGCTGAGTTACCTATTTCCTTCTGGGGATATGCGCTGGAGACAGCTGCATACCTATTGAATCAAGTTCCATCTAAATCTGTACCTACCACACCATATGAGATATAGAGTGGGAAGAGACCATATTTTAAACGAGTTAAGATATGGGGTTGTCCGGCCTATGTCAAAAGGCAAAATCCAGACAAACTCGAGGCACGGTCAGTTCTTTGTAAGTTTGCGGGATATCCTAAGAATTCACAAGGATATTTTTTCTACCATGCTGAAGAACAAAAGGTGTTTGTTTCTTAATATGCCACCTTTTTAGAAAAGAAATTCCTTGAAAAAGAAATTAGTGGCAAAGTGGTAGAGCTGGAAGAAGTTCCAGATACACAAACCGTAACTGAAGATTTAGTGGAACCAGAAGATTCAGTAGTTCCCAATGAACCTCAGCCTCTTCGCCGATCTAGTAGGGTTCCTCGCCAACCTGAGAGATACTACGGTTTTTTCATGGATGGTGGGAGCGAGGATTGCATCATGGAGGATGATGACCCAACTAGCTTCGAGCAGGCCATCATGGGTAGGGACTCAGTGCAATGGCTGGATGCAATGCGGTCCGAGATGGAATCCATGTACACCAACAAAGTATGGACTTTGGATGTTGCTCCTGAAGGGGTAAAACCCATCGGGAGCAAGTGGATCTTCAAGAAAAAACTTGGTGTAGATGGGAAAGTGGAGACTTTCAAAACTAGACTTGTAGCAAAGGGTTTTCGTCAAAGACCAGGTGTGGACTATGACGAATCCTTTTCTCCAGTGGCTATGCTTAAATCCATCCGGATCATGCTTGCCATCGCTGCATATCATGACTACGAAATCTGGAAAATGGATGTTAAGACCGCCTTTCTAAATGGTGATTTAGAAGAGTGCGTGTACATGACTCAGCCAGAGGGCTTCGTAGACAGTGGGAGCATCGGGAAGGTGTGCAAGCTGCTTAAATCCATTTATGGATTAAAGCAAGCATCGCGGAGTTAGAAAATCAGCTTTGACATCGTTATCAAAGAGTTTGATTTCGTCAAAAACCCAGATGAACCTTGTATCTACAAGAAGGTAGCAGAGAGTAAGGTGGTCTTCCTCGTATTGTACGTGGACGACATACTCTTGATAGGAAATGATATTCCTATACTGCAATCGGTCAAGCTCTTCTTGTCACAAAGATTTTCAATGAAAGATCTTGGTGATGCCTCCTGCATATTGGGAATAAGGATCTATAGAGATAGATCCAAACCGATATTGGGATTGTCCCAATCCAGGTACATTGACACCATACTAAAGAGGTTTAGTATGGAAGAATCCAAGCGTGGGAACTTGCCCACGATCTCTGGAGTCACTCTCTCCAAAGAGATGTCTCCCAAGACTGATTTGGAGAGAGCTCGCATGCAAGGGATACCCTATGCTTCGGCTGTAGGCTCTATCATGTATGCGATGCTATGTACCAGACCCGATGTAGCATACTCACTAAGTGTAGTGAGCAGGTATCAAGCTGATCCTGGAGAGAGTCACTGGACAGCTGTGAAGAGCATTCTCAAGTACTTGCGAAGGACTAAAGAGATGCTCTTGGTGTATGGTAACGGAGAACTCCAAGTGGAGTCCTTTACCAATTCGAGCTTCCAGAGTGATAAGGATGACTCTAAGTCGCAGTCGGGCTTTGTCTTTACCCTTTTCGGAGGGGCAGTTAGCTGGAAGAGTTCCAAGCAGGAAACCGCGGTAGACTCGACGATGGAGGCTGAATACATCGCTGCCAACGATGCTGCCAAAGAGGCTGTCTGGATCAAGAAGTTCATTACTGAACTTGGAGTGGTTCCATCCATTGAGCATCCAATACCTTTGTATTGCGATAACAATGGAGCGGTGGCTTTGGCCAAGGAACCTAGGTCCCATCAGCGATCCAGGCATATTCTGAGGCGGTATCACCTGATCCGGGAGATTGTTGATCGCCGGGAGATCGAGGTCAGGAGGGTTGACACGAAGAACAACACGGCGGATCCACTCACGAAGGCCATTCCCCAGATACAGTTTGAGAGACTCTTCGGGATGCTCGGTATGCGATACTACAGCAGCTGGCCCTAGTGCAAGTGGGAGATTGTTAGTTGTATGTATGCCCTAGAGGCCAGTATTGTACAGATGATGTATATTATATTGGATGCTTGGACATATATAGAGATGACTTTCTTGCTCGATATGATAGTATGCTATCTGGTTGCACTTTATCTTAACATGTACACTAGTCTCTTTAAACTGTCTTGTAGTTACATGTTGGTAAAGCCCTTAGGATTTGTACTTGACTACCTGGACTGTGATACGGATCATACTAGTGGGGACATGGTAGTCTATAGGTACATCCTTCAAGGTCCCTAGTCGTTGTGTATCGAGACGGGGCATCGATATACCAGTGTAGACTAGCGTATACGCTTCTCGACCCATGAGATGGGCGATGGATGATCCCATATCCATTGGTGTTTGACATCAGAGATGGTATACGGGTGCTCAGTGGAGAATGGGTACACTGGACGGACTCGCCGAGAACTCCCAGATGGTATTATACCTCACGTCAGATGGCAGTTCTCAGGTGACACTTGTGCAGGTTAGTCTGTAGACCCGAGATCGTCATAGAGTCTTGTGTGATTCCCACTGTGCTTTGATCTCCACCTTACCACGTCCATGAGGGCGTGCAAAAAGGTGGTCTTTGGGTACAGTCCCGAGTCACATGGAGGCAATGAGCGATAGGAGGGGTTTCGTCTCTCCCGGTATTTGGGGTTGATGTTGCGCTGTGCTCGATTGGCCGTAACAGGGAAGTCGCTGGCCAGGGCTGATCAGAGATTTGCTGGTAAGTGTTACCAGTAGTTTCTCAACCCGTTATGAGCCTCACATCGGCACGACTTATCGGTTATTGGGGTCTGACGTTTACCACCCCTAGACTTGATATGCGACATATCAGACGAACAGACCGGACTGTACGGTAAGTGTTACTGGTTGGATTCACAGGAGTGTGAGCGGGCTAGCTCGTCGATCTTCTGATCGCTCAATACCCGGATGGCCGTTACGTTTAGCAGACCGCTTGCGGCTTGTAGGTGCTTGATATGATCATCATCTGCTACCGGCGTATTGACGAGTCTTTAGAGTCCTACACAGAGGTTTCCTGGTTCAAGCGAAACGAAATAGGAGCGCATATGAGATATGTGTAGGACCGAGAATAATGCGTGTATGTGATACCGTATTCCATTCTCGCGATGAATGTATCGATTGGTTATATTCGATATAACCTAGATATCGAATCAAGGATTGATTCGATAAGCCGATACATAGGATACTAGTCGGTTATATGCGATATGACCGGATCGTTAAATCAAGTTTTGATTTAATGATTTAATGTATAATTATATATTTGATATATTACTTTGCATTAACTAGTATTGGTTCACTTTAAATGGATTTTCTCACTTGATGTGCAAGTTGTATATGTGATATATTTTTGTGCACATGTTTGTATCATGTTTGATGATGCTTACTCATTTGGTTAAGTGTAAAGAATTAAACCTTGGTTAAGTAAATGATTAGGGTTTTTATTTATTTATTCTTTTATCTTTTTAATTTGGATTAAAAAGAAATGGCAAAAGAAAACAAAAGGGTTGCTTTCATTCTTGAAGCTTGGTGAAGCTTCATGAAGCTTTGACCAAAGTGACCATTTTGTCTTCATGCTTAACCCTAACCATTCATCTAACCTTAGTCAATTCTCTACACCTAACCATGGTTTACATTATGATAAGTATTCATTTTCTTTTTCATTTTAAAAGACTTATCATAATATTCTTCATCTTCTCCTTCTTCTTCTTTAAGAAAAACCTTGCCTTCTTCAATGGCAACTTGAGCAAACAAGTGAGAAATCCAATTCTAAAGTGAACCCACCTCCTATTTCTTCACCCTCTACCTCTTGCCAAGTAGTATAGGGTGTTTTCTTCACAAGTTTCACAACTTGATGGAGTTGGAGCTTGAACTTGTGATGCCTCGACGTAGATCATCTTCGGCACGAAGCCGACGATCTAGCCCGCCCATTTCTCCGATCAAGCCGAAGATTGAGTCCGGGATTCGAGACGGACAGCGAGAGGACGTCTACGTGGAGCTAAGGAAGTGGAGAACCGGATCTACAAAGGTTGTAGCATCTTTCTTTTAGTTAAGTAGTTAACTAGTTTCACTTTGTCGCCTAAAATTCTAGTTAACGATCTAGTCTAGGGTTTCTCGGCACCGTAAAATTTGAAATTGGCATGGTTGATGCCTTGTGAGACCTCTTGAGAGTGCCTAGGAACCCTACAACAAGAACCTCCCTGTCATCATCTTTGAGGATACCGAAGTACCTCTCGGGCGCCTGAGGTTACCCACCATATCTGCGGAGTGGCTAATGGAATGTACAACCAGATTGAATCTTTATGTTCTATTAAATTTTCAGTAATCGTTTGTGGTTCTGGAATCACTTCCAGTTCCACCATACTCCCACTACTATTTTCTGAAAAAATTCATTTTACTAAAACTGTGGCGAGTCAAGAACAATATCACTATTGATCTTCCAGATGGTAGAAAGTTAACCCTCGTCATAGCCCGGGATAACCCACAAACTGCCATTACAGAAACGTGCCTTGAGTCATCCAGAGTCTGGTTTTAAGCATAAGCCGGACAACTCCATATACCTTAACATCGTTAAGATATGAACCATTCTATATACAATATAGAAACAGGGGCATTGATTTAATTGGAACCAGATTCAAATCATGCAGCTGTCTCCAGTGCATGTCAACTAAATGGAGAGAGGCCGATCAGCATTACTCAACTTAGGAGTGCATCCAGATATGAGTAACCTGAAAGAGAAGCAAGTTCTCAAAACCATTACTTTCAACTGAATACCAAACACAAGTATCTACATCTTCGATCACCTTGAAGAATCCTGATACTTGCAACATATGGTTCTCGACTTTATTCTTGTACCTATAACTTTTCATAACTTGGACCTTGTATTTCTACGAAATACTTGTCGAAAACTGGAGAAGTCATAAGTAAACAGAATATAGTACGAGGACCAACCCTTTTGTCCTAATGGATCCTGGACAACATACCATACTTTGTATAAGTCCCCTGAGTTGAATAACTCAAACCCTGTGTGCTGTAGGTTGAAAACTGTACTATGGTTAAGAAGAATTACAACGTTGTTTAATGCTCCTTACCTAACCATCAACTTATATAGGTAAATGTCATGGACATAATTTCAAAAAGTTATATCATACTTTATAAAATAAACGTACAGATATATCAGTTTGAAATTGGTGCATAACAACGGATATTCAAAACCAAATATTTGTCGTCAGGCAAAACCCCAGGTGATTTCCTCAAATATCACCAATTACAACGAATTCCGATATAAGGAGGATGTATTCACTTAATTCCCAATAACTTACTCCCACTCATCATCTGTAAAACCATACAGATGTAAGAATCAGACCTGGTAATTACATACCCTGGAGTAAGGATCTAATTGGGAAATCAGTTTTCAATTAACAACGCATAGGTGAAACTGAAACATGAAAATGATTCGAAGGGGTAGCCGGGTATTCCTAGTAATGCCTCTTCCATTAACCAGATTCATGACTGTAACCGTATATTTTTTTGCCAACTCTCCAAATCCCTTTATTTGTCTTTACTCATTATCTTCTGTACACCTCCCTTAGGCTAAATAGTTTTCTTCCTTCCCTACAGTTCGGCGCCAGCCTATGGTTTGGAAGAAAACTATCCAATAAGGTAATAGGTGTACTCTCCAAATCCTAGGAGTACTCGCAACTTTAGAGAAGGTAAAGATAAAAGACAACTGAATAAAGATTATTCTATTTCTCCTGAACCATAATCCATCCTCGAACTGGATCAAGTTCCTTTGAGTTCGTATATAACTATACGATGGATTATCCAATAAATGCGAATCTTCATAGTGATACGGGGTGTTCTTGGAGAAATTCAAAGGTGAAGTAGGAGTAGTGATGATATACGCGGTTTGGTCGTCAATGATAGCAGTCACAATTTACTTTGCCCTCTTTCTAATCCCTTTATTTGTCTTTACTTATTACCTTCTGTACACCACACTTAGGCTAATTGGTTTTCTTCCTTCCCCACCTTTCGGTACCTTCCTATAGTTTGGAAGAAGACTATCCAATAAGCGTAATAGGTGTACCCTCACATAATCTTAGGAGCCTTCACAACCTGAGAGAAGATAAAAGGGAAAGACAACTGAATAGTCCTATTCAATTTCTCCAGAACCGGAAACCATTCTCGAATCTGAAACAAGTTTCTTCGAGTTCGTATGTAACTATACGATGGTCATATCCAATAAAAAGGGGATCTTCGTAGTAATACAGAATGTTCCGGAGAAAATCAAAGGGTAAAAGTAGGAGTGGCAATGATATATGCAACTCAGACAATCCAAAAGTCAATGTGTTTTAAGAAGGTTTGGTTAACTTGGTTACTGAGTTATAGTCTAGAGTCGGGCCATGGTCGCTGCAAAAGAGAGAGAGAAAAGAAACACTTAGTGTGCACTCTTACCTAGATCAGAATGGTTAATCACTTTATCTAATCAGGATGTCTCCCACAGTATCCTCAAATTCTCCTCCAAACCTGAAGAGTTAGTCGGGATCATCTAAAATCACCCAAGGAGTAAACCAACTCATCGATGGGAATCGGGATCCAACTATCATCGCATGATAACTTGATGGAATCCACTCAAGTTATCACACTCCAGAAGGTATGCGCATGCCTGGCAAGTTTCCTGTTTGTTTGAAACTCCCGATGTGATTTCTACCCATGTTCTTATGACCTTGACGAAGGCCAACATATCATAAGTCACATGTCAAGTTCTACCCGTCATTGTCCAGGTTAATTTGAACCCACCCGTACATACCCTTGACGAAGGCCAAAATAGCAGTACGACTGTCCCAAACCAACGCATCTATCTATGCAACAGAAAAGTAACAAATAGCTATCATACACTATGCCATGATGAAGGCCAACATACATAGCATGAATACTAAATGCTACCCGTTTGAATTGACGGAGGGCTACGAATGGTTTTTGGCGAAAATCTTTAACGCAATGAACTTGATATCGTTGAAGGAACCGGATAGCTTTTTACAAATATATAGTGGCGAAAACCTTTGCTAAAGAGGCCACTCCCGGTGAAAGGATCACGGCTCTTTCCTTGTAGAATGAGGTGCAGGATATTCTCACTGAATACCGCGATACAAAGAAAAAGGTAATCGACTATAGTGAAGTTATTACCCTGACGGAAACTTCTGCCCAAGAGGTCACTCTCGGTGAAGGGATCTCGGCCCTTGCCTCGTCGAATGAGGTGCTGGATATTCATAACCGAATACCGCTATGCAAAACAAAAGAAAACGTCCTTGTAATAACGGCTTTTTAAAATTGTTCCAACAATATCGAATAAGTCTGTTTTCTTTGCATTGATCAGAATCAATGCATTCCCATCAATTAATCATACCAGAAAAGAACGAAAATATGATGTACGTATATGCCATCCGCATTCGCCACTGGGCCCCGTCATCACCCGTTAGGTTACTTAACTAACAATAGAGATGGGGCTGGACTAGCACGGGTGTAAAACATATACAACATCTACTAGTATATATATAACAATATATAATAATCGCTCCAGACGTGATAAATGCAACATCACAGATAAGAGATAAGCATCACAGAACAATACGGATAATCTGGGAGCTCCAGGTTTCCTTTGAGCCGCAAGTGAAACCCAACGTTCCTCTGCTCATGTGGATAGCCTGTGTAATGAAAACCTAGACCCTTACGAGTGCGGCAAGTTACCCGCCAAAACCAGAAGCAAGGCAGCCCCTTTCATCAAAGTGAATGGGTCACCCAGCACTTCACGGAATTCGGTAACTTGAGCACCCCTCCTTGGGTCAACCTGTACCCCCTACGAGTGCGGCGAATAGCCCGCCAATTCTAGAGTGGACCTCCTCCTTCTCAACGCCATGAGATGCGGATCTGTTGTCCTCCAGAACCCGGCTATCCGTGCACTCCATCGCGGGGTAATCCTAGTACAGAAAAGAAAAATATGTACAACGGTGACATCAACCTCAACCCGGTCGTACCCCTAACAAATAATATACAAACAGGCAGTGACAGAAGTCTACATGTCGGACGCTCGCCCCGCGATATCAAATGTACAAATAAAACTAAACTGCACGATCATTGCATCCAAGCTATCCACCACGACAATCCGAAACAACACAGCACAACACAGAACATCAACGTGAATGTCACGTTCACAAACCCGTCTAAAAGAGCTATACCAATTAGACAAGTTGTACTGCTCTAATGACATTCACGGTCGTAGATAGAAATGTATGTACTGTAAACATTAAACAGTGTTAGAAATATCGACTTCGAAATAACCCCGAATAGCCCCAAACAACTAGATAAATCCATATCAAAACTGGGCTAAACTACTAATACCAATAAACCAATATTCCAGAGTCTAAACCACAACCCAAATACGAAATCCAGAATCAATAAAATGGCCGGCCGGCTCGAATTTTTAGGGAATGTCCACGGTTTTTTACAGGTGGAATTGTTTCGTATTTGCGGTGTGGTCATGTGGTCATGTTAGTAGTCTTCTGGAGTTACTAAAATAATTTTAGAAGACCATGAAAAAATTGACAGAAACGAGAATATCGTTGGTATTGATTTGGAGTTGTTTCGGTTTCGATAGATTAACATCGTCTAAACAACTAGTATGCGGTTAATGGGTTGGCTCTGATACCATGTAGGGTTACGGCAGTGCCCCGACCATCAATCCGTGGCCAAATGCGGAACAAAAACTTTTGAAAACCGGCGCTAACGGAACCCGATTCCCGGATCGAACCATTAACCCTATACTAGTTATCATAAAGGAGCTTAGAGAGGTTATACTGATCGATCCGTGTCCTTCGGTCTTCAACCTCTGTCCTAAGCTTGTCGCGGCTTCCTCGATTAAGTTCGCTCTCCGGTCTCCTTCGTCGAAGACGATCCACATCGAGGATTCTTAATACGGGCTCCCGCTTCAAAACCGAAGCAACTCGGACATCCAGTTTGCTAGCCTAGATGCACAAAATGAAGTAGAGAGAGTGTGTGATCATTTTGTCTCAATACATCCATGGATTCTCAACTCATGAGAGGGTATGGATGGAGGTGAAGAAGAAGTCATGTGAAGGAAAAGAGTGAGCTCAAGACTTGGCATCAAAAGAAAAACAAGTGAAGAAATAATGTATGTTGTTTTCTTGAGTTGTGATGGGCATTTTCTTTGTGTGTGTTGTTGTGAGATATTATCTAGCAACCAAAGAAAAAACCCACACTAAAAAATATCTGCATTTTGCCACAACTAATATCTCACAATCAAACAAAACCAAGAGCTCATGCCACATCAATGCCCAATGCCAAGACTTGCAATCACACTTTCCACATAAACAACATTAAACATTTAAACAAAACCCTAAATGTTTAATACTAGAAAAAGAAATGGCATCTTCAAAAGTAATCTTGTAACGGATTACAAGAATACCCCTCATCCGTATATACATACCTGCATCCGTATTCCGATTGAATACGAATACAACGAGACGAAAATAATCCAACAATATAATACTAGGATCCGGCATAAACCAAAGCCCACTAGTATTATCCGTCCGATCATGATCCGTGCACAAGTGCACGTATATGATCGAACCCTGCCATAAAACCATACGGCCTCTACATCGTTTCGCCCGAATCAGGGAAACCCTCTATGTAGGACTCTAAAGACTCGTCAATACGCTGGCAGTGGGTTTAAACAAAAGCACGTCAGTAGCACTAGCTGTACGTAACGGCTGCCCAGGTATTGAGCGAAAGGAAGGCCGACGAGCAAACTCATCCTGAAACACTACTAATCCTGACAGTGACAATATCCGTACAGTCTGGTCCGTTCGTCTATGAGTATCGCATATCGAGTTTAGGGGGTGGATAAAGTCAGACCCCTAATAACGCATCATTTAGTGTCGGTATGAAGCCTATCACCAACTAAGAACTACTGATCCGAATCAGTAATTCTTGTCTACCCGGCCGAGAATTTCTGGTGATGGACACCCGTGCACTCCGTGGCATCAACCCCCAATATACCGGGAGAGACGAATCCCCTGACGATCCGCTCACTGCCTCCATGTGGCTCGGTACTCTACCTAACTAAAACCTGTTTGCACGACTCTTTTGAGCCGTGGTAGGATAGTAATCAAAGCACAGTGGGAACTCACACGAGACAAATGACGATCTCAGGTCGATAGACTAACATGTACACATGTCACCAGGGAACTGCTATCTGACAATAGGTATAATACCTACTAGCTTGTTCCTGGCGAGTCCGTCCGGTGTACTCATAACCCAATGAGCACGTGTATACATCTTAGGTGAACCAACTAACACCAATGGCTTGTGAGACCGGCTACCGCCCCTCATCGGGGTCTCAATCCGTATACACTAGTCTACTCTTAGAGTATTGATGCCCAGTCTCAAAACTCCCACGACTAAGGACACTTTAAGGATGTGCTTATAGACCACCTAACTCTCACGTATATGATCGCCATCATACTGCTGGTAGTCAAGCAAGAATCCTATGGGCTCTATCAACATGTAATAGTGATCTGTAATTTCACCTGAAGCATGTACACGATGATAAAGACAAACCAGATAGCATACTATCATCTCGAGTAAGACTGTTCTAACGGTATAGGTCCTCCCTCAATCATTGCAATCACGTGCCTACGATCCAATAATTGACTTGAGGGCACTATAGCCAACATTCAATACCTGGGTAGCCGTTACGTCCAGCTAGTGCCGCCGACTGCTTCTGGGTATCTGACGTGATCATTACCTACTACTGCCGTATTGACGAGTTTTTAGAGTCGCACACAGAGGTTTCCTAGCTCAAGCAAAACAAATTAGGGCACATATGGAGATATGTGCGGGAGCTTGATTAAATACGATTATGTGATACCGTATTCTAATCCAGCGATATTTGATATCGGTTAGTGATTGATGTGTAATTTTGTGAAAGAAAAAGTAGTAGTAAAATAACCGCAAAAAATATTGGTGTCGCGTGTAGCGAGCGTTGGTGAGTACATGTCGTCCTCTGGGATGGTGCAATTTCTTAATTCTTGTTTCAGATGGGTCGGAAAATAGAAAAGAGAAATTAAAAAAAATCAAGAAGATAGTTTCAAGAAAATCAAGAAAATAGTTTCAAGAAAAGAAATCAAGAAAATGTCCAAGATCTAATTGAATTATCAAGAAAATTTATATGAAGAAGGTTTGTAGGATTCGATTGGATTTAGTAGCCATGGATGTTTAATAAAGATTACTCCTCTTATCTATTGATAGATTTACAGCTAGATTGATGGCGATGAATGAGGATTAGGGTTCTTTGGAAGAAACTAGGGTTTCTTCTCTATTGACCCTTGTCCTTTCGTTGATCTCCATTCGTGTCTAGCCCTTAACAAAAGGATCGTCAATCTCATCTCAAATCGTGGTCGTGATTATCAAGAAATTGATGTCACGCCTGATAAGGATGTTGACGATACTTTTGTTAAAGTTTATAAACTTCATAAGACTTAAAAACAGTATAGAATTTTCTCACCCATTGATCTACCTTAATCCTTCGAATCCTATCAAACAGAGAATTACTCGCACATCATAAAATAAAAGAAAGATTAGAGAAAGAATTCATAATGCGGAAATTAAAAGAAAGAGAAATTAAAACTAATGATCACCTTTATTACTCAACTTCAAAATACAATTCTTCAAGTTTAGATTATAAGAGAAAGACCAATTTGCTCTTGATCTCTGCCTTGAAGAAGTAGATGTTCCGTCGATTACGTCGCTTGATCACCTCGAATCTTGGACCTGTCTTGGATCGCTTGTTCGTGGACGATGATCGGCTTCGCGTAAATGAGACTTTCTTGATTGATCGCTTGATTGATTTCTCGATGGATTTCTTGATCTTGGATCTTAAGACGAAGATTCTTGATCATAGATCTTAGATCCCCTTTTGATCTTGGATTTGATGATGAGGTTTGTTGACTCATTTCTTGATTTTAAATTAGATGAAATTGGATCAAAAAAATTCTCTTCTAATGATGTAACTCTCGGTCCTTTTTATAGACCCAAAGCTAGTAACAGAAACCCCCAACAAACTAAGTTTGTTATGATGAAGCTTCCAGAAAACTCTCGAACCTTGACTCCTTGAATCGACCGCGGATCCGCGGTGACTCGGCATTACTCGGCCGCGGTTCCGCAGCTGATTGGTGGGTTCTTGGGTTGAAACTTCTGTATTATTCTCATGTTGATCTTTGGGTCTTTATGTGATGTATGGAACCTTCTTATCTTTTATGAATCTCTGCCAGTATTTGATTCTTCGACTTTCTTTATTTTATCGGCAGATTCTTGATTCTTGATATCTGACCTGGGCTAATCTTGCAGAATATCTCAATGAACAATGTTAGTTATATCTGAGCTACAATTTGATATGATAAGCATATCAAAATATTAAGCACATTTTCCTTCATAATATTGATTATAATATATAAACACATGGTAAATGGTATTTTGCAGATGAACTTCTAATATTTGTTATATTTATAACAAACATCTTTAGATGATTAAGAAAAGTAAGAAAATTGTTATGTTAAAAGTGGATTATTTTTGACTGAACAAATACCCCCAAACTTGACTTTGATCGTCCCGAGCAAACTTTTTATTCAAGAGAAGGAGAAAAGAAAATAGAAAGAAAAAAAACTAACTAGCACACTTTCGTAGGCAACACGATTGCACTGAGCACATGCAACAAACCGTTAAACCTCTAGGTGTCCCCAGTAGGAGGAGTGTTGTCTCCTGAGGGTTTTCAGCGGATTACACCTACAAAATCCAATAATAAAAGAAAGACTGTGAAAATTACATATAAAGATAAGAACTATATAAATGAAAGAACTTGAAAATAATAGTTTCCAACTACACTAGCTTTTCGGTTGTCATGAGCCCTATCTTAATGGTCATGAAATTTTTTTAGAAATCACATCATCTCTCAATAAAACACCGCCTTTAGTCTTTCTCCCTACCTTTCTTCCAAACACCGATCATATACCCCTACGTGTGTGTAACAGACATCTCTACACTCGGAGAATTCAATTCAAGCTATCATACTCTTGTCCATCTACTTCAGTACTTTTAGTCGGTGATTATTTTGGATGGAATTGCTCACACATTCTTCATGCGACCGTTAATACTTCTTGAGGTACTAACCGACCGATTACTAAATGTGCTCACTTATTAGGCGTAATTAGCAATTTCCTCGTCTTGCAACGCCTAAGGCTTAGCAGCGGCTCCCAAACCAGTTGGTCTAAGGCACTAGGTGATGAAGCACCCTCGCTATAGTTTTTTATGCTGCCTTGGTCTTTACAAAACTAGTGTTTATTTTTCTTCACCATTTTATACTTTATGCTTCATTTTATATTTTCTTCATACTTTGGATTTCAGACAAGAGCATTTCAAGGTATCCTCTACTATCCCAAGTTTCAAGACGTGTGTATAGTAGGGTATCAACGTTCAAATGTTTGGACTCAAGAGTAGGGACTGTTTTCCAGACATATTTTTATCCTCAGATTAGTGACTTCCTTCATCTTACTAACCTTTGGGACAACGGCTCATAACTACTTATTACTAGTTTCGTTAAAGAAAACATCTAACTTTCTTGTTTTTCACAAACTCTTCGAATCTTTTTAAATGTATTTTTTCACTTTCTAATCTTTCATTATCAAAGAAATTTTTTTTGTGCTTATGCAATGTGTAATGCATAAATAAGCACAAACCTCCCCCCAAACCTGTTTACAGCAGTGTCCTCACTGTTGTCATCTTTTAAATCTCAAAAACCTGTAGACATGGAAGGAAAAAGTTATTAACGGGGATAAAAGATAAATGAACATGAAAAATCTCCCCCAAACTTATTTTTGATCACTCACCTCCATTCTTAGGATGAGACAATATTATCGAGACATGGGGGTGAGGCGGAAGAATATTTAGTTATGATAAAGCGGCTTCTGTAAAAACAGGAGCTCTTCCGTGGGGTCAGTGGAAAAATACGGTTTTAATCTATGTCCATTCACTTTAAAAATATAACCGATTTTAATATTTTCAACTTCAACTGCCCCGTGCGGGTATATATACCGCACCACAAATGATCCTTTCCAACGAGATCTTAGCTTACTCACATGAAGATGGAGACGAAAATCGTAAAGAAGGATTTGTTGTCCCGGGGTAAAAGATTTTCTAAAAATATTTTTATCGTGAAACACTTTAGTCCGGTTCTTTACTATAACTGCATTATCGTAATCTTCATCGTGGAGTTCGCTTACCTCATTTAATTGCAACTTCCGAAAGTTGCAGTCTTGATTGAAATTGAAGTTACGCTATTTAATAGCCCACATTGCTTTATGTTCGATCTCGACAGGAAGGTGGCAAGCCTTTCCAAATGCTAGGCGGTAAGGAGACATATCAAGATCAGTCTTATAAGGGGTACGAAATGCCCAAAGAGCATCCGTCAATTTGGTTGACCAATCTTTACAGTTTTTAGAAACCGTCTTCTCCAAAATTTGTTTTATCTGCCTATTGGAAATCTCAGCTTACCCGCTCGTTTGGGGATGATAGGGTGTAGAAAGTTTATGGTTGAATGAATATTTCCACATCAAAGTCTCGAAAGGCCGATTACAGAAATGCGTCCCGTTGTCGCTAATTATAGCGCGAGGGTGTCCGAATCGCGAAAAGATATTTTCTTTAAGGAACTTAATAACAACCTTGTTGTCATTAGTGTGACATGGTATCGCTTCCACCCATTTCGAGACGTAATCAACCGCTAACAAGATATATATAAATTCCTAAAAGTGTTGGGAAAAGGGCCTATAAAATAAAAATCCCAAACGTAAAAAATTTCCACAACCAGAATAGGTTGGAGTGGCATCTCATTTTTTCGAGAAATCTGTCCCGTGTGTTGACACCGTGGACAAGTTTTGCAATGATCATATGCATCTTTAAATAATGTATGCCAGTAAAAACCACATTGCAAAACTTTCTCCGCCGTTTTACGTGGACCAAAGTGACCACCATATGCCTGATCATGACAGAAAGATAATACACTCTTGAATTCATCATTAGGGACACATCTGCGAATGATTTGGTCTGGACAATACTTAAACAAATAAGGTTCATCCCAGTAAAAGTGCTTTACTCGGGATAGAAATCGATGATTGTCTTGTCTAGACCATTCGCTGGAAATAAGTCTCGTTGCTAGATAATTCACAATATCCACGAACCAAGTTACACAGGATACGGTCAAGAGTTGTTCGTCAGGAAAAGAGTCGTTTATTGGCAAGGTCATTGTAGATGAAGAAGAGATGCATGAAAGATGGTCGGCTACTATGTTTTCACATACACTCTTATCTCGTATGAAAAGAACAAATTCTTGTAATAACAGGATCCAACGTATTAACCTGGCCTTAGCATTCTTCTTCGATAAAAGATGTTTCAGGGCGGAGTGATCGGTGTAAAGCACTATCGGTGAGCCAATCAAGTAAGGCCTGAATTTTTCTAATGCAAATACAACTGCCAAGATTTCTTTCTCGGTAGTTGCATAATTAATTTGAGCATCGTTCAAGGTCTTTCTTGCATAATAAATTGCATGTGGCATCTTATCAATGTGTCGTCCTAAGACTGCACCAATGGCAAAATCTGATGCATCACACATAAGCTCGAACGGGTGGTTCCAATCAGGAGATGATAGTGTAGGGTTACTAGGCACTCTAACAAGGGTTAAGGAAGCATCAAACATGCCCGTTTAAAATTTTAGCCGTGCCGAATATCCCTAAGCAACATCGTTGCTAGAAAATTAGGGTTTCATATGTATGTAAACTATGTTTACGACTAAGTGAATACGATATACAACCTTTGTAGATCGGTCCTTCACTTCTTTAGCTCCTTGTTGAAGTCCCTTCGCTGCGATCGTGGTTCTCCCGGACCCTTGCATGGCTTCACGAGGCGATAGACTCTTCCTTGCTTGAAGTCTTCGAGGCCGAAGATGATCTACGTCGAGGGGATGCCAACTCAAGCTTCTACTTCACTAACTTGAGAATTAGTGAAGCAAACACCCTAAACTAAAGTGCTAGTCTAGTAGAGGATGGAGAAATAGGAAGTGGGTTCTCTTTAGAATTTTATTTCTCACAAGCTTTCTCTATTTTGATCAAACCCTAGCAAGCTTTTTTTTCTTTTAACAAAATGAAGAAGAAGATGAACTAAAGAAAGAGATGAGCATAATGATCAAGCGAGAAGGCTAACCATGGTGAGTGAGTATCATATACTAACTCTTGTAGAGCCATAACCATAGCTAATCTAAATGGTTAGGTTAATAAAAAATCTAAGGTGAAGACAAAGGTAGTGGACTTTGTCAAAGCATGACAAGCTTCTACAAGCTTCATGCTCTTTCCAAAATTCCACCAATTTTGTAATTACCTTAAATAATTATAACCCACCACAAAAATAGAATGGTGTATGTCTTATACACCCATGTCATGTGTATCATCAACCATGATACTAAAAGAAAACACATTTTAATATATCACATATATATCAAAGTTGTGTTCATGTGAGAAAAAACATAAAGTGAACAAGAGTTAGTAAATATAAACTAGTATATCTAATATACAATTATACACTTAATTATTAAATCAAAACTTGACTTAATAATCCGGTCATATCTCATATAACCGACTAACATCCATTGTATCGATTTATCGAATCAACACTTTATTCGATAACCCGGCTATATCATATATAACCGACCGATACAAAAAGTCGCGAGAATAGAATACGGTATCACATACATGCATTATTCTCGGTCTCGCACATATCACATATGCGCTCCTATTTCGTTTTGCCCGAGCCAGTAAAACCTCTATGTAGGACTCTAAAGACTCGTCTATACGCCGGCAGTAGGTGATGATCACATCAAGCACCCACAAGCCCTCAGCGGTACTAGCTGGACGAAACGGCTACCCGGGTATTGAGCGATCAGAAGATCAGCAAGCAAGCCCGCTCCAACTCCTGTAAAAGCCTGCCGGTAACACTTCCCGTACAGTTCGGTCTCCTCGTATGATATGTCGCATATCAAGTCTAGGGGTGGTAAACGTCAGACCCCAATAACCGATAAGTCGTGCCGATGTGAGGCTCATAACGGGTTGAGAAACTACTGGTAACACTTACCAGTAAATCTCTAATCAGTCCTAGCCAGGGACTTCCCTGTTACGGCCAATCGAGCACAGCGCAACATCAACCTCCAATACCGGGAGAGACGAAACCCCTCCTATCGCTCATTGCTTCTATGTGACTCGGGACTGTACCCAAAAGCCACCGTTTTGCATGCCCTTATGGAAGTGGTAAGGTGGAAATCAAAGCACAGTGGGAATAACACAAGACTCTATGACGATCTCGGGTCTACAGACTAACCTGCAGAAGTGTCACCAGAGAACTGCCATCTGACGTTAGGTATAATACCATCTGGGAGTTCTTGGCGAGTCCGTCCAGTGTACCCAGTCTCCACTGAGCACCCGTATACCATCTCTGATGTCAAACACCAATGGATATTGGATCATCCATCGCCCATCTCATGGGTCGAGAAGCGTATACGCTAGTCTACACTGTTATATCGATGCCCTGTCTCGATACACCCATGACTAGGGACCTTGAAGGATGTACTTATGGACTACCATGTCCCCACTAGTATGATCTGCATCATAGTCCAGGTAGTCAAGTACACATCCTAAGGGCTTTACCAACATGTAACTATAAAACAGTATAAAGAGACAAGTATACATGTTAAAGTAAAGTGCAACCAGATAGCATATTATCATATCAAGCAAGAAAGTCCTCTCTATATATGTCCAAGCATCCAATATAATATACATCATCTATACAATACTGGCCTCTAGGGCATACATACAACTAATAGATAGAACGGGGGCTGTAGTGAGGGAACTTTTAAGTGAGTCAAAAGCAGCCTCGCAATCCGAATCGAAGTGAAATGTTGTATCCTTGGCCAAGAGAAGAGTTAAGGGTCTAGCAATTTTGCTAAAATCCTTAATGAATCTTCTATAAAATCCTGCATGACCAAGGAAGGATCGTATATCTTTAACGCATTTAGGATGAGGAAGGTTATGGATGACATCTATTTTAGCTCTGTCTACCTCAATGCCTTTTCATGAAATGACATGTCCAAGCACGATACCTTCTTGGACCATGAAATGGCATTTTTCCCAATTCAAAATTAAGTTCTTATCCTTACAGCGGGTAAGAACTGCGTCAAGATTACATAGGCAATCCTCAAAAGAGTCCCCAAATATAGAGAAATCGTCCATAAATATCTCCGGAAAATTCTTGACCATGTCTGAGAATATCCCCATCATACACTGCTGAAATGTAGCGGGAGCATTCCATAACCCAAAGGGCATGCGTCTATAAGCAAAGGTACCAAAAGGATAATTAAATGTTGTTTTATCTTGATCCTTTTCGGCGATGGGGACCTGGTTATAGCCAGAGTATCCGTCTAAGAAACAATAATATTCATGTCCAGCTAATCGTTCCAACATCTGGTCAATGAAAGGTAGAGGGAAGTGATCTTTCCTCGTTGCGGCATTGAGTTTCCTATAATCAATACATACACGCCACCCAGTTTGGATGCGTGTTTGGATCAACTCATTAGCCTCATTAGTTATGACCGTGATGCCAGAATTTTTAGGGACTACATGAATAGGACTTACCCATTGGCTATCAGAGATTGGGTAAATTATACCACTATCTAGGCACTTGACGATTTCTTTCTTTACCGCCTCCTTCATGACGGGATTTAACTGTCTTTGTGGGTCTCGGGTTGGTTTGGCTTCATCCATCAAATGTATATGATGTTCAACAATCAAAGGACTAATCCCTTTGATGTCTGTCATTGTCCAACCAAATGCTTGCCGATTTGATCTCAACACCGTCAAAAGAGCGTTCTCTTGTTCTAAAGCTAAAGAAGCGGATATGATCACGGGTAAAGACCCATTCTCACCTAAATATGCATATTTAAGATGAGAAGGTAGCCATTTAAGATCTTATGTCGGCGGAGAGACAATAGAAGGTGTGGTAAACGGAATGATATTCGGACTCCCTAAGAAGTTCATAACTTGCGTAGGATATTGACCCGGAAAGTGCTACTGACTTTTGCGATGAGTCAAAAGGTTCAAACTCGAGGGTGGACTCGTCAAAGGTGTCCTCACTATAATAATTTGCTAGATCAAACAATGATGTACTAGTGTCGTCGAGATCATTATAGCAAAATTCCTCAACCTCGCTGCTGTCGGGAGCTATCTCGTTGATGGAACATACATCAAGTATATGAGCAGAAGATTCAGATGTTGACTTCCTAGCTTGTAAATATTAAGCTCAATTGCCATCTTCCCGAAATATAAGTTCATAGAACCGTTGCGACAATTAATGACAGCATTGGAAGTGGCTATGAAGGGTCGACTGAGAATCACCGGAATTTGGTTCCGTGGGTTCGCTACAGGCTGTGTATCTAGAACAATAAAGTCCACAGGGAATATAAATTCCCCGACTTTTATCAACACATCCTCAAGCTCACCCCGAGGTTGGGTGGTAGATCGATCTTCCATCTGGAGAGTGCAGTGGGCAGGTTTCAACTCTCCAATACCTAACCGCTCATAGACAGAGTAAGAAAGCAAGTTAACACTAGCGCCAAGGTCGAGTAGAGCACGATTGATATTTTTACCCCCAATAGAAATAGAGATTGTAGAACAGTCGGGGTCCTTACGTTTCTTTGGTAATTGCTGGGTAAAAGCTGTGCTTACATTACTCGTCATGAATATCTTTTTCGGCACTTGAGTTTTTCTCTTCCTAGTGCACAAGTCCTTAAGTATTTTTGCGTAAGCCGGAACTTATTGTATAGCATCTAGGAGATGGATATTTATGTTAACTTGTTTAAACATTTCCGTAATCTTCTCCATTTGTGGACTTGGTTTGTTTTCCCTTAACCTATTTGGATAGGAGCTTTATCAATAAGAGTTGGGTCGAATATTAGAGAAGATCGAGGAGGTGGAACAGATCCCAGAATTGGAGTGGGGACCGTGTTAGGTTGACTCAAGGAGGTGGGCGGAGGGTTCGAGCCTAGAGGAAAACGGAGAATAGGCTCGGAAGAAGAAGATGGTAGATTAGACGAAATAGGGTTAGAAGTGGAAGCCGGGGTATCATTGATTGATTCCTCATTATCAACATGTTCACCGACTTGGTTGTTCTGCACTCTCCCTGATCTCAACATGGTAATGTCATTCACATTATGATATTATGAGTGCCCAGGATTCTGTAGGGTTTGAGATGGAAGTTTTCCTTTCTCTATAGCACTCATCGCGGCATTTAATTGTGCAATTTGTGCTTCTATCGATTTTATACTCTCATCGTGTGAGGCGGAGTCCTTCGTTATTATTTCAATAGAAGATTTTATATCAGCCGACATTTTCATGGAATGTTTCATAAACAAATCCAAGTGCAGAGGAGTTTTCGATACCGGTCGTTTGGAAAGAATTATTATAAGGTGCGGAATCGTTGGCCGGATTTTGAAAAGTTTGTGGTTGAAAGGGGTGCTGACTCTGTAGTGGTTGTGTCACGACCCAAAATTTAGTTCGTGACCGGCACTTAAATCACGCCACGTCTAAAGGCGTAACGTAAATTAAGTAAGCCGAAACCCAGAAATCTAAACCTTTTAAAGAAAATAAAAGATGTGAAGTTTTGAAATAAAGGTATGATGAAATCAAATGTTTTCTTAAATGAATAGATAATGGAACATGAAATTTGGAAGTTGATTTTACTAGTTGAAAACATGTTTCGTCTTTTAAAAATTTGGGAAACACCACTCTTGTATATTTTGATCCAAAACCACATATACATGATAATATAAAAGGCATCCCCAAGCAGGAGCTAGCTCTTAGCCAATCGGCGGAATCATAACCACACGAGTCAGAATATATGTATACGACACCCAACAGCGAAATTTATACAAAGAATAATGAATAAAGCAAGACATCAACCCACCAAGTGAACATATAACCCATCGCTCTAAGTCTCGTAACCACAAGTCTTGCTAAGTCTTACTACTTATACAAATACTAGTTTTGATTGATGGAGTTGACTAAATACAATATGAATAATAATACAAGAGTGGCACGATCCAATATGTACCACCTACCAAGGAAAATCACCCGAATGCAAGCTGTATGCCAGCGATGCCGTTACTGATCCACGCGGTCAACCTGCAAGAACTGTGGCACAACGGGGTAAGTTGCCAACTCGTGAGTAGAAAAAATCATCGGGTAGAAATCGAATAAAACAACGATTCCTAGGTAAACTATATCATAAATGTAATACTATAATATCTAGGTTGACTGTATCTGCATATGTGCCAACAATATAATCAACGCCTGTATGCATGTGAATAATATCTACGTGTCCATCAATGACATAACAACATCATGCATGTAAATATCACGAAAGCATATGCATGTAAATATGAGGATATCACTCAACGTGTGTCCATCAACGACACATCAAAATCATGGAACCTGAGTGTCCAACATCGACACTCAAAACATCATGAAACCCGTGTCCAACATCGACACATAAATCCTCAATCTCGGGCTCCGTCAGTCCGGATCGGCCCACGGGCTCCGTCAGTCCGGATCGGCCCGTATCATCTCACTACTCCGGTCAGTATCCTCCGGATAAGCGCCGAGTCTAAATACTATCACCGGTAGGTAGTAGGCCCTCTGCTATGCCCATCGTCTACTGCACAACATACCTTTCTTGCCCCGGGGTACCATACCAGGCCCACCATGTACCCGCAAACGGCCTCATCCAGCTCCTCGAATCGGGTATCACATAACTCATAACCGAGAAAACACATGGTGGACGTCTCAAAATATCATATCAAAAGAAACCGGGTTTTTAAAACAATACATACTTTCTTTTGAAATATAACCACGGTTCTCAAATCCAGAATCTCATGAAACAGCATCTCAATGCATATAATCGTAAAGCATGATGTATGCAAACATAAAACAGAAATGTGAGCATATCCGTATATCATGCAACATAGAATAGTGATGTCAGCATATCAGTATATCATGCAACATAGAACAGTGATGTAAGCATATCAGTATATCATGCAACATAGCATAATGATGTGGCAATTCTACTGTGGAAGTGACATAGCAATTATCGATGATGAAAGAATGTGAGTCGGCAAATCTGTGTAAGTGTAACATACGCATCATCGATAATGGTGTAGGTGTACTAGCACAGGTACATATATAATAAGATGAGAATATCACGAACGTAGCAGCAAGTAAATCGTAAGCTCAATGCTATAAGTTATACGTATCTATAACATAACCGAGTCGGTGAATCTATCAATCGGCATCTAGCCTCACAACATCACGTACGGTATAATCCATCGTACGGCATCCTCTAGTCAAGGGAATGGGTCAATCATCAGGAAAAACTCATTACGTACGGTAATCCATCGTACGATGACATTAAACAATTAGGGATCATATCAACCTATATGACAATGGGGTTACGGACCTAACGTCTCGTACGGCATATCACTCATTATTCACACCATTATCCATATATATATACCTATCTCTCCGGTCACATCCGTATCAATCTCATATCGTGGGACCGACAAAGGTATCAAATATCTCATATCGACTCGCATCCATATAACGACATATCAAACCAAGTCATCATATCACATCGTATACTTTTTTCATCACATTAATATCTTACATCAAGTCATCCTATAAATCTCATGTCGTATTTATCGACCTCACTACATGCCACTATAATCTCATACTTATTCTCTTGCAACTACATATGTATAAATCGTGATTCACATCCTTATATATCAATTTAAGACATCTTTATATATCATATCATTTCATACTATACCATAAACTATAACCTCAAGTCGTGGCATATCTTGTCTCCAAACTATAAATCACATATCAGTGTTTGCGGTGGTGCTATACGCCATCCACCCGGCTTCCCCCGTAGATATAAATCTACTCACCTGCGGAACTCCTTGTTCAGCCGTAGTCGATGTGCTTCGTCGTCTCGGAGTCCATGCGAAGGTACCTACAATCAATACACAATCGCAATACCATTAAAATCAAGTCCGGAAAACCAATACGGCCTACGGTCCGCTCATAGGTTAGAACCTATAGCATGTGCATGCAAAAACAACCAAACAACCCTCGTCGTTGACGTACAAATATCCAACGACCCAATACAATATCAAATATCAAAACTAAGAATTCCAATATCCGAAAACATAACCAAGACCACCCCAATATGCTCCCAGATTTATCTCAGGTTAAATTGGGACTAAACTAGCAAGTACAGGGGATAGGTTACAGTGATTAAGAGCTACAACCAAAAACTCAACACCAGACACCTCCAAAAATCCGGCGACATCACCTTAAAAACCGGCCTGCTCGGCCATACTAGGAGGAAATGAGCTCGTATTTGGGTTGTGGGTTTCTAGTGGTCAACCTAGGTCACCGGACATGCTAGATTTTCTCAGAAACTTCCCAGGTTGCTCCAGATTCCCTGTAGGCCAACATACTTCACAAAACCAACACGGGTAAATTTCTAAGTTCGTAATTTGGGATCTATTCTATGTTGTAGGACATAAAATAAACACTAAGGTCTTGTAAACAGCCCCCAAACATCACAAATCTACACAATCACCCAAACCCTATCTTGAATTTTCCAAACATCGCTAATCTAAATCGATTTAACTCTAAACTACTATAAGGTGCTATTAAACTAAAAAACTAAACTAGAAGTGTAGGAATTATCTCATTTGGCAACTCAAGAATTTTCTTGAGTTGCTCAAAGTCTTCAAAATCCAACTTTGAAAGGTTCAAAGTGTTGAGGATGAGGTGGAGATCATTTTTAATGAAGGGAGTATAAGGTTTTGGTGAAGATTTTGTGATGGATCATAAGGGTAGAAGTGAGGGGAGATTGAAGATGAATGAATTGAAGAAAATAATGGGGAGGTGAAATGAAGGCAGCCATCCCCCCTCTCTCTCTTATTCTCACCCTCTCACAAGCACATGGCTCTCTCTCTCTCTAATCACACGCCATTGACTTTTCTTTTCTATTTCCTTTTTCTCTTTTTCTTTTAAAGCCAAATATCAACAAATACAATGAAACAACATGCAACAAAAATGCAACATGTCATGGTGCACTAACCATGAAAAATGTAGAAACACGGATTTGGCTTAATCGCGATTAGTAGTGCACTAATCAATTTTTATTTAAACTGCATATAATTAATTATAAAAATGCCAAATCCAATAAATATATTTTTAAATGAATAAATCATTTTAATCTCCAATTATTTCACAAATATTGGTATATATTTATACCATTTTACGAAAACCCCAAATTCGCAAATCGGGTAGTTTCGCTAAATATATTATTTTAATATTAAATTCCAAAAAATAATATTTTATATTTTCTGAAATGTCACAGGTTGCTGTTGCTGTGGAGGAACCCTTTGATAGTAATTTTGGTTTGGAACCGTATTTTGAGTTTGGTGTTGGTTCCAAGAAAAAATAGGGTGATTCCACCAACCCTGATTATATGTGGAAGAATAAGGATCGTTTCTAGGTCGTTGCTGAAAAGCAGCATTAGTGTGTTCTTGAACTTGAAACGGAGAATTCAAAGGACATTCTTCCGTCAGATGTAATGGATCGGAACAGCATCCACACATGGTTTTAGGGAGAGCCACCTGGTTTAGGGAAGCTAATAAAAATTTGTTTTCCATAGCTTCGAGTTTCTTTTGTATCGTTGCCATTTCGGCTTTTACTGCGATGGAAACATCGAATTGATAGATACCTCCCCTAGATGATGGTGATCTAACGCTTTCCCATTGTAAGGTGTTTTCAGCAAAATCTTCCAAGAATTTCTAAGCTTCACCATCGTCTTTAGACATGAAATTGCCTTGACACATGGTTTCAAGCATCTGTTTTGTCGTTGGATTAATTCCCTCATATATAATTCAGCACAGATCCCATCTATGGATTCCATGATGAGAACATTGGATAAGCAGATCC
The DNA here is from genome assembly GCA_030015575.1 of Agapanthus africanus. Classification (NCBI taxonomy): domain Eukaryota; kingdom Viridiplantae; phylum Streptophyta; class Magnoliopsida; order Asparagales; family Amaryllidaceae; genus Agapanthus; species Agapanthus africanus. Next base: position 360,897,800 of record JASDDO010000026.1, read on the forward strand.
TTAAACCGTTCAAATTATTTCCAAAATGGTTCATTTGGAAGCTGGGTAAACTCGTTGATTTCGCTCCGAACACGGGCGGTCTTATGATTGGGATAAAATTTCTTATAGAATGCTATAACGAATTCGTCCCAATTGAAAATAGAGTGTGCGGTTGTGTTATAAAGCCATTTTCAGCTAAATCACACAAAGTAAATGGGAGAAGACGTAAACGCATAGCATCCACAGAATGTTATGAAGTACCCATCATAGCATATACGTTTTCGAATTTGGTGATAAAAATGTACGTGTCTTCAGACTTTAGACGGTGAAATTTAGGCAAAAGATTGATAAAGTGTGGTTTGATTTCAAAATTATCCCCATTGGCTGGTGGAATAGAAAGAAAAGTAGGAAGGGGACCACGTATAGGGTAGCATCTCTCTTGAAGAGATATGCGCGGTGGATTCTGCGCACCTGCGGATGGTAGCAGAGTGGTGTTATTAAAATTTGATGGATAACCGTCCATCTCGGTAGTTGTGGTAGGTGGTGAGAAAAAAAGAAGATGAAGAAGTACCGACTTCGGAGTCGATAGAAAAAACTCGGACAAGACGGGCACGAGAATCCCGTGTCCAGCCGAGCATGCACTAAGCGGGCTTAGCGCAAGTGGCAGCGTTTGTGAAAGTTACGTAAAAAGGAAGGTTTTGAAAAATACGGACTGAGATAAATCACAAAAAATTGCACAATCAACCCTAGATCTAAGGTCACCTAGGTCAAGTCACTAGACCGCTCCTAGACTTCCAGAAGACAAATCACAGGATCAATCCTCTACTATCTCTTAATCCCTCTTGTGGCCAGGTAAGTGCCAGGTAAGTGGGAGGTATCCTCTATACGAATCACTGTAAATAGAAGGCCTAATTAAGTAACCACATGCCTTAGATACACTTGCCTAGACACCATAAAAGAAATGCGGATAAGCAGTAGATTACCTACGACTTTCCTCTGTCCTAATTGAGCGCGACAGTCCTTAGAGTCTTGGTCTAGATATTTTTTAATTAATGAAGGGTGATGCGGATGCTAGTTTTGTGATTTTTGGGGCTTAGGAAGGGTAATGAAATCCCCACCTAATCTGAATTCGGTCTTTTCCCCTTAATTTCCGTATTACAATATGCAAAAACAACCCAAAAACAAAACACGCAATCAAGAATTTTTAAGCGGCGAATTTTTGCAAAGAATCCTGTAGAAAATTTGTTATTGGATTTTTCAGAGGAGAGAGAAGAAGATAGAAAATATACCAGAGAGATTTGAAGCCCTAAGTCACAAAGTACACCGTGTTTCCGCCGCTAAAGTGACCTTCTTACCGCGGTTGCGCGGCCAAGTTGATGGTTCTTTAAACGATTTTTGGTACAGGTGCTTCCCTTTCTCCTCTAGTCTTGATAACTACTTCTGAATCTTTATCTCCTCGCTACAGTGATTCCAGATTCCCTTGCAAAAATTCACACACTAATCGTTAAGCACACGATGCGTTCTTGATTTATATTTTGATGGAATAATAATATTTCACCCCAAACAACAAGAAAGAAAAAATTACGCACGGATCCCCGGCAACGGCGCCATTTGATTGATGTGTAATTTTGTGAAAGAAAAAGTAGTAGTAAAATAACCGCAATCAATAACGGTGTCGCGTGTAGGGAGCGTTAGTGAGTACGGGTCGTCCTCTAGGATCGTGGAATTTCTTAATTCTTGCTTTAGATGGGTCGGAAAATAGAAAAGAGAAAATAAAGAAAATCATGAAGATAGTTTCAAGAAAATCAAGAAAATAGTTTCAAGAAAATCAAGAAAATAGTTTTAAGAAATGAAATCAAGAAAATGTCCAAGATCTAATTGAATTATCAAGAAAATTTATATGAATAAGGTTTGTAGGATTCGATTGGATTTAGTAGCCATGAATGACTAATAAAGATTACTCCTATTATATATTGATAGGTTTACAACTAGATTGATGGCGATGAATGAGGATTAGGGTTTTTTGGAAGAAACTAGGGTTTCTCTTCTATTGACCCTTGTCCTTTCATTGATCTCCATTCATGTCTAGCCTTTAACAAAAGGATCGTCAATCTCATCTCAAATCGTGGTCGCGATTATCAAGAAATTGATGTCACGCCCGATGAGGATGTTGACGATTCATTTGTTAAAGTTTATAAACTTCATAAAACTTAAAAGGAGTATAGAATTTTCTCACCCATTGATCTACCTTAATCCTTCGAATCCTATCAAACAGAGAATTACTCGCACATCATGAAAATAAAAGAAAGATTAGAGAAAGAATTCATAATGCAGAAATTAAAAGAAAGCGAAATTTAAACTAATGATCACCTTTTTTACTCAAGTTCAAAATACAATTCTTCAAGTTTAGATTACAAGAGGAAGAAGAATTTTCTCTTGATCTCTGCCTCGAAGAAGTAGATGTTCCGTCGATTACGTCGCTTGATCACCTTGAATCTTGGACCTGTCTTGGATCGCTTCTTCGTTGACGATGATCGGCTTCGCTAAAAGGAGACTTGCTTGATTGATCGCTTGATTGATTTATCGATGGATTTCTTGATCTTGGATCTTAGGATCGAAGATTCTTGATCTTAGAACTTAGATACCCTTTTGATCTTGGATTTGATGATGAGGTTTGTTGACTCTTTTCTTGATTTTAAATTGGATGAAATTGGATCAAAAAAATTCTCTTCTAATGATGTAGCTCTCGATCCTTTTTATAGCCCCAAAGCCAGTAACAGAAACCCCCAACAAACTAAGTTTGTTACGACGAAGCTTCCAGAAAACTCTCGAACCTTAACTCCTTGAATGGGCCGTGGATCCGCAGCGACTCGGCCTTCCGCGGCAAATTGGTGGGTTCTTCGGTTGAAACTTCTGTATTATTCTCATGTTGGTCTTTTGGTCTTTATGTGATGTCTGGAACCTTCTTATCTTTTCTGAATCTTTGCCAGTATTTGATTCTTCGACTTTCTTTACTTTATCGGCAGATTATTGATTCCTGATATTTGACCTGGGCTAATCTTGCAGAATATCTTAATGAACAATGTTAGTTATATCTGAGCTACAATTTGATATGATAAGCGTATCAAAATATTAAGCACATTTTCCTTCATAATGTTGATTATAATATATAAACACATGGTAAATGGTATTTTGCAGATGAACTTCTAATATGTGTTTTATTTATAACAAACATGTTTAGATGATTAAGAAAAGTAAGGAAATTGTCATGTTAAAAGTACATTATTTTCGACTGAACAGTTAAGTTATATGTGATATGACCGGATTATTGAATCAAGTGTTGATTCAATGATTTGTTATATGTATATAATTTGATATTGGCCCGTTATATATGATATGACCGGATTATTGAATCATGTGTTGATTTAATATCGAATATTGAATATTAGACGGTTATATGTGATATAACCGGATTATTGAATCAAGTGTTAATTTAATATTTTGATATACATATATATATGATATTGGTCGGTTATATATGATATAACCGGATTATTGAATCAAGTGTTGATTTAATAATTTGATATATGTATATATTTGATATATTTATATATATTAACTAATATTAGCTCACTAAAGATTTTATTCTCTTTATATATAATTATATATTTGTTATATACATATTTATATATAAATTGGCTTGTATCATGGTTGATGATACTTTGAACATGGGTATATGAGAATCACACATGAGCTAAAGATTATTGGGTTGATATATTTTTTAAGATAAATAGAAAATGTGTGGAAATGAATCATGGCTTTGGATGCTTGGAGAAGCATTGAGAAGCCATGACTCATCCCCTCATTTTAGTTTTACTCTTAGATATTTATTCATCCCAATATTATCTTGAGCTCAATTTTCATTCCCTCATTAACATTTATTCCAAGTTCATCTTTTTCCTCCTTTCCTCTCTAGGTTTTTTCTTGAGTTGGAAAAAGAAAGAGAAAAATATTTCCAGTGAGCTAAATCTCCTACTTCATCAACCTACACTAATCTAGCCCATTAGTTTCGGTTGTTTACTTCACTAATACCTTGATTAGTGAAGAGTGAGCTTGAGTTAGAGAGACTTCAAGGTGGATCATCTTCGGCCTCGAAGACAACAACCAAGCTTGATCCTTTCTTCAAGTGGAGTCAATGAAGAGTTCGAGGGACTACTACTTGGAGCTTTAGAAGTGAAGGACCACTCTACAAAGGTTGTAAACCGTCTTCACTTAGTTTAAAACTTGTATTCTTGGACTAAAACCCTAATTCTCTTGTACGATTCTTGTATAGTATGCTTTAGCACTCTAGATTTTTTAAAATTGTATACTTGATGCTCTTTGAAACCTAGTAGAGGTGCTAAGACATATTTTCATGGTATTAGAGATAAGCTAGAGACTTAGGCGAAACCTAGACGACGTTAAAGTGTTCGATCGACGTTTTAAAACCGAATTTTTACGAGTTTCTGTCCAATTTTTGAAAAGTTAAAATTTTACAGATTAAAAATTTTCAGAAAATCATACAGGTAATTTTATGGAACCAAAAAAATTACGAGGGCCCAACTCCTCATTGTGGCCACGGAACCGCCACCTAAACCTTGGATTAGCCGCGGTTCTGCCGCTAACATGAAGAGTCTTGGACTCGTATTTCTTCTGCTGCTCCATTATGTCATTTTGGACTTTCTGGGTATTTTTAGTGAGGCTCAAGTTGTTGAGGTCTCTGTGATTTGGTGGTGTTTGAAATATCGATCGAAATGTTTTACATCGTCTAGATCGCTGTGATACGTGATACAATATTTGGAATCCACATTGATTAGTTTTGTGAAAATTAGTTACCAATTTGTAAATCTCGCATTGTAGTCTCATTTGATAGATTGCCACGGAGTTTCGATTCGGATAAAAACTCCGTCGCAATCTCGTATCGTACACGATCACTCGCCGGGAGACACTACTAGACAGCCACGCCCCAAGCCCCGACCAAGTGAATATATGAGAACCCTATGGCCAAAAGTATCCACTAGGGTACTCCGGCCACGGTGTTCTGCCCAAGTGCACTTCGTTGACGGCATCGGGAGTGCAGCCATGTACTAAAGTTCCCGACGAGCATTCGATCATCTTATCGGGAATCTTGTTGAATTGCCCGACTTATTTTTGAAAAGTGTTTTCAATTCGAGACTTAAATGCAAGGTTTATACGGTTAGGCATGAAATTCGGAATATGTGATATTCCGGGTTTATGATGTCTAAGGAGAATGCAGATTCTAATTAGTGTAGATTTCATTTCTTTTCTGCGACCGTAAGTGTAATATGTGCTAGTATCCCCTATCTCATTGCTATATGTCAACGACATTAGGAATACACTGTAGGGTTGCTAGGCACGCGCACAAGGGTCTACGAGGCATCAACCATTCCCGATTAAAAAATTAGCCGTGCCGAACAGCCCGAAGCCGGATCTTTAAACTAGGGTTTAGGCGAAAACAAGCATGTTAAACTCTTTAACACTAAGTGAGAGGGATTACAACCTTTGTAGATCTGGTCCTTCACTTCTTAAGCTCCGTGTTGAGGTCCCTTCGCTGCAATCATCGTGTTCTGGACTCTCGAGAGGCTTCACGAAGAGAATGATGCAACCTTGCTTCCGATCTTCGATAACATAGATGATCTACCTTGAAGTTTCGTTAACACAAGCTATCACTCATGAAATGATGTGAACACCCTCATCTAAATGGCAAGGATAGATGAGGATGATGAAGTAGGAATTTTGCTCTCATTTATGATCTTTTTCTCACTCACTTTCATCACAAAAGAAAGCTTTTTCAAGAAGAAACTCAAGGAAGAAGAAGATGATAACCTTAATCCTTCTGTGATGAACAATGAATTATTGTAGTGGTTACAAATCTAACCAAGGGTTAAGCATGAAAGAGTTAACCCTTGTAGAAAGTTAACTAGAGTTAATGGTTTGGATTAGGTTAACATAATATCTCACAAAAATATCAAGCAACCACAAAGTCAAAGCTTCATGCAAAAGCTAACCCTAATCCAAACCCTAACCAAGTTTAAACCCTAAACCATTGTTAAATTTGTAACCCTAACATGTTACAATATTATATATCACATATACAATATATTTTGTAACAATAGAAAATAATACAATTAACATATATCGCATATATATCAATGTATTATCTCGTGAGAAAATGAAACTTTCAGTGAGCTAATATTAGATAATGTAATTTAATATATCATATATATTATTATACATTAAATTATCGAATCAACACTTGATCCGACAATCCAACTATATCGCATATAACCGACTAATACGATGACCCGGCTATATCACATATACCCGGCCGATATCTCATATCGCGAGAATCCAATACGGTATCATAGACCGCATTATCCTCGGTCCCGTACATATCACATATGTGCTGCTACTCCGTTTTGCCTGAGCCAAGAAACCTCTGTGTAGGACTCTAAAGAATCGTCAATACGCCGGCAGTAGGTGATGATCATATCAAACAACCACAAGCTGCAAGCGGTCAGATAAACGTAACAGCCACCCAGGTATTGAGTGCTCAGAAGATCAACAAGCAAGCCTGTACATTCTCCTGTGAATCTAAACAGTAACACTCCCATACAGTCCGGTCTCGTCATCTGATATGTCGCATATCTCGCCTAAGGGTGGTAAACGTCAGACCCCAGTAGCTCGATAAGTCATGTCGATATGAGGTCTATAACAGTTCGAGAAACTACTGATAACACTTACCAGTAAATCTCAGCAACCCTGGATAGGAATTTCCGGTTATAGCCAATCGAACACAGCGCAACATCAACTCCCTATACCGGGAGAGACGAATCCCCTCCTATCGCTCATTGCCTCCATGTGATTCGGGACTGTACCCAAAAGCCACCTTTTTGCACGCCCTCTTGGACGTGGTATGATGGAAATCAAAGCACAGTGGGAATCACACAAGACTCTATGACGATCTCGGGTCAACAGACTACTCTGTACCAGTGTCACCGGAGAACTGCCATATGACGTAAGCTATAATACCATCTGGGAGTTCTCGGTGAGTCCGTCCAGTGTACCCAGTCACCACTGAGCACCCGTACACCATCCTTGATGTCAAACACCGATGGATATGGGATCATCCATCGCCCATCATATGGGTCAAGATGCGTATACGCTAGTCTACTCTGGTTCATCAATGCCCTGTCTCGATACACCCTCGACTAGGAACAGTTTTAGGATGTACTCGTCGACTACCGTGGCCCCACTAGTATGTTCTTATCATAGTCCCAGTAGTCGAGTACATAACCTAAGGGCTTTATCAACATGTAATATAGAGACAAGCAGAGTACATGTTAAGATAAAGTACAACCAGATAGCATACTATCATGTCGAGCAAGAAAGCCCTCCCTATATATGTCCTAGCATCCACTACTATATACATCGTATGTACAGTAATGGCCTCTAGGGCATACATAAAACTAAAAATCTCCCACTTCCACTAGGGCCATCTGTTGTGGTATCACATACCCAACAATTAGCTGCGGTTGAAGTATCTTATACTCAACCATCCCATAAGAGTCTCTACTGGAAAAAAGGCCTTTGTGAGTGGATCCGCGCTGTCGTCCTCTGTGTCTACTCTCCTAACCTCGATCTCTCTGGAGATCAACCATCTCCATGATCAGGTGATACTGCCTAAGAATTATATCTGGATTTTTGATGGGACGGTAGTTCCTTGGCTAAAGCCACAACTCCATTGTCACACAATGGTAGGAACGAAATTCATCTCATGAACTTATATATCCAGACTGCCTCTTTGGTAGCATCCTTGGTAACGATGTATCTTGCCTTTAATCGTCTAGTATGTCACGGTATCTAGCTAGGAACTCTTCCAACATACCGTCCCTCCACTGAGGGTAAAGACAATGCCTGCGACTGACATTCAGTCGTCCTTATCACCCTGGAACCTTTCCAGTGATTCTCCCCAGGATCGATTGATACCATATCACTACAACTAGTAAGAATCCTAACATCCAATTAGATCTATCTCATAGATCCAAAAACCCAGGATTTAGGAGGTATCACTTTGATCCTATATGGAGAATCGTTGTGATAAGTGGAGATTGACCGAGCGTAGCATAGGAAACTCCTTCCCTATCAAGTGTATGTCATCCACGTACTCTACGAGGATCACCACCATACTCCCTACTACCTTTTTGTATATACAAGGTTCATCTACCATTTTGATGAAGTCAAACTCTTTGACTACCACATCAAAACAGATGTTCCAACTCCGCGAGGCCTGCTTTATCCTATAAAGCATCTTGCACACGTTTCCGCTTCTCCCACTGTCTACGAAGCCCTCTGGCTGTGTACTTATAGACGCTCTCTTCCAAATCATCATTTAGAAAAGCAATCATGACACCCAACGCCAGATATCGTAGTCATGGTATGTAGCCGTAGCAAGTAGGATCTGGATGGACTTAAGCATAGCTTTGAAAGTCTCAACTTTTCCATGTACACCAAGTAATCTTCTCAAGATATACTTGCTCCTGATGGGGATTTAACCCTTCAGATAAAGCAACCAAAGTCCATACTTTGTTGGTGTATAAGGATTCCATCTCGGATCACTAAGCATCCAGCCATTCTTACAGAGTCCCACTCCTGATGGCCAGCTCAAAACTAGTTGGGTCATCATCTGATGCAATCCTCGCTCCTACTGTCATAGAGAAACCGAAGTATCTCTCAGGTGGGTAAGGAACCCTACTAGATCGGCGGAGAGGCTGAGGTTCGTTGGTTACTAATGAATCCTTTGGTTCTACCAAATCATCTGATGTAGTTTGTATAGCTGGAACTCCTTCCATTTCTACCTCATGACCACTCATTTCTTCACAAGAAATTCCCTTACACAAAGGTGGCATGTTGAGAAACAAAACATTTTTGTTCCTCGGTTAGGTAGAAGATATTCCCGTGCATATGCTTGGGATATCCAACAAACTTCTACAGATTTGACTTTGCCTCGAGCCTGTCCGGATTATGCTTTTTAGACATAGGCCGGACAACCCCAAATCTTAACATACTTAAGATATGGGCTCTTCCCATTCCATATCGCATATGAAGTGGTAGGCAACTGATTTGATTTGAATCCTATTCAATAGGTATGCAGCTTCTCAAGTGCATAACTCCCAAAAGGAAATAGGAAACTAAGTAGTATTCAACATAGAGCACACCATATCACATAGGGTGCTATTGCTCTGCCCCGATACACCGACGTGCTGTGTTATATACAGAGGAGTAATGCTGAGAGAGAATCTCATTCTCCTTCAGAATAATCCAGGAATTCCGTGATCAAGTATTCTCCTCCTTGATCTCATCAAAGGACATAATACTTATACCCGTATTTTGGTTCTCTACTTCTAACTTACATTCTGTGAATATCTTAAAAGCTTCGGACTTGTGTTTCAACAGGAACATATGTCTGAATCTTGAGAGATCATCAGAGAATGTAATGAAGTACAAAAAACCGGTCTTGGCATGTGTAGACAGGAGACTTTCATACATCAGCATGTATCAATCCCAAGAGTTCACTAACTCTTTCTCTATTTCCAATAGACAGAGCTATGGTCATCTTTTCTTTGTGACATGACCGGTAAGTTTCACAAGATGTAAATTCAAAAAGATTTAAATATGCATCTAAATGTAACTTAGCTAGTCGGGTCGCATTAATATGACCTAGTCTACAATGCCTCAAGAAGGATTCGTTCATTTCTGAACTCTTCCTCTCGTGTGTGTTCTGTATACTAAGAACTGTAGTCTGATTTAGAACATCAATGCTTTTAGATAACGTGCCTGAACTGATCAACTCTTGATATAGGAAATGTTCAAAACATTATCCAACAATACAAAATTATATCCTTTCTTTACTAATAAAGAGAGTGATATGATGTTGTATATCAGGTTCGGTATCTAATAACATTTGTTCAGAATCAATATATTCTGGTAATACAGGGTGATAGTGACCAACAGACTTGGCTGCAGCACTTGCAACGTTTCTATCTCATGAAACTTATCACCCGTTCTCAGTTCTTCACCTATCTGTAGCCCATGTAACAGATTACATATACGGGATTCTGATCCGGTATCTTATACCCAGGACGTAAAGGATACTGAGAAACAGTTCTATGTAATGAACACACCCGAAGATGATGTATCAACATGCACTTTCTTCGTTTGGGCGGCACGGGAAATCTGGTATTCCCCAATTTCCTGCTCTGTCTTATAATAATTATAAGTTGGAGTGGGACCAACGTTCCCCAGCTCAGTATAACAAGCGGGTTCGGTCAATATATTCGTATTATTATCTTGATTAAGGCGTGATATGGTCGCTACCTGGAGAGAGAGAGAAGAAAACACTTAGCGTATGCTCTTGCAAGATTAGATTGGTTATCTAATATATCTAATCAGGATGTCTCCCACCGTTTTAATCAAATCTTCCTTCAAACCCTAAAAGGAAAGACTAGCCGGGATTAATTACACGCTACAAGTTCGCCAATCTTTCAGCCAGGCCAGAGTCGGTACTTTGAGGGAGGTTCCCCGTGCTTTCGCACGGACCTAATTAATGTAAACCTCATTTTCCCAGAGGCGTAACCCCGTAAACACCTTTCTAGACACCTACTTGATCGGCTTGTAATGTGTAAAACTCTCCTAGGAGTAACTCTTACTCGCAGCGGGTATCGGGATCCAACTATCTCATAGAAGGAATGCAATCTCATTCCAAATTTCAACACTTGAAATTCCCAATAATAGTTTGCCCCAAGCGATCTATGACCTTGACTGAGTCAACAAACCATAGACCGCAAGTAAAGTTCAACCCGCCATTTCCCGATTGAATTAAACCCACCCGCACGACCCTTGACTGAGTCAACAAGGCCGCATGACTACCCTAATCCAATCGCATCATATGCTTTGCAGATAAGCACTAATCAGCTACCGCACACTATGCCTTGACTGAGTCAACAAACGCAGCACGAATACTAACTATTACATATCTGAAATGACGGAAGGCTACGGCATGTTTTAAGAAAACCTTTTGCGCAATGAACTTTATATCGTTGTAGAATCGAGTGATTTTTTAAATGGAGTGTTTTTTAGGCTTTTCTAGTTTTGCTAAAGGGGTCACTCCCGGTGAAGGGATCGTCGGCCCTTTCCTCATCGAATAAGGTGCAGGATATTTCACAAATATCACTATGCAAAGAAAGAACTATAGAAGCAATCAAAAGACAAACCGAGTTTGTAGCATCTGCTAGTTTCACTAAAGAGGTCACTCCCGGTGAAGGGATCTCGGCTCTTTCCTTATCGAATAAGGTGCTTGATGTTCTACAAGGAACACCGCTATGCAAAGCAAGAACTAGAGCTACCAGTTTTTAAACAAGTTTCTACAACATCTTTAGCTTTCTTTTATTTCATTAATCTCATTAATGAAGTCCCATTTTTAATTATGCTTCACAAGCATCACATTTGAAACGAAATCTGCAATATAACATATATCTCATATATATAATATAAACATTCGTCTCAGGCAGTAATATGATCTCATCACAAAACATTGCAGCAGAAGAAACATATATGAAATATTGGATATACCAGGATGTCCGTGTTTTCAATACGAGCCTGTATAAAACACGGATTCCACGGTCGCGATGAATAGCCAAACCCACATCCCTAGACCTCTACGAGAGCGGCAAGCAACAGTGCCAATTCTAGGGTTAGGAGACCCGGTCTCGACTCCTCGAGATGGTCTCCCACTGGACCCTAGAACCCGGTTACTTGTGCTCCCCGCCTTGGGTCTACCTAATGCGGAAAAGTAAATAATATACAACGGTGACAGCATCCTCAACCCGGAAGTGCCCCAATAAAAGAATATTACATACAAATGAATTTTACATGAATGAAAAAGAAAAACTCTCATCTCACATAAAACCCCCGGCTATTCAGAACACGACGATCCAATATAACATATCACAGCAACACATAATATCTCATATCATCAACGTAAGCAAGTATGCGTATCCTGATTATCGTTGATGTATAGCAACGAAGCCGACGATAAACCACATACTACGCTTACGGTCACAGAAAAGAAAGTGTAAAACTACAACAGTTGGAATCCGCAACCTCTTTAGACATCGCATGCCTAACCAAATGAATTCCTTAGACATCGCATGCCTAACAATTATAAACCCCGCATTTTAGTCTCATTATCGAAAACTCTTTTCAATATCAAGTCGGGAAATTCAACAAGATTCCCGACATCCTGATCGAATGCTCGTCGCAAACTTTAGTAGACGGCCGCACCACCGGATGCCGTCGACGAAGTGCACTAAGGCGGAACACCGCTGCCGCGAGCACCCGAACGGATGCTTTTGGTGACGGGGTTCTCCTACAGTCACTTGGTCGGGGCTATAGGGCGTGGCTGTCTGTTAAGTTTACCCGGCGAGTATCCGCGTACGCTACGTGATTGCGACAGACTTTTGATCACATCAAAATTCCGTGGCAACCGATCTTCTGAGACTAAACTGCTATGTTTATAATATTCAAATTAGTTATCTCATAACTACCTGTGGATTCCAAATATTGTATCACATTCCAGATAAATAGACAATGTTAAACTTCTCGATCGAATAATCAAACACCCAAGATTTCACCAATATATCTCAACACTTGAAATCAGTTTAAAAACATCCATCACATGCCACAGTACCAATGGTCCATCCGTAGAAGGGTCAAGCCAACGCCTCACATGTGGCATGCCGTACTGCCACAAACCCTAAGGTTCAGAGGCAGTTCAAGACGGTCACATAATCGAGTTAAGGTTTGTTGTCTTCTAGAGGGTCCACCGCGTTACCTGCACGACTTAGAACGTTCTTAAACTCGAGAAAAAATCCAACTTTTGAAAAAATTTCCGACCGGGGAAAAAGTGAGTTATTGATATCCGTTCGAACTTTTTAACAGTTTCTAAAAATTATCCGGACAAAACTAAACAAAGTTAAATTATCCGATCGAATCAACGAGTCCCCAATACAACCCTAGAAAACTCAACACTTGAGTGGAATTAAAACATTTCCAGAAAAAAATAACAACAAAGGACCTAAGAATGAATATGTGAATTTCCAGGGACTAAGTCCAAATTTTGGCCGCGGAACCACCGCCAAACCCTTGGTTTGGCCGCGGTTCCGCGGTCAAATAGTTGACTCATGAGACCGTACTTCACAGTAATTCTTAGTTTTTCCTGCTTGTTTTTCTGAGCATTTTTAATTCAGAAAAAATCACAGTTTTGAAAAATGTACAGAGAAGGGTAAACATCGGGGTTTCGGGTTTCGATCGGACTTTAAACTTCGCTCAGACTTCGCCTAAAGCTCTAGCTTGGCTCTGATACCACTGTAGGGTTGCTAGGCATGCGTACAAGGGTCTACGAGGCATCAACCATGCCCGAATAAAAAATTAGCCGTGCCGAACAACCCGAAGCCGGATCTTTAAACTAGGGTTTAGGCGAAAACAAGCATGTTAAACTCTTTAACACTAAGTGAGAGAGATTACAACCTTTGTAGATCCGGACCTTCACTTCTTAAGCTCCGTGTTGAGGTCCCTTCGCTGCGATCATCGTGTTCTTGAATCTCGAGAGGCTTCACGAAGAGAATGATGCAACCTTGCTTCCGATCTTCGATAACATAGATGATCTACCTTGAAGTTTCGTTAACACAAGCTATCACTCATGAAATGATATGAACACCCTCATCTAAATTGCAAGGATAGATGAGGATGATGAAGTAGGATTTTTGCTCTCATTTATAATCTTTTTCTCACTCACTTTCATCACAAAAGAAAGCTTTTTCAAGAAGAAACTCAAGGAAGAGGAAGATGATAACCTTAATCCTTTTGTGATGAACAATGAATTATTGTAGTGGTTACAAATCTAACCAAGGGTTAAGCATGAAAGAGCAAACCCTTGTAGAGAGTAAACTAGAGTTAATGGTTTGAATTGGGTTAACATAATATCTCACAAAAATATCAAGCAACCACAAAGTCAAAGCTTCAAGCAAAAGCTAACCCTGATCCAAACCCTAACCAAGTTTAAACCCTAAACCATTGTTAAATTTGTAACCCTAACATGTTACAATATTATATATCACATATACAATATATTTTGTAACAATAGAAAATAATACAATTAACACATATCGCATATATTTCAATGTATTATCCCGTGAGAAAATGAAACTTTTAGTGAGCTAAAATTAGATAATGTAATTTAATATAATATATATATTATTATACATTAAATTATCGAATCAACACTTGATCCGACAATCCAACTATATCGCATATAACCGACTAATACGATGACCCGGCTATATCACATATACCCGGCCGATATCTCATATCGCGAGAATCCAATACGGTATCATATACCGTATTATCCTCGGTCCCGCACATATCACATATGTGCTCCTACTCCATTTTTCCTGAGCCAATAAACCTCTGTGTAGGACTCTAAAGAATCGTCAATACGCCGACAGTAGGTGATAATCATATCAAACACCCACAAGCTGCAAGCGGTCAGCTAAACTTAACAACCACCCAGGTATTGAGCGCACAGAAGACCAACAAGCAAGCCTGTACATTCTCCTGTGAATCTAAACAGTAACACTCCCGTATAGTCCGGTCTCGTCGTCTGATATGTCGCATATCTCGCCTAGGGGTCGTAAACGTCAGACCCCAGTAGCTCGATAAGTCGTGTCGATATGATATCTATAACAGTTCGAGAAACTACTGATAACACTTACCAGTAAATCTCAGCAACCCTGGCCAGGGATTTTCGGTTATAGCCAATCGAACACAGCGCAACATCAACTCCCTATACTGGGAGAGACGAATCACCTCCTATCTCTCATTGCCTCCATGTGATTCGGGACTGTACCCAAAAGCCACCGTTTTGCACGCCCTCTTGGACGTGGTATGATGGAAATCAAAGCACAGTGGGAATCACACAAGACTCTGTGACGATCTCGGGTCAACAGACTACTCTGTACCAGTGTCACTGGAGAACTGCCATCTGACGTAAGGTATAATACCATATAGGAGTTCTCGTTTAGTCCGTCCAGTGTACCCAGTCACCACTGAGCACTGATTGGTCTCAAAAACTGTAATTACCGCAATCAGAAACGGCGTCGCTTCGCAGCTAGCCGGTGAGTGCGGGTCGATCCACAGAGACGGGTAAATTCCTTTAGTGTGTCTTAACGAGTTGATTCTATTTGTCGTTTTGGTTTTATAAAAATCTAGATCTAAAACTTAATTAATCTAATTTAAATTCTTGCTAGGGTTAGGCTTAGAGGAAGTTTTGGAGATTGATGTTTCCTCACCGCTTTCAATGCCGTATTTTAGATCCATTAGGTGTTATAGTAATTATCGATAAAGTGGATACGACTCTTTTGGGAAGATGTTTTCTTCCTCTAGATTCGTATCCTTCCTTTATCGTTAATTACCCTAACCCCCATGGAAAAAGCGCGCAACCGGCCCTTTATACTGCGGTTCACCGTTACCTCGAGGTGTAGGGTGCCGCAGGGAGCGGTTGTGCGCGCATGCATGGAGTTCTTAATGGGTTAGTTTAATATGGCATTGAAAGGGGTGAGAGATCTCATCTCTCAACCCTTTCCCTAAGGCTAACCCTAACAAGCGAGGAGACTACTCGCTCATTAGGGGATGAAATAACATTAAAAGAATAAAAGAAAAACACTTACTAATGGTGATGGCTCCCTCCAAGCGATAAAGAACAGATCAATGTCACTTCCAGAATTTCTGAATTTTATTTATTGAAAAAAGGCATACAATTTTTAGATCTAAGATTACAATTTATAGGAAAATAGGAAACCTAGGGCTACAGACTCTCGCGCATGTGAATTTACAGATTTGACCCCTTAGAATCCCAACACCAGAACCGTCGCAGCAACAGAAGAAGAATCCACCGCCACGTGCATCAGACGGACGCGGATCCGCGGTGCCTGGTAGGGTTTGGCCGCCGATCCGTGGCCAAACTAGGGAATTGGGCTTTGTTGTTTTTGGGGCTTTTTCCTTGGCTCTTTGGGCTTCTGTTTTTACTCTTCTTTTCTCTGTTGGACTTCTGGATCTTCTCCAGATTTTTAGTGAAGACTTGTATTGGGCTTTTTAACCGTTTCACTTGACTTTTTGGACCTTGCACTGTTCTTCGACTAGGCTCGACTGAGATCCGTCTAATTGTTGGTCAAAAATCCCCTTTTTCTGTTGTTTTGTGTCTTTCTCACTGTATTTGCTCCAGAAACCTGTAACCTGTAATATGCAACAAACGTGCGTCAAGAGTACCTGTTTATTTATAAAAAGGATAAGAATAGGGGAATGATAAATGCAATATTATGGTCTGAACAAGCACCCGTACACCATCCTTGATGTCAAACACCGATGGATATGGGATCATCCATCGCCCATCATATGGGTCAAGATGCGTATACGCTAGTCTACTCTGGTGCATCGATGCCCTGTCTCGATACACCCTCGACTAGGAACAGTTATAGGATGTACTGATCGACTACCGTGGCCCTACTAGTATGATCTCATCATAGTCCCAGTAGTCGAGTACATATCCTAAGGGCTTTATCAACATGTAATATAGAGACAAGCAGAGTACATGTTAAGATAAAGTACAACCAGATAGCATACTATCATGTCGAGCAAGAAAGTCCTCCCTATATATGTCCTAGCATCCACTACTATATACATCGTATGTACAGTAATGGCCTCTAGGGAAAACATAAAACTAACATACATATATTTACTTACGTTGATGACATGTGATGTTATTATGTTGCTGGTTGATATGTTATATTGGATCGTCATGATTGAATAGCCGGGGGTTTTGTGTGAGATAAGAGCTTTTCAATTTTCATTCATGTAAATATTTGTATGTAATATTCTTTTATTAGGACACTTCCGGGTTGAGGTTGTTGTCTCCATTGATGTATATTATTTACTTTTCCACATTAGGATAGACCCAGGGCTGGGAGCATAAGTAATCGGGTTCTATAGTCCAGTGGGAAGGCATCTTGAGGTGTCGAGACCTGTCGCCTAACTCTAGAATTGGCAGGGTTACTTGCTGCTCTCGTAGGGGTCTAGGGATGTGGGCTTGGCTCTTCATCACGACCATGGAATCCGTGTTTTTTATTACTGGCTTAATCTAAAACACGGACCTCCTAGTAAATCCTATATTTCATATACTTTCTTCTGCTGATTCTGTGATATGATGTGATCATATAACTGCGTGAGATGAATGATACTTATATATTTATGATATACTCATAGACACTATATATGTTTTGCATGCGCGCTAGTCTTGACCCCACCCTGCTGAAAGTTAAGTAACCTTACGGTGAAGACCTGGGTCCCTGTGGCAAATACGGATGGCATATATGTATGTTTTATTTTCGTTTCTTCTATGATGGTTATGAAACATAAATGATGGGACGTCATTAATGAGATTAATGAAAAGAAAAGAAACCTAAAGATGTTGTAGAATCAAATTTTTCAAAAAGGTAGCTCTAGTTCTTGCTTTGCATAGAGGTATTCCATTATGAATATCCAACACCTCATTCGACGAGGAAAGAGCCTAGATCCCTTCACTAGGAATGACCTCTTTAGCAAAACTAGCAGATGCTAGAACCCACTTAGTTTGTTTTCAAAACTACTCGATTTAAAAGCGGAGCTTAAACCACTCCTTTTCAAATCACTAGATTCTACAACGATATCAAGTTCATTACGTTAAAAGTTTTATTCAAAACCAGTCGTACCCCTCTGTCATTTCAGATAAGTACTATTTAGTATTCATGCTGTGTGTATTGGCCTCCGTCAAGGCATAGTGTGCGGTAGCTGATTAGTGCTTATCTGCCGCATATGATGCGATTGGATTAGGGTAGTTGTACGACCTTGTTGGCTTCCGTCAAGGGTCGTACAGGTGGGTTTAATTCAATCACAAAATGACGAGTTGAACTTGACTAGCGGCCTATGGTTTGTTGGCCTCCGTCATGGTCATAGGTTGTTAGGGGTAAAAACAGATATTGGGAATTTCAAGTGTTGAAATTTGCAATGAGATTGCATACCTTCTAAATGATAGTTGGATCCCGATACCCACTGCGAGTATGTGTTACTCCTGGGAGTGTTTTCCACTTTTGTCACGACCCGAAAGTACGGAACATGACCGGCACTTAAACTACGAACGTCTCGAGGCGTACGTAATTTAAGTAAACCGAAAACCCAGAAATCCAAACCAAGAAAAGTAGTAGAGAATAGGAAGAACCATATCAAATCAACCTGTATGCAACATAATATACAACGCCTAAAGGCGAGGATCACAACAGAAATGAAACTCAACCAGCAAGAAACTCAAGAAATATAACATGCTACTCTATGGTCGAAAGAATAACATTACTGGTCTCTATCTCAAAAAATACAAGTTTGGTTGATGGAACTTCTAGATACAACTGAAATATAATATACAAGCTATAATGATGGGTAAGATACAATAAACCCACCTACTAGCAAGTCACCCGAAAAGAAACCGTGCCTGCAAAACCGTAATGAAATCCGTACGGCAACACCTGCAAGAAACTGGGGCACAACGGGGGTGAGTTGCCAACTCGTGAGTAGAAAAAGATCTACGAACAGAAAATCGCATGAATAACGCAACCTAGGTCAATGATCATAATATATCCTCAAATATATGAATAACATGCAGCCTATAACAATGGCTAGGGTAATATCTAACCCGAGTGTGATCTCATGTGCCCGTGTCAGTGCCTTAGGTAGCAATATATCATATGAATGAGGTATGAATGCATGAAAACAGAATACATGTAAATGAAGAAACTGTTTTCATAAATTTGTGAGATTTCCTTTGTATTTTTAAAATGAGGTATCATAAATGAAATCAGCATCAACAGTGTCTAGCATCGACACAAAACATAAATCTCAATGTCTCAAAACCTCAGGCTCCGGCCATCCGGACTGGCCTGTATCATCAAATCTCAGTACCTCAATATCTCGAAATCTCAATGTCTCAATCTCAATATCTAGGGCGCCGTCAGTCCAGACCGGCCCCTACCATCCATCTCAAGACCACGACGGTATCCTCCGGATATCCGACGCGTCGGGTAAAATCACCGGTAGGTAGTCTCCCCCTGCCAGGCTCATCGTCATCACCACGAGCTTCTTGCCCCGGGGTACCTTACCGGGTCCACCATGTACCCGAAACGGTTCATCCAACTCCTCGAATCGGGTCTCCAAATCTATCAGCAAACTCATGGTGGACGACTCATAGATCATGGGAAAAAAACCGTGCTTTTTATTTAAAAAGAGAAAGAAGAAGTTTGTATATGTTTTGCGGTTTTCCCCAAATCCAGAAATTCTCATGGAAATCCAAATCCAAAACCTCAATAGCACGTAAAAAGTGAATATATGCATGATAATCCATGAATGCGGCATAACAATGAATAACAGTATGCATGAGGTAGCAGGTAATAACTATAATGTCTAAACTAACATATAAGGCAAGTACACTAATATCATGTCTAAACTATTAGCTAACAGGCTATGTCAAGCAATAATATTTTCTAAGGTGTACGTGACATGGCAATTACCGATGAAGATGTGTGTGAGCCGGCAAGTAAGTGTACGTGGTACATACGCATCATCGGTAATGGTGCTGGTGTCCTAACCACAAGATATCAACAGTAGAACATGAAGCATAATATAAGCATGTGATGCGGAGCAAACAACAATAATGAGCGGGAGCTGAATACTAGACGCAACGATAATTAATCTGCTTTAACCTAATATAAGTCCTACAATGGTGCCTTTTGAAATAACACGAATCGTGGGGTTTTGAAAATAGGGGCTACGGTGTTTTTAAGAAAAGATACGTTTTTTGAAATATCCGTAGGATCCCTTAGGCTGTCTTTAAAAATACGTACGATTCATAAGCTTTGAAATAGGTAGGAACCGAATCTAATCTAACAACTAACTAAACTAAAGGGCTACGCTATAAGCTAGACTACAGGTAAGGAAACCGCCTAACATCTGAGTCGATACATATACATACCTGTATATATATTAGTCGGTGATCCCGCCTCAAAAATATCATATCCGATACCATATCTATAATCAGACATCCCAAGTTAAGAGTGCGGATCATTCTTCAAGATATAGCTCGTACGTAAATCCGTCGTACGGCATCCCCAAATCTGGGTACGGGTCAATATCATATTCCTCACACTATTCCTCTGGTATCCTCTTTATCCAAGATCATAGTCTAGGGTACTGACCTTTGTCTAGTACAATACTAATATCCTCAATATACTCATGATCTGACTACTGATCGACAATCTCGTACAAACCGATATTGTCAGCACATATCATCATCAAGGGGTATACATCGCCCGATACGGCCTAATATCAATATCCTACATATTATGCCTCATATCACGATCACATGTCGACCATTTATTTATAACCCTATTCACCGTATCGCCGCCGCAAGATCCGCTATAACACCAGGACGTACCTTAAGTACGAATCCTGCCATATCACCGAGATCACAACCACAAACAAATCTCATCGACTCAGCTCAATCCCAAGTATCCTCCTCAAATCCGTATGTGAACCCATAGTCCCATACCCATGTGAACATATAAATATATTCCCATACACGCACATATGAAATAAGGAATGTATGCAAGTATGTATATGTGTGTATGTGTAAGTGTAGTGCACCCACTACCTAAGGTTTCGTAACTATGCACCAATCCAACACCAATATCCATCTAAAATTATCAATAATAAATCCTAACAACATATCATAAATTGTTGGTGTGTATACGCATCCGTATACATCACCACAGACTGCGGGGGTGCTATACGCCATCCACCCGACTTCTCCCCGTAGATATAAATCTACTCACCTGGTCCTCGCTAGCCGGTACCGACGTCGCCACGCGCTTGCTTGTCGTCTCGAAGTCCACATGGGGGTACCGAACGATCCGCGTCCTTCGGTCTTTAATCTCTGCGTCTAACTCCTCGCTGCTGCACCGATGAAGTCTGCTCCCTGATCAGGTCCGTCAAGTGGCACCACATCGATGAATCTGTATACGGGCTCCCGCCTCAAGACCGAGGCAATTCGGACATGAAGTTTGCTAGCCGACATGTCCAAGAATGATGTAGAGATAGTGTAGAATAATTGTCTCAAGGCACCAAGGTGTTTGGGTGGAGGTAAATGAAGTTGCCATGATTTGAGAAGAGAAGTGAGCATGGGATTTTGCGATGGAAAATCAAACTCTGCCACAAACCAATCAGCCCCATGCCAAAATTGGTGCTCGGCCACCGGTCAAGAGCTCACTGGAAATTTTTGGGCACCCCAATGTTTTTTTGCTCGGCCAGAAAAATCAAGAGGGAAAAGTTCACTAGGGATAGGCAAGTGTAGTGGTGTGTATATATCATATGATTAATTTTTCCCATGAAAAATAAAAACCCCATCAAAAGAAACAGCTGCCACCTCACCCACTCCAATCAATCCCATGCTTCCCACGCAATGTGCCTGGGAAAAGAAAATGGACCATGCCTTAATTAATGCCCACAAACAAGGCCGCCAACATATTTCCAAGCAAAAGAATTTCCAAAAAAAGAAAAAGGCCCAAAAAGATTTCTAACAAATGTCCATGCTCCCAATGGGTAGCCAGGGAATTCAGTGCAAGAAATAGTCAAGGAAAAATGCTCACAAGAATAAAACCATCACCATTTAAGGGGGGCCCACGAAATGAACTTGCTGGGAAAACCCCAGCCTCACACCTCACATACCAACAAAACTCTTCATCCCAACATTAATATCCTACAAAAAAAAGTCAACACAAAATCTCTTAACTTGGACAAAATCACATAAAGCAAGAATAAATATTCTTACTACCCCACTCCATGCCCACCATTCTCACAGCCCCCCTCCCCAAACGAAAATGGACAGCCCATCAAAAGAAAAGTCCACAAAAAGCATCCAACATAAATTAATGCATATACCAAAGTGCATGCAACATTAACAACTCACATTCAACATACAATAAAATCATCACCCACACACAAGTGGGCCGGCCAAAAGAGTGCTGCTCAATTATTGAGCTCGGCCAAGGTGGTAGGGGTGAGCACAAGGAAAAGATGGTGAGGCTAAGGAAAGAATCACACACAAAAGATCAATGAAAATATGCACAAACATTACCCATTAATTAAAATAATATTTTAATTTGGGAAAATTTTTATCTGAACCAAAACCTCCCATATACCCCCAAAGTTTGCGCACTAGCTTTATTTTAGATAAATTAGGTGCCGGTAAGTTTTTACGGACGATTGATCACGATCGGCTTAAAACGGAAAATACTGACTATTTTACCTTAAAACGGAAAAAAATTTCAAAAAAATTTGAAATTTCAGCAGTGGCTCAATAAACACCAAGTACTAGCAATTAAATAGCTAGAATATGTATATTTAATTTTTATAATAAGATATTTGTATTTTGACCTTTTACAGAAAACCCCCTCATTTTACCGATTTTCCGAAATTTCACCGAAACGATTTTCAAAACGCTACAATCTTCCCCCCTTAAAGAAATTCGGTCCCCGAATTTAAATTCAAACTCCCCCAATTACTAAAATATCTAAGAAAAACCATCAAGTCGTCGGGGCTCCGAAATTGTAAATACATAAAACAAATCGTAGCGCAGCGCATGCGCTTGAAAAATGAGTATATAACTCAAATCAAAACTCCGTCAAGCATCCCGCGATCATCGGAGTCGAGGAAAAGACATCAATACCAAATCCAAATCAAAACCAATATGATATAACTCGAAACTATAAATGTAAATATCGAATCTATATCCGTAAGTATCTGAAGGAAATGCATGCCAAATCTCTTTAAGTCGCTGTGCAACGCGTATAACACTGCACAGTGGCGGACGTCTACCATAAGAAAATAACTATATACATATATACCTTTGTTTGAAATGTACGTTCCGCCGTTTTGGAAACAATTTAGAAGGGTCTCCTTGTTTTAAACATTTCGTGTCATATCAGACACGTAGGTAAATACTGAGGCTATAGCTCGCTTTTTGGAAATCCCTTCAATAACTATCAATGCATGCAAAATATATTCAGGTACTGTCCTCTGACTAGTCCTGCTCAGTACGGAAACACATAGCAATATCATAAAAACGTACTGCTCTATAAGAAATCAATCCTAAAATATGCACATGAATACTACGTGCGTCTGGTGCGCACGGAAATCAAAATCCATGAATGTGCCATACATGCGCACAGAAACAACATCTAAGTGCATCAGGTGTGCACGAAACATCTGTCGTAGGCAACATGTGTGCCTGACAGCAAAATCAGGTGCATCTGACATGCGCGAAAAATCTCGAATTAGTGCATCTGGTGTGCACCAAATCGCATCTCGTAACAGGCGCCCAGCAGGCGCTAAAAATCCAATCCGGTGCATAAAATGCACAAAACAAATGTCGAGCATCACCCTCGAAATCGAAATCCAGTGTATCCAAGTGCACAAAATACATGTCACTGCACTGCCAGCATATATAAACTATACAGAGTGCAGGAACCAAATCGCGTGCGTGCATACGCACAAAATCAACTCAACTGTTTAAAACCGTAAAATCACAAACATGTGGAACTAAAGCATGAAAACGATATCAAGTGCAACACTGTGCAAAGATCGTAAATCCTCAATCATCAAAATCAAATCATACGAATAAATCACCCAAAACATCGAAATCAATAATGGCGGAACAGTACCGCTCAAGTGCATCCTCTAAGAATCTCGGGCCAACTGTCGTGGTCACGCATAGCATATCTCGTCGACGATCCTGAACTCTGGCCTGCTGGTGTGCGTAGCAATGACCACACCTGGGTCAAGGTCTTCACTGTGAATACCAATCTCTCGGTCCATCGGCTCATCGGCCCTGTCAAATGTGCTAACGGGGACGATTCCGTTCTGGCACTTCTCTGGTCATCTCTCGGTCAATCATCACGACCACTCGTAAGACAGCATATCACTGGCGTCGGCCTTTGGCTCTCTGAATGTACGTGACACATCTGATCATGGGTGCAAGTATCATTGCAGCAATGTCCTGGAAGGAATCCTGCTCACGGTCCCTTCCATGTCTCGTCTCTGCCTAACTGTCCGGAAGTCATCGTCCTTTACTATATCTGTTTCTTGTTCCGGAACGGCTGCATACTCATCGCGACTCCTTCTAGAAGGTATATCCAAGTACAATGCCTCGGCATGCGTATCACATCTCTGATGTCGGCGGAGTGGAACGTCATCTCGTCCAGACCTGGTATGAACCTCTTACTCCACTTTTCTCTAATATCGACTGCTTCGGACTCGTCTCTTCATGGCTGCATGGACTGAGCTCCAACGGCTATCCTCGTATCGGGAGTCTCCCAAGAAATGCATCTCACTACCTAGCATCCGAATTAAGTCGAGCCATCCAATCGAGTCGTCAAAACCTCATAATCCCCCAAGAGCTCAACATCTTGGGCACAGTTTAATAGTATCGAGTACATACCACAGCATCGGTGGTCCAGCCGTAGATGGGAAAACCCAAGCCTCACTAATGGCGCCGTAGAACTGCCGCAAACCCGAAGGTTCAAAGGCTTTCACACGGTCATTAAGTCGAGTTAGGGTTTCATTCTTCTAAGGGGACCATAGAATTGCCTGCATGTCTTTCCGACTACTTTAAACTTGGAATAATAGGTTTCTGACATTCGATAGTCTCTGTCGACTCCCAACGTCTCCACGTGAAGTCATCTCTAGCTGGAATCCATCTATCTGATGACCTCGCATCGAGTTAGGCGAACGATCCACATGTCCTAGTCATTCATCCACGATGACTAGCGACCTTCTATCATCTCTTAGTATAACTCGTTCTGCACTAACTCCAGCATCTGGGGCAATACCTCGTCGTTTGCAGCAATAACTGGCTCGCTCGTCTGCACGCCGAACAGTGCCTCGATCATCATGAATAAGCAACACACCAACGGTCATCAAGATCTGGCTGGCCTCTGTCAGCGGCTCAGTCCTCTGATGCTGATTTGCACGTCCGAGTAATCTCATAAAGGCGATCCGCCAAACGCTCGTGGCGCGGAAACACAGTCAAAAGACACCTCTCTATAATCGGGTGTCGCCGGAATCATGACCTGGTCAGTCCTCGTTCGTGCCGAGCTCGTGCTGACCGCAACTCTAGCCGTAGCTCTCCCTGCCCGTAATCGTGGCAGCAAAACCAAACTGGTACCGATGAGGCTAGATTAGGAAGGAATATAATACTGAACAAGAAAATGTACATCCTAAGGCTTCTTAAGTGGAGTGGCGTGTCGTAAATATGCCGCGGAACATACCAACGGTACGTCACTCTACTTTAGTCACCTATTCCATCAACCAAGGGTCATCCAACGCTCCGAAGGTAAAACCTAATGCTCTGATACCAACTTTGTCACGACCCGAAAGTACGGAACATGACCGGCACTTAAACTACGAACGTCTCGAGGCGTACGTAATTTAAGTAAACCGAAAACCCAGAAATCCAAACCAAGAAAAGTAGTAGAGAATAGGAAGAACCATATCAAATCAACCTGTATGCAACATAATATACAACGCCTAAAGGCGAGGATCACAACAGAAATGGAACTCAACCAGCAAGAAACTCAAGAAATATAACATGCTACTCTATGGTCGAAAGAATAACATTACTGGTCTCTATCTCAAAAAATACAAGTTTGGTTGATGGAACTTCTAGATACAACTGAAATATAGTATACAAGGTATAATGATGGGTAAGATACAATAAACCCACCTACTAGCAAGTCACCCGAAAAGAAACCGTGCCCGCAAAACCGTAATGAAATCCGTACGGCAACACCTGCAAGAAACTGGGGCACAACGGGGGTGAGTTGCCAACTCGTGAGTAGAAAAAGATCTACGAACAGAAAATCGCATGAATAACGCAACCTAGGTCAATGATCATAATATATCCTCAAATATAGGAATAACATGCAGCCTATAACAATGGCTAGGGTAATATCTAACCCGAGTGTGATCTCATGTGCCCGTGTCAGTGCCTCAGGTAGCAATATATCATATGAATGAGGTATGAATGCATGAAAACAGAATACATGTAAATGAAGAAACTGTTTTCATAAATTTGTGAGATTTCCTTTGTATTTTTAAAATGAGGTATCATAAATGAAATCAGTATCAACAGTGTCTAGCATCGACACAAAACATAAATCTCAATGTCTCAAAACCTCAGGCTCCGGCCATCCGGACTGGCCTGTATCATCAAATCTCAGTACCTCAATATCTCGAAATCTCAATGTCTCAATCTCAATATCTAGGGCGCCGTCAGTCCAGACCGGCCCCTACCATCCATCTCAAGACCACGACGGTATCCTCCGGATATCCGACGCGTCGGGTAAAATCACCGGTAGGTAGTCTCCCCCTGCCAGGCTCATCGTCATCACCACGAGCTTCTTGCCCCGGGGTACCTTACCGGGTCTACCATGTATCCGAAACGGTTCATCCAACTCCTCGAATCGGGTCTCCAAATCTATCAGCAAACTCATGGTGGACGACTCATAGATCATGGGAAAAAAACCGTGCTTTTTATTTAAAAAGAGAAAGAAGAAGTTTGTATATGTTTTGCGGTTTTCCCCAAATCCAGAAAATCTCATGGAAATCCAAATCCAAAACCTCAATAGCACGTAAAAAGTGAATATATGCATGAGAATCCATGAATGCGGCATAACAATGAATAACAGTATGCATGAGGTAGCAGGTAATAACTATAATGTCTAAACTAACATATAAGGCAAGTACACTAATATCATGTCTAAACTATTAGCTAACAGGCTACGTCAAGCAATAATATTTTCTAAGGTGTACGTGACATGGCAATTACCGATGAAGATGTGTGTGAGCCGGCAAGTAAGTGTACGTGGTACATACGCATCATCGGTAATGGTGCTGGTGTCCTAACCACAAGATATCAACAGTAGAATATGAAGCATAATATAAGCATGTGATGCGGAGCAAACAACAATAATGAGCGGGAGCTGAATACTAGACGCAACGATAATTAATCTGCTTTAACCTAATATAAGTCCTACAATGGTGCCTTTTGAAATAACACGAATCGTGGGGTTTTGAAAATAGGGGCTACGGTGTTTTTAAGAAAAGATACGTTTTTTGAAATATCCGTAGGATCCCTTAGGCTGTCTTTAAAAAAACGCACGATTCATAAGCTTTGAAATAGGTAGGAACCGAATCTAATCTAACAACTAACTAAACTAAAGGGCTACGCTATAAGCTAGACTACAGGTAAGGAAACCGCCTAACATCTGAGTCGATACATATACATACATGTATATATATTAGTCGGTGATCCCGCCTCAATAATATCATATCCGATACCATATCTATAATCAGACATCCCAAGTTAAGAGTGCGGATCAATCATCAAGATATAGCTCGTACGTAAATCCGTCGTACGGCATCCCCAAATCTGGGTACGGGTCAATATCATATTCCTCACACTATTCCTCTGGTATCCTCTTTATCCAAGATCATAGTCTAGGGTACTGACCTATGTCTAGTACAATACTAATATCCTCAATATACTCATGATCTGACTACTGATCGACAATCTCGTACAAACCGATATCGTCAGCACATATCATCATCAAGGGGTATACATCGCCCGATACGGCCTAATATCAATATCCTACATATTATGCCTCATATCACGATCACATGTCGACCATTTATTTATAACCCTATTCACCCGTATCGCCGCCGCAAGATCCGCTATAACACCAGGACGTACCTTAAGTACGAATCCTGCCATATCACCGAGATCACAACCACAAACAAATCTCATCGACTCAGCTCAATCCCAAGTATCCTCCTCAAATCCGTATGTGAACCCATAGTCCCATACCCATGTGAACATATAAATATATTCCCATACACGCACATATGAAATAAGGAATGTATGCAAGTATGTATATGTGTGTATGTGTAAGTGTAGTGCACCCACTACCTAAGGTTTCGTAACCATGCACCAATCCAACACCAATATCCATCTAAAATTATCAATAATAAATCCTAACAACATATCATAAATTGTTGGTGTGTATACGCATCCGTATACATCACCACGGACTGCGGGGGTGCTATACGCCATCCACCCGACTTCTCCCCGTAGATTTATATCTACTCACCTGGTCCTCGCTAGCCGGTACCGACGTCGCCACGCGCTTGCTTGTCGTCTCGAAGTCCACATGGGGGTACCGATCGATCCGCGTCCTTCGGTCTTTAATCTCCGCGTCTAACTCCTCGCTGCTGCACCGATGAAGTCTGCTCCCTGATCAGGTCCGTCAAGTGGCACCACATCGATGAATCTGTATACGGGCTCCCGCCTCAAGACCGAGGCAATTCGGACATGAAGTTTGCTAGCCGACATGTCCAAGAATGATGTAGAGATAGTGTAGAATAATTGTCTCAAGGCACCAAGGTGTTTGGGTGGAGGTAAATGAAGTTGCCATGATTTGAGAAGAGAAGTGAGCATGGGATTTTGCGATGGAAAATCAAACTCTGCCACAAACCAATCAGCCCCATGCCAAAATTGGTGCTCGGCCACCGGTCAAGAGCTCACTGGAAATTTTTGGGCACCCCAATGTTTTTTTGCTCGGCCAGAAAAATCAAGAGGGAAAAGTTCACTAGGGATAGGCAAGTGTAGTGGTGTGTATATGTCATATGATTAATTTTTCCCATGAAAAATAAAAACCCCATCAAAAGAAACAGCTGCCACCTCACCCACTCCAATCAATCCCATGCTTCCCACGCAATGTGCCTGGGAAAAGAAAATGGACCATGCCTTAATTAATGCCCACAAACAAGGCCGCCAACATATTTCCAAGCACAAGAATTTCCAAAAAAAGAAAAAGGCCCAAAAAGATTTCTAACAAATGTCCATGCTCCCAATGGGTAGCCAGGGAATTCAGTGCAAGAAATAGTCAAGGAAAAATGCTCACAAGAATAAAACCATCACCATTTAAGGGGGGCCCACGAAATGAACTTGCTGGGAAAACCCCAGCCTCACACCTCACATACCAACAAAACTCTTCATCCCAACATTAATATCCTACAAAAAAAAGTCAACACAAAATCTCTTAACTTGGACAAAATCACATAAAGCAAGAATAAATATTCTTACTACCCCACTCCATGCCCACCATTCTCACAGCCCCCCTCCCCAAACGAAAATGGACAGCCCATCAAAAGAAAAGTCCACAAAAAGCATCCAACATAAATTAATGCATATACCAAAGTGCATGCAACATTAACAACTCACATTCAACATACAATAAAATCATCACCCACACACAAGTGGGCCGGCCAAAAGAGTGCTGCTCAATTATTGAGCTCGGCCAAGGTGGTAGGGGTGAGCACAAGGAAAAGATGGTGAGGCTAAGGAAAGAATCACACACAAAAGATCAATGAAAATATGCGCAAACATTACCCATTAATTAAAATAATATTTTAATTTGGGAAAATTTTTATCTGAACCAAAACCTCCCATATACCCCCAAAGTTTGCGCACTAGTTTTATTTTAGCTAAATTAGGTGCCGGTAAGTTTTTACGGACGATTGATCACGATCGGCTTAAAACGGAAAATACTGACTATTTTACCTTAAAACGGAAAAAAAATTCAAAAAAATTTGAAATTTCAGCAGTGGCTCAATAAACACCAAGTACTAGCAAATAAATAGCTAGAATATGTATATTTAATTTTTATAATAAGATATTTGTATTTTGACCTTTTACAGAAAAACCCCTCATTTTACCGATTTTCCGAAATTTCACCGAAACGATTTTCAAAACGCTACAACTTTACAATTAGCTGATCCAGTAGGTCTCTAAGAAAGGTGTTAACGGGGTTATGCCCCTGCAGAAATGAGGTTATTTAATTTGTTCCATGCGAAAGCACAGGGAGATTCTCTCGGAGTGCTAATACCTGCCTGGATGACAGATTGGCGAACTTGTAGGGGAATGCACAGATTCCCATGCAATCCGAACAAAGAAAGAGCATTTTGATGTATCATCTTCGGGTATATTAGTTACTGAGAACTGTTTCTCAGTTTGCTCTACGTCCTGGGTATTAGATACTGGATTAGAATCCCACATTTGTAATATGTTACAAGGGTTAAAGAGAAGTAGAGAACTGGGAAAAGGTGATATGTCTCTTAGATTAGGGAATGGAGCAATTATTGCTGCCGAAGCTGTCTGCGAATATCTTCTAGTATTACCAAATGGTAATACATTGATTTTGAACGACTGTTATTTCATACCATCAATGATGTACAATATCATATCCGTTTCTTTATTAGATAAAGAAGGATATAACTTCGCACTAGAGAAAAATGTTATGAACATTTTCCTAAATCAAGCGTTGATTGGGTTTAGTACGTTGTGTAATGGTATATACGTTCTAAATCAAAATACAGTTCTGAATATACAAAACACACACAAGAGGAAAAATTCAGAAATGAACGAAACCTTCTTATGGCATTATAGACTTGGTCATATCAATGCAACCAGACTAGCTAAGTTGTATAAATATGGATATTTTAATCCGTTTGAATTAACATCTTATGAAACTTGCCAGTCATGTCTCAAAGGCAAGATGACCAAAACTCCGTTTGTTGGACACGGAGAAAGGTCTACTGAACTCTTAGAACTTATACATAGTGATGTATGTGGTCCTATGTCTACACAAGCCAGGAATGGTTCTTCTTACTTCATTACATTCACCGACGATCTCTCATGATTCGGACATGTGTTCCTGTTGAAACAGAAATCTAAAGCTTTTGAGAAATTCATGGAATATAAGAGCGAAGTAGAGAACCAGACGGGTAAAAGTATTAAAATCCTTCTATCTGATCGAGAAGGTGAATACTTAAGCATGGAATTATGAGATTATTTAAAAGAGAATGGGATTCTCTCTCAGCTTACTCCTCCGTAAACCCCACAACACAATGGAGTATCGGAACGGAGGAATCACACCCTATTAGATATGGTGCGCTCTATGATGAGTATTGCTGAGTTACCTATTTCCTTTTGGAGTTATGACTTGAGATAGCTGCATACCTATTGAATCAAGTTCCATCAAAATCTGTGCCTAAAACACCATATGAGATATGGAGTGGAAAGAGACCATATCTTAAACGAGTTAAGATATGGTGTTGTCCGGCCTATGTTAAAAAACAAAATTCGGACAAACTCGAAGCACGATCAGTTCTTTGCAAATTTGTGGGATATCTAAAGAATTCATATTGATATATCATCTACCATACTGAGGAAAAAAAAGTGTTTGTTGCTCAACATGCCACCTTTTTAGAAAAGGAATTTCTTATAAAAGAAATTAGTGGTAATGAGGTAGAGCTGGAAGAAGTTCCAGCTACACAAACTACAGCTGAAGATTTGGTAGAATCGGAGGATTCGATAGTCCCCGACGAACCTCAGCCACTCCGCAGATCTAGTAGGGTTCCTCATCCACCTGAGAGATACTATGGTTTTCTCATAGACGGTGGGAGCGAGGATTGCATCATGGAAGATGATGACCCAACTAGTTTCGAGCAAGCCATCACAAGTGGGGACTCTGTGAAATGGCTCGATGCTATGCGATCTGAGATGGAATCCATGTACACCAACAAAGTATGGACTTTGGAAGTTGCTCCTGAAGGGGTAAAACTCATTGCGAGCAAGTGGATCTTCAAAAGGAAACTTGGTATAGATGGAAAGGTTGAGACCTTCAAGACTAGACTTGTAGCAAAAGGTTTTCGTCAGTGACCTGGTGTCGACTATGATAAGACCTTTTCTCCAGTGGCTATGTTTAAGTCCATCAGGATCCTACTTGCCATTGCTGCATACCATGACTATGAAATCTGGCAGATCGACGTCAAGACCACTATTCTAAATGGTGATTTAGAAAAGAGCGTATATATGACACAGACAGAGCACTTCATAGATAGTGA
Source organism: Agapanthus africanus (assembly GCA_030015575.1). Taxonomy (NCBI): domain Eukaryota; kingdom Viridiplantae; phylum Streptophyta; class Magnoliopsida; order Asparagales; family Amaryllidaceae; genus Agapanthus; species Agapanthus africanus. Next base: position 360,930,053 of record JASDDO010000026.1, read on the forward strand.
TAGCAGCGAAAAGGTATGCAAGCTGCTTAAATCAATCTACGGATTAAAGCAGGCATCGTAGAGCTGGAACATCTGTTTTAATGTGGCAGTCAAAGAGTTTGACTTCATAAAAATGTAGATGAACCTTGTATATATAAAAAGGTTGTAGAGAGTAAGGCTGTCTTCTTTGTATTGTACGTGGATGACATACTCTTGATAGAAAATGATGTTCTTATGCTGCACTCGGTCAAACTCTTCATATCACAAAAGTTCTCCATGAAAGATCTGGGTGATGCCTCCTACATCATGGGGATAAAGATCTATAGAGATAGATCTAAAAGGATGTTGGGATTGTCCTAATCCAGGTACATAGAAACCATACTAAAGAGGTATAGTATGGAAGATTCTAAGCGTGGTAATTTACCATCTTGTTCAAGAATCACTCTCTCCAAAGAGATGTCTCCTAAGACTGATTTGGAGAGAGATCGCATGCACGTGACACCATATGCTTCTGCAGTTGGGTGTATCATGTATGCGATGTTATGCACCAGACCGGATGTAGCTTACACACTTAGTATGGTAAGTAGGTATCAATCAGACCCAGGGGAGAAGCACATGACAACTATGAAGAACATTCTTAAGTACTTGAGAAGGACTAAAGAAATGTTCTTGGTGTATGGTAACGGTGAACTCCAGGTGGAGTCCTTTACTGATTCAAGCTTCCAGAGTGATAAGGACGACAGCAAGCCGATCTCGGGTTTTTTCTTCATCCTCAATGGAGGGGCGGTTGGAAGAGTTCCAAGCAAGATACCGTAGCAGACTCGACGATGGAGGCTGAATACATCACAGCCAACGATACTGCTAAAGAGGCTGTCTAGATGAAGAAGTTCATTGCTGAACTTGGTGTGGTTCCATCCATTAAGGATCCAATAGCTTTGTATTGTGATAACAATGGAGCCGTGGTTTTGGCCAAGGAACTCCGGTCCCATCAGCGATCCAGACATATTCTGAGACGGTATCACCTGATCCGGGAGATAGTTGATCACCGGGAGATCGAGGTCAGGAGAGTAGATACGAAGGACAACACGGTTGATCCATTCACGAAGGCCCTCCCCCAGACGCAGTTTGAATGACTTTTTGGGATGTTGGGTATGCGATACTACAACAACCGGCCTTAGTGCAAGTGGGAGATTGTTAGGAATATGTATTCTCTAGAGGCCATTATTGTATGATATAGTCGATGCTTGGACATATATATATATATATATATATATATATATAGGACTTTCTTGCTCGACATGATAGTATGCTATCTGGTTGCTCTTTATCTTAACATATACACTTGTATTATTATACTATCTCTCTGATACATGTTGATAAAGCCCTTAGGATGTAGGCTTGAGTACCAAGACTATGATGCAGATCATACTAGTAGGGCTTGTGTAGTCCACAAGCACGTGTTTTAATAGTTCCTAGTCGAGGGAGTATCGAGACAATTCATCGATATTCCAGAGTAGACTGGTGTGTACGTTTCTTGACCCTGTATGGGGCAATGGTTGATCCCACAACCATTGGTATTTGACATCAAAGATTGTGCACAGGTGCTCATTAGAGAATGGGTACACCAAACAGGACTCGCCGAGAACTCCTAGATGGTACCATATCTATCGTCAGATAGAAGTTCTTTGGTGACACTTGTACAAGTTAGTTTGTAGACCCGAGATCGTCATAGTGTCTTGTGTGGTTTCTAATGTGCTTTGATTTCATCCCTAACACGGCTCAAAGGATTCATGAAAACAGGTGGATTTTGGGTACAGTCCTGAGTCACATGGAGGCAGTGAGCGATAGGAGGGGTTTCGTCTCTCCCGGTATTGGGAGTTGATGTTGCGCTATGCTCGATTGGCTATAACAGCAAGTTCCTGGCCAGGGCTGATGAGATTTACTGGTAAGTGTTATCAGTACTTTCTCGAACGGTTATAGGTCACATATCGACATCACTTATCAAGTTACTGGGGTCTGACGATTCCACCCCATGACTCGATATGCGACATATCGGACAAAGAGACCAGACTCGTTCAATACTTGGGTAGCCGTTATCTCCAGCTAGTACCGCTGACGGCTTGCGGGTATCTGATGTGATCATTACCTACTGCTGCCGTTTTGACGAGTCTTTAGAGTCCCACACAGAGGTTTTCTAGCTCAAGCGAAACGAAGTAGGGCACATATGGAGATATGTGCGGGAGCTTGATTAAATACGAGCATGTGATACCGTATTTTAATCTAGCGATATTTAATACCGATTAGGTTATATGTGATATAACCGGATTATTGAATCAAGTGTTGATTTGATAATTTGTTATATGTATATATATTTGATATTGGCCGGTTATATATGATATGACCAGATTATTGAATCAAGTGTTGATTTAATATCGAATATTGAATATTAGACGGTTATATGTAATATAACCGGATTATTGAATCAAGTGTTGATTTAATAATTTGATATACATATATATATGATATTGGTCGGTTATATATGATATAACCGGATTATTGAATCAAGTGTTGATTGAATAATTTGATATATATATTTATATATTTGATATATATATATATATATATATATATATATATATATAAACTAATATTAGCTCACTTTTGATTTTTTTCTCTTTACATACATTTAATATATATGTGATATATATTTATAATTGTATTTGGATTCGTATCATGGTAGATGATACATAAAACATGAGTGTATGAGAATAACACCATGAGAAAAGATTATTGGGATGATTCTTTTTTCGAGAAAAATAGAAAATGTGTGTAAATGAGTCATGGCTTTTGGATGCTTGGAGAAGCATTGAGAAGCCATGACTCATCCCTTCATTTTTGTTTTACTCTTAGATATTTATTCATCCCAATCTCATCTTAAGTCATGGTTCATTGAACCTCATTCACATGAATTCCAAGTTCATCTCCTTCTCTTCTCCTCTCTAGATTTTTTTTGAGTTGGGAAAAGAAAAGAGAAAGAAAATATTTTAGTGAGCACATCTCCTACTTCATCAACCTACACTAATCTAGCCCATTAGTTTAGGTTGTTTTCTTCACTAATACTTCGATTAGTGAAGAGTGGGCTTGAGTCAGAGAGATTTCAAGGTGGATCATCTTCGGCTTCGAAAACTTCAAGCAAGCTCGATCCTTTTTTCAAGTGGAGCCTAAAGAAGAGTTCTAAGGACTAATACTTGGAGCTTTAGAAGTGAAGGACCGGTCTACAAAGGTTGTAAACATCCATCACATAGTTTAGAACTTGTTTTCTTGGTTCAAAACCCTAATTCTGTAGTTAGATTCTAGGTTAGTATGCTTTAGATCTCTAGATTTTTTAAAATTGTATACTTGATTCACTTTGAAACCTAGTAGAGGTGTTAAGACATACTTTCAGTTTTCTCATAGACGATGAGAGTGAGGATTGCATCATGGAAGATGATGACCCAACTAGTTTCGAGCAGGCCATCACAAGTGGGGACTCTGTGAAATGGCTGGATGCTTTGTGATCTGAGATGGAATCCATGTACACCAACAAAGTATGGACTTTGGAAGTTGCTCCTGATTAGGTAAAACCTATTGGGAGCAAGTGGATTTTCAAGAAGAAACTTGGTGTAGATGGAAAGGTTGAGACCTTCAAAGCTAGACTTGTAGCAAAAGGTTTTCGTCAGCGACCAGGTGTCGACTATGATGAGACCTTTTCTCCAGTAGATATGCTTAAGTCCATCAGGATCCTACTTGCCATTGCTGCATACCATGACTATGAAATCTGGAAAATGGACATCAAGACCGCTTTTCTAAATGGTGATTTAGAAGGGAGAGTGTACATGACACAGCCAGAGGGCTTCGTAGACAGTGGGAGCAGCGGAAAGGTGTGCAAGCTGCTTAAATCAATCTACGGATTAAAGCAGGTGTCGCGGAGTTGGAACATCTGTTTTGATGTAGCAGTCAAAGAGTTTGACTTCATCAAAAATGTAGACGAATCTTGTATATATAAAAAGGTTGTATAGAGTAAAGTTGTCTTCCTCGGATTGTACTTGGATGACGTAATCTTCATCGGAAATGATGTTCCTATGCTGCACTCGGTCAAACTCTTCCTATCATAAAAGTTCTCCATGAAAGATATGGGTGATGCCTCCTACATCCTGAGGATAAAGATCTATAGAGATAGAGATAAAAGGATGTTAGGATTTTCCCAATCCAGGTACATAGACACCATACTAAAGAGGTTTAGTATTGAAGATTCTAAGCGTGGTAACTTACCCGCTTATTCAGGAATCACTTTCTCCAAAGAGATGTCTCCTAAGACTGATTTGGAGAGGGCTCACATGCACGTGATACCCTATGCTTTGCAGTTGGGTCTATCATGTATGCAATGTTATGCACCAAACCAGATGTAGCTTGCGTACTTAGTGTAGTAAGTAGGTACCAATTAGACCCATGGGGAGAAGCATTGGATTGCTATAAAGAACATTTTTATGTACTTAAGAAAGATTAAAGAGATGTTCTTGGTGTATGGTACCGGTGAACTCCAGGTGGAGTCCTTTACCGATTCGAGCTTCCAGAGTGATAAGGACGACGGCAAGTCTGTTTCGGGTTTTGTCTTCACCCTCAATGGAGGGGCGGTATGTTGGAAGAGTTCCAAGCAAGATACCGTAGCAGACTCGACGTTGGAGGCTGAATACATCGCTGCCAACGATGCTGCCAAAGAGGCCGTCGGGATGAAGAAGTTCATTGCTGAACTTGGTGTGGTTCTATCTATTGAGGATCCAATAGCCTTGTATTTTGATAACAATGGAGCTGTGGATTTGGCCAAGGAACCCCAGTCCTATCAGCGATCCAGACATATTCTAAAGCGGTATCACCTGATCCGGGAGATAGTTGATCACCGGGAGATCGAGATCAGGAGAGTAGATACGAAGGACAACACGGCGGATCCACTCTCAAAGGCCCTTCCCCAGACGCAGTTTGAGAGACTTTTTGGGATGTTGAGTATGAGATACTACAACAACTGGCCTTAGTGCAAGTGGGAGATTGTTAGGAATATGTATGCCCAAGAGTCCATTATTGTATGATATAGTGGATGCTTGGACATATATAGAGAGGACTTTCTTGCTTGACATGATAGTATTCTATCTGGTTACTCTTTATCTTAACATGTACAGTTGAATTATTATACTGTCTCTCTGATACATGTTGATAAAGCCCATAAGATGTAGGCTTGACTACAAGGACTATGATGCAGATCATACTAGTGGGGCTTGGGTTGTCCGCAAGCACATCCTTTAACAGTTCCTAGTCAAGGGGGTATCGAGACAAAGAATCGATATTCCAGAGTAGACTAGTGTGTACGTTTCTTGACCCTGTATGGGGCGATGGTTGATCCCATAACCATTGGTGTTTGACATCAAAGATTGTGCACAGGTGCTCATTAGAGAATGGGTACACCGAAAAGGACTCGCTGAGAACTCCTAGATGGTACCATACCTATCGTTAGATTGCAGTTCTCTGGTGACACTTGTTCTCTGGTGACACCTGTACAGGTTAGTCTGTAGATCCGAGATCGTCATAGTGTCTTGTGTGGTTCCCACTGTGCTTTGATTTCCTTCCTACCACGGCTCAAGGAGTCGTGCAAACAAGTGGATTTTGGGTACAGTCCCGAGTCACATGGAGGCAGTGAGCGATAGGAGGGGTTTCATCTCTCCCGTTATTGGGAATTGATATTGCGCTATGCTCGATTGGCTAGAACAGCAAGTCCCTGACCACAGCTGATAAGATTTACTGGTAAGTGTTATAAGTAGTTTCTCCAAAGGTTATAGGCCATACATCAGCATGACTTATCAAGTTATTGGGGTCTGACGTTCTACCCCCAGACTCAATATGCGACATATCAGACAAAGAGACTGGACTGTATGGTAAGTGTTTCTTATAGGCTTTACGGGAGTTTGGACAAGTTTGCTTGTTGATTTTCTATTCGTTCAATATCTGGGTAGCCGTTATGTCCAGCTAGTACCGCTGACGGCTTGTGGTTATCTGATGTGATCATTACCTACTGCTGGAGTATTGACGAGTCTTCAGAGTCCCACACAGAGGTTTCCTAGCTCAAGCGAAACGAAGTAGGGCACATATGGAGATATCTGCGAGAGCTTGATTAAATACGTGTAAGTGATACCATATTCTAATCTAGCGATATTTGATATCAGTTAGGTTATATGTGATATGACCGGATTATTGAATCAAGTGTTGATTCAATGATTTGTTATATGTATATATATTTGATATTGGCCGGTTATATATGATATGACCTGATTATTGAATCAAGTGTTGATTTAATGTCGAATATTGAATATTAGACGGTAATATGTGATATAACTGGATTATTGAATCAAGTGTTGATTTAATAATTTGATATACATATATATATATATATATGATATTAGTCGGTTATATATGTTGGGGTTGCCTAGCACGACAGCAAGATTTCGGGATGCATCATCCATGCTGTTTTCAAAAATTTGCCATGCTAAATAACCCAAACCATAGAATCTTAACTAGAGAATTAGACGATAGAAGAATGTAAACAACTTTACATCAAGCGAACAAGGAATACGACCTTTGTAGACCGGTCATTCACTTCACATGCTCCGTGTAGTAGTCTCCCGACTCCACTAGGCTCCACTTGAGGCATTGGACGAGCTTCCTCCAATAACCTTCGTGCCGAAGATGATCCACGCGAAGTCCCTCCAACTCAAGTTGCCTCTACACTAAACTCTTTAGCGTAGAAAACACACTGCACTCGATCGCTAGTCAAGTGTAGGATGGTGAAGTAGGAGATGTTAAAAGCTCACAAGTTTGTGTTCAAGCTTCATGGTTCACATCACATGTGAGGGTTGAAACTTGATCCATGACATGAGAAGGAAAAAGAAGCTAGAGAGCAACCATGGGAGCAACTCAAGAAAAATAGCTAAGTGTTGAGAATGAGCTAGAACCAATGGCAACTCTTGGCCCCTCACTCATTCAATCAAGGAATTATGCAATATAAAATTGCAACCATGCTTGAATAGTGGGTCAAGATGAATAAACAAAAGTAAATCCCATGCTTGCAACCTTGTTATCGTTTTCTACCTCATTTCTATTTTCACAAATAGAAATTCATATTCCATGCTTCATTATTATATATATATATATACACCATATATATATAAATATATTTATAATGAAGAATAATTAGTGAGCTAATGATATTAGTTAAGATATAATTATATCACATATAATATATATCACATTATTAAATCAACACTTGATTTAATAATCCGGTTATATCACATATGACCGACTAATATCATTTATCTGAATAACACATTATCAAATCAACACTTGATTCGACAATCTGCTTATATCACATATAACCGAACCGATAACAGTAACTGCCAGATTACAATGCGGTATCAAATACACGTATTTAATCAGGCCCACATGCATATCACATATGTGTCCTACTTCGTTTCGCTTGAACCAGGGAACTTCTGTGTGGGACTCTAAAGACTCGTCAATAAGCCAGCAGTAGGTGATGATCATATCATACACCTACAAGCCGTCAGCGGAACTAGCTAGACGTAACGGCTACCCGGGTATTGAGCGATATGAAGATCAACAAGCAAGCATGTTCACAGTCTCCATGAAGCCGATCAGTAACACTACCGTACAGTCCGGTCTCTTCGTCTGATATGTCGCATATCATGTCTAGGGGTGGAAATCGTCAAACCCCGGTAACGTGATAAGTCATGCCGATGTCTGGCCTATAACGGTTCGAGAAACTACTGATAACACTTATCAGTAAATCTCGGCAACAGCCCTAGCCAGGGACTTCCAGTTATAGCCAATCGAGCATAGCGCAACATCAACCCCCAAAACCGAGAGAGACGAAACCCCTCATATCGCTCATTGCCTCCATGCGACTCGGGACTGTACCCAAAATCCACCTGTTTGCATGTCTCCTTTGAGCATGGTGGGGAGGAAATCAAAGCACAGTGGGAGCCGCACAAGGCTCTATGACGATCTCGGGTCTACAGACTAACATGTACCAGTGTCACCAGAGGAATGCTATCTGATGATATGTATACTACCACATAGGAGTCCTCGGTGAGTCCTGTTCAGTGTACCCAGTTTCCACTGAGCCCCTATAACCATATTTGATGTCAAACACCAATGGATGTGGGATCATCCATCGCCCATCATATGGGTCAAGAAGCGTATACGCTAGTCTACTCTGGAATATCGATGTCCTGTCTCGATATGCCCTCGACTAGGATCAATTAAAGGATGAACTTGTGGACTGCCCTGGCCCTACTAGTATGATCTCCATCATAGTCCTGGTAGTCAAGTACACATCCTAAGGGCTTTATCAACATGTGAGAGCAAGTCAGTATCATAATACAAGTTTACATGTTAAGACAAATAACAACCAGATAGCATACTATCATGTAGAGAAAGAAAGTCCTCTCTATATATATCTAAGCATCCACTATAATATACATCATATGTACAATAATGGCCTATAGGGCATACATATAACTAACAATCTCCCACTTGCACTAAGGCCATGTGTTGTAGTATCTCATACCCGACATCCCAAAAAGTCTCTCAAATTGTATTTGGGTGAGGGCCTTTGTGAGTGGATCCGCTACGCTGTCTTTCGTGTCAACTCTCTTGACCTCAATCTCCCGGCGATCTACAATCTCCTGGATCAGGTGATACAGCCTCAGAATATGTCTAGATCTCTGATGGGACCTGGGTTCCTTGTCCAAAGCCACCGCTCCATTGTTATCACAATACACAGGTATTGGATGCTCAATGGATGTAACCACACCAAGCTCAGCAATGAACTTCTTCATCCAGACAGCTTCGTTGGCAGCGATGTATTCAGCCTCCATCATCGAGTCTGCTACGGCGTCTTGCTTGGAACTCTTCCAACACACCGCCCTTCCATTGAGGGTAAAGTCAAAACCCGAGACCGGCTTACTGTCGTCCTTATCACTCTGGAAGCTCGAATCGGTAAAGGACTCCAGTTGGAGTTCACCGTTACCATACACCAAGAACATCTTTTTAGTCCTTATCAAGTACTTAAGAATGTTCTTCACAGCTGTCCAGTGATTCTTTCCTGGATCTGCTTGATACCTACTCACTACACTTAGTGAGTATGCTACATCGGGTCTGGTATATAACATCGCATAGATGATAGAGTCTACTGCCGAAGCATAGGGTATCCCTTGCATGCGAGCTCTCTCCAAATCAGTCTTGGGAGACATCTCTTTGGAGAGAGTGAGTCCTGAGATTGTGGGTATATTCCCACGCTTGGAATCTTCCATAGTAAACCTCTTTTGTATGGTGTTAATGTACCTGGATTGGGACAATCCCAGTATCCATTTAGATATATCTCTATAGATCTTAATCCCCAAGATATAGGAGGCATCACCTAGATCTTTCATTAAGAATCTTTATGATAAGAAGAGCTTGACCGAGCCCAGCATAGGAACATCATTTCCTATCAAGAGTATGTCATCCACGTACAATACGAGGAAGACAACCTTACTCTCTGCCACCTTCTTGTATATACAAGGTTCATCTATATTTTTGATGAAGTCAAACTCTTTGACTACCTCATCAAAATAGATGTTCCAACTCCGCGATGCCTGCTTCAAACCATAGATTGATTTATGCAGCTTGCACACCTTTCCGCTGCTCCCACTGTCCACGAAGCCCTGTGGCTGAGTCATTTGCACGCTCTTTTCTAAATCACTATTTAGAAAGACGGTCTTAACATCCATTTTCCAGATTTCTTAGCCATGGTATGCAACGATGGCAAGTAGGATCCGGATGGACTTAAGCATAGCCACTGGAGAAAAGGTTTCATCATAATCCACACCTGGACGTTGACGAAAACCTTTTGCAACAAGTATAGCTTTGAAAGTCTCAACTTTTTCATCTACACCAAGTTTTTTTTGAAGATCCACTTGCCCCCGATGGGTTTTACCCCTTCAGGAGCATCTTCCAAAGTCCATACTTTGTTGGTGTACATAGATTCCATCTCAGATCGCATTGCATCCAGCCATTTCACAGAGTCCCTACTTGTGATGGCCTGCTCGAAGCTAGTTGGGTCATCATCTTCCATGATGCAATCCTCGCTCCCACCATCAATGACAAAACCGTAGTATCTCTCAGGTGGATGAGGAACCCTACTAGATCGGCGGAGAGGCTGAGGTTCGTTGGGAACTATGGAATCCTCTGGTTCCACTAAATCTTCTGTTGTAGTTTGTGTAGCCGGAATTTCTTCCAGTTCTACCTCTTTGCCACTAATTTCCTTTGCAAGAAATTCCTTTTCTAAAATGGTGGCATGTCGAGAAACAAAGACCTTTTGTTCCTCGCTGTGGTAGAAAAGATATCCGTGTGGATGTTTGGGATATCCCACAAACTTGCAAAGAACAGACCGTGCCTCGAGTTTGTCCGGAATTTTCCTTTTGATATATGCCGGACAACCCCATATCTTAACTCATTTAAGACATTTTCTCTTCCTACTCCATATCTCATATGGTGTGGTAGGTACAGATTTAGATGGAACTTGATTCAATAGGTATGCATCTGTCTCAAGCGCATAACTCCAAAATGAAATAGGTAACTTAGCGGTGCTTATCATAGAGTGCACCATATCCAATAGGGTGCGATTCCTCCGCTCCGATACACCGTTGTGCTGTGGTGTATATGGAGGAGTAAGCTGAGAGAGAATCCTATTCTCTTTTAGATAGTCACGGAAATCCGTGCTCAAATATTCTCCTTCTTGATCAGATCGTAGGATTTTAATACTTCTACCCGTCTGGTTCTCGACTTCATGCTTATATTCTTTGAATTTCTCAAAAGTTTCAGACTTGTGTTTCAACAGGAACACATGACCGAATCTTGAGAGATCGTCAGTGAATGTAATGAAGTACGAGGAACCATTCCTGGCATGTGTAGACATGGGACCTCATACATCACTATGTATCAGTCCCAAGAGTTCCATAATTCTCTCTCCGTGTCCAGTAAACGGAGTTTTGGTCATCTTTCTTTTGAGACATGACTGGAAAATTTCATAAGATGATAATTCGAATGGATTCAAATATCCATCCTTATGTAACTTAGCTTGTCGTGTCGCATTGATATGACCTAGTCTACAATGCCACAAGAAGGATTCGTTCATTTCTGAATTCTTTCTCTTGTGTGTGTTGTATGTTAAGAACTGAGTTTTGATTCAGAACATATAAACCGTTACATAACGTACTAAACCCAATCAACACTTGATTTAGGTAAATGTTCATAATATTATTCTCTACTACAAAATTATATCCTTCTTTATCTAATAAAGAAATTGATATTAAATTGCATATCATAGAGGGTACGTAATAACAGTCGTTCAAGATCAATGTATTCCCAGTTGGTAATACAAGGTGATATTCACCAACTGCTTTGGCTGCAACACTTGCACCATTCCTTACTTTTAGAGAATGATCACCTTTACCCAGTTCTCTACCTTTCCTTAGCCCATGCAACAAATTACATATGTGGGATCCCGATCCGGTATCTAATACCCAGGACGTAGAGTGTACTGAAAACAGTTCTCTGTAACTGACACACCCGAAGAAGATACATCAGCATGCTCATTCCTCGTTTGGGTGGTACGGGAATCCTGGCATTCCCCTATTTCCTACTCGGACTTATAACAATTATAAGTTGGAGCGGAACCAACGTTCCCCTGCTCAGTATAACAAGTGGGTTCGGTCAATACATCCATATTATTATCTTGATTAAGGCCTGACATGGTCGCTACCTGGAGATAAAGAGAAGAAAACACTTAGCGTATGCTCTTGTAAGATTAGATTGGTTATTATCATATCTAATCAGGATGGCTCCCACTGGTTTTATCAAATCTTCCTTCAAACCCTAAAAGGTAAGACTAGCCGGGATTAATTACACAAGTTCTCCAATCTTTCAGCCAGGCCAGTGTCGGTACTTTGAGCGAGGTTCCCTGTGCTTTCGCACGGACCTAATTAAAATAAACCTCGTTTTCCCAGGGGCGTAACCCCATTAACACCTTTCTTGACACCTACTTGATCGGCTAATTGTGATTTGTAAAACTCTCTCAGGAGTAACTCTTACTCGCAGTGGGTATCGGGATCCAACTATCTCATAGAAGTATGCAATCTCATTGCAAATTTCAACACTTGAAATTCCCGATAATACTTTTGCCCCTAACCTCCTATGACCTTGATAAAGGCCAACAAACCACAGGATGCTAGTCAAGTTCAACCCGTCATTTCATGATTTGAATTAAACCCACCCGCACGACCCTTGACAAAAGGCCAACAAGGTCGCACGACTACCCTAATCCAATCGCATCACATGCTTAAGCAGATAAGCACTAGTCAGCTACCGCACACTACGCCTTGACAAAGGCTAACAAACGCAGCACGAATACTAAATAGTCCTTATCTGAAACGACGGAGGGTTACGACAAGTTTTTAAGAAAAACTTTTTCGTTATGAACTTGATATCGTTGTAGAATCGAGTGATTTTGAAATGGAGTGTTTTTGAGGCTTTTAGTAGTCTCGCTAAAGAGGTCACTCCCGGTGAAGGGATCTCGGCTCTTTCCTCATCGACTGAGGTGCTGGATATTCACGAATACCTCTATGCAAAGCAAGAACTAAAAAAGGCAATCAAAAACAGAACCGAGTTGGTTTTAGCATCTGCTAGCTTCTGCTAATGTGGTCACTCCCGGTGAAGGGATCTCGACTCTTTCCTCATCGAATGAGGTGCTGGATATTCTACAAGGAATACCGCTATGCAAAGCAAAAACTAGAGCTACCCTTTTTGAAAAATTGATTCTACAACATCTTTAGGTTTCTTTTCTTTCATTAATCTCATTAATGAATTCCCAACATTTATGCTTCCTAAGCATCACAGAAGAAACGAAAATACAACGTACGCTTATGCCATCAGCATTCGCCACAGTGTCCCGTTATGCACCGTTAGGTTACTTAACTAACGGCGTAGCGGGGAGGGACTAGTGCGGGTGCAAAACATAAGCAACGTTTATTATATATCATATATATAATGATAAAGCATTCATCTCACGCATATAAAGTGATCACATCACAAAATATCAGCAGCAGAAGTCAACATATAAAATATTGGATATACTAAGATTTCCGTGTTTTATATTAAGCCAGTAAAAAACACGGATTCTACGGTCGTGATGAATAGCCAATCCCATATCCCAAGACCCCTATGCGAGCGGCAAGAAACCCTACCAATTCTAGAGTTAGGAGACCCGGACTCGACTCCTCGATATGGTCTCACACTGGACTCTAGAACCTGGTTACTTGTGCTCCCCGCCTTGGGTGTATCCTAATGCGGAAAAGTAAATAATATACAACAAGGGTGACAACATCCTCAACCCGGATGTGCCCCAATAAAAGAATATTACATACAAGTTTTTTTTACATGAATGAAAATGAAAAACTCTCATCTCATACAAAAACCCCCGGCTATTCAAAACACAACGATCCAATATAACATATCCCAGGAACACATAACATCACATGTCATCAACGTAAGTAAATATGCATACCCTAATTGTCGTTGATATATAGCAACGAAACTGGCGATAAACACATATTACACTTACGGTCGCAGAAAAGAAAATGTCAAGCTACAACATTTGGAATCCGCAACCTTCTTAGACATCTTAAACCCGAAATATCACATACTTCGGATTTCATGCCTAACCATTCGAATTCCAAATATTGTATCACATTCGACAAATAGCTAGACGCTATTAAACATTCCGATCGAATCAACACACACCCAAACTTTCCTAAAGAGCTCAACACTTGAACATAGTTTAAAAATACTCATAACACGCCACAGTGCCTATGGACCAACCGTAGAAGGGCCAACCCTTGCCTCACTTATGGCGCCGCGGAACTACCATAAACCCTAGGGTTTGGTGGCGGTTCCTACGGTCATAGAATCGAGTTAGGGTTTCGTTCTTCTAGAGGGTCCATAGAATTACTTGCTTGATTTTTGAATGTTTTTTACTTGGAGAAAATCCAACTTTTGGAAAATTTCCAGCAAGCGAGAAAATGGGTTATTGATATTCGTTCGAACTTTTTAACGTCGTCTAAATTAACCCGAAATGATGTTAGAATTACGACTACGAAACACTCTGTATTAGTCCCAATAGAACTGTTAACATCACATGAAAATTGGGCTAATTAAACAATACTAGAAACCCCAAAATCAAGCCCAGAGAACACCAAAAATTTTCGAGCCAAAGAGGAGTTTAAAAAACCGGCGACGCAGGATATTTTATGCATGCCGCCGGTTAAGGTCTTGTTGTTTGGTCTCGAATTTCTCCATTGTTCTAGTTGTATCACATACAACATTCTGCAGTTGCTAAAATAATTTTCTGAGATCATTTTAAAATTGACTGAAACTTGATTTTTGGTTTCAGTGTTTCGGAGTTTTTCGGTTTCGTGATTCTAATAAACATCGTCTAATTCTTTAGCTTGGCTCTGATACAACTGTTGGGGTTGCCTAGCACGACAGTAAGGTTTCGGGAGGCAACATCCAAACCATTTTCAAAAATTTTCCATGCTAAATAACCCAAACCCTAGAATCTTAACTAGAGAATTAGACGATACAAGAATGTAAACAACTTTACATCAAGTGAATAAGGAATACAACCTTTGTAGGCCGGTCCTTCACTTCACATGCTCCGTGTAGCAGTCCCGCGACTCCACTAGGCTCCACTTGGGGCATTGGACGAGCTTCCTCCGATGACCTTCGTGCCGAAGATGATCCACGTGAAGTCCCTCCAATTCAAGCTACCAATACACTAAACTTTTTAGCGTAGGAAACACGCTACACTCGATGGCTAGTCAAGTGTAGGATGGTGAAGTAGGGGATGTTAAAAGCTCACAAGTTTGTGTTCAAGCTTCATGGTTCACATCACATGTGAGGGTTGAAGCTTGAACCATGACATGAGGAGGAAGAAGAAGCTAGAGAGCAACCATGGGAGCAACTCAAGAAAAATGGCTAAGTGTTGAGAATGAGCTAGAATCAATGGCAACTCTTGACCCCTCACACATTCAACTATGGAATTATGCAATATAAAATTGCAACCTTGCTTGAATTGTGAGTCAAGATGAATAAAAAAAAGTAAATCCCATGCTTGCAACCATGCTCTCATTTTCCACCTCATTTCAATTTTCAAAAAATAGAAATTCATATGCCATGCTTCATTATTATATATATATATATATCATATATATTAATATATTTATAATGAAGAATAATTAGTGAGCTAATGATATTAGTTAAGATATAATTATATCACATATAATATATATCACATTATTAAATCAACACTTGATTTAATAATCCGGTTATATCACATATGACCGACTAATATCATTTATCTGTATATCACATTATCAAATCAACACTTGATTCGACAATCAGGTTATATCACATATAACCGAACCGATAACAGATAACTGCCAGATTACAATACGATATCACATACACGTATTTAATCTGGCCCACACACATATCACAAATGTGTCCTGCTTCGTTTCGCTTGAACCAGGGAACTTCTGTGTGGGGCTCTAAAGACTCGTCAATACGCCAGCAGTAGGTGATGATCATATCATACACCTACAAGCCGTCAGCGGAACTAGCTAGACGTAACGGCTACCCGGGTATTGAGCGATATGAAGATCAACAAGCAAGCATGTTTACAGTCTCCATGAAGCCGATCAGTAACACTACCGTACAGTCCGGTCTCTTCATCTGATATGTCGCATATCATGTCTAGGGGTGGAAATCGTCAAACCCCGGTAACGTGATAAGTCATGCCGATGTCTGGCCTATAACGGTTCGAGAAACTACTGATAACACTTATCAGTAAATCTCGGCAGCAGCCCTAGCCAGGGACTTCCAGTTATAGCCAATCGAGCATAGCGCAACATCAACCCCCAAAACCGAGAGAGACGAAACCCCTCATATCGCTTATTGCCTCCATGCGACTCGGGACTGTACCCAAAATCCACCTGTTTGCATGTCTCCTTTGAGCGTGGTGGGGAGGAAATCAAAGCACAGTGGGAGCCGCACAAGGCTCTATGACGATCTCGGGTCTACAGACTAACATGTACCAGTGTCACCAGAGGAATGCTATCTGACGATATGTATACTACCACATAGGAGTCCTCGGCGAGTCCTGTTCAGTGTACCCAGTTTCCACTGAGCCCCCATAACCATATTTGATGTCAAACACCAATGGATGTGGGATCATCCATCGCCCATCATATGGGTCAAGAAGCGTATACGCTAGTCTACTCTGGAATATCGATGCCCTGTCTCGATATGCCCTTGACTAGGATCAATTAAAGGATGAACTTGTGGACTACCCTAGCCCCACTAGTATGATCTTCATCATAGTCCTGGTAGTCAAGTACACATCCTCAGGGCTTTATCAACATGTGAGAGCAAGACAGTATCATAATACAAGTCTATATGTTATGACAAATAACAACCAGATAGCATATTATCATGTCAAGCAAGAAAGTCCTCTATATATATATATATACGAGCATCCACTATAATATACATCATATGTACAATAATGGCCTCTAGGGCATACATATAACTAACAATATATGATATAACCTGATTATTGAATCAAGTGTTCACTACTACAATTAGGGGTTGCCCCTACGGCTTTATCCATTGGGGAAAAGCACTGCCCCTACGAATATATGCGTAGGGGCTCGAAAATACACCGTAGGTGCAATGGCCGCAGGTGCAAGTCTTCTCCCTGAACATGCCCCTACGGACAAATAATTGCGCCTACGTTTTCCTCCGTAGGGACTTATGTCCCTACAGTGTATTCCGTAGGGACAAAATATTTATTTAATTTAGTGGTTTATAAAATAAAAAACTTGCCCCTCCGGTGCTATCAGTAGGGGCAACTTCGTGCCCCTATGGAGTTAGCCGTAGGTCCAGAAATAAGCCCCTACGGATATAGTCATAGGGGCAAGTGTAACGCCTGTTACTGAGTCCATAGGGGAAAAATGTCAGGTATCCTGATATTTTGTCCCCATGGATAAAAATGTATGGGCAAACTATAGACCTACGGATTAATCCGTAAGGGCAACAGATGGACCTACCGCTTAATCCGTAGGGACAAAATATCAGGTTTTTTTAATATAAAAAACAGCTTCTATTTTTTCCTCGCCCTATGCACAATAATATATACATCATATAACCAAATACCGCAGTATTAATAATCAACATCTCACGCATAATATATAAAAGAAATCAACAAACAAAATGCGATATCAATCTAAATCATCGTGAACACGCAAACACCACCAATATCGTCCAAAATATATACAATATGTATCATATAAGTATATACATGCTTAAAATATATTTAAAAAAAGATACCCTAGCTTGGTCCAGCTCCTCCACCTCTGATAATCATCGTAATCTGGCGCATATGCTCCTCGGTGCAGCCCTGAGTCGTCAAAAACTCGACCAATGAAGGAGCGGACTATGCGTGAGTCTGAGCGGGCTGTGGAGCTGCATGAATGGTCTGCGCAACCGCAGCTGAGGTAGTGGCTTGCGGAGCCGCAGCCGAAGGAGATGCATGTGGAGCCGCAGCCGAAGTACCCAGTCGCATTTGTTCAATTTTTTGTGTAATAAACGAGTAAGAACTGTGTATTAGTCGAATTAGTATCATTATCAGGTTATTTCGAAACCCCAATCTAAGATTAATCAAAGTTAAGTCTACAACCAAATAAGCTCAGGCTACTAATATTGGATATGTTACAATCTATAATATGATATAATATTTTACTATTAAGTAGTATACATACCATCATCTCCTTCAACTCCTGGACTATGGTCTTCAAGGTGCCAACATCTTTCTCTAGACGTCGCTCACGGGGGGTAGGGGAAGTAACCGCCGGAGTAGAGTCCAACCTCATATGGGCCCTGCTAGGACCCAGTCCCCGGCCTCTCTCCCAACCTCTGTGGCGCCCTCCGTGTGTAGCGTCTAGGACTGGGGTCAGCAGCATCGGATCGTTATGTCCAGTAAAATCGATCCCCGATGCCTCCGCCTGCTCCACCACCCGCTCCTACACCCACATTAACCACTAAAATATAAGTATATCGTTTAAATTTTAACTTTTCAGAACAAAAATTTCAAACATGTTAGAATAAATATTAACACTTACGCAAGACTCCTGGGTAGCGGTGTCGGGGAATCGAAGCTCGCCCGTGGCGGGATTTGTAGAGGTGCCGTGGACGGCAAGATACACGGTCAGCACGCTCGGTGTACCACCTTGCACCAGGGTCTGAGCTCTCTGCAATTCGCAAAAAAATTACATATATTATAAAATAACTCTTAATATTACATTATATCACAGTAGGTCTATTGTAATTTACTGATGCCTCCATGTCACACGTAATATTCCTCAAGCCACCTGTATAAGTGAGGCGACCCCTCATCGCCGACTTCCTATTCTCTTTATTTTGATCGGCCTGTTTCTGCACAACACATTCATATTTAGTTTTCTAATTAAGCAAAAAAAATAAATAAATTATATACTAAACAATGAATTACATTAAAAATACAAACCTGTTTGCGCTGAGAGTCGAAATATTGTCACAAGAGAGGTCATGTATCTACGTCGACTCTCGCAAAGGCCGGAGTATGTAGGAGAGCCGCTCTCTATGCCTCGGGGGTCGCCATCCACAAGGAATAGAAGTTGATCCTCAGCTCGTTCCTATTGTATCGGACCTTTGATTGCATGTTCTTCATCAGGCCATGGTACAGAGCCTGAAGATCGAGCACTCTCTCAGGGTGATCTGGGTCGGGTACAGGCTGAAAGTCGTAATTCGACATCAAATAAAAAAAAAAACAATGTTATTAAATTGTAAGTGTTAAATAATAATAAATATATTGGGTAAGTCAAATGAAAATATATATTAATACTCGAGCCTTATTCCAGAAGAGGGCAAATGAGTGCCGGTGTTGGTCGCCCCACTCAACGTGAAGTGGATACTTCTTCACGAGGCGGCTCTCATCTGCCATATACCGGCCGAACCTCTCGGCATAATCGCCGGTATAGCGATAATCAGGGGTAAAGAAGAGGGGGAATGTTGCCTCCCCTAGCTATGTCGGGCCTCAGCCTGTAGGACTGATTCGGGCCTCGAGTCCCCCTCTCGGGATGGGCATGCCCTACATCTACAAGAAATATCAAGACAATCAATATTAAGACAAAGTTGTTTTAAGAAATCAAGGTTTAACGAAAATTGAAGTGTGATATATACCTCCGGCGACAGAAGCACGAGTCTGGGCCCGGGCAGCAACACGAGCGGGACGATAGTTCCTCCAGTGAGGAACAGCCGGTGACCTGGACGTGGATGCATCTCCTCCAACTAGAAAATAAACATGGATAATATTACATGAAGTTCATGTTTATTCTTAAAAGATATGTAAAATGAATAAATATTTAATATTTATTCATACAAACCTGCAGACTGAGTGGTGTAGGGTTCCTAGGCACCCTAATGAGGTCTCACAAGACATCGAACATGCCAATTTCAAATTTAAACGGTGCCGAGAAACCCTAGAACGGATCGTTGGCTAGAAAACTACGCGAAAAGTAAACTAGTTAACAACTTAACTAAGAGAATACGGAAATACAACCTTTGTAGATCCGGTGCTCCACCTCCATAGCTTCGCAATGAAGTCCTCTCGCTGTCCAAAATAAATCCCGGGCTCTAGCGTCGGCTTCATCGGAGAATAGGCGAGCTAGGTCGTCGATGTCCATGCCGAAGATGATCTACGTCGAAGCATCGCAAGATCAAGCTCTCACTTCACCAAGTCATGAAACTTGTGAAGAAAACACACTCTACTACTTGGCAAGAGGTAGAGGATGAAGAAATAGGAAGTGGGTAGACTTTAGATTTGGATTTCTCACTCTTTTCCATCACTTGCCATTGATGGAGGCAAGCTTTCTTCACTTGAAGAAATGAAGAAGAAGAAGGTAAATGTTATGACAAGTTAATTCCAAAAAGAAAATTAAAAGAATACTTATCATAACCAAACCATGGTCAAGTGTAGAGAATAAATCATGGTTAGTGGGATGGTTAGGGTTAAGCATGAGACAAAATGGTCACCTGGTCAAAGTCTTCATGAAGCTTCATGAACAAAACAAAACATGCCACCATTTTCTCATTTGCTTTTCTTTTTCCAAAAGAATAAATAAATGAATAAAATGAATAAGGAAAAAGTAAACCCTAACCATTTCATTAACCAAGGTTTAATTCTTTACACTTAACCAAAAGGCATGCATCATCAAACATGATACAAGCAAGTGCACAAAATCATATCGCATATGCAATGCGCACATCCGAGCGAGAAAATCCATTTAAAGTGAACCGATACTAGTTAATGCAAAGTAATATATCAAATATATAATTATGCATTAAATCATTAAATCAACACTTGATTTAACGATCCGGTCATATCGCATATAGCCGACTAGTATCCTATGCATCGGCATATCGAATCAATACTTGATTCGATAACTAGGTTATATCGCATATAACCAATCGATACATTTATCGCGAGAATGAAATACGGTATCACATACACGCATGATTCTCGGTCCCGCACATATCTCATATGCGCTCCTATTTCGTTTCGCTTGAGCCAGGAAACCTCTTTGTAGGACTCTAAAGACTCGTCAATACGCCCGCAGCAGGTGATGATCATATCAAACATCCACAAGCCGCAAGCGGTCTGCTAAACGTAACGGCCACCCGGGTATTGAGCGATCAGAAGATCGACGAGCAATCCCGCTCACACTCCAGTGAATCCAACCAGTAACACTACCGTACAGTCCGGTCTGATCGTCTGATATGTCGCATATCTCGCCTAGGGGTGGTTAACGTCAGACCCCAATAGCTCGATAAGTCGTGTCGATATGAGGTCTATAACAATTCGAGAAACTACTGGTAACACTTACCAGTAAATCTCAGCAACCCTGGCCAGGGATTTCCTGTTATAGCCAATTGAACACAGCGCAACATCAACCCCCTATACCGGGAGAGACGAATCCCCTCCTATCGCTCATTGCCTCCATGTGACTCGGGACTGTACCCAAAAACCACCATTTTGCACGCCCTCTTGGACGTGGTAAGATGGAAATCAAAGCACAGTGGGAACCACACAAGACTCTATGACGATCTCGGGTCAACAGACTACTCTGTACCAGTGTCACCAGAGAACAACCATCTGACGTAAGGTATATTACCATCTGGGAGTTCTCGGCGAGTCCGTCCAGTGTACCCAGTCTCCACTGAGCACCCGTATATCATCTCTGATATCAAACACCAATGGATATGGGATCATCCATCGCCCATCTGTATGGGTCGAGAAGGTATGCGCTAGTCTACACTGGTATATCGATGCCCCGTCTCGATACACCCACTACTAGGGACTTTGAAGGATGTACTTATGGACTACCATGTCCCCACTAGTATGATACGCATCATAGTCCAGGTAGTCAAGTACACATCCTAAGGGCTTTACCAACATGTAATAGAGAGACAATCTGTGTACACGTTAAGGTAAAGAGCAACCAGATAGCATACTATCATGTCGAGCAAGAAAGTCCTCCCTATATACGTCCCAGCATCCACTACAATATACATCCAATGTACAGTGATGGCCTCTAGGGCATACATATAACTAACAATCTCCCACTTGCACTAGGGCCATCTGTAGCAGTGGTTGTAGTATCTCATACTCAACCATCCCATAAAAGTCTCTCTTTGGGAATAGGCCTTCGTGAGTGGATCCGCCGTGTTATCCTCTGAGTCTACTCTCCCAACCTCGATCCCTTTGAGATCAACGATCTCCATGATCAAGTGATACTGCCTTAGAATATGTCTGGATCACTGATGGGACCTGCGTTCCTTGGCATAAGCCACAACTCCATTGTCTCACAATGGGAGGAACATAGTTCGTCTCATGAACCTATATACACCCAAACAGCCTCTTTGGTAGTATCTTAAGTAGCGATGTATCCTGTCTTTATCGTCTAGTATGTCACGGTATCTAGATTGGAACTCTTCCAACATACCGTCCCTTTACTGAGGGTAAAGACAATGCCTGTGACTGACATTCAGTCGTCTTTATCACCCTGGAACCCTTCCAGTGATTCTCCCCAGAGTCAATTGATACTATCTCACTACAACTAGTGAGAATCCTAACATCCATTTAGATCTATCTCATAGATCCAAAACCTAGGATTTAGTAGGTATCACTTTGATCCTATATGGAGAATCCTAGTAATAAGCGGAGATTGATCGAGCGTAGCATAGGAAACTCCTTCCCTATCAAGAGTATGTCATCCACGTACTCTATGAGGATCATTACCATACTCCCTACTACCTTTTTGTATATACAAGGTTCATCTACCATTTTGATGATGTCAAACTCTTTGACTAATCCATCAAAACAAATGTTCCAACTCCGCGATGCCTGCTTTATCCTATAAAGCATCTTGCACACGTTTCCGCTGCTCCCACTGTCTACGAAGCCCTCTGGCTGTGTACTTATAGACGCACTCTTCTAAAACATCATTTAGAAAAGCAGTCATGACACCCAACCACCAGATATCGTAGTCATGGTATGTAGCCGTGACAAGTAGGATCTGGATGGACTTAAGCATAGCTACTTGAAAAAGGTTTCATCATTATCCACACTTGGTCAATGATGCACACTTTTAACAAGTCTAGCTTTGAAAGTCTCAACTTTTCGATGTACACCAAGTAATCTTCTCAAGATATACTTGCTCCTGATGGGGATTTAACCCTTCAGATATAGCAACTAAAGTCCATACTTTGTTGGTGTATAAGGATTCCATCTCAGATCACTAAGCATCCAGCCATTCTTACAGAGTCTTACTCCTGATGGCCAGCTCGAAGCTAGTTGGGTCATCATCTCATGATCCAATCTTCGCTCCCACTGTCATAGAGAAACAGAAGTATCTCTCAGGTGGGTGAGGAACCCTACTAGATCGGCGGAGAGGCTGAGGTTCGTTGGAATCTACTGAATCCTTTGGTTCTACCAAACCATCTGCTGTAGTTTGTATAGCTGGAACCTTTCCAGTTCTACATTACAGACTTTGCCTCGAGCTTGTCCAGATTTTGCTTTTAGACATAGGCCGGACAACCCCAAATCTTAACCATCTTAAGATATGGGCTCTTCCCTTTCCATATCATATATGAAGTGGTAGGCAACTGATTTGATTCGAACCCTATTCAATAGGTATGCAGCTTCTCAAGTGCATAACTCCCTAAAGGAAATAGGTGACTCAGTAATACTCATCATAGAGCACACCATATCATATAGGGTGTGATTGCTCCGCCCCGATATACCATCGTTCCATGGTGTATACGGAGGAGTAATGCTGAGAGAGAATCTCATTCTCTTTTAGAATAGTCCAGGATTTCCGTGCTCAAGTATTCTCCTCCTTGATCAAAGGACATAATACTTATACCCGTATTTTGGTTCTCTACTTCTAACTTATATTCTGTGAATATCTCAAAAGGTTCGGACTTGTGTTTCAACAGGAACATAGGTCTGAAACTCGAAAGATCATCAGAGAACGTAATGAAGTATAAAGAACCATTCCTGGCATGTGTAGACAGGGGACCTACATACATCAACATGTATCATCCCAAGAGTTCACTAACTCTTTCTCTGTTTCCAGTAAACGGAGCTATGGTCATCTTATCTTTGTGACATGACTGGCGAGTTTCACAAGAAGTAAGTTCAAACTAATTTAAATATGCATCTTTATGTAACTCTAGCCAGTCGGGTCGCATTGATCTGACCTAGTCTACAATACCTCAAGAAGGATTCGTTCATTTCTGAACTCTTCCTCTTGTGTGTGTTCCATATACTAAAGAACTGTAGTTTGATTTAGAACATTAATGCTTTTAGATAACGTGCCTGAACCGATCAACTTTTGATATAGGAAATGTTCAAAACATTATCCAACAATACAAAATTTTATCATTTCTTTACTAATAAAGAGACTGACATGATTTTGTATATCAGGTTCGGTATCCAACAACATTCGTTCAGAATCAATGTATTGTAATACAGGGTGACAGTGACCAACAGACTTGGCTGCAACTCTTGCCCCGTTTTCTGCCTCATGAAACTTATCACCCATTCTCAGTTCTCTACCTTGCTGTAGCCCTATGTAACAGATTACATATCTGGGATCCTGATCTGGTATCACATACCCAGGACGTAAAGGATACAGAGAAACAGTTCTCTGTAATGAACACACCCGAAGATGATGCATCAGCATGTACTCTCTTCGTTTGGGCGGCACGGGAATTCTGGTAATCTCCTATTTCCTGCTCTGTCTTATAACAATTATAAGTTGGAGCGGGACCAACGTTCCCCAGCTAAGTATAACAAGCGGGTTCGGTCAAATATCCGTATTATTATCTTGATTAAGGCGTGATATGGTCGCTACCTGGAGAGAGAGAGAAGAAAACACTCAGCGTGCGCTCTTGCAAGAATAGATTGGTTATTATTTTATCTAATCAGGATGGCTCCCACTGCTTTTTATCAAATCTTCCTTCAAACCCTAAAAGTAAAGACTAGCCGGGATTGATTACACACTACAAGTTCGCCAATCTTTCAGCCAGGCCAGTGTCGGTACTTTGAGGGAGGTCCCCCGTGCTTTCGAACGAACCTAATTAATGTAAACCTCGTTTTCCCAGATGCGTAACCCCGTTGACACCTTTCTAGACACCTACTTGATCGGCTAATTGTAATGTATAAAACTCTTCCAGGAGTAACAATTACTCGCAGCGGGTATCGGGATCCAACTATCTCATAGAAGGTATGCAATCTCATTGCAAATTTCAACACTTGAAATTCCCGATAATATTTTGCCCCTAGCGTCCTATGACCTTGACGCAGGCCAACAAACCATAGTGCGCTAGTCAAGTGCAACCCGTCATTTCCTGATTGAAATAAACCCATCCGCACGACCCTTGACGCAGGACAACAAAGTCGCACGACTACCCTAATCCAATCTGCATCATATGCATAAGCAGATAAATACTAGTTAGCTACCGCACACTACGCCTTGACGCAGGCCAACAAACGTAGCACGAATACTAACTAGCACTTATCTGAAATGACGGAGGGCTACGACAGGTTTTTCTGAAAACCTATTGCGTAATGAACTTGATATCGTTGTAGGATCGAATGAATTTTGAAATGGAGTGTTTTTGAGGCTTTTCTAGTTTTGCTAAAGGAGTCACTCCCGGTGAAGGGATCGTCGGTCCTTTCCTCGTCGTATGAGGTGCGGGATATATCATATATATCACTGTGCAAAGCAAAAACTCTTAAAAGCAATCAAAAGACAAACCGAGTGTGTAGCATCAGCCAGTTATTGCTAAAGGAGTCACTCCCGGTGAAGGGATCTCGGTCCTTTCCTCATCGAATAAGGTGCAGGATATATCATATATACCGCTGTGCAAAGCAAGAACTGTAGCTACCTGTTTTATTTTGAAATTCGATTCTACAACATCTTAGGTTTCTTTTATTTCATTAATCACATTAATGAAGTCCCATCATTTATGTACCTAAACATCACAGATAAATACGACGTACACTTATGCCATCCGCATTCGCTTCGATGTCCCCTCGTGCACCGTTAGGTTAGGTAACTAACGACAGAGCGGGGCAGGGCTAGCGCGGGTGTAAAACATAAGTAACGTCTATATAATATATCATATATACTATATACTGTATCTATCACAGAACATCACATAATCACATCACAGATATCGCAGCAGAAGAAACATATGAAATATTGGATATACTAGGACGTCCGTGTTTTCAATACGAGCCAGTATAAAACACGGATTCCACGGTCGTGATGAATAGCCAAACCCACACCCTAAGACCCCTACGAGAGCGGCAAGCAACCCTACCAATTCTAGAGTTAGGAGACCCGGACTCGACTCCTCGAGTTGGTCTCCCACTGGACTCCAGAACCCGGTTACTTGTGCCCTCCTCCTTGGGTCTATCCTAGTGCAGAAAAGTAAATAATATACAAAAGGTGACATCTTCCGCAACCTGGAAGTGCCCCAATAAAAGAATATTACATACAAGTTTTTACATGAATGAAAATGAAAAACACTCATCTCACATAAAAACCCCCGGCTATTCAAACACGACGATCCAATATAACATATCCAGCAACACATAACATCACATGTCATCAACGTAAGTAAATATGTCCATCCCAATTGTCGTTGACATATAGCAACGAAACCGGCGATATCACATATTACACTTACGGTCACAGAAAAGAAAGTGTAAAACTACAACAGTTGGAATCCGCAACCACCTCAGACATCGCATGCCTGACCAAATGAATTACTTAGACATCGCATGCCTAACAATTATAAACCCCGCATTTTAGTCTCAAAATCGAAAACACTTTTCAATATCAAGTCGGGCAATTCAACAAGATTCCCGACATCCTGATCGAATACTCGTCGCAAACTTTAGTAGGCGGCTGCACCCCTGATACCGTCGACGAAGTGCACCAAGGCGGAACACCGCTGCCGCGAGCACCCGAACGGATGTTTTCGGCGACGGGGTTCTCCTACAGTCACTTGGTCGGGGCTATGGAGTGAGGCTGTCTATTAAGTTTACCCGGCGAGTATCCGCGTACGCTACGTGATTGCGACGGACTTTTGATCACATCAAAATTCCGTGGCAACCGATCAGGTGAGACTAAACCGCTAGATTTATAACATTCATTCAGTTATCTCATAACAATTTGCGAATTCCAAGTATTGTATCACATTCCAGATAAAATAGAAAATGTTAAACTTTTCGATCGAACAATCGAACACCCATGTTTTCCCGATAATGATCAACACATGAAATATGAGTCTAACAACATTCAGTTCGTGCCTCAGTACCAACGGTCCAGCCGTAGAAGGGTCAAGCCAACGCCTCACATGTGGCACGCCGTACTGCCCCAAACCCGAAGGTTCAAAGGGCAGTTCAAGACGGTCACATAATCGAGTTAAGGTTTGTTGTCTTCTAGAGGGTCTATCGCGTTACTTGCACTACTTAGAACGTCGTCAAACTACGGAAAAATCCAACACTTGGAAATTTCCCGGCAGGGGAAAAAGTGGGTATTTATATCCGGTCGAACTTTTTAACATATTCTAAAATTTATCCGGAAAGCCACATAGACAAAATCTGATACTCCGATCGAAACACCGAATCCCCAAAACAACCCCAGAAAATTCAACTCTTGAATAAATATTAAAAATTCCCAGGAAAACCAGCACAGAAATCTGAGAATTACTGTGAAAAACAAAATACACAAAACGACAAAACGGCCGCGGAACCGCCGCACGAGCCATGTTCGTGCCGCGGATCCGCGGCTCATTGATGGAATTAGTCCATCGAAATTCACAGAAACTCTTAGATTATCCTGCTTGTTTCTCTGCATATTTTTAATGAGGAAAAATCCCCGATTTTAGAAAAAGTACAGAGAGCAATTTCCGGGTTAGTTTTTCGGTTCGATCGGACTTCAAACTCCGTCTAAACTTCGCCTAAGGCTCTAGCTAGGCTCTGATACTACTGTAGAGTTCCTAGGCACCCTAATGAGGTCTCACAAGGCATCGAACATGCCAATTTCAAATTTTAACGGTGCCGAGAAACCCTAGAACGGATCGTTGGCTAGAAAACTAGGCGAAAAGTAAACTAGTTAACAACTTAACTAAGAGAATACTGAAATACAACCTTTGTAGATCCGGTGCTCCACCTCTATAGCTCCGCAATGAAGTCCTCTCACTGTCCAAAATAAATCCCGGGCTCTAGCATCGGCTTCATCGGAGAATAGGCGAGCTAGGTCGTCGATGTCCATGCCGAAGATGATCTACGTCGAAGCATCGCAAGATCAAGCTCTCACTTCACCAAGTCATGAAACTTGTGAAGAAAACACACTCTACTACTTGGCAAGAGGTAGAGGATGAAGAAATAGGAAGTGGGTAGACTTTAGATTTGGATTTCTCACTCTTTTCCATCACTTGCCATTGATGGAGGCAAGCTTTCTTCACTTGAAGAAATGAAGAAGAAGAAGGTAAATGTTATGACAAGTTAATTCCAAAGAGAAAATTAAAAGAATACTTATCATAACCAAACCATGGTCAAGTGTAGAGAATAAATCATGGTTAGTGGGATGGTTAGGGTTAAGCATGAGACAAAATGGTCACTTGGTCAAAGTCTTCATGAAGCTTCATGAACAAAACAAAACATGCCACCATTTTCTCATTTGCTTTTCTTTTTCCAAAAGAATAAATAAATGAATAAAATGAATAAGGAAAAAGTAAACCCTAACCATTTCATTAACCAAGGTTTAATTCTTTACACTTAACCAAAAGGCATGCATCATCAAACATGATACAAGCAAGTGCACAAAATCATATCGCATATGCAATGCGCACATCCGAGCGAGAAAATCCATTTAAAGTGAACCGATACTAGTTAATGCAAAGTAATATATCAAATATATAATTATGCATTAAATCATTAAATCAACACTTGATTTAACGATCCGGTCATATCGCATATAGCAGACTAGTATCCTATGCATCGGCTTATCGAATCAATACTTGATTCGATAACTAGGTTATATCGCATATAACCAATCGATACATTTATCGCGAGAATGAAATACGGTATCACATACACGCATGATTCTCGGTTCCGCACATATCTCATATGCGCTCCTATTTCGTTTCGCTTGAGCCAGGAAACCTCTGTGTAGGACTCTAAAGACTCGTCAATACGCCGGCAGCAGGTGATGATCATATCAAACACCCACAAGCCGCAAGCGGTCTGCTAAACGTAACGGCCACCCGGGTATTGAGCGATCAGAAGATCGACGAGCAAGCCCGCTCACACTCCAGTGAATCCAACCAGCAACACTACCGTACAGTCCGGTCTGATCGTCTGATATGTCGCATATCTCGCCTAGGGGTGGTTAACGTCAGACCCCAATAGCTCGATAAGTCGTGTCGATATGAGGTCTATAACAATTCGAGAAACTACTGGTAACACTTACCAGTAAATCTCAGCAACCCTGGCCCGGGATTTCCTGTTATAGCCAATCGAACACAACGCAACATCAACCCCCTATACCGGGAGAGACGAATCCCCTCCTATCGCTCATTGCCTCCATGTGACTCGGGACTGTACCCAAAAACCACCGTTTTGCACGCCCTCTTGGACGTGGTAAGATGGAAATCAAAGCACAGTGGGAACCACACAAGACTCTATGACGATCTCGGGTCAACAGACTACTCTGTACCAGTGTCACCAGAGAACTGCCATCTGACGTAAGGTATATTACCATCTGGGAGTTCTCGGCGAGTCCGTCCAGTGTACCCAGTCTCCACTGAGCACCCGTATATCATCTCTGATGTCAAACACCAATGGATATGGGATCATCCATCGCCCATCTGTATGGGTCGAGAAGGTATGCGCTAGTCTACACTGGTATATCGATGCCCCGTCTCGATACACCCATGACTAGGGACTTTGAAGGATGTACTTATGGACTACCATGTCCCCACTAGTATGATCCGCATCATAGTCCAGGTAGTCAAGTACACATCCTAAGGGCTTTACCAACATGTAATAGAGAGACAATCTGTGTACACGTTAAGGTAAAGAGCAACCAGATAGCATACTATCATGTCGAGCAAGAAAGTCCTCCCTATATACGTCCCAGCATCCACTACAATATACTTCCAATGTACAGTGATGGCCTCTAGGGCATACATATAACTAACAAGTGGAGGGTATGGAAGTGACGGGAGTGGCCACTGCACCAGACGTGGACGCATCACCTATAATAAGACAATCAAAAATTGACTATATAAGTAATTGCAAAAAGAATGTGTATATCAATAATATAACATTCTAAATCATCATGTATACACTATAGGATATATAAACATACCAGCAGGTGCGGTGGTGGCCTCTACCCGAGATATGGAGGCACCACCTACAACTAGACAATTAAAAAATGATTATCTAAGTACGTAAGAGCAAAAAGAATGTATGCATATTTATGATATAGCATTCTAAATCAATATGCATGCACTATATGATATATAAACATACCTGGAGGTGCGGGAGTGGCCTCTGTCCCTGATGTGGATGCACCACCAACAACTAGACAATCAAACATTGACTATATAAATAATTTTGACATAAATATGCATGTATATCTATAATATTTCATTCAAAATGAATATGTATGCAATATACCAGGAGGTGTGGCAAAGTCCACACGGAAGGAGGCATCTAAAGGGGTCTCCGATCGGGGTGCAAGACCGGCCCTCTGAAGCTCCTTACGCAGCTCTCCGGGCGGTAGAACCGCTTTGCCTCTGCCGGTGCCGCGGCTGGAGCTCCTGCCGCCCCTCGCTGCTCCCGTCATCGTCATCAAATCTAGATAAAACGGTTCGTGGACGCATTAGACAATCATTACATATGCATTCTATAATGTATAGATCGTAAAATGTGAAGTAATAATATAACATTACTGATAATCTTTTTCGTTTCATGGACGCATTAGACATATCTACTTGGATTTCATCATCGATATCATTTCTAACCCACGTAACTTCATCATCAGCCGAAGACAACCCGTCTTTTGAAACAGACGGTCGGAAGACTCTAAGTCTTCTCTCTTCTTCATCCTCATCGCTGTTCTCGAATTCTGGGACATCGTAAACATCCCTAGGTTTCCAACGGCATACGACACTTCATCTCGGATGCTTCAAACACTGTGAGTAGTATACTTAGAACGCTTGGTTCGGAAAGATAAACGAATCGTCCTGACCGTAAAATCGAAGTGTGTTCACACTGGTCAATCCATATTCATCTTTCCAAGTCCCGAGATTGTTTCTCCACTTATCCATATCGGTTCATGTATCGTACCAAGTACACTGAAATATATAAAACGGTTCTGATCGTCCGGGATATTGGATGCCAAGTATACAATTTAAGTATCCATAATAAATCACACCATCCGATCCTACCGTCGCAATCCCACTATTCTGAGTGGTTCTAGATGTTTCTATGTCCTTAATTTCGAATTTGTATCCAAGGACACCGAATCCTTTATAATATGCAACCTCCATTCTAGGAAACTAAGCTAAACATCTTGAATCACTCTCTAATGATGCAGACAAGTTCGGATCGTGGATCTAACAAAACAAATTTTATGAAAAATACATAACGATATAAATTTAGATTAAAACAGGTAGCAATAACATGTTATTCGAATAACTTACATGATCTGCAACCCAATCGTAAAAATTATCCTGATGATATTTTTCCAATCGTTCATCATTCCAATCAAGATACCCCTCACGTACCTCGTTAAAATGAATTCTGTTCTCAACAATAAATTATGACATTAATATTATATCATTTTATACACACACAAACACAAATATAACAATTAATCCAAAAAAACTTACTCTCTAATTTTTTCAAGACATGCGCTATTGAGGAGGATAAACCGATATATCTTGTTGATAAACATAGTGTCTACTCTCTTATAATAAGCTTTACCATATGGCCCGTCCTGAATTCTTCGAGGCCGGTTAAGTTTCGTCTCAATGTTCTCGTCCAGATAGCGGGAAGAAAATGTGGTTGCTTCATCTAGAAGATAACCTTGCATGATAGAACTCTCTGGTCGATTTCTATTGCGTATATACTTTTTTAAAGTGTAGAGGTACCTAAAGAAAAATATGTTAAATAAATAAATACGGGCATACAGGACAATAATAATTTTACAAATTGCACGAAACGAAAAATTCCACGTACCTTTCGACAGGATACATCCATCGATATTGTACCGGTCCGGCGTCACAACATCCAGTGTTTTAGCGCATAATTCTCTGGAAAAAAAGCATAGGTCAGTGATTACTAGACCAAACGATTCGGGAAGGGAAGTCCTAAGGGTTAATGGGAGATGGTGCTCCATAATAACATGGTGATCATGACTTTTCAGCCCATCGTTCTTACCTTTTACAATTTTTATCTTCTTGCTAAATGATCCTGAGAAACCTATGGGAACTTTCAAATCATGCAACACCTGCAAAAATCTTTTCTTCTCCGGTTGTGACATATGATACGCGGTATTGGGAAGTACAAACTTTCCTGGTTTACCCGCTATCGGTTTAGGATGCAATTCACTTCTAATTTCCCAATCCTGTAGATCCATTCGAGCATGGAGGCTGTCTTTCGATTTCCCGTATTTATAAAGAAGCAAGTTGAGTATGTGCTCGGATACTCCCTTCTCTATGTGCATGACGTCCAGACAATGACGTACTAAATTTGTTGACCGGTACGGAGGCTCAAAGAAAATGCTTAACTTGTTCCAGAATGGTGGTTTGACCTGTTTTGTCGGATCCATCCCGAAGGTCACATTATTGTAACCATCCCACTGAGCATTCACGTCCTCTCCGGACAATGAGGCTGGAGATCCAAGAAGCTCTTGATGACCATCAAAGTGAACAGCGTCTAACATGTAGGGGTGGTCTAGAGGCACGAAACATTGATGGCTACAATAACAAACCTTCCTGCTAAAATTCAAGAATTTCTATGTTGTATGTTGATGGCAATAAGAACATGCTTTGTGACCATGTACGGACCAACCTGATAGCATTCCATACGCAAGAAAGTCATTAATTGTCCACATTAAAGCCGCATCAGTTGTATTTGTGTTTTCATCTGTTAGTTATGTATATGACCTAGAGGCCATTGTTGTACATATGATGTATATTATGATGGATGCTTAGATATATACAGAGAGGACTTTCTTGCTCGTCATGATAGTATGCTATTTGGTTTCACTTTATCTTAACATGTTGACTTGTATTGGTTTACTGTCTTTCTCTCACATGTTGATAAAGCCCTTAGGATATGTACTCGACTACTGGGATAATGATGAGATCATACTAGTGGGGCCATGGTAGTCAATGAGTACATCCTATAAATGTTCTTAGTCGTGGGTATATCGAGACAGGGCATCGATACACCAGAGTAGACTAGCGTATACGCATCTTGACCCATATGATGGGCGATGGATGATCCCATATCCATCGGTGTTTGACATCAAAGATGGTGTACGGGTGCTCAGTGGAGACTGGGTACACTGGACGGACTCGCCGAGAACTCCTAGTTGGTGATATACCACACGTCAGATGGCAGTTCTCCGGTGACACTGGTACAGGGTAGTCTGTAGACCCGAGATCGTCATAGAGTCTTGTGTGATTCCCACTGTGCTTTGATTTCCACCTTACCACGTCCAAGAGGGCGTGCAAAACGGTGGCTTTTGGTACAGTCCCGAATCACATGGAGGCAATGAGCGATAGGAGGGGATTCGTCTCTCCCGGTATAGAGAGTTGATGTCGTGCAGTGTTCGATTGGATATAACTGGAAGTCCCTGGCCAGGGCTGATATAGAGATATGCTAGTAAGTGTTACCAGTAGTTTCTCGACCTGTTATGAGCCTCACATCGACACGACTTATCGGTTACTGGGGTCTGACGTATACTACCCCTAGACTTGATATGCGACATATCATACGAACAGACCGGACTGTACGGGAGTGTTACTGATTGGATTCACAGGAGAACGGACAGGCCAGCTTGTTGATCTTCTAATCGCTCAATACCTGGGTGGCTGTTACGTTTAGCTGACCGTTTGCAGCTTGTGGGTGTTTGATATGATCATCACCTGCTACCGACGTATTGACGATTCTTTAGTGTCCTACACAGAGCTTTCTTGGCTCAGGCAAAACGGAGTAGAGGCACATATGTGATATGTGCAGGACCGAGAATAATGCGATATGAGATACCGTATTATATTCTCGAGATATTTAGATATGAATCGGGACATCGGATCAAGTGTTGATTCGATGAATCGGAACATGATATATTAGTCGGTTATATTCGATATAGCCGGATCGTTGGATCAAGTGTTGATTCGATGATTTAATGTATAATGATATATATGATATATTGTATTACATTATCTAATATTGGCTCGCTTTATTATTTCATTTTCTCACCGGATTAATACATTGATATATATGCTATATATGTTAAATGTATTATTTTCTTTTGTTGCAAATATATAATATATATGTGATATATATTATTGTGACATGATATGATTTATTATAAAACATGTTTAAGGATGATAAAAAGGGATTAGGGTTTGATTAGGGTTAGCTTCTTCTTGTTCATTCTAGAAGGATTCTATTTTGTCTTGATTAAGATATTATGGTTGATACTTATCCTTAACTTACATAAACCCTAACTCTAATTTATTCTCTACAAGTTTTATCCTATCATCCTTGACTATGGTTCTATAATCAATCATATACTTTTATCTTCTATTCATCACAAAAGGATTATTTTATTCATTATCATCTTCTTCTCTCTTGAGTTCAAAAAGAAAAAGCTTACTAGTTAATTCTTTTGTGATGATTTCTTGGGAGAAAGTGAATTAAAAAGAAAGCATAAATACTACTCCATCATCCTCATCTAATCTAGCCCATTAGGTTAGGGTGTTCATCTCTTTAGAGTGAGAAAGCTTGGGTTATAGCAACTTTGGCTTAGATCATCGGAGAATCGGAACACTTCAAGCTAGCATGGATCGTTCGAGTCGTGGAGCCTCTCTTGAGTCCGGGAGATCGTGGATCGCGGCGAAGGGACTTCTACTCGGAGCTTGTGAAGCGAAGGAGCGGACTACAAAGGTTGTAATCCCTGACACTTAGCTTTAAAGATATCATCTTGCATGCTGAACCCTAATAATCTAGCAAAAATCCCGTCATTGGGTTGTCCGGCACATGTAAAATTTTATTCGGGCATGTTTGATGCTTTATGAACCTTCACAAGTGTGCCTAGGAACCCTACAGTGGTATTAGAGCCTAGCTAGAACATTAGGCGACGTGTTTACGAAGTTAAAACTCCGATCGAACCCGAACCGACGAAAATGAACCCCTCTCTGGATATTTTTCAAAAATGCGATTTTTTCTGAATTAAAAATACCTGAAAAATTCAGCATAGAGAAATAAGAATAACTGTGAAATTCGACGTGGTGATCCGTACAGACGACCGCGGAATCGCGGCCGTTACCTGCTTGGGCCGCGGTTTCGCGGCCGTATTGCTTGATAAGACTGTTTTGTTTTCACAGTAATTCTTTTTAAATGTTTATTTAGTTTCTGGTATTTTTATTTTGACTCAAGGGTTGAGTGTTCTGGGGTTTGTTTTGTAATCGTAGATTCAATCGGAATATTTAAATTTGTTTTTATTTCCGGATATTTAGAAACTGTTAAAAAGTTCGAACGGATATCATTAACTCACTTTTTCCCGACACGGAAAATTTTCAAGTGTTGAATCTTTTCTCGAGTTTAAATCTTTCGGAAAAATGTGCAAGTAACACGGTGGACCCTCTAGAAGACAACAAACCTTAACTCGATTATGTGACCGTCTTGAACTGCCTTTTGAACCTTCGGGTTTGGGGCAGTACGGCGTGCCACATGTGAGGCGTTGGCTTGACCCTTTTACGGCTGGATCACTGGTACTGTGACATATTCTGGGATTATTTGAACTCCGCTCAAGTGTTGAGCACTTTAGGAAATTTTGGGTATTTGATTATCTGTTCGAAAAGTTTAATACTGTCTATTTATCTGGAATGTGATACAATATGTGGAATTCATTGTATTAGGCATGAAATGCGAAGTATGTGATATTTCGGATTTACGATGTCTAAAGTGATTGTGGATTCCAAATATTGTAGTTTTACAATTTCTTTTCTGTGACCGTAAGTGTAGTATGTAGTTATATTGCCGACTGTCGTTGCTATACATCGACGACGATCGGTGTATGCATACTTACTTACGTTGATGATATGAGATATTATGTGTTGCTGAGATATGAAGTGCAGGATTGTCGCGATTGAATAGCCGGGGGTTTTATGTGAGATGAGAGTTTTAAATTTTCATTCATGTAAATTCAAATGTAATGTAATATTCTTTTATTTGGGGCACTTCCAGGTTGAGGTTGATGCCATCAGTGTTGTATATTATTTACTTTTCCGCATTAGGATGGACCCAAGGAGGGGAGCACAGGTGACCGGGTTCTAGGGTTCAGTAGGAGGCTATCTCGAGGAGTCGAGACCGGGTCTCCTAAACTCCAGAATTGGTAGGGTCGCTTGCCGCTCTCGTAGGGGTCCAGGGTGTGGGCTTGGCTATTCATCGCGACTGTGGAATCCGTATTTTCTATTGTTGGCTAAATACTAAATACAGACGTCCTAGTATATCCCACATTATATCTATGTTTCTGCTGCGATATCTGTGATGTGATCATTTGATATGTTGTGATGGATACAGTATATAGTTTATATGATATATTATATAGATGTTACTTATGTTTTACACCCGCACTAGCCCTGCCCTGCTCTGTCGTTAGTTACCTAACCTAACGGTGCACGAGGGGACATCGAGGCGAATCCGGATGGCTTAAGTGTACGTCGTATTTATCTGTGATGCTTAGGAAGCATAAGCTGATGGGATTTTTATTAATGAGATTAATAAAAAGAAAAGAAACCTAAAAGATGTTGTAGAATCAAAACTTTATAAAAAGGGTAGCTACAGTTTTGCTTTGCATAGCGGTATATATATGATATACCCTGCACCTTATTCGATGAGGAAAGAGCCGAGATCCCTTCACCGGGAGTGACCTCTTAAGCGAAACTGGCAGATGCTACAAAACTCGGTTTGTTTTTTGATTGCTTTTAGAGTTTTACTTTGCACAGTGATATATATGATATGTCCTGCACCTTATTCGATGAGGAAAGAGCTGAGATCCCTTCACCGGGAGTGACCGCTTTAGCAAAACTAATGAAAGCCTAAAAAACACTCCATTTCAAAATTTCACATGATTCTACGACGATATCAAGTTCATTATGCTCATGGTTTTCTGAAAAACCTGCGTAGCCCTCCGTCATTTCAGATAAAGACTAGTTAGTATTCGTGCTACGTTTGTTGACTATGTTAAGGCGTAGTGTACGGTAGCTTATTAGTACTTATCTGTTAAAACATGAGATGTGATTGGATTAGGGTAGTTGTACGACTTTGTTGACTATGTTAAGGGTCGTGCAGGTGGGTTTAATTCAATCGGGAAATGACGGGTTGAACTTGGCTAGCAATTATGATTTGGTTACTATGTTAAGGTCATAAATTGCTAGGGGCAAAATATTATCGGGAATTTCAAGTGTTGAAATTTGCAATTAGATTGCATACCTCCTATGAGATAGTTGGATCCCGATACCCACTGCGAGTAAGTGTTACTCCTGGGAGAGTTTTACACAGGACAATTAGTCGATCAAGTAGGTGTCTAGAAAAGTGTTAACGGGGTTACGCCTCTGGGAAAACGAGGTTTACTTTAATTAGGTCCATGCAAAAGCACGGGGAACCTCCCTCAAAGTACCGACACTGATCTGGCTGAAAGATTGACGAAATTGTAGGGTGTAATTAATCCAGGCTAATCTTACCTTTTAGGGTTTGAAGGTAGATTTGATAAAAACAGTGGGAGACATCCTGATTAGATAAGATAATAACCAATCTAATCTTGCAAGAGCATACGCTAAAGTGTTTTCTTCTCTCTCTCTCCAGGTAGCGACCATGTCAGGCCATAATCAAGATAATAATATGGATGTATTGACTGAACCCGCTTATTATACTGAGCAGGGGAACGTTGGACCCGTTCTTTCTTATAAGACTTATAAGACTGAACAGGGAATAGAAGAATATCTGGATTCTCAAGCCACCCAAAAGAACATGCATGTTGATGCATCTTCTTCAGGTGTGTTAGTTATTGAGAACTATTTCTCAGTTCACCCTACGTCCTGGGTATTGGATACCGGATCAGGATCCCACATATGTAAATTGTTACATGGGCTACGTAAAGGTAGAGAACTAGGAAAAGGTGATCATTCCGTTCAAGTAGGGAACGGTGCAAGTATTGCAGCCAAAGCAGTTGGCGAATATCACCTTGTATTGCCAAGTCGTAATACACTGATTCTAAATGAGTGCTATTATATACCGAACATGATGTGCAACATTATATCAGTCTCTTTATTAAGTAAAGAAGGATATAATTTTGCAGTAAAGGATAATGTTATGAACATATTCCTAGATCAAAAGCTGATTGCATCAGGCTCGTTACATAATGGCATATTCATTCTAAATCAGAATACAGTCCTCAATATACAAAACACACACAAGAGGAAAAGTTCAGAAATGAACGAATCCTTCTTGTGGCATTGTAGACTTGGTCATATCAATGCGACACGACTGGCTAAGTTACATAAGGATGGTTATTTGAATCCGTTCGAATTATCATCTTATGATACTTGCCATTCATGTCTCAAAGGAAAAATGACCAAAGCTCCATTTAGTGGACACGGAGAAAGAGTTACTGAACTCTTAGGACTGGTACATAGTGATGTATGCGGTCCCATGTCTACACATGCCAGGAACGGTTCTTCCTACTTCATTACGTTCACTGAAGATCTCTCTAGATTCGGACATGTGTTCCTGATGAAACACAAGTCTGAAGCTTTTGAGAAATTCAGAGAATATAAGCACGAAGTAGAGAATCAAACGGGCAAAAGTATTAAGATTCTTCGATCTGATCGAGGAGGTGAATACTTAAGCAATGTGTTCTTAGATTATCTAAAAGAGAATGGGATTCTCTCTCAGCTTACTCCTCCTTATACACCACAGCACAACGGTGTATCGGAACGGAGGAATCACACCCTATTAGATATGGTGCGCTCTATGATGAGCGAGGCTAAGTTGCCTATTTCCTTCTGGGGTTATGCGCTTGAGACAGCAGCATACCTATTGAATCAAGTTCCGTCTAAATCTGTGCCTACCACACCATAAGAGATATGGAGTGGGAAGAGACCATATTTTAAACGAGTTAAGATATGGGGTTGTCCGGCCTATGTCAAAAGGCAAAATCCAGATAAACTCGAGGCACGGTCAATTCTTTGCAAGTTTGTGGGATATCCTAAGAATTCCCAAGGATATTTTTTCTACCACGCTGAAGAACAAAAAGTGTTTGTTTCTCAATATGCCGCCTTTTTGGAAAAAGAATTTCTTACAAAAGAAATTGGTGGCAAAGAGGTAGAATTGGAAGAGGTTCCAGAAACACAAATTGCAACTGAAGTTTTAGTAGAACCAGAAAATTCAGTAGTACCCGACGAACCCCAACCTCTCCACCGATCTAGCAGGGTTTCTCATCCACCTGAGAGATACTACGGTTTTCTCATTGATGGTGGAAGCGAGGATTGCATCATGGAAGATGATGACCCGACTAGTTTCGAGCAGGCCATCACGACTGGTGAATTTGTGAAATGGCTGGATGCAATGCGATCTGAGATGGAATCCATGTACACCAATAAAGTATGGATATTGGAAAATGCTCCTGAAGGGGTAAAACCCATTGGGAGCAAGTGGATTTTTAAAAAGAAATTTGGTGTAGATGGAAAAGTTGAGACTTTCAAAGCTAGACTTGTAGCAAAGGGATTTCGTCAACGACCAGGTGTGGATTATGACGAAACCTTTTCTCCAGTGGCTATGCTTAAGTCCATCCGGATCTTACTTGCCATTGCTGCATACCATGACTACGAAATCTGGCAAATGGATGTTAAGACCGCCTTTCTAAATGGTGATTTAGAAGAGTGCGTGTACATGACTCAGCCAGAGGGCTTCGTAGATAGTGGGAGCAGCGGAAAAGTGTGCAAACTGCTTAAATCCATTTATGGGTTAAAGCAAGCATCGCGGAGTTGGAACATCTGTTTTGATGTTGTAGTCAAAGAGTTTGACTTCATCAAAAACATAGATGAACCTTGTATCTATAAGAAGGTAGCAGAGAGTAAGGTTGTCTTCCTTGTATTGTATGTGGATGACATACTCTTGATAGGAAATGATATTCCTATGCTACAATAAGTCAAGCTCTTCTTATCACAAAGATTCTCAATGAAAGATCTAGGTGATGCCTCGTGCATATTGGGTATTAGGATCTATAGAGATAGATCTAAAAGGATACTGGGATTGTCCCAATCCAGGTACATCGACACCATACTAAAGAGGTTTAGTATGGAAGAATCCAAGCGTGGTAACCAACCCATGATCTCTGGACCACTCTCTCCAAAGAGATGTCTCCCAAGACTGATTTGGAGAGAGCTCGCATGCAAGGGATACCCTATGCTTCGGCAGTAGGATCTATCATGTATGCGATGCTATGTACCAGACCCGATGTAGCATACTCACTAAGTGTAGTGAGTCGGTATTAAGCAGATCCTGGAGAGAGTCACTGGACAGCTGTGAAGAACATTCTTAAGTACTTGCGAAGGACTGGAGACATGTTCTTGGTGTATGGTAACGGAGAACTCCGGGTGGAGTCCTCTACCGATTCCAGCTTCCAAAGTGATAAGGACGACTCTAAGTCGCACTCGGGATTTGTCTTTACCCTCAATGGAGGGGCGGTATGTTGGAAGAGTTCCAAACAGGATACCGTTGCAGACTCGATGATGGAGGCTGAATACATCGCTGCCAACAATGCTGCCAAAGAGGCTGTCTGGATGAAGAAGTTCATCACTGAACTTTGTGTGGTTCCATCCATTGAACATCCAATACCTCTGTATTGCGATAACAATAGAGCTGTGGCTTTGGCCAAGGAACCCAGATCCCATCAGAAATCCAGACATATTCTGAGGCGGTATCACTTGATAAGGGAGATAGTTGATCGTCGGGAGATCGAGGTCAGGAGAGTAGATACGAAGGACAATACTGCGGATCCACTCACGAAGGCCATTCCCCAGATATAGTTTGAGTGATTATTCGGGTTGCTAAGTATGAGATACTACAGCAGCTGGCCTTAGTGCAAGTGGGAGATTGTTAGTTATGTATATACCCTAGAGGCCATTGTTGTACATATGATGTATATTATGATGGATGCTTGGATATATACAGAGAGGACTTTCTTGCTCGTTATGATAGTATGCTATTTGGTTTCACTTTATCTTAACATGTTGACTTGTGTTGGTTTACTTTCTTTCTCTCACATGTCGATAAAGCCCTTAGGATCTGTACTCGACTACTGGGATTATGATGAGATCATACTAGTGGGGCCACGGTAGTCAATGAGTACATCCTATAAATGTTCCTAGTCGAGGGTATATTGAAACAGGGCATCGATACACCAGAGTAGACTAGCGTATACGCATCTTGACCCATATGATAGGCGATGGATGATCCCATATCCATCGGTGTTTGACATCAAAGATGGTGTACGGGTGCTCAGTGGAGACTGGGTACACTGGACGGACTCGCCGAGAACTCCCAGTTGGTGATATACCACACGTCAGATGGCAGTTCTCCGGTGACACTGGTGCAGGATAGTCTGTAGACCCGAGATCGTCATAGAGTCTTGTGTGATTCCCACTGTGCTTTGATTTCCACCTTACCACGTCCAAGAGGGCGTGCAAAACGGTGGCTTTTGGTACAGTCCCGAATCACATGGAGGCAATGAGCGATAGGAAGGGATTCGTCTCTCCCGGTATAGGGAGTTGATGTCGTGCAGTGTTCGATTGGCTATAACTGGAAGTCCGTGGCCAGGGCTGATATAGAGATATACTGGTAAGTGTTACCAGTAGTTTCTCGACCTGTTTTGAGCCTCACATCGACACGACTTATCGGTTACTGGGGTCTGACGTATACCACCCCTAGACTTGATATGCGACATATCAGACGAACAGACCGGACTGTACGGGAGTGTTACTAATTGGATTCACAGGAGAACGGACAGGCCAGCTTGTTGATCTTCTGATCGCTCAATACCTGGGTGGCTGTTACGTTTAGCTGACCGCTTGCAGCTTGTGGGTGTTTGATATGATCATCACCTTTCTACCGGCATATTGACGATTCATTAGAGTCCTACACAGAGGTTTCTTGGCTCAGGAAAAACGGAGTAGAGGCACATATGTGATATGTGCAGGACCGAGAATAATGCAATATGAGATACCGTATTATATTCTCGAGATATTTAGATATGAATCGGGACATCGGATCAAGTGTTGATTCGATGAATCGGTACATGATATATTAGTCGGTTATATTCGATATAGCCGGATCGTTGGATCAAGTGTTGATTCGATGATTTAATGTATAATGATATATATGATATATTGTATTACATTATCTAATATTGGCTCGCTTTATTATTTCATTTCTCACCGGATTAATACATTGATATATATGCGATATATGTTAAATGTAATATTTTCTTTTGTTGCAAATATATAATATATATGTGATATATATTATTGTGACATGATATGATTTATTATAAAACATGTTTAAGGATGATAAAAAGGGATTAGGGTTTGATTAGGGTTAGCTTCTTCTTGTTCATTCTAGAAGGATTCTATTTTGTCTTGGTTAAGATATTATGGTTGATACTTATCCTTAACCTAACTAAATCCTAACTCTAGTTTATTCTCTACAAGTTTTACCCTATCATCCTTGACCATGGTTCTATAATCAATCATATACTTTTATCTTCTATTCATCACAAAAGGATTATCTTATTCATTATCATCTTCTTCTCTCTTGAGTTCAAAAAGAAAAAGCTTACTAGTTAATTCTTTTGTGAGGATTTCTTGTG
Source organism: Agapanthus africanus (assembly GCA_030015575.1). Classification (NCBI taxonomy): domain Eukaryota; kingdom Viridiplantae; phylum Streptophyta; class Magnoliopsida; order Asparagales; family Amaryllidaceae; genus Agapanthus; species Agapanthus africanus. Next base: position 360,973,084 of record JASDDO010000026.1, read on the forward strand.
AGAAAGTGAATTAAAAAGAAAGCATAAATACTACTCCATCATCCTCATCTAATCTAGCCCATTAGATTAGGGTGTTCATCTCTTTAGAGTGAGAAAGCTTGGGTTATAGCAACTTCGACGTAGATCATCGGAGAATCGGAACACTTCAAGCTAGCATGGATCGTTCGAGTCGTGGAGCCTCTCTTGAGTCCGGGAGATCGTGGATCGCGGCGAAGGGACTTATACTCGGAGCTTGTGAAGCGAAGGAGCAGACTACAAAGGTTTTAATTGTTAGTTATATGTATGCCCTAGAGGCGATTACTGTACATTGGATGTATATTGTAGTGGATGCTGGGACATATATAGGTAGGACTTTCTTGCTCGACATGATAGTACGCTATCTGGTTGCTCTTTATCTTAACATGTATAATTTCTGTCTCTCTGTTACATATTGATAAAGCCCTTAGGATGTGTACTCGACTTCCAGGACTATGATGCAGATCATACTAGTGGGGCCTGGGTAGTCCATGAGTACATCCTTCAATATTCCTAGCCGTGGGAATATCGAGACGGGGCATCGATATTCCAGAGTAGACCAGCGTATATCTTCTCGACCCATGTGATGGGCGATGGATGATCCCATATCCATTGGTGTTTGACATCAGAGATGGTATGCGAGTGCTCAGTGGAGACTGGGTACACTGAACGGACTCGCCGAGAACTCCCAGATGGTACTATACCTCACGTCAGATGGCAGTTCTTTGGTGACACTGGTACAGCTTAGTCTGTTGACCCGAGATCGTCATAGAGTCTTGTGTGTCTCCCACTGTGCTTTGATTTCCACCCTACCACGGCTCTACTGAGTCGTGCAAACAGGTGGTTTTTGGGTACAGTCCCGATTCACATGGAGGCAATGAGCGATAGGAGGGGATTCGTCTCTCCCGGTATTGGGGGTTGATGTTGCGCTATGCACGACTGGCCATAACTGGAAATCCCTGGCCAGGGTTACAGTGATCTACTGGTAAGTGTTATCAGTAGTTTCACACATGTTATGTGCTACCACCAAATGGAAATCTCTCTCTTTTCCAACCATAGTGGCCGACCAATATCAAGTGGGAAATGGTGGGAGTAATCAACTAAGGGAGGTGAGTGTAGGATAAAGAGAATGGTGACCATAAACAAAACATTATCATAACAAAAGCACATCAAACCCATACCCATCCTTATCTCAATTAATGCAAGTAATGGTGCATCAAAAGAAAAGATAGAAAAGGAATCTAAAGATGCTATCATAATCTCACATATGCAAGAAACCCCCTCCCCAAATGTAATTTGCAAAACTGCAAATTACCCCCTCCATCGGAAAAGTCCGGCCGGGAAAGAACAAAGGAAAACCGGCCGGAACGGAATGCAAACTGGCAACTCCAGAAAACTGGTCCCGTAATAAATTACAGGAAAACCCCGATACTGTGCATACACACCCGCATCTGTATTCCGACCGGATACAAATGCAATGAGACAAAATCTACACTGTACTAAACTAGGATCCGGCTTAAACCAAAGCCGGCTAGTAATGTTCGTCCGATCCTGATCCGTGCAATGCCGCACGTATCTGATCGAACCCTGCCATATAACCATACGGCCACTAGTACTAACCGTCCGATCCTCATCCGTGCAATACCGCACGTAACTGATCGGACCCTGCCATATCTCCATACGGCCTCTACAGCGTTTCGCCCGAAAGCTGAGTAACTGAAAGTGTGGTGGACTCTAAAGACTCGTCAATACTATGGTTGTGGATTTAACCACCAGCACGTCAGAGGTATAAGCCAATACGTGACGGGCCACCAGCTATTGACCAAAAGGGACGTCGATGAGCGAACTCATCCTGACACCCTACTGAGCCTGTCAGTGACAATATCCGTACAGTCTGGTCCGTTCGTCTATGAGCATCGCATGGCGGGCCTAGGGGGTTGGTAAAAGTCAGACCCCCAAAGGCGGTACAAGTCGTGTCGGAGTGAAGCCCAGAACACCCTGAGATACTACTGGAATACCTACCAGTAAATCTCCTGCCTCAGCCGAGGGCTTTGTGTAATGGCTCTCCTAGACACAGCGCGACCTCACCCCCAATACCGGGAGAGACGAACCCCTGAAGATCCGCTCACTGCCTCCATGTGGCTCGGGACTGCACCCAACTAAAACCTGTTTGCACGACTCATTTGAGCCGTGGTAGGGTAGTAATCAAAGTACAGTGGGAACTCACACGAGACAAATGACGATCTCAGGTCGATGAACTAACCTGTACACATGTCACCTGGGAACTGCTATCTGACGTCTGGTATAATCCCAACTAGCAGGTTCCCGGCGAGTCCTGTCCGGTGTACTCATAACCTAATGAGCACCTGTATACATCTTAGGTGAAGCAACTGACACCATGGCTTGTGAGACCGGCCACCGCCCCTCGTCGGGGTCTCGACTGTATACACTAGTCTACTAATGGAGTATCGATGCCTAGTCTCGAAACTCCCACGACTAGGGACCTTTTAAGGATGTGCTTATAGACCCCAGCTCTCACGTATATGATCGCCATCATACTGCTGGCAGTCAAGCAAGAATCCTAGGGGCTCTATCAGCGTGTAATAGCGACCTGTAAGGTCACCTGAAGCAGTACACGATGATAAAGGTAAACCAGATAGCATACTATCATCTCAAGTAAGACTGTCTTACCGGGATAGGTCCTCCCTCAATCATTGCAATCACGTGCCTGTGATCCAATAATTGACTCTGAGGGCACTATCTCCAACAATCTCCCACTTGCACTCAAGGCTAATTATTGCGATGTCACATACTCACAGCCCGTGTGATACCGAACACCCAACTCCTCTACTAGTCAGTCTCACAAAGCTCGTTTGCGAAACTATTGCGTTCGAGGAATAGCCTCAGTGAGTGGATCCGCTGTGAAGTTTCTTTCTATGTCTCTCTATATCTCAAGTTCGCAGAGAAAACCATCTCCCGAAATGAGCAATACCTGTCTTAGAGTATGTCTGGATATCTGATGGGACCTAGCTCATAAATGAACTCCAAATCCAAACTTCTTAGACTTTATCGATAACCGAACTTAATCAGTACCCAGCGCCATGCCTCCCTCAGTATCGCCTTGGACCACCTGTCCAAAATACTGCCCCTCTTCAGAAGGAGAAAATATAACTCTGACAGCCACTCTGCCATCCCTGTCACCTTGGAAGCCTGGAATGAGAACCGTCTCCTAAAAGAGGCTGTCGTTATCACATCCCTAGAACATCAACTTATGTTCTAAAACTGCTTCCGACTGTTTCTCCAGGATTGGATTAATATCAGCTTATTGCAGCTACTGCAAGAACAACATCTGGTGTGGTACTTGACATCTCATGATTGACTCAATTGCCTAAGCAAGTGATCTGTCAATCATGCGTATCCCTCTCCCCTTTAGTCTGTAAGACACCTTTAGAGAGGGTGACTCCATTACCTGCAGGTGTACTACCGTGCCAGGAGTCGTCCATTCTAAATACTCATAGAATGCTGTCAAGGTACCCAGATTAGGAAACCACCCAAATCTAGATCTAAAACCATAGATCTAGTAACCAGAATGTCTGATATAATATCCAAGTCCTGTGTGGAGAAACCACTGTGTGACAACCAAAGTATAACCGATCGTATTATAGGAGTTTCCTTTCCTACTCTGTGTATGTCATCCAAAACCAGGACATCACACCCTACTACCTTCTTAACAGATCCATCCCCTATTCTGATGACGTCAAACCTATGACTGTCACATCAGAAATAGATGATCTATCTCCGCTATATCTGCTTTAGTCTATAAATAGACATAAGCCTGATGTCCACCAATGCTTCCGCTGCTCCCACTGACTACGACAACCCTCTGGAAGAGTCATATAGACGCGCACTTCTAAAGCTAGTTTAGAACGACGCTATACTCATCCTCCTGCTGGGTCTCGCAGCCTGGAACAACAACAATGGCAAGTGTGGGTAAACAAGAACTTCCCTGTCACCGTTCTTGAGGCTACCGGAGTGCCTCTCGGGTGCCTGAAGTTACCCACCTTATCTGCGGAGTGGCCAATGGAATGTCAAATCAGATTGAATCTTTAGGTTCCTTATCAAATCTTCAGTAATTGTTTACGGTTCTGGAATCGCTTCCAGTTCTACCATACTCCCACTACTGTTTTCTGAAAAATAACCATTTCTTTTTAAAATGTGGCGAGTTAAGAACAATATCACTATTGATCTTCCAGATGGTAGAAAGTCAACCCTCGTCATAGCCTGGGTCAATCCACAAACAGCCATTACAGAAACGTGCCTTGAGTTGTCCAGTGTCTGGTTTTAATCATAAGCCGGACAACTCCCCGTACCTTAACATCGTTAAGATATGAACTGTTCTATATCCAATATAGAACCAGAGGCACTGATTTAAATGAACCAGATTCAAATCATGCAGCTATCTCCAGTGCATGTCAACTAAATGGAAGGAGGCCGATCAGCGTTACTCAACTTAGGAATGCTTCCAATTATGAGTAACCTGAAAGAGAAGCAATTTCTCTTTATCATTACTATCAACTGAATACCATACACAAGTATCTACATCTTCGATCACTTTGAAGAATCCCGATACTTGCTACACCTGGTACTCTACTCTATTCAAATACCTATAACTCCTCAAAACTTAGACCCTGTGTTTCTACGAAACACATGTCTAAGAACTAGAGAAGTTAAAAGTAAACAGAATATAGTATGAGGACCAACCCCTCTGTCCTAATGGACACTGGACAACATACAATACTCTGTATAAGTCCGCTGAGTCTAACAACTCTTTCACTGTGCGTCGTAGGTTGAAAACTGTACTTATGGTTAAGAAGAATTACACCGCTGTTTGATGCTCCTTACCTAACCATCCACTGATATAGGTAAATGTCATCGACATAATATCAAAAGGTATATCTCACTCCATGAAAATAGACGTACAGATATATCAATTTGAAATTGGTGTACAACAGCGGATATTCAAAACCAAATATTTGCCGACCGGCAAACAGCCCAGGTGATCTCCTCAAATATCACCGATTACAACGAATCCCGATATAATGAGGATGATCACCCAATTCCCAATAACTTACTCCCACTCATCATCTGTAAAACCATACAGATGTGAGAATCAAACCTGGTAAATACATACCCTGGAGCAAGTGTCTAATCGGGAAATCAGTTTTCTTTTAACAGTACACAGTTGAACTGAAACATTGAAATGTTTCGATGGGGTATCCTGGTATTCCTAGTAATGCCTCTACCATTATCCAGATTCACAACTATAACCGTATTATTCTTTGCCACCTCTCCAAATCCCTTTATATGTCTTTAGTCATTACCTTCTGCACACCCATTAGGCCAAATGGTTTTCTTCCTTCCCTACCGTTCGGCACCAGCCTATGGTTTTGAAGAAGACTATCCAATAAGCATAATGGGTGTACTGTCCTAGTCCTAGGAGCACTCGCAATGCGAGAGAAGGTGAAGATAAAAGACAACCGAATAAACCTTATTCCTATTTCTCCTGGACCAGAATCCATCCCCGAACTGGAACAAGTTCCTTTCGAGTTCGTATATAACCATACGATGGAGTATCCAATAAACTGTGGATCTTCGTAGTGATACGGAGTGTCCTGGAGAAATACAAAGGTGATTTAGGATTGGCGAAGAAATACTTGGTTTGGTCGTGAATATCAGTCGCAATTTACTTTGCCCTCTTACTAATCCCTTGCTTTGTCTGAACTTAATACCTTCTGCACACCATCGTTATGCTAATTGGTTTTCTTCATTCCCCACCGTTCGGCACCAGCCTAAGGTTTGGAAGAAGACTATCCAATTTGCATAATAGGTGTACTATCTCCTAAACCAAGGAGTACTCGCAATGAGAGAAGGTGAAAAGAAAAGACAACTGAATAATCCTATTCGTTTTCTCCAGAACCAGAAACCATCCTCGAAGTTCTTCGAGTTCGTATATAACCATACGATGGTTTTGTCCAATGGAAGTGGACGTTCGTAGCAATACGGGGTGTCCTGGAGAAAAGGGTAAAAGTAGGAGTGGCAATGAGGTTTGCAACTCTGACAATCCAAAAGCCAGTGTTAAGAAGGTTCGGTCAACTTGGTCACTGAGTCATAGTCCAGGGTCGGGTCAATGGTCGCTGCCAGAGAGAAAGAAAAGAAACACTCAGCGTGCACTCTAACCTAGATCAGAATGGTTATCACTTTATCTAATCTGGAAACCTCCCACTGTACCTCCAATTCTCCTCCAAACCTGAAAGAAGAATTAGTCGGGGTCACCCGAGGAGTAAACTAACTCATCAGTGGGAATCGGGATCCAACTATCATCGCATGATAACGTGACAGAATCCACTCACGTCACCACACTCCAGAAGGTATGCGCATATCTGGCAAGTTTCAGTTCTTTTGAAACTCCCGATGTGTGTTTTTACCCCTAGGACCCAAGTGACCTTGACGAATAATCAACAAATCAAAATGTCCTAGTCAAGTTCAGCCCTTCATTATCTTGATTGCGTTAAACCCACCCGCACGACCCTTGACGAATAATCAACAAAGTCGTACGACTGTCCTAACCAATCCACATATCCATGCGACAGAATAGCACAACAAAGCTACCGCACACTACGCCTCGGCGAATAGCAACGACAAACGCAGCGCGAATACTAAGCAATACTGATCTGAAATGACGGAGGGCTACGACTGGTTTTTGGCGAAAAACCTTTAACGTAATGAACTTGATATCGTTGAAGGAACTGGATAACTTTTTATAAAAATATAGTGACGAAAACCTTTACTAAAGAGGTCACTCCCGGTGAAGGGATCTCGGCTCTTTCCCCGTAGAATGAGGTGCAGGATATTCCAACTGAATACCACGATGCAAAGAAAAAGTAATCGGCTATAGTGAAGTTATTGCCCTGACGTAAACTTCTGTCCAAGGGGTCACTCCCGGTGAAGGGATCTCGGCCCTTGCCTCGTTGACTGAGGAGCAGGATATTCCAACTGAATACCACGATGCAAAACAAAAGTGAACGTCCTTGCAATAACAGCTTTTTGAAAAATGTTCCAACAACATCAGAATAGGTTTGTTTATCTTGCATTGATCCGAATCAACGCAGTCCCATCAATTGATCACACCACAAAGAACGAAAATATACTGACGTACATATATGCCATCCGCATTCGCCACTGGGTCCCGTCATCACCCGTTAGGTTAGCTAACTAACGGCAGAGCGGGGACTGGACTAGCGCGGATGAAAAACATATACAACATCTACTAATATATATACCAATATATTATATTTCGCTCAAGGCGTGATAAAATGCAACATCACAGAAATATGCAGCATCACAGAACAATACAGATATCTGGAAGCCTCGGGTTTCACAGAGCCGCTGCCGAAACCCGACGTTCCCCTGGTCGTGTGGATAGCCTGTGCAATGAGAACCTAGACCCCTACGGGCGCGGCAAGTCACCCGCCAAAACCTGAAGCGAGGCAGCCCCCTTCAGCAACGTGAATGGACCACCCAGCACTTCACGGAATCCGGTAACTCGAGCACCCCTCCTGGGTCAACCTGTACCCCCTACGAGTGCGGCGAATAGCCCGCCAATCCTGGAGTGAAGCCCCCTCCGTCCCAATGCCATGAGATGCGGGCTTGTTTCCCTCCAGAACCCGGCTATCTGTGCACCCCACCGCGGGGCAATCCTAGTACAGAAAGTAAAATATACATACACCGGGTACATCGACCGCAACCAGGTCGTGCCCCAAAAGAATAATACAAACAGGCAGTGACGGAAGTCCACATGTCGGACGCTCGCCCCGCAATATCAAATGTACATATAAAACAAAACTGTACTAGCATTGCATCCAGGCTATCCCCACGACCGATCCGCAACAACACAGCATAAACACAGAACATCAACGTGAAAGTCACATTCGCAAATCCGTCTAACCGGGCTATAGCAGTTAGACAGGATTTACCGATCAAGTGACATTCACAGTCGCAGATATAATGTAAATACTGTGAAATAATGTGTTTAAAATATCCGATCGAACAAAATATACCAAGTGGGCCCCAAAGCATTACTGTAGCACTTGCAGAAAATCTGGGCCCAAACAAAATATACCAAAACCCTTATTTTCAGCCCACAAGCCTACTGTAAAAATATGGCGAAGTGATCCCAACTTCCTGCGGCGGAACCGCGGCCAAAGAGGGGTTAAGGCCGCGGTTCCGCGGTCGTACGGAAGAATTGGGTTACCAAATTTTTCCAGTGTTCTTAGGTTTCTCTGTACATCATTCTGCAATAACCTGAAAAATTTTTCGAGCCCGGAAAAAATCGACAGAAAACTGATGTGAAGAAAACACGGTTTTGGAATTTTTGTTCGATCGGAAAAGCAAAACACACTAGAACAAGCTAGACAAGGTTAATGGCGTGGCTCTGATACCATGTTGCGCCACGGCAGCGCCCCGGCCGTCTATCCGAGGCCAAAATACGGAATCAAAATTTTCTTAACTTTTAAACTGGCGCTACCGCGGACAATTTACCCGGATCGTAACCATTAACCGATACTTGCTTACAAGAGAAAGGGTGAGAGATATACCGAGTGATCCGAGTCCTCCGGTCTTCTCGTCATCGTCCCGATCTTCCGCGGAAACTCCGGTCGTCGCCTCCTTGCCAGAAGGGCACCACATTGTCTGTATCTTTTACGGGCTCCCACCTCAATACCGAGGCAACTCGGGCACGAAGCTGGCTAGTCGACGTGCCCAAGGTTTGCTGTAGAATGTGTAGTGCTTTGTCTCTTTGGGGTTATGTTGCCTTGATGGAGGAATGAGGTTAAGGAAAAATGGTGCTTTCATTTTTCCCAAAACTAGAAGAATGAGATGATGAAATATGTGCTACCACCAAATGGAAATCTCTCTCTTTTCCAACCATAGTGGCCGGCCAATATCAAGTGGGAAATGGTGGGAGTAATCAACTAAGGGAGGTGAGTGTAGGAAAAAGAGAATGGTGACCATAAACAAAACATTATCATAACAAAAGCACATCAAACCCATACCCATCCTTATCTCAATTAATGCAAGTAATGGTGCATCTAAAGAAAAGATAGAAAAGGAATCTAAAGATGCTATCATAATCTCATATATGCAAGAAACCCCCTCCCCAAATGTAATTTGAAAAACTGCAAATTACCCCCTTCATCGGAAAAGTCCGGCCGGGAAAGAACAAAGGAAAACCGGCCGGAACGGAATGCAAACTGGCAACTCCAGAAAACTGGTCCCGTAATAAATTACAGGAAAACCCCGATACTGTGCATACACACCCGCATCTGTATTCCGACCGGATACAAATGCAATGAGACAAAATCTACACTGTACTAAACTAGGATCCGGCTTAAACCAAAGCCGGCTAGTAATGTTCGTCCGATCCGGATCCATGCAATGCCGCACGTATCTGATCGAACCCTGCCATATAACCATACGACCACTAGTACTAACCATCCGATCCTGATCCGTGCAATACCGTACGTAACTGATCGGACCCTGCCATATCTCCATACGGCCTCTACAGCGTTTCGCCCGAAAGCTGAGTAACTGAAAGTGTGGTGGACTCTAAAGACTCGTCAATACTATGGTTGTGGATTTAACCACCAGCACGTCAGAGGTATAAGCCAATACGTGACAGGCCACCAGCTATTGACCAAAAGGGACGTCGATGAGCGAACTCATCCTGACACCTTACTGAGCCTGTCAGTGACAATATCCGTACAGTCCGGTCCGTTCGTCTATGAGCATCGCATGGCGGGCCTAGGGGGTTGGTAAAAGTCAGACCCCCAAAGGCGGTACAAGTCGTGTCGGAGTGAAGCCCAGAACACCCTGAGATACTACTGGAATACCTACCAGTAAATCTCCTGCCTCGGCCGAGGGCTTTGTGTAATGGCTCTCCTAGACACAGCGCGACCTCACCCCCAATACCGGGAGAGACGAACCCCTGAAGATCCGCTCACTGCCTCCATGTGGCTCGGGACTGCACCCAACTAAAACCTGTTTGCACGACTCATTTGAGCCGTGGTAGGGTAGTAATCAAAGTACAGTGGGAACTCACACGAGACAAATGACGATCTCAGGTCGATGAACTAACCTGTACACATGTCACCTGGGAACTGCTATCTGACGTCTGGTATAATCCCAACTAGCAGGTTCCCGGCGAGTCCTGTCCGGTGTACTCATAACCTAATGAGCACCTGTATACATCTTAGATGAAGCAACTGACACCAGTGGCTTGTGAGACCGGCCACCGCCCCTCGTCGGGGTCTCGACTGTATACACTAGTCTACTAATAGAGTATCGATGCCCAGTCTCGAAACTCCCACGACTAGGGACCTTTTAAGGATGTGCTTATAGACCCCAGCTCTCACGTATAAGATCTCCATCATACTGCTGGCAGTCAAGCAAGAATCATTGGGGCTCTATCAGCGTGTAATAGCGACCTGTAAGGTCACCTGAAGCAGTACACGATGATAAAGGTAAACCAGATAGCATACTATCATCTCGAGTAAAACTGTCTTACCGGGATAGGTCCTCCCTCAATCATTGCAATCACGTGCCTGTGATCCAATAATTGACTCTGAGGGCACTATCTCCAACATACCTCACGTCAGATGGCACTTCTCTGGTGACACTGGTACAGCTTAGCCTGTTGACCCGAGATCGTCATAGAGTCTTGTGTGTCTCCCACTGTGCTTTGATTTCCACCCTACCACGGCTCTACTGAGTCGTGCAAACAGGTGGTTTTTGGGTACAGTCCCGATTCACATGGAGGCAATGAGCGATAGGAGGGAATTCGTCTCTCCCGGTATTGGGGGTTGATGTTGCGCTACGCACGACTGGCCAAAACTGGAAATCCCTGGCCAGTGTTACAGTGATCTACTGGTAAGTGTTATCAGTAGTTTCACACATGTTATGGACCTCACGTCGGCATGACTTATCGAGCTATTGGGGTCTGACGTTTACCACCCCTAGGCGAGATATGCGACATATCAGACGAACAGACCGGACTGTACGGTAAGTGTTACTGGTTGGATTCATAGGAGTGTGAGCGGGCTTGCTCGTCGATCTTCTGATCGCTCAATACCCGGGTGGCCGTTACGTTTAGCAGACCACTTGCGGCTTGTGGGTGTTTGATATGATCATCACCTGCTGCCGGCGTATTGACGAGTCTTTAGAGTCCTACACAGAGGTTTTCTGGCTCAAGCGAAACGAAATAGGAGAGCATATGAGATATGTGCGGTACCTAGAATAATGCGTGTATGTGATACTGTATTCTATTCACGCTAGGAATGTATCGATTGGTTGTATGCGATATAACCTAGTTATCGAATCGAAGATTGATTCGATAAGTCGATACATTGGATACTAGTCGGTTATATGCGACATGACCGGATCATTGAATCAAGTGTTGATTTAATGATTTAATGTATAATTATATATTTGATATATTACTTTACATTAACTAGTATTGGTTCACTCAAGATTGACTTTCTCACTTGAAATGCACAAGTTATATATGTGATATATTTTTGTGCACTTGTTTGTATCATGTTTGATGATACATGCAAACTTAGGTTTGTGTAAGACTTAAACCATGTTTAGTGAATGGTTAGGGTTTCATTTCACTTATTTACTTATTCATTTATTTATTTATTCATTTTGGAAAGATAAATAGAATGGTGGCTTATTTTGTTCTTTTGTTGAAACTTCATGAAGTGTTGAAAGCTTGGCCATTTTGTTTCTTTGCTAAACCTAACCATTCACCTAACCCTAGTTTATTCTCTACACTTAACCATGGTTGCTATATGATAAGAATGACTTTATTTTTCTATTTTCAAATAATACTTATCATATTCTTTTTCTTCTTCTTCTTCTTCTTCAACAAGAAGAGAGCTTGCTACCATTAATGGCTACATGAGAAAAAGAGTCAGAAATCCAATTCTAAAGTGAACCCACTTCCTATTTCTTCATCCTCTACCACTTTCCAAGTAGTATAGGGTGTTTTCTTCACAAGTTTCATGACTTGGTGAAGTTGGAGTTTGATCTTGAGTTGCCTCGACGTAGATCGTCTTCGGCATCAAAGTCGACGACCTAGCCCGATCATTTCTCCGACGAAACCTTCGCCAGAGTCCGGATTCCGATAGGTACAGCGGAGGGACGTCATCACGGAGCATAAGAAGTGGAGGACCGGATCTACAAAGGTTGTAGTCACTTTCCTTTAGCAATAAAGTCGTTTGCTTGCTTGCATCGCCTTATCATCTAGTTAACGATCCGTATTAGGGTTTGTAGGCACATGAAAAAATTTGAATTGGGCATGTTTGATCTTTTGTGAGACCTCATTAGTGTGCCTAGGAAACCTACAGTGGTATCAGAGCCTAGCTAGATCCTTAGGCGGTGCGTAGACGGAGTTAGAAGTCCGATCGAACCGAAACCCTAATCCAAAATTGCTCTCTGTACATTTTTTGAAATCGGGGATTTTTTCGAATTAAAAATATGCAGAAAAATCAGCAGGGTTTTATAAGGGTTACTGTACAAAACGACCGTCTGATTCCACTAAACCGCCGTGGAACCGCGGCAAGAGCCTGGCTCAGGCGGCGGTTCCGCGGCCATATAGTCCCATTATTTAATTACTTTTGCACAGTAATGTCTATCTGAAAGTGCTGAATTTTCTGGGAATTTTTAATATTTATTCAAGAGTTGAGTATTTTGGGTTTTATTGGGAGTTCGTAGATTCGATCGGATTGTCAAACTTTGTCTATATGTTTTTCCGGATATTTTTGAATATGTTAAAAAGTTCGACCGGATATAAATACCCACTTTTTCCCCTGCCGGGAAATTTTCAATTGTTGGATTTTTCCGTAGTTTAATGACGTTCTAAGTAGTGCAAGTAACGCGATGGTCACTCTAGAAGACAACAAACCTTAACTCGATTATGTGACCGTCTTGAACTGCCCTTTGAACCTTAGGGTTTGGGGCAGTAAGGCGTGCCACATGTGAGGCGTTGGCTTGACCCTTCTACGGCTGGACCGTTGGTACTGAGGCACGAAGTAAATGTTTTTAAACTTATTTCATGTGTTGAGCTGTTTCGGGAAAACTTAGGTGTTCGATTGTTCGATCCGAAAGTTTAACATTTTCTATCTTATCCGGAATGTGATACAATAATTGGAATTCACAAGTAGTTATGAGATAACTGAATGAATGTTATAAATCTAGCGGTTTAGTCTCACTTGATCGGTTGCCACGAATTTTTGATGTGATCAAAAGTCCGTCGCAATCGGGTAGCGTACGCGGATACTCGCCGGGTAAACTTAATAGACAGCCTCACTCCATAGCCCCGACCAAGTGACTGTAGGAGAACCCCGTCGCCGAAAGCATCCGTTCGGGTGCTCGCGGCAGCGGTGTTCCTCCTTGGTGCACTTCATCGACGGTATCAGGGGTGTGGCCGTCTACTAAAGTTTGCGACGAGCATTCGATCAGAATTTCGGGAATCTTGTTGAATTGCCCGACTTGATATTGAAAAGTGTTTTCGATATAGAGACTAAAATGCGGGGTTTATAATTGATTAGGCATGCGATGTCTATACAGGTTGCGGATTCCAACTGTTGTAGTTTTACACTTTCTTTTCTGTGACCGTAAGTGTAATATGTGATATCGCTGGTTTCGTTGCTATATGTCAACGACAATTGGGATGCGCATATTTACTTACGTTGATGACATGTGATGTTATGTGTTGCTGGATATGTTATATTGGATCGTCCTGTTTGAATAGCCAGGGGTTTTTTTATGTGAGATGAGTGTTTTTCATTTTCATTCATGTAAAAACATGTATGTAATATTCTTTTATTGGGGCACTTCCAGGTTGCGGATGATGCCACCATTTGTATATTATTTCCTATTCCGCATTAGGATAGAACCAAGGAGGGGAGCATCAGTAACCGGGTTCTAGGGTCCATTGGGAGACCATCTCGAGGAGTCGAGTCCGGGTCTCCTAACCTTAGAATTGGTAGGGTTGCTTGCCGCTCTCGTAGGGGTCTAGGGGTGTGGGATTGGCTATTCATCATGACCGTGGAATCCGTGTTTTATACTGGCTCATATTAAAAACACGGACGTCCTAGTATATCCAATATTTCATATGATGTTTTCTGCTGCGTTATCTGTGATGTGATCATGTGATATGTTCAGATAGATATTGTAGTATATATGATATATTATATAGACGTTGCTTATATTTTACACCCGCGCTAGCCCTGCCTCGCTCTGGCGTTAGTTACCTAACCTAACGGGGCAGACGGGACATCGAGGCGAATGCGGATGGCATAAGCGTACGTTATATTTATTTATGATGTTTAGGTGGACTTAAATGATGGGATATTCATTAATGAGATTAATGAAAGAAAATAAACCTAAAAGATGTTGTGGAATCGAATTTCAAAATAAAACAGGTAGCTACAGTTCTTGATTTGCATCGCGGTGTTCATTGTAAAACATCCTGCACCTTATTCGATAAGGAAAGGACCGAGATCCCTTCACCGGGAGTGACTCCTTTAGCAATAACTGGCAGATGCTACAACACTCGGTTTGTCTTTTGATTGCTTCTATAGTTTCTGCTTTGCACAGTGATATATATGATATATCCCGCACCTCATTCGATGAGGAAAGGGCCGACGATCCCTTCACCGGGAGTGACCCCTTTAGCAAAACTAGAAAAGCTTCAAAAACATTCCATTTAAAAACCATTTGATTCCGCAACGAGATCAAGTTCAAAGCGTTAAAGGTTTTCATAAAAACCATTCGCAACCCTCCGTCATTTTAGGAAGTAGAGTACTTAGTAATCGTGCTATGTTTGTTGACCATAGTCAAGGCACAGTGTACGATAGCTAAGTGATGTCTTCCTACACAGCATATGATGCGATTAGTTAGGACAGTCGCGTGACTTTGTTGACCTTAGTTAAGGGTCATGTGGGTGGGTCTAATTAATCACGAAATGACGGGTAGAACTTGACTAGTACTTATGATTTGTTGACCATAGTTAAGGTCATAAGTGCTAGGGGTAAAAATCTTTATCGGGAGTTTCAAGTGTTGAAATTTGCAATGAGATTGCATACGTTCTATGTGATAGTTGGATCCTGATACCCACTGTGAGTAATTGTTACTCCTGGGAGAGGTTTGCACTTTGCAATTAACCGATTAAGTAGGTGTCTAGAAAGGTGTCAACGGGGTTACACCTCTGGGATAACGAGGTTTACTGTAATTAGGTCCGTGCGAAAGCACGGGGGACCTCCGTCAAAGTACCGACACTGGCCTGGCTGAAAGATTGGCGAACTTGTAGAGTGTAATTAATCCCGGCTAGTCTTTCCTTTTAGGGTTTGAAGGAAGATTTGATAAAAACAGTGGGAGCCATCCTGATTAGATAAAATAAATAACCAATCTGATCTTGCAAGAGCGCACGCAGAGTGTTTTCTTCTCTCTCTCTCCTGGTAGCGACCATGTCACGCCTTAATCAAGACAATAATACGGATGAATTGACCAAACCCGCTTGTTATACTGAGCTAGGGAACGTTGGTCCCGCTCCAACTTATAATTGTTATAAGACTGAGCAGGAAATAGGGGAATACCAGATTTCCCATGCCGCCCAAACGAAGAAAGTGCATATGATGCATCTTCTTCGGGTGTGTTAATACACAGAACTGTTTCTCAATATCCTCTGCGTCCTGGGTATCTGATACCGGATCAGGATCCCAGATATGTAATTTGTTACATAGGGCTACAAAAAGGCAGAAAACTGAGAACGGGTGATAAGTTTCATGAGACAGAAAACGGGGCAAGTGTTGCAGCCAGGTCCGTTGGTCACTGTCACCCTGTATTATAAATACATTGATTCTGAACAAATGCTATTAGATACCGAACCTGATATACAAAATCATATCAGTCTCTTTATTAGTAAAGAAATGATAAAATTCTGTATTGTTGGATAATGTTTTGAACATTTCCTATTTCAAAAGTTGATCGGTTCAGGCACGTTATCTAAAAGCATTGACGTTCTAAATCAAACTACGGTTCCTAGTATACAGAACACACACAAGAGGAAGAGTTTAGAAATGAACGAATCCTTCTTGAGGCATTGTAGACTAGGTCATATCAATGCGACCCGACTGGCTGAAGTTACATTTTAGATGCATATTTAAATCAGTTTGAATTTACATCTTGTGAAACTTGCCAGTCATGTCACAAAGATTAGATGACCATAGCTCCGTTTACTGGAAACAGAGAAAGAGTTGGTAAACTCTTGGGATTGATACATGATGATGTATGTAAGGTCTCCTGTCTACACATGCCAGGACTGGTTCTTTATACTTCATTACGTTATCTGATAATATCTCAAGATTCAGACATATGTTCCTGTTGAAACATGAGTCCGAACCTTTGAGATATTAACAGAATATAAGTTAGAAATAGAGAACCAAAAACCGGGTATAAGTATTATGTCCTATGATAAGATCAGGGAGGAGAATACTTGTGCATAGAATTCCTGGATTATTCTAAAAGAAAATGAGATTCTCTCTCAGTATTACTTCTCTGAATGCACCACAGCACAACGGTGTATCGGGGTGGAGCAATCGCACCATATTGGATATGGTGTGCTCTATGATGAGTATTACTAAGTAACCTGTTTCTTTTAGGGAGTTATGCACTTATGAAGTTGCATACCTATTGAATAGGGTTCGATTCAAATCAGTGCCTACCACTCCATATAAGATATGGTATGGGAAGAGCCTATCTCTTAAGTAAGCTAAGATTTGGGATTGTCCGGCCTATGTCAAAAGTAAAATCCGGACAAGATCAAGGCAAGGTCAGTTCTGTACAACTGGAAAGGTTCCAGCTATATAAAACTGCAGCTGATGATTTGACAGAACCAAAGGATTCAATAGTCCCCGACGAACCTCAGCCTCTCCGCCGATCTAGTAGGGTTCCTCACCTGCCTGAGAGATACTTCGGTTTCTCGATGACAGTGGCAGCGAGGATTGCATCATGAGATGATGACCCAACTAGATTCGAGCAGGTCATCGAGAGTAGGGACTCTGTAAGAATGGCTAGATGTTTAGCGGTCTGAGATGGAACCCATATACACCAACAAAGTATGGACTTTGGTTGCAATATATGAAGGGTTAAATCCCCATCAGGAGTAAGTATATCTTGAGAAGATTACTTGGTGTAGATGGAAAAGTTGAGACTTTCAAAGCTAAACTTGTTAAAAGTTTTTCGTCATCAACCAAGTGTGGATAATGATGAAACCTTTTCCAGGGACTATGCTTAAGTCCATCTAGATCCTACTTACCATTGCTACATACCATGAATACGATATCTGGTGGTTGGGTGCCATGACTACTTTTCTAAATAATGATTTAGAAGAGAACGTCTATAAGAACACAGCCAGAGGGCTTCATAAACAGTGGGAGCAGCAGAAACGTGTGCAAGTTGCTTTACAGGATAAAGCAGGCATCGCGGAGTTGGAACATCTGTTTTGATGTGGTAGTCAAAGAGTTTGACTTCATCAAAATGGTAGATGAACCTTGTATATACAAAACGGTAGTAGAGAGTAAGGTGGTCATCCTCGTATTGTACGGGGACAACATGCTCTTGATAGGAAAGGAGTTTCCTATGCTACGCTCGGTCAATCTCCGCTTATCACAATGATTCTCCATATAGGATCAAAGAGATACCTCCTAAATCCTGAGTTTTCATCTATGAGATAGATGAAATTGGATGTTAGGATACTCACTACATGTAGTGAGATGGTATCAATCGATCCTTGGGAGAATCACTGGAAGGGTTCCAGGGTGATAAAGACGACTGAATGTCAGTCACAGGCATTGTCTTTACCCTCAGTAAAGGGACGGTATGTTGGAAGAGTTCCAAGCTAGATACCGTGGGAAACTAGACGATAAAGGCTGGTAACATCTCTATTAAAGATACTACCAAAGAGGCAGTTTGGGTGTATATTAGTTCATGAGATGAACTCGGTTCCTACCATTGTATGATAATGGATGTGTGGCTTTGGCCCAGGAACCCTGGTCCCATCAGTGACCTAGACATATTCTGAGGCAGCATCACCTGATCATGGAGATAGTTGATCTCCAGGGTGATCGAGGTTAAGAGAGTAGACTTAGAGGACAACACGGCGGATCCACTCACGAAGGCCTTTTCCCAAAGAGAGACTTTTAGGGGATGGTTGAGTATTAGATACTACAACTACTGCTACAGATGGCCATAGTGCAAGTGGGAGATTGTTAGTTATATGTATGCCCTAGAGGCCATTACTGTACATTGGATGTATATTGTAGTGGATGCTGGGACATATATAGGTAGGACTTTCTTGCTCGACATGATAGTACGCTATCTGGTTGCTCTTTATCTTAACATGTATACTTTCTGTCTCTCTGTTACATGTTGATAAAGCCCTTAGGATGTGTACTCGACTTCCAGGACTATGATGCAGATCATACTAGTGGGGCCTGGGTAGTCCATGACTACATCCTTCAATGTTCTTAGTCGTGGGAATATCGAGACGGGGCATCGATATTCCAGAGTAGACTAGCGTATATCTTCCCGACCCATATGATGGGTGATGGATGATCCCATATCCATTGGTGTTTGACATCAGAGATGGTATGCGGGTGCTCAGTGGAGACTGGGCACACTGAACGGACTCGCCGAGAACTCCCAGATGGTATTATACCTCACGTCAGATGGCAGTTCTCTGGTGACACTGGTACAGCTTAGTCTGTTGACCCGAGATCGTCATAGAGTCTTGTGTGTCTCCCACTGTGCTTTGATTTCCACCCTACCACGGCTCTACTGAGTCGTGCAAACAGGTGGTTTTTGGGTACAGTCCCGATTCACATGGAGGCAATGAGCGATAGGAGGGGATTCGTCTCTCCCGGTATTGGGGGTTGATGTTGCGCTATGCAGGACTGGCCATAACTGGAAATCCCTGGCCAGGGTTACAGTGATCTACTGGTAAGTGTTATCAGTAGTTCCACACATGTTATGAACCTCACGTATCGAGCTATTGGGGTCTGACGTTTACCACCCCTAGGCGAGATATGGGACATATCAGACGAACAGACCGGACTGTACGGTAAGTGTTACTGGTTGGATTCACAGGAGTGTGAGTGGGCTTGCTCGTCGATCTTCTGATCGCTCAATACCCGGGTGGCCGTTATGTTTAGCAGACCGCTTGCGGCTTGTGGGTGTTTGATATGATCATCACCTGCTGCCGGCGTATTGACGAGTCTTTAGAGTCCTACACAGAGGTTTCCTGGCTCAAGCGAAATGAAATAGGAGCGCATATAAGATATGTGCGGGACCGACAATAATGCGTGTATGTGATACTGTATTCCATTCTCGCGATGAATGTATCGATTGGTTGTATGCGATATAACCTAGTTATCGAATCGAAGATTGATTCGATAAGTCGATACATTGGATACTAGTCGGTTATATGCGACATGACCGGATCATTGAATCAAGTGTTGATTTAATGATTTAATGTATAATTATATATTTGATATATTACTTTACATTAACTAGTATTGGTTCACTCAAGATTGACTTTCTCACTTGAAATGCACAAGTTATATATGTGATATATTTTTGTACACTTGTCTGTATCATGTTTGATGATACATGCAAACTTAGGTTTGTGTAAGACTTAAACCATGTTTAGTGAATGGTTAGGGTTTCATTTCACTTATTTACTTATTCATTTATTTATTTATTCATTTTGGAAAGATAAATAGAATGGTGGCTTATTTTGTTCTTTTGTTGAAACTTCATGCAGTGTCGAAAGCTTGACCATTTTGTTTCTTTCCTAAACCTATCCATTCACCTAACCCTAGTTTATTCTCTACACTTAACCATGGTTGCTATATGATAAGAATGACTTTATTTTTCTATTTTTAAATAATACTTATCATATTCTTTTTCTTCTTCTTCTTCTTCTTCAACAAGAAGAGAGCTTGCTACCATTAATGGCTACATGAGAAAAAGAGTCAGAAATCCAATTCTAATGTGAACCCACTTCCTATTTCTTCATCCTCTATCACTTGCCAAGTAGTATAGGGTGTTTTCTTCACAAGTTTGATGACTTGGTGAAGTTGGAGTTTGATGTTGAGTTGCCTCGACGTGGATCATCTTTGGCATCGAAGTCGACAACCTAGCCCGATCATTTCTCCGACGAAACCTTCGCCAGAGTCCGGATTCCGATTGGTACAGCGGAGGGACATCATCACGGAGCATAAGAAGTGGAGGACCGGATCTACAAAGGTTGTAGTCACTTTCCTTTAGCAATAAAGTCATTTGCTTGCTTGCATCGCCTTATCATCTAGTTAACGATCCGTATTAGGGTTTGTAGGCACATGAAAAAATTTGAATTGGGCATGTTTGATCTGTTGTGAGACCTCATTAGTGTGCCTAGGAAACCTACAGTAATCCCTCACACTTAGCTTTAAAGATATCATCTTGCATGCTAAACCCTAATAATCGAGCAAAGATCCCGTCTTTGGGTTGTTCGGCACATGTAAAATTTTATTCGGGCATGTTTGATGCTTTATGAACCTTCACAAGTGTGCCTAGGAACCCTACAGCATCGTATGTCTCTACACCATCAATGAATAAAGATTTGAACTCATCGATCAGAGGTCGGAGATAGACGTTGATATTGTTTCCCGATGAGTTTGGTCCGTCGATAAGAAGAGGCATCATAAAGTATGATTGGTCCATAACCAACCAAGGTGACAGATTATAAACTATCATTACAACGGGCCATGTCCTGTGGCTTCCAGCCATATAGTTGAATGGGCAGAATCCATCACTAGCGAGTCCGAGCCTGACATTGCGAGGATCGCTACTGAATATTTCGTGCCTCCTATCGAAATCCTTCCATGCCGGTGAATCTCTTGGATGACTCATTTTTCCATCTTCACTTGGAGGAGCACGGTGATGCCAAATCATTGCCTCGGCTGTTTTCTTGCACCTGAATAACCTCTGCAGCCTCTGTGTTATGGGAAAGTATTGTTCTATCTTGACAGGTATATCGGGCTTCTTATCAGAATCTTTCGACTTATACCTGGCCTCTCCGCATGTTGGACACTCTTTCAAATCTGAATTCTCTTTCCAGTACAACACGCAATTTTAAGGACATGCTTGAATCTTCTCACACTTCAGACCTAAATCAGACATCATCTTCTGGGCTTCGTACCAGCTGTCGAGCACGTTATTTCCCGGGGCATAGAATCTTTCAAGAACGAAAGAAGCATTGTGAATGACTTGTTGCTCCATCCATTTAGGCATTTAATCTGGAAAAGTTGGACGAACCATGAGAGGGTAGTGTTGGAGATAGTGCCCTCAGAGTCAATTATTGGGTCACAGGCACGTGATTGCAATGATTGAGGGGAGGACCTATCCCGGTAGGACAGTCTTACTCGAGATGATAGTATGCTATCTGGTTTATCTTTATCATCGTGTACTGCTTTAGGTGACCTTACGAGTCGCTATTACACGTTGATAAAGCCCCTTGGATTTTTGCTTGACCACCAGCAGTATGAGGGCGATCATATAAGTGGGAGCTGGGGGTCTACAAGCATATCCTTAAAAGGTCCCTAGTCGTGGGAGATTCGAGACAGGGCATCGTTTCTCCAGAGTAGGCTAGTGTATACAGTCGAGACCCCGACGAGGGGCGGTGGCCGGTCTCACAAGCCACTGGTGTCAGTTGGTTCACCTAAGATGTATACAGGTGCTCATTGGGTTATGAGTACACCGGACAGGACTCGCCGGGAACCTGCTAGTTGGGATATACCAGACGTCAGATAGCAGTTCCCAGGTGACATGTGTACAGGTTAGTTCATCGACCTGGGATCGTCATTTGTCTCGTGTGAGTTCCCACTGTACTTTGATTACTACCCTACCACGGCTCAAAGGAGTCGTGCAAACAGGTTTTAGTTGGGTACAGTCCCGAGCCACATGGAGGCAGTGAGCGGATCTGTAGGGGTTCGTCTCTCCCGGTATTGGGGGTGAGGTCGTGCTGTGTCTAGGAGAGCCAGAACATGAAAAGTCCTTGGCCAAGGCAGGAGATTTGCTGGTAGGTATTCCAGTAGTATCTCAGGGTGTTCTGGGCTACACTCCGACACGACTTGTACCGCTTTTGGGGGTCTGACTTTTACCAACCCCCTAGGCCCGCCATGCGATGCTCATAGACGAACGGACCGGACTGTACGGATATTGTTACTGACAGGCTCAGTTGGGTGTCGGGGTGAGCTTCCTCATCGACGTCCCATTTGGTCAATACCTGGTGGCCCGTCACGTATTGGCTTATACCTCTGACGTGCTAGTGGTTAAATCCACAGCCAAGGTATTGACGAGTCTTTAGAGTCCACCACACAGACAGTTACTCAAGTTTCGGGCGAAACGCTGTAGAGGCCGTATGGAGATATGGCAGGGTTCGATCAGATACGTGCGGTATTGCACGGATCGTGATCGGACGGTTTTTTACTAGCCGGCTTTGGCTTAAGCCGGATTCTAGTATTAGATAGTGTAGTATTGTCTCTTTGCATTTGTGTTCAGTGGGAATACAAATGCGGGCATGTATTTGCAGTAGCAGGGTTTTCCTGTAATTTATTACGGGATCGGTTTTTCTGGGGTTGCCAGTTTGCATTCCGTTCCGGCCGGTTTTCTTTCATTCCTTCTCGGCCGGGCTTTGTGATGGAGAGTGTTAATTGCAAGTTCGCAATTAACATGTTGTGAGGGGCTTTCTTGCATATGTTGCTTTTGATGAGACTTGCATCATCATGTTATTCCATTCTTGTTCATCTCTTTGCTTTTCATTTGAGATGAGTGAAAAAGGATTGATTTGTGAGGTTTATATTATCTACACATATTGTTTTTCTCTCTCCAATCTATTTTTATCAAAAGAGGGGCCGGCCACTTTGGCTAAGGAGGGTGAGAGGATCATTTTCCTTTTGTGTGAGAAAAATGTTTCATATCTTTTTCATGCTACCAAGTTCATAAGCACATTTTCTTGAGTTGCTTTTCTTCTCCTCCTCACATCCTTCCATCATGGCAACCACATAAACCCTAAAGAGATAACTCACTACACTATTCTATAGCAAGCCTTGGACGCGTCGGCTAGCCAACTTCGCGCCCGAGTTGCCTCGGTCAAGAGGCGGGAGCCCGTAAAAGATTCCGGCTACGTGGTGCCCTTTCCGACGAGCGAGGAGGTGACGGAGATTCCGCGGGAGATCGGAGCGGAGACGAAGACCGAAGGACACGGATCGCTTGGTATAGCTTCTCTACTCTTTTCTTATTTTGCTAGCTAGCTAGGTTAATGGCCCGATCCGGGTGAAAAGTCCGCGGCGGTGCCGTTTTGCAAAGTTCGCAAAGTTTTTGTTTTCCGCGTTTCCGGCGTCAGATCGACGGCCGGGGCGTCCCCGCGGGCTTACATTGGTATCAGAGACACCCCATTAACTTAGCCTAGCATGGTCTAGTGTGTTTAAAACCCGATCTAACAAAATCCCCAAAATCCGTATTTTCCATGCATGTGTTCTCTGTTGAAATTTTTTGAGCTCCTAAAATTTTTCAGGTTGTTGAAAAGGCATGTACAAGCAATTATAAGAAATCTGGGAAAATACGATCCACTAATTCCTCAGTTCCACCGCGGAAGCGCGGCCAAAACCCTGCTTTGGCCACGCTTGCGCGGCGGATAAGAGGAATTGTGGCACTAAATTTTCCCAGTAAGCTTATGAGTTGGAAATAGGGCTTTTGGGATATTTTCTTTGGGCCCAGTTTTTCTGTAAGTGCTACAGTAGTGTTTGGGGCCCACTTGATAATATTTGTTCGATCGGATATTTTAAACATGCCAGTTCACAGCTTTTACATTATATCTGCGACCGTGAATGTCACTCGATCGGTAAATCCGGTCTAACTGCTATAGCCCGGTTAGACGGATTTGCGAACGTGACTTTCACGTTGATGTTCTGTGATTGTACTGTGTTGTTGCGGATCGGTCGTGGGGGATAGCCTGGTTGCAGTGGTAGTACAGTTTTGTATTATGTACATTTGATATTGCGGGGCGAGCGTCCGACATGTGGACTGCCGTCACTGCCTGTTTGTATTATTATTTTGGGGCACGACCTGGTTGCGGTCGATGTACCCGTTGTATGTATATTTTACTTTCTGTACTAGGATTACCCCACGGAGGGGTGCACGGATAGCCGGGTTCTGGAGGGCAACAAGCCCGCATCTCATGGCATTGAGACGGAGGGGGCTTCACTCTAAGATTGGCGGGCTATTCGCCGCACTCGTAGGGGGTATAGGGTTGACCCAGGAGGGGTGCCCAAGTTACCGGATTCCGTGAAGTGCTGGGTGGTCCATTCACGTTGCTGAAGGGGGCTGCCTCGCTTCAGGTTTTGGCGGGTGACTTGCCGCGCCCGTAGGGGTCTAGGATTTTCATTGCACAGGCTATCCACACGACCGGGGGAACGTCAGGTTTCAGCGGCTCTGTGAAACCCGGGGATCCCAGATATCTGTATTGATCTGTGTTGCTATACTTTTCTGTGTTGCATTTTATCACGCCTTGAGCGAAATACTATATATTGGTATATATATTAGTAGATGTTGTATATGTTTTTCATCCGTGCTAGTCCAGTCCCCGCTCTGTCGTTAGTTAGCTAACCTAACGGGTGATGACGGGACCCAGTGGCGAATGCGGATGGCATATACGTACATCAGTATATTTTCGTTCTTTGTGGTGTGATCAATTGATGGGACTGCGTTGATTCGAATCAATGCAAGTTAAACAAACCTATTCTGATGTTGTTGGAACACTTTTTCAAAAAGCTGTTATTGCAAGGGCGTTCTCTTTTGTTTTGCACAGTGGTATTCAGTTGGAATATCCTGCTCCTCAGTCGACGAGGCAAGGGCCGAGATCCCTTCACCGGGAGTGACCCCTTGGACAAAAGTTTACGTCAGGGCATTAACTTCACTATAGCCGATTGCTTTTGCTTTGCACCGTGGTATTCAGTTGGAATATCCTGCACCTCATTCTACGGGGAAAGAGCCGAGATCCCTTCACCGGGAGTGACCTCTTTAGCAAAGGTTGTCGTCACTATATTTTTATAAAGCTATCCGTTCCTTCAACGATATCAAGTTCATTACGTTAAAGGTTTTCGCCAGAAACCATTCGTAGCCCTCCGTCGTTTCATATGGATAGTCAATAGTATTCAAGCTGTGTATGTTGGCCAAAGTCAAGGCACAGTGTTTGGTAGCTGTTGGGTATTCATATGCAGCATAGATAGATGCGTTGGTTTGGGACAGTCGTACTGCCATTTTGGCCAAAGTCAAGGGTATGTACGGGTGGGTTCAAATTAACCAGGAAAATGACGGGTAGAACTTGACATGTGACTTATGATATGTTGGCCAAAGTCAAGGTCATAAGAGCATGGGGCAAAAATCCACATCGGGAGTTTCAAAAGTACTGAAACTTGCCAGATATGCGCATACCTTCTGGAGTGTGATAACGTGAGCGGATTCCGTCACGTTATCATGCGATGAGAGTTGGATCCCGATTCCCACTGATGAGTTGGTTTACTCCTCGGGTTATCCCGGCTAATTCTTCTTTCAGGTTTGGGGAAGAATTTGACGTTACAGTGGGAGGTTTCCAGATTAGATAAATTGGTAACCATTCTGATCTAGGTTAGAGTGCACGCTGAGTGTTTCTTTTCTCTCTCTCTTTGGTAGCGACCATTGACCCGACCCTAGACTATGACTCAGTGACCAAGTTGACCGAACCTACTTAACACAGGCTTTTGGATTGTCAGAGTCGCAAACCTCTTTGCCACTCCTACTTTTACCCTTTTCTCCGGGACACCCCGTATTACTACGAACGTCCACTTCCATTGGACAAAACCATCGTATGGTTATATACGAACTCGAAGGACTTCGAGGATGGTTTCTGGTTCTGGAGAAAAAGGAATAAAGTACATTCAGTTGTCTTTTCTTTTCACCATCTCTCAGGTTGCGAGTACTCCTTGGTTTAGGAGTAGTACACCTATTACGCAAATTGGATAGTCTTCTTCCAGACCCTAGGCTGGTGCCGACCGGTAGGGAATGAAGAAAGCCAATTAGCCTAAACGGTGTACAGAAGGTATTAAGTTCAGACAAAGCAAGGGATTAGTAAGAGGGCAAAGTAAATTGCGACTGCTATTCACAACCAAACCATGTACTTCTTTGTCAATCCTAAATCACCTATGAATTAAGTACATTCGGTTGTCTTTTATCCTCACCTTCTCTCGCATTGCGAGTGCTCCTCGGATTAGGACAGTACACCCATTATGCTTTTTGGATAATCTTCTTCCAAACCATAGGCTGGTGCCGAACGGTAGGGAAGGAAGAAAACCATTTGGCCTAAAGGGGTGTACAGAAGGTAATGACTAAAGACATATAAAGGGATTTAGAGAGGTGGCAAAGAATTATACGGTTACAGTTGTGAATCTGGACAATGGAAGAGGCATTACTAGGAATACCAGGAAACCCCATCGAAACATTTCAATGTTTCAGTTTCACCGTGTACTGTTAAAAGAAAACTGATTTCTCAATTAGACACTTGCTCCAGGGTATGTATTTGCCAGGTATGATTCTCACATCTGTATGGTTTTACAGATGATGAGTGGGAGTAAGTTATTGGGAATTAGGTGACCATCCTCATTATATCAGGATTCGTTGTAATTGGTGATATTTGAGGAAGTCACCTGGGTTGTTTGCCGGTCGGCAAATATTTGGTTTTGAATATCCGTTGTTGTGCACCAATTTCAAATTGATATATCTGTACGTCTATTTTTATAGAGTGAGATATACTTTTTGAAATTATGTCTATGACATTTACCTATACCAGTGGATGGTTAGGTAAGGAGCATTGAACAGCGGTGTAATTCTTCTTAACCATAAGTACAGTTTTCAACCTACGACACACAGTGAATAAGTCACTAGACTCAGGGGACTTATACAGAGTATTGTATATTGTCCAGTGTCCATTAGGACAGAGGGGTTGGTCCTCATACTATATTCCGTTTACTTTTAACTTCTCTAGTTCTTAGACATGTGTTTCGTAGAAACACAGGGTCTAAGTTTTGAGGAGTTATAGGTATAAGAGTAAAGTAGAGAACCAAGTGTTGCAAGTATCGGGATTCTTCAAGGTGATCGAAGATGTAGATACTTGTGAATGGTATTCAGTTGGTAGTAATGATTAAGAGAACTAGCTTCTCTTTCAGGTTACTCATAATTGGAAGTACTCCTAAGTTGAGTAACGCTGATCGGCCTCTCTCCATTTACTTGACATGCACTGGAGACAGCTGCATGATTTGGATCTGGTTCAATTAAATCAGTGCCTCTGTTTCTTGGATATAGAACAGTTCATATCTTGACATTGTTAAGATACGGGGAGTTGTCCGGCCTATGCTTAAAACCAGACTCTGGACAACTCAAGGCACGTTTCAGTAATGGCTGTTTGTGGGTTGACCCGGGCTATGACGAGGGTTGACTTTCTACCATCTGGAAGATCAATAGTGATATTGTTCTTGACTCGCCACAGTTTTAACAAAAATGGACTTTTTCAGAAAACAGTAGTGGGAGTATGGTAGAACTGGAAGTGATTCCAGAACCGCAAACGATTACTGAAGATTTGATAAGAACCTAAAGATTCAATCTGGTTTGACATTCTATTGGCCACTCCGCAGATAAGGTGGGTAACCTCAGGCACCCGAGAGGTACTTCGGTATGCTCAAGGACGGTGGCAGAGAGGTTCTTGTTTACCCAGACTTACCATTGCTGTTGTTCCAGGCTGCGAGACCCGGTGGGAGGATGAGTATAGCGTCGTTCTAAACTTGCTTTAGAAGCGTACGTGTATATGACTCTGCCAGAGGGTTGTCGTAGTCAGTGGGAGCAGCGGAAGCACTGGTGGATATCAGGCTTATGTCTATTTATAGACTTAAGCAGATATAGCGGAGATAGATCATCTATTTCTGATGTGACAGTCATAGGTTTGACTTCATCAGAATAGGGGATGGATCTGTTAAGAAGGTAGTAGGGTGTGATGTCCTGGTGTTTGATGACATACACAGAGTAGGAAGTGATATTCCTATACTACGATCGGTTATACTTTGGTCATCACACGGTGGTTTCTCCACATAGGACTTGGATATTATATCAGACATTCTGGTTACTAGATTTATGATTTTAGATCTAGATTTGGGTGGTTTCCCAATCTGGGTACTTTGACCGCATTCTATGAGTATTTAGAATGGACGACTCCTGACACGGTAGTGTACCTGCAGGTAATGGAGTCACCCTCTCTAAAGGTGTCTTACAGACTAAAGGGGAGAGGGATACGCATGATTGACAGATCACTTGCTTAGGCAATTGAGTCAATCATGAGATGTCAAGTACCACACCAGATGTTGTTCTTGCAGTAGGTGCAATAAGTAGATATTGATCCAATCCTGGAGAAACAGACGGAAGCAGTTTTAGAACATAAGTTGATGTTCTAGGGATATGATAACGGTAGACAGTTATCATTCCAGGCTTCCAAGGTGACCTGGATGGCAGAGTGGCTGTCAGAGTTATAGTTTTCCCTCCGACGAGGGGCAGTATTTTGGACAGGTGGTCCAGGTGGATACTGAGGGAAGGCATGGTGCAGGATACTGATTAAGTTCAGTTGACGATACAGTCTAAGAAGTTTGGATTTGGAGTTCATTTCTGAACTAGGTCCCATCAGACATCCAGACATTCTAAGACAGGCATTGCTCATTTCGGGAGATGGCTTTCTCCGCGAACTTGAGATAAAGAGAGACATAGAAAGAAACATCAAAGCGGATCCACTCACTGAGGCTATTCCTCGAACGCAATAGTTTCGCAAACGAGCTTTGTGAGACTGACTAGTAGAGGAGTTGGGTGTTCGGTATCACACGGGCTGTGAGTATGCGACATCGCAATAATTAGCCTTGAGTGCAAGTGGGAGATTGTTGGAGATAGTGCCCTCAGAGTCAATTATTGGGTCACAGGCACGTGATTGCAATGATTGAGGGGAGGACCTATCCCGGTAGGACAGTCTTACTCGAGATGATAGTATGCTATCTGGTTTATCTTTATCATCGTGTACTGCTTTAGGTGACCTTACGAGTCGCTATTACACGTTGATAAAGCCCCTTGGATTTTTGCTTGACCACCAGCAGTATGAGGGCGATCATATAAGTGGGAGCTGGGGGTCTACAAGCATATCCTTAAAAGGTCCCTAGTCGTGGGAGATTCGAGACAGGGCATCGTTTCTCCAGAGTAGGCTAGTGTATACAGTCGAGACCCCGACGAGGGGCGGTGGCCGGTCTCACAAGCCACTGGTGTCAGTTGGTTCACCTAAGATGTATACAGGTGCTCATTGGGTTATGAGTACACCGGACAGGACTCGCCGGGAACCTGCTAGTTGGGATATACCAGACGTCAGATAGCAGTTCCCAGGTGACATGTGTACAGGTTAGTTCATCGACCTGGGATCGTCATTTGTCTCGTGTGAGTTCCCACTGTACTTTGATTACTACCCTACCACGGCTCAAAGGAGTCGTGCAAACAGGTTTTAGTTGGGTACAGTCCCGAGCCACATGGAGGCAGTGAGCGGATCTG
Source organism: Agapanthus africanus (assembly GCA_030015575.1). Classification (NCBI taxonomy): domain Eukaryota; kingdom Viridiplantae; phylum Streptophyta; class Magnoliopsida; order Asparagales; family Amaryllidaceae; genus Agapanthus; species Agapanthus africanus. The sequence goes on from JASDDO010000026.1 coordinate 361,002,922, forward strand.
CAGGGGTTCGTCTCTCCCGGTATTGGGGGTGAGGTCGTGCTGTGTCTAGGAGAGCCAGAACATGAAAAGTCCTTGGCCAAGGCAGGAGATTTGCTGGTAGGTATTCCAGTAGTATCTCAGGGTGTTCTGGGCTACACTCCGACACGACTTGTACCGCTTTTGGGGGTCTGACTTTTACCAACCCCCTAGGCCCGCCATGCGATGCTCATAGACGAACGGACCGGACTGTACGGATATTGTTACTGACAGGCTCAGTTGGGTGTCGGGGTGAGCTTCCTCATCGACGTCCCATTTGGTCAATACCTGGTGGCCCGTCACGTATTGGCTTATACCTCTGACGTGCTAGTGGTTAAATCCACAGCCAAGGTATTGACGAGTCTTTAGAGTCCACCACACAGACAGTTACTCAAGTTTCGGGCGAAACGCTGTAGAGGCCGTATGGAGATATGGCAGGGTTCGATCAGATACGTGCGGTATTGCACGGATCGTGATCGGACGGTTTTTTACTAGCCGGCTTTGGCTTAAGCCGGATTCTAGTATTAGATAGTGTAGTATTGTCTCTTTGCATTTGTGTTCAGTGGGAATACAAATGCGGGCATGTATTTGCAGTAGCAGGGTTTTCCTGTAATTTATTACGGGATCGGTTTTTCTGGGGTTGCCAGTTTGCATTCCGTTCCGGCCGGTTTTCTTTCATTCCTTCTCGGCCGGGCTTTGTGATGGAGAGTGTTAATTGCAAGTTCGCAATTAACATGTTGTGAGGGGCTTTCTTGCATATGTTGCTTTTGATGAGACTTGCATCATCATGTTATTCCATTCTTGTCCATCTCTTTGCTTTTCATTTGAGATGAGTGAAAAAGGATTGATTTGTGAGGTTTATATTATCTACACATATTGTTTTTCTCTCTCCAATCTATTTTTATCAAAAGAGGGGCCGGCCACTTTGGCTAAGGAGGGTGAGAGGATCATTTTCCTTTTGTGTGAGAAAAATGTTTCATATCTTTTTCATGCTACCAAGTTCATAAGCACATTTTCTTGAGTTGCTTTTCTTCTCCTCCTCACATCCTTCCATCATGGCAACCACATAAACCCTAAAGAGATAACTCACTACACTATTCTATAGCAAGCCTTGGACGCGTCGGCTAGCCAACTTCACGCCCGAGTTGCCTCGGTCAAGAGGCGGGAGCCCGTAAAAGATTCCGGCTACGTGGTGCCCTTTCCGACGAGCGAGGAGGTGACGGAGATTCCGCGGGAGATCGGAGCGGAGACGAAGACCGAAGGACACGGATCGCTTGGTATAGCTTCTCTACTCTTTTCTTATTTTGCTAGCTAGCTAGGTTAATGGCCCGATCCGGGTGAAAAGTCCGCGGCGGTGCCGTTTTGCAAAGTTCGCAAAGTTTTTGTTTTCCGCGTTTCCGGCGTCAGATCGACGGCCGGGGCGTCCCCGTGGGCTTACAGGTAGAATACTTTGCATTCTCATAAATTGGTTTTCTAGCATCATTCATGATATTTTCATACTTATCTGCACGCGGTCCTTGACCGGAAGGAATGTCATATTCGATACGAATAAATTCACCTAGGCCAGCCTCTACCATATCCTCCATTTCTTTTCCTGGAAAGAAATTACCGTCTTCTTCTTCTGCCGCATTACCGTCTTCTCCTTCTTCTTATGCCGCATTACTGTCTTCTTCTCCTTCCCCGTGATATAACCAAGTTGTATAAAGTCTAGTAAAACCATGTTTAACGATATGAAGCTCTGCGAATTCTACCTTCTGCCAGTACTTATTCCCACATCTATCGCATGGGCAGAGAATCTTCTCTAACACGATCTTATTATGTGCGCGTGCAAATTCAATAAAAGCAGCAACTCCTGCGACAAACTTAGGTTGCATACATTGTTGCCAATCCACATACATCTAGTCCTTAACTCTGATGTACTCATGGGCCATGTTAGACTCTATAACATATAAATTGTAGGTTATGATGACTATATTGAGAAATCTAAGAACGGGATGGTTACTGACAAAGGAGAAAATCCGTGTATGTGCTTTGTGTGAGCGTTTGTCGTTGAAAAGAATAAATTATCGATAAACAAAGTTAGAATTGAGGATACCTATGTATGAGTTGTATTCTATATATGTGTGTTTCAATTTATGATTTCGCTTAAGTGTAGGGTTGTCAGTGTGTATGTGCTGTGTGTGAGTTTGTTGTGTATTCGTGTTGTATGTGTGTGTTTCGGCTGTCGGGGGTAAGGCTTCTATCCCATTAAGAATGTATAGAGCAGACACCCATTCGCTTGTGTTTTCGACCGTTTTGAGTAAATTTCGGCAGCACCTCCGCGCTGTTCTCCGAGTACACTGTAATAGAGCAGATAATCATTTCCAAGCTGTGAAACAACGTTGAAATGAACATCCAATCTATCTTTGTACACGGAGAACCAGCGGAAAAGTACCGACGAAATAACTCGAAACGAATGAAAACATAAGTGAATGCATGTGTTTTATACATTCCTAACTTGTCCACACTGGACAAATCTATCGGTTATCATACGATTGAATCTTCTCTTCACATAGACTATACGACGATTGTTAGTACCGAACTATAACGTCCGATATTTAACAACCTTCGTATTGTTCTATGTCACGACGAACATCGAACGTATGTTAACCGATAGACGGGGACTAAGTCGCGCTTTGATTTTCATATATGATTATCGATGAGAATATGAAAGTTTCATATTATCATCGAGTATCATATATTGGTTTTAACTTGAACATTTAAGTTGAATAGGTTTTACGTTTATGTTTCGTTAATAAGGGTTCGAAGTTTTTAGTTTAGGGTAATTTTTTTTTGCGTTTGCGGTGAAGTTGTATGTTTACGTTATCATCGAGTATCGTACTGAATGAAGCAGTGCACTAACCCTAAGTAACCCAAATTAACCTAATTAACCCCAATTAACCAAAATCATTACCCTAACAGAAATTATCCCTAGTTAACCCAAACTTAACTGAATTTACCCAAATTAACCTAATTAACCCTAATCAACACCCTAACCCTTTCAAATTATCACTAATTAACCCAATTAACCCTATCTATTTTACATAATTAACCCAAATTAACCCTAGCCTCTAACCCTAACCCTGAACCAAACCCTAAACCCTAACCCTGAACCAATCCCTAACCCTAACCCTTGTTGGAGATAGTGCCCTCAGAGTCAATTATTGGATCACAGGCACGTGATTGTAATGATTGAGGGATGACCTATACCGGTAGGACAGTCTTACTCAAGATGATAGTATGCTATCTGGTTTACCTTTATCATCGTGTACTGCTTTAGGTGACCTGACAGGTCGCTATTACACGTTGATAGAGCCCCTAGGATTCTTGCTTGACTGCCAGCAGTATGAGGGCGATCATATACGTGGGAGCTGGTAGTCTATAAGCACATCCTTAAAAGGTCCCTAGTTGTGGAGTTTCGAGACAGGGCATCGATACTCCAGAGTAGACTAGTATATACAGTCGAGACCCCGACGAGGGGCGGTGGCCGGTCTTACAAGCCACTGGTGTCAGTTGGTTCACCTAAGATGTATACAGGTGCTCATTGGGTTATGAGTACACCGGACAGGACTCGCCGGGAACATGCTAGTTGGTCTTATACCTGACGTCAGATAATAGTTCCCTGGTGAGATGTGTACAGGTCAGTTCATCGACCTGAGGATCGTCATTTGTCTCGTGTGAGTTCCCACTGTACTTTGATTACTACCCTACCACGCTCAAAGGAGACGTGCAAACAGGTTTTAGTTGGGTGCAGTCCCGAGCCACATGGAGGCAGTGAGTCGATCTTCAGGGGCTCTTCTCTCCCGGTATTGGGGGTGAGATCGTGCTGTGTATAGGAGAGCCCTTACACGAAGTCCTTGGCCAAAGCAGAAGATTTACTGGTAGGTATTCCAATAGTATCTCAGGGTGTTCTGGGCTACACTCCGACATGACTTGTACCGCTTTTGGGGGTCTGACTTTTACGAACGCCCTAGGCCCGCCATGCGATGCTCATAGACGAATGGACCGGACTGTACGGATATTGTCACTGACAGGCTCAGTAGGGTGTTAGGATGAGTTCGCTCATCGACGTCCCTTTCGGTCATTACCTGGTAGCCCGTTACGTATAGGCTAATACCTCTGACGTGCTAGTGGTTAAATCCACAACCAAACTATTGACGAGTCTTTAGAGTCCCCCACAGACCAGTTTCTCAAGTTTCGGGCGAAACGTTGTAGAGGCCGTATGGAGATATGGCAGGGTTCGATCATGTATGTGTGGTATTGCACGGATCATGATCAGACGGATAATACTAGCGGGCTTTGGTTTAAGCCGGATCCTAGTATTGTACAGTGTATATTTTGTCTCATTGCATTTGTATTCGGTCGGAATACAAATGCGGGTATGTATATACAGTATCGGGGTTTCCTGTAATTTATTACGGGATCAGTTTTATGAAGTTGCCAGTTTGCATTCCGTTTCGCTCATTTTCCTTTGTATCTTTCCTTGGCTGAAAAATGGTGGAGGATGGCTTATTTGCAATTGTGCAAATAAGCATTATGGAGGGTGGTCTTTGCATATTGTTGTGTCATGATCATTTGACTTCTTCTTTTCATCATGGCTTGACTTTTGGAGTAATCATGGTTGTTGATGATTAGGCTTTGGAGTGAGGTTCTTATTTGTGATCATTGTTTTATCATCATCACATCTTTTTCTCTCTCATGCATGATAGCCTTTTCTCTTCCTCTCCCTTGCATTATTGTAGGGCTCCCTCATTCTCACTCCCTTCACCTTGATATGGCCGGCCATGCTCTTGAGGGGTTGCCCATTTTTGATGTGGGGATTTTTGGTTCTCTTCGTGCTTGCAAAAATCCCCAAGTTCATCCAAAAATTGCTATCATCTTATTCCTCCACTAAAAAGGCAACTTCCACAACCCCAAAGAGACAGAGAGTTCTACAGTTAACCTACAGCATCCTTGGGCACGTCGGCTCGCCAACTTCGTGCCCGAGTTGCCTCGGTCAAGAGGTGGGAGCCCGTAAAAGAACCCGGCGACGTGGTGCCCTTCCGGCGAGGAGGTGAAGACCGGAGATTCCGCGGGCATATCGGGACGACGACGAGAAGACTGAAGGAAACGGATTGCTCGGTATATCTCTCTACCCCTTCTCTAGTTAGCTAGGATTATGTTAATGGCCTGATCCGGGTTTATAGTGCGCGGTGGTGCCGGTTCAAAAGTTAAAGTAAATTATCGTTTCCGCATTTTGGCCTCGGATTAACGGCCGGGCCGCCGCCGTGCACTTACATGGTATCAGAGCCACGCCATTAACCTAGTCTAGCTTGGTGTAACGTTTACAAGTTCGATCGATCGGATATTCAAAAACCGCATTTTCAAAAGGATCAGTTTCTGTCGAAATTTTTTTGGCTCCAAAAATTTTTCAGGTTGTTGCAGAATACTGTGCAGGGAATTCTAAGCACTCTGTGAAAATTTGGTCGCGTGATCTCACTATACCACCGCAGAACCGCAGCCAAACCCATGCTTGGGCCGCGGTTCCGCCGCCACTTTTACAGTTCAGTGTACCAAATTTTTTACAGAGAGCTCCTGTGTAGAAAATATGGTTTTTGGAACATTCTTTTTGGGCCCAGAATTTCTTTAAGTGCTACAGTAGTGCTTGGGGGCCCACTTGGGTAAATTTGATCGATCGAAAATTTTAACCATGTTGGTTCACAGTATTTACATTATATCTGCGACCGTGAATATCACTTGATCGGTAAATCCTGTCTAACTGCTATAGCCCGGTTAGACGGATTTGCGAACGTGACATTCACGTTGATGTTCTGTGTTGTGCTGTGATGTTGCGGATTGGTCATGGGGGATAGCCTGGATGCAATGCTAGTACAGTTTTGGTTGTATATTTGATATTGCGGGGCGAGCGTTCGACATGTGGACTGCCGTCACTGCCTGTTTGTATATTATTCTTTTGGGGCACGACCGGGGTGAGGTCGATGTACCCGTTGTATGTATATTTTACTTTCTGTACTAGGATTACCCCAAGGTGGAGTGCACGGATAGCCGGATTCTAGAGGGCAAAAAGCCCGCATCTCATGGCATTAAGACGGAGGGGGCTTTACTCTAGAATTGGCGGGCTATTCGCCGCACTCGTAGAGGGTACAGGTTGACCCAGGAGGGGTGCCCAAGTTACCGGATTCCGTGAAGTGCTGGATGGTCCATTCATGTTGCTGAAGGGGGCTGCCTCGCTTCAGGTTTTGGCGGGTAACATGCTGCGCCCGTAGGGGTCTAGGATTTCATTGCACAGGCTATCCACACGACCAGGGGAACGTCGGGTTTCAGTAGCAGCTCTAGGAAACCCGGGGATCGTAGATATTTGTATTGTTCTGTGGTGCTTATTAAATTTCTGTGATGTTGCATTTTATCACGCCTTGAGCGAATATTATATATTGATATATATACTAGTAGATGTTGTATATGTTTTGCATCCGCGCTAAACCAGTCCCCGCTCTGTCGTTAGTTAAGTAACCTAACGGGTAATGACGGGACACAGTGGCGAATGCGGATGGCATATACGTACATCATTATTTTCGTTCTTTATTGGTGTGATCAATTGATGGGACTGCTTTGATTCGGATCAATGCAAGCTAAACAAACCTATTCTGATGTTGTTGGAACATTTTTCAAAAAGCTGTTATTGCAAGGACGTTCACTTTTGTTTTGCATCGTGGTATTCAGTTGGAATATCCTGCACCTCAGTCGACGAGGCAAGGGCCGAGATCCTTTCACCGGGAGTGACCCCTTGGACAGAAGTTTGCGTCAGCGTAATAACTTCACTATAGCAGATTACTTTTGCTTTGCATCGTGGTATTCAGTTGGAATATCCTGGACCTCATTCTACGGGGAAAGAGCCGAGATCCCTTCACCGGGAGTGACCTCTTTAGCAAAGGTTTTCGCCACTATATTTTTAAAAGCTATCCGGTTCCTTCAACGATATCAAGTTCATTACGTTAAAGGTTTTCGCCAGAAACCATTCGTAGCCCTCCGTCGTTTCATATGGATAGTCAATAAGTATTCAAGCTGTGTATGTTGGCCAAAGTCAAGGCACAGTGATTGGTAGCTATTGGGTATTCATATGCAGCATAGATAGATGCGTTGGTTTGGGGCAGTCGTATAGCCTTGTTGGCCAAAGTCAAGGGATTGTACGGGTGGGCTCAAATTAACCTGGAGAATGACGGGTAGAACTTGACATGTGACTTATGATATGTTGGCCAAAGTCAAGGTCATAAGAGCATGGGGTAAAAATCACATCGGGAGTTTCTAAAGAAACTGAAACTTGCCAGATATGCGCATACCTTCTGGAGTGTGATGACGTGAGCGGATTCTGTCACGTTATCATGCGATGATAGTTGGATCCCGATTCCCACTGATGAGTTGGTTTACTCCTCGGGTGATCCCGACTAATTGTTCTTTCAGGTTTGGAGAAGAATTTGACGGTACAGTGGGAGGTTTCCTGATTAGATAAATTGGTAACCATTCTGATCTAGGTTAGAGTGCACGCTGAGTGTTTCTTTTCTCTCTCTCTCTTTGGCAGCGACCATGACCCGACCCTAAGACTATGACTCAGTGACCAAGTTGACCGAACCTTCTAAAATACTGGCTTTTGGATTGTCAGAGTTGCATACCTCATTGCCACTCCTACTTTTACCCTTTTCTCCAGGGCACCCCGTATTATTACGAACGTCCACTTCCATTGGACAAAACCATCGTATGGTTATATACGAACTCGAAAGAATTTATTCGAGGATGGTTTCCAGTTCTGGAGAAAACGAATAGGACTATTCAGTTGTCTTTTCCTTTTACCTTCTCTCAGGTTGCGAGTACTCCTTGGTTTAGGAGATAGTACACCTATTACGCAAATTGGATAGTCTTCTTCCAAACCTTAGGCTGGTGCCGAACAGTGGGGAATGAAGAAAACCAATTAGCATAACGATGGTATACAGTAGGTATTAAGTAAAGACATATCAAGGGATTAGTAAGAGGGCAAAGTAAATTGCGACTGCTATTCACGACCAAACCAAGTATTTCTTCGCCTATCCTAAATCACCTTTGTATTTCTCCAGAACACTCCGTATCACTACGAAGATCCACAGTTTATTGGATACTCCATCGTATGGTTATGTACGAACTCGAAAGGAACTTGTTCCAGTTCGGGGATGGATTCTGGTTCAGGAGAAATAGGAATAAGGTTTATTCGGTTGTCTTTTATCTTCACCTTCTCTCGCATTGCGAGTGCTCCTAGGATTAGGACAGTACACCCATTATGCTTATTGGATAGTCTTCTTCCAAACCATAGGCTGGTGCCGAACGGTAGGAAAGGAAGAGAACCATTTGGCCTAAAGGGGTGTACAGAAGGTAATGACTAAAGAATAAAGGGATTTGGAAAGATGGCAAAGAATTACACGGTTACAATTGTAAATCTGGATAATGGAAGAGGCATTACTAGGAATACCGGGATACCCCATCGAAACATTTCAATGTTTCAGTTTCACTGTGTACTGTTAAAGGAAAACTGATTTCCCAATTAGTCCTTACTCCAGGGTATGTATTTACCAGGTATGATTCTCACATCTGTATGGTTTTACAGATGATGAGTGAGAGTAAGTTATTGGAAATTAGGTGATCATCCTCATTATATCGGGATTCGTTGCAATCGGTAATATTTGAGGAAGTCACCTGGGATATTTGCCGGACGGCAAATATTTGGTTTTGAATATCCGCTGTTATGCACCAATTTCAAATTGATATATCTGTACGTCTATTTTTATAGAGTGAGATATACCTTTTTGAAATTATGTCTATGACATTTACCTATATCAGTGGATGGTTAGGTAAGGAGTATTAAACAGCGGTGTAATTCTTCTTAACCATAAGTACAGTTTTCAACCTACGACACACAGGGAATGAGTTATTAGACTCAAAGGACTTTTACAGAGCATTGTATGTTGTCCAGCGTCCATTAGGACAGAGGGGATGGTCCTCGTACTATATTCGGTTTACTTATGACTTCTCTAGTTTTTGGACAGGTGTTTCGTGGAAACACAGGGTCCGAATTTTGAGAAGTTATAGGTATATGAATAAAGTAGAGAACCAGGTATTGCAAGTATCGGGATTCTTCGAAGTGATCAAAGATGTAGATACTTGTGTATGGTGTTCAGTTGATAGTAATGATTAAGAGAACTTGCTTCTCTTTCAGGTTACTCATAATTGGAAGCATTCCTAAGTTGAGTAACGCTGATCGGCCTCCTTCCATTTAGTAGACATGCACTGGAGAAAGCTGCATGATTTGAATCTGGTTCAATTAAATCAGTGCCGCTGTTTCTATATTGGATATAGAACAGTTCATATCTTGACATTGTTAAGGTACGGGGAGTTGTCCGGCTTATGCTTAAAACCAAACTCTGGATAACTCAAGGCACGTTTCTGTAATGGCTGTTTGTGGGTTGACCCAGGCTATGACGAGGGTTGACTTTCTACCATATGAAAGATCAATAGCGATATTGTTCTAGACTCGCCACAGTTTTAATAAAATGGATTTTTTCAGAAAACAGTAGTGGGAGTATGGTAGAACTGGAAGTGATTCCAGAACCGCAAACGATTACTAAAGATTTGATAAGAACCTAAAGATTCAATCTGGCTTGACATTCCATTGGCCACTCCGCAGATACGGTGGGTAACCTCAGGCACCCGAGGGGTACTCCGGTAGCCTCAAGGACGGTGACAGGGAGGTTCTTGTTTACTCAGACTTGCCATTGCTGTTGTTTCAGGCTGCGAGACCCGTCAGGAGGATGAGTATAGCGTCGTTCTAAACTAGCTTTAGAAGTGTACGTCTATATGACACGGCCAGAGAGTTGTCATAGTCAGTGGGAGAAGCGGAAGCATTGGTGGACAGGTAGCTTTTTACTTTTTATGGACTAAAGCAGATATAGCGGAGATAGATCATCTATTTCTGATGTGACAGTCATAGGTTTGACTTCATCAGAATAAGGGATGGATCTGTTGAGAAGGTAGTAGGGTGTGATGTCCTGGTATTTGGATGACATACACAGAGTAGGAAGTGATATTCCTATACTACGATAGGTTATACTTTGGTTGTCACACAGTGGTTTCTCCAAAAATGACTTGGATATTATATCAGACATTCTGGTTAGTAGATCTATAGATCTAGATTTGGGTAGTTTCCCAATCTGGGTACTTAGACAGCATTCTAAAGGTGTTTTAGAATGGACGACTCCTGGCATGGTGGTGTACCTGCAGGTGATGGAGTCACCTTCTCTAAAGGTGTCTTACAGACTAAAGGGGAGAGGGATGTGCATGATTGGCAGATCACTTGCTTAGGCAATTGAGTCAAACATGAGATGTCAAGTACCACACCAGATGTTGTTTTTTGCATTAGATGCAATAAGTTGACATTGATCCAATCCTGGAGAAACAGTCGGAAGCAGTTTTAGAACATAAGTGAATGTTCTAGGTATATGATAACAACAGCTTCTTTTAGGAGACAGTTATCATTCCAGGCTTCCAAGGTGACATGGATGGCAGAGAGGTTATCAGAGTTATAGTTTTCCTTCTGACGAGGGGCAGTATTTTGGACAGGTGGTCCAAGGGGATACTGAGGGAAGGATGGTGCAGGATACTTATTAAGTTCCGTTGACGATATAGTCTAAGAAGTTTGGATTTGGAGTTCATTTATGAACTAAGTCCCATCAGACATCCAGATATATTCTAAGACAGGTATTGCTCATTTCGGGAGATGGTTTTCTCCGCGAACTTGAGATATAGAGAGACATAGAAAGGAACATCAAGACGGATCCACTCACTGAGGCTATTCCTCGAACGCAATAGTTTCGCAAACGGGTTTTGTGAGACTGATTAGTAGAGGAGTTTGGTGTTCGGTATCACACGGGCTGTGAGTATGCTACATCGCAATAATTATCCTTGAGTGCAAGTGGGAGATTGTTGGAGATAGTGCCCTCAGAGTCAATTATTAGATCACAGGAACGTGATTGCAATGATTGAGGGAGGACCTATACCGGTAGGACATTCTTACTCAAGATGATAGTATGCTATCTGGTTTACCTTTATCATCGTGTACTGCTTTAGGCGACCTGACAGGTCGTTATTACACGTTGATAGAGCCCATAGGATTCTTGCTTGACTGCCAGCAGTATGAGGGCGATCATATACGTTGGAGCTGGTAGTTTATAAGCACATCCTTAAAAGGTCCCTAGTCGTGGAGTTTCGAGACAGGGCATCAATACTCCAGAGTAGACTAGTGTATACAGTCGAGACCCCGACGAGGGGCGGTGGCCAGTCTCACAAGCCACTGGTGTCAGTTGGTTCACCTAAGATGTATACAGGTGCTCATTGGGTTATGAGTACACCGGACAGGACTCGCCGGGAACATGCTAGTTGGTCTTATACCTGACGTCAGATAGCAGTTCCCTGGTGAGATGTGTACAGGTTAGTTCATCGACCTGAGGATCGTCATTTGTCTCGTGTGAGTTCCCACTGTACTTTGATTGCTACCCTACCACGCTCAAAGGAGACGTGCAAACAGGTTTTAGTTGGGTGCAGTCCCGAGCCACAAGGAGGCAGTGAGCGGATCTTCAGGGGTTCGTCTCTCCCGGTATTAGGGGTGAGGTCGCGCTGTGTCTAGGAGAGCCCTTACATGAAGTCCTTGGCCAAGGCAGGAGATTTACTGGTAGGTATTCCAGTAGTATCTCAGGGTGTTCTGGGCTACACTCCGACACGACTTGTACCGCTTTTGGGGGTCTGACTTTTAGCAACACCCTAGGCCCGCCATGCGATGCTCATTGATGAACGGACCGGACTGTACGGATATTGTCACTGACAGGCTCAGTAGGGTGTCAGGATGAGTTCGCTCATCGACGTCCCTTTTGGCCAATACCTGGTAGCCCGTTACGTATAGGCTAATACATTTGACGTGCTAGTGGTTAAATCCACAACCAAACTATTGACGAGTCTTTAGAGTCCCCCACAGACCAGTTTCTCAAGTTTCGGGCGAAACGTTGTAGAGGCCGTATGGAGATATGGCAGGGTTCGATCATGTACGTGCGGTATTGCACGGATCATGATCGGACGGATAATACTAGCGGGCTTTGGTTTAATCCGGATCCTAGTATTGTACAGTGTAGATTTTGTCTCATTGCATTTGAATTCGGTCAGAATACAAATGCGGGTATGTATATACAGTAGCGGGGTTTCCTGTAATTTATTATGGGATCAGTTTTATGAAGTTGCCAGTTTGCATTCCGTTTAGGCCATTTTCCTTTGTATCTTTCCTTGGCTGAAAAATGGTGGAGGATGGCTTATTTGCAATTGTGCAAATAAGCATTATGGAGGGTGGTCTTTGCATATTGTTGTGTCATGATCATTTGACTTCTTCTTTTCATCATGGCTTGACTTTTGGAGTAATCATGGTTGTTGATGATTAGGCTTTGGAGTGAGGTTCTTATTTGTGATCATTGTTTTATCATCATCACATCTTTTTCTCTCTCATGCATGATAGCCTTTTCTCTTCCTCTCCCTTGCATTATTATAGGGCTCTCTCATCCTCACTCCCTTCGCCTTGATATGGCCGGCCATGCTCTTGAGGGGTTGCCTATTTTTGTTGTGGGGATTTTTGGTTCTCTTCATGCTTGCAAAAATCCCCAAGTTCATCCAAAAATTGTTATCATCTTATTCCTCCACTAAAAGGGCAACTTTCACAACCCCAAAGAGACATAGAGTTCTACAGTTAACCTACAACATCCTTGGGCACGTTGGCTCACCAACTTCATGCCCGAGTTGCCTCGGTCAAGAGGTGAGAGCCCGTAAAAGAACCCGGCGACGTGGTGCCCTTCCGGCGAGGAGGTGAAGACCGGAGATTCCGCGGGGAGATCGGGACGACGACGAGAAGACTGAAGGACACGGATCGCTCGGTATATCTCTCTACCCCTTCTCTAGTTAGCTAGGATTACGTTAATGGCCCGATCTGGGTTTATAGTGCGCGGAGGTGCCGGTTCAAAAGTTAAAGTAAATTATCGTTCCCGCATTTTGGCCACGGATTGACGGCCGGGGCGCCGCCGTGCACTTACAACCCTAACTCTAACCCTAACCATACACTGAACCCTAACCCTAACCCTAGCCCAAGCCCTACCCTAACCCTAACCCTAACCCTAACCCTAACCCTAACCCTAACCGAATCCTAACCCTAACCCTAACCCTAACCCTAAACTGAACCCTAACCCTAACCCTAACCGAACCCTGAACCCTAACCCTAGCCAAAGTAGCAACCCAATAATTAACAAAAATAGAAATAAACGCATAATTAGAAGTAAAATTATGAAATTTACTAACCTGTTGGCCGGCGACGGAGGAGACCGGAGATGGTCGACGACGCAATCGGCGACGAGAGAGTTCCTAACGTCGATGAGGAAGCCGACGGTGATGTCGGGGACGATGAGGCGCGCGCGGGAGTGCGGTGGCGACGAGGCGGAGGCGGTGGCGACGAGGCACGCGCGGGAGAGTGAGAGCGAGGAAGTTGTGAGAAAGAGGAAATATCTAGGCTTTTTTTTATATAAGATAACCCATATAATGCCCCTACGGATTAATCCGTAGGTCCTTCATTTGCGGCTCCGTAGGGCTAAATAAAAAATTACGTTTTAATATTTGTAAATTAAAACGTAGGGTACCGTAGGGGAACCATGGGGACCTACGGATTAATCCGTAGGGGCAATAAAATGTTGCCCCTACGGATACCTTCAACCGTAGGGGCAACCCCTTATTGTAGTGGTGGTTGATTTAATAATTTGATATATGTTTATATTTGATATATTTATATAAATAAACTAATATTAGCTCACTAAATATATTATTCTCTTTTTATATAATTATATATATGTGATATACATATTTATATATAAATTGGCTTGTATCATGGTTGATGATACATTGAACATGGGTGTATGGGAATCATACCTGAGCTTAAGATTATTGGGTTGATTTATTTTTTGAGAAAAATAGAAAATGTATGGAAATGAGTCATGGCTTAGGATGCTTAGAGAATCATTGAGAAGCCATGACTCATCCCCTCATTTTTGTTTTACTCATAGATATTTATTCATCCCGGCCTTATCTTGAGCTCATGGTTCATTCCTTCATTCACATTTATTCCAAGTTCATCTTCTTCCTCCTTTCCTCCCTAGGTTTTTTCTTGAGTTGGAAAAAGAAAGAGAAAAATATTTCTACCAAGCTAAATCTCCTACTTCATCAACCTACACTAATCTAGCCCATTAGTTTAGGTTGTTTGCTTCACTAATCCCTTGATTAGTGAAGAGTGAGCTTGAGTTAGAGAGACTTCAAGGTGGATCATCATCGGCCTCGAACACAACAAGCAAGCTCGATCCTTTCTTCAAGTGGAGTCAAAGAAGAGTTCGAGGGACTACTATTTGGAGATTTAGAAGTGAAAGACCGGTCTACAAAGGTTGTAAACCCTCTTCAGTTAGTTTAGAGCATGTATTCTTGCACTAAAACCTGAATTCTCTAGTTCGATTCTTGTATAGTATGCTTTAGCACTCTAGATTTTTTTTAAATTGTGTACTTGATGCTCTTTGAAATCTAGTAGCGCTGCTAAGGCATACTTTCAAAACACATCTGAAGCCGAAGCCACAACTTGCTTCGAATCCTGGTTCTGGGCTTTCCAAGCCCTGCAGTCCTTTTTCCAATTGACTTTCCTGTGACAATAGAAACATTCCTCCTTCCCTACTGTCGGCCCCCCAACTTTTTCCTTGCCCTTTCCTTCTTCCTTACTGACACCGCCTTTCAGCTTGGTGGGGGCCATCTTCTTCTTCCCCTTGTCTTTCGCCTTGGATCTAGAAGAGGAAGGTTCCCCAATAAGCAGAGCGGGTGTCTCCCCGGTATTCCTTAGGGTGCCCTCTGCACTCCTCAACATATTTAGGAGTTCTGGAAGTGTAACTTCCTTCCATTGAATATTGAAATTCAGGATAAACTGGGGGTAGGTAGAGGGGAGGGACTGTAGAATCAAGTCTGTATATAACTCGTTCTCCAACGTGGTCTCAAGGTTCGCGAGCTCTTCAATATAGCTGATCATCTTAAGGACGTGGTCCCCTACAGATGACCTGACAGCTAACCTCGCCTGAAATAATTTCTTCGAGGTCTCGTATCTTGCGATACGAGATTGCTCTCCATATAAATCCTTGGTATGGAGGAAGATGGAAGCTAAGTCCATCTTCTCGTGCCACCTCTGGTGTTCATTATCCATTGAGGCCAGCACGAGGCACTTGGCTCTCGCACAATATATTTCCTATTTCTTACGGATCTCAATATCCGCGATGGTGGAATCTGGACCTGAGACGGCGGGGGCTTTGGTAGTAAGGAGGTAGCCTAGCTTGACATAGGTAATGACCATCTGGACATTCCTTAGCTAATATTTATAATTTAGCCCCGTCAATTTATTTTTATCTAGCAGTAACTTAAGCCCGGTCATTTTGGTCGCTGCATTTTGGGGAGAGAAAATAAACACTCAGCATGATGCTCTTACAAGTTTAGATTGGTTATTAGTTTATCTAAACAGGATGACTCCTACCGTTTCCTCGAATCCTCCTTCAAACCATAAAAGAAGAATTAGTCAGGATTAATCGCACCTTACAATTCTTGCTTAACCTTTCGGCCGGGCTAGTGTCGGTACTTCGAAGGAGGTTTTCCAATGCTTTCGCGAAGTTCCTTAATTACATAACCTCTTTTCCCTGGAGGCGTAGCCCCGCTAAAACCGTTTTAGACACCTACTTGATTATAGAATTGATTGTTTAAATGAAAAACTCTCTAGAGGAGTAACAAAACTTACGGTGGGATCGGGATCCAACTATCATTGTGTGACAACTTTAAAGGAATCCTACCAAAATCATCACACTCCAGATGGTATGCAAAACTAGCAAGTTTTCTTTTCTTTTGAAAATCCCGATATGGATTTTTGCCCCAGGAGCTCATGACCTTGACGAAGGCCAAATTATCATAGACGCAAGTTAAGTTCTACCCATCATTATCTAGGTTAATCTGAACCCATTCGTACAAACCCTTGACGAAGGCCAAAATAGCTGTTCGCCTGTCCCAGATTAATGCATCTATCTATGCTACAAATGAATACCCAGCAGCTACCAATCATCATGCCCTGGTGAAGGTTAAAATACATAGCTTGAATACTACTGAATACCCATCTGAAATTACGGAGGGGTACGGCTGGTTTTGGCGAAAATCGTGAATGTAATGAACCTGATATAGTCGAAGGAACCATGATAGCTTATAAAAGGAGTGGTTTAGGCTCAGCATTTAAAAGTTGTTTTTCAAGAAAACCGAGTGATTTTGAAATTGTCCCAACGATTTTACTTTGGTTTGTTTTCTTTGCATTAAACAATATTAATGATGTCTCATCATTTAACCCTATCATTGCAGAAAGAAACAAAAATAGAATATACGCTTATGCCATCCGCATTCGCCACGGGGCCCTGTCATGCACTGTTAGGTTACTTAATTAACGGCAGAGTGGGGGCTGGACTAGTGCGGGTGCAAAATATAAGCAACGTTTATTATATATATATATATAATATATATATATATATATATTGCCATTCATCTCATGCAATAATAGTCATTCCAGATCACAGATCACGGCAACACAGATGAAAATATTGAATATACTAGGATATCCGTGTTTCGTTTTTTCCCAGAATGATAAACGGATTCCACGGTCGTGATGAATAGCCAAACCCCACCCTAGACCATTATGGGTGCGGCAAACTACCCTCCAAATTCTCGAAGTAAAGCAACCTCCCTCAATAAAATGAGTAGGCCACTCGGTACATCAAGAACCAGGTAGTTTGTGCACCCCACCTTGGGTCTATCCTAGGTGCAAGAAAAAGTAAATGAAATAATACAACGGTGGCTACAACCTCAACCCGGATGTACCCCGCAAAAGAATATTTCATCAATTTATAAATATACATAAATGAAAGAAAAGAAAACTCTTCTCAAATCCCCCTGGCTATTCATTCACGACGATCCAATATTTCATATCCACAAACCAGCAACAAGATACTAGATATGTGCAACCCCCACTAATTGACAAATAGCAATTATTAGACGTTTAGAAACACATATACAATACATAAAAACACAGATTAGCAAGAACTTAGAATTTCGATCAATTATAACTATCCGCGTTCACCCCATGCACAAACAAATCTGGGTAAAAGCCAAATATGCCAAAAATCATATTTCCATGTACATGAACCACAGAAAAAATTGGGAGCACATTGGCCATAACTCGGCCACGGATCCGCGGCCAAATGACCTATTTGGTCGCGGTTCTGCGGTCTAATTGATGGGTTATGTGCTCAAAATTTTTTCTTGGTCCTAGAAAAGCCTGCTCATATTTTTAAGGTCACTGAAATGATTTTTTTAACAACTTTTAAAAACGAACAACAAGCATATCTCGGAAATGTAATTTTGGGTATTTTCTGTCGATCGAAGTTCTAACTACTTGCTAACTAGCTAGTTAAGGTTTAAGTAGGCTCTGATACCACTGTAAGTCAATGTCGCACACTCCACACACTTGTGGGGAGGAGAAATTTTCAAAAAAACGATTTTCATGACTTTGCAACACCGACCAAAACTACAGGATCTTTCAGAAACCGTAACTAGCTAAACTACATAGAGTTCTAAACTACTATGTAAGTGTTTTATACCTTGTTGAATCAAGTCCATCAGGTCTTCTTCTCCTCTCCTTGAGCTCCTCGAAGATGCGGATCTAGCTCGGTCGTCGGCTTCCTTATGTCGAAGACGATCCACCCGAGAGTCTAAGGTTCAAGCTCCAACCACAAAACCGAGGAAACTAAAGTACCTAGTTCGCTAAACCAGGCAGCATAGGAGATGTAGAGTATTTATTGGAGTGTTTTATCTCAAAGGATCCTAGGGTTCACAAACATGTGAGGGTTTAGGGTCTTGAGGAAGAAGGAGAGAAAACATTGGAGAGACAAAGGAAAATTGCAAAATGAGCAAGTGTTGAAGGCTAGTGAAGAATGGCTCATTATTTTCTCACATGAAGCATGGATTATTTTCCAATAGAAAATATAAACCATGCTTCAATAGTAAGTCTAAACCAATAAACAAATGAAATAATCCATGCTTCACCATGCCACAAATATCTCCATTTTCCACCTCATTAATCTATTTCCAAAAATAGATAAATCCAATAATGAGGTATGCCTTTCAAGAAGCATCTCTTGTGAAATTACAAGAATGCCTCACCGTATATACATACCTGTATTCGTACTGCAAAAATACGAAAACGTTGAGATAATAATAATCCAATAATATAATACTAGAATCCGGCTTAAACCAAAGCCCACCAGTATTATCCGTCTGAACATCATCCGTGTAGCTAGTACACGTATATGATCGGAACCCTACACGTAAAACCATAGGCCTCTACATCGTCTCGCCTAAACCAGGTAAACCCTCTATGTAGGACTCTAAAGACTCGACAGTACGTTGGCAGTGGGTTTAACCACAAGTCCGTCAGTGGCACTAGCTGTACGTAACGGCTATCCAAGTATCTGTCGATAAGAAGGCCGATGGGAAAAGTCATCCGAACTCCTATTGAGCCTATCCGTGACAATCTCCGTACAGTCCGGTCTGTTCATCTAAGAGTATCGCATATCGGGTCTTGGGGGTGGTAAAACGTTAGACCCCTAACAGCGCAATAAGTCGTGTCCGTGTAGAGCCCAATACACCCTGAGAAACTACTGGTGTACCTACCAGTAAATCTCACTCGCCCTGTCCAGGGACTTTTTGTATTGGCTAACCGAACACAACGCGATATCAACTCCCAATACCGGGAGAGACGGATCCTTTCTATCCACTACTGCCTCCAAGTGCTTCGGGTCTACACCCAACCACTACCTGTTTGCACGACTCATTTGAGCCGTGGTAGGGTAGTAATCTAAGTACAGTGGGAACACACTCGAGATGATAGTGATGTCAAGTCAACGGACTAACCTGTACTCATGTCACCCAGGAACTGCTAACTGACGATAGGTATAATACCAACCAGCAGTTCCCATTGAGTCCGTCCAGTGTAATTCATAACCCAATGAGCACCTGTATACTATCTCCAGTATCGCATACCAATAGCTACGGGACAGGCCATCTCCCCTGACTGGGATGAGAAGCGTATACACTAGTCTACTCTGGAGTATCGATGCCCTGTCTTGATAATTCTACAACTAGAGACAAGCTTAAGGATGTGCTTATAGACCACCCAGCCCCCCACTAGTGTGACTGCCATCACAACGCTGGTAGTCAAGCAAAGATTTTAAGGGCTCTATAAATATGTATTAGCGATATGCTAAAAGAAACATATACACATATTAAGATATCAAACTGGATAGCATACTATCATATTGAGCAAGACTGTTATTATAATTATGTATATCCCAAGCTTTCAAAATGTAATATACAATCAAGTACTATACAATAATGGCCTCTAGGGCATATATCACTAACAATATACTTATGTAGTGAATGGTTGGTTATGATGTATTTTCTTATGCATTTTTTCTTTTATTCACAGCATTTATTCCTATGCTTCCTATACATATATTTCTTTTCCTAAACCTGCCACTTTTTGATATTTCCAAAAAGGGGGAGAAATATATGCAAATGGTAAGGAGGAGCATATGGATATAATATTCAAAGTTTTGTAAAATATCAAAAGGGGGGAGATTTTTAACTTCTAAAGTAAAGAATCTCATTATATTTCGATGATTTTAGAAAACCATACATATATATCAATTATGAATATAAGGAACTAACCATGTCAGATATGTCAAAATACTATAAACTGGAGTTACTCATATATCAGGAAAATCATAATGTAACTGACATCAAATGAAGTATCGAAACGATACAATTATACTCAATACAAAAATCAAAGGAATATACAAGAAAGTCGACATAGAGGATAATCAAGACGTTCAAGACTTTTTCATTTATTTTTGAGTCCAGAGTCACGACGATCTTAAAAGGTTAGAATAAAAATCCATATAAAATTATTAAACAAATTCCTTAAAATTCTAAATATTGTTTTTAAATTTTTCTTAAAAACTGTGTCTGAAATATCAAACATATAGACGTCTATTTCAGATTTATAGACGTAGATGATACGACTATAATAGTTAATTTTTTTGAATTTTGAATTTTGGTCGGAATTTCAGTTTTTAAACGGTTTTACAACAGCTATTAACTGTCCTATAATTTAGGGAGATTTATTTTAACTGTCCCAACTGCCTTAAATTTGTTTCGATAAATAAGACACATTACATTGAAGTTTTTAACGTCTTTTCTAGCTTTTAATTTTTTTTTTTAATTTTAGAATTCGTAAAAACTCTCTCTCTAGCCCTTAATCCTTTGTTATTCTAAATTTCAGAAAGAAATAATATTTCTAACGTTTCTAGACTTTTCTACCTTTTAGAAAATAAAGATTGTTAAAATTTCGAAGAAAAAATTTGCTTTAAACTTATTTAACTTTTTGAAAAATTTCTTCAAATTGATTTTAAACTTTTAGTAATCTCCAAAGTACAATCCTTCATCTCCTAGAATCTAAATTTTATTAATCATTTTGAGATCATTAGGATTGTCAAAGTTGGTGTATTTTGAGACTGTAATAATCTTGAAATTGTAATAACCCAGTGAAGAGAGGTTTACGTTTTTCATAATTGTAAAGGTTTAGGACTTGCGCCTGTTCTAAAAAGTCTAAGCGTTCACTGCCTGCAAGTGTAAAGGTTCGGATCTGAGCCAGGGAAATGATCTGGGTTTCTCCACCCGTTAAGGAGTTAGTGAATCCTGAGCAGTAGTCTCAGGCGAGAACTAGCTACAGAGGTGGTGAACCTCGTTAAAAATTCTCTTTGTCATCTATGTGTATTTTTACATTTTGCATCTCTGTGATTGATTTTGTGACTGTGATAATTTAGTACACTTAAAATTCCGCTGCATATTCTGTTTTTTCTTAAAAATACTCTGAGTTTGCTATATTGCCTTATTCACCCTTTCTAAGGCTGCTTTCACCTTTTCATTTGTACCAATCTCCTTTTGGAAGATCTATTTACTCCTAATGGTTTTTACCCCTTCAGGAGCAACCAACGAGTTCCATACTTTGTTGGAGTGCATGGAGTCCAACTCGGATATCTCGGCATCTAGTCATATCTTGGAAGTTACTACTCCCTATGGCCTGCAGATAACTAGTAGGGTCATCATCAATCATGATGCAAACCTACCTATCACCGCCTACGAGGAAATTGTGTTATCTCTCGGGTGGCTGAGGTCGCCTACTAGATCTGCGGAATGGTTAAGCTTTGTCGGGTACATTTGAATTCTCAGGTTTTACTAAACTTTCAGTAACCGTTTGTGGTTCTGGAATCTCTTGAACTTCTACCATACTCCCACAAATTTATTTTGCAAGAAATTCCTTTTCTAAAAAGGTGGCGTCTTGAGAACAAAACAACTTTTGATCCTCAACATGTTAGATGTTAATCCCTTGCTGATGCGTAGGATAACCCATAAAGCGCACATAACTGAAACTTGCCTTGAGATTACCCGGATTCTACTTTCAACATAAGCCGGGCAACCTCATATCTTAATAAACATAAGTCATGGTTACCTTCCATTCTATATCTCATATAGAATCGTCGGCACTGATTTAGACAAAACCTTATTCAATTAGTACGCAGCTGTTTCCAGTGCGTACCCTAAAACGAGAAAGGCAACTGAACAAAACTCATCATAGAGTGCACCATGTCCAATAAGGTCCGAGTCTTCCTTTCCGATACTCCTTAGTGCGATGGTATATACGGAGGAGTATGCTGAGAGAGAATCTAATTCTCTTTTAGAAAACCACGGAATACCGAGCTTAATTATTCACCTCCTTGATCTCATCGAAGAATCTTGATACTTCCACTCGTCTGGTTCTCCACTTCATTCTTATACTCTATAAACTTCTCTAAAACTTCGGACATTGCGTTTTAACTAGAACACGTGTCCAAAACTAGAGAACTCATTGGGGAACGAAATGAAGTATGAGTACCCACCCCTGTCATATGTATACATCAGACCACATACATCAATATATATAAGTCCTAAGAGTTCACTAACTCTTACTCCTTGTGTTGTAAGTTGAGAACTGTATTTTGGTTAAGAATATCTATACCGTTATTCAATGCACCATACGCAATCAACTTTTGATCAACATAAATGTTCATAACATAATTTTCAAAATTTGTTTATATCTTTCTTTATCAAATAAAGAGACAAATATTTCTTTTTAAAAGTAAAGTTGGTGCACGGCAACCGTTATTCAAAACCAAATTTTTTTTCCAGGCAAAACATGTGATTTTCCTCAATAACAACTTTTGCTCCGATTTCGGACTCTAAGTATCAAATCACCCATTTCCAATACTCTGCTTCTTCTCAGCATCTATTACACCTTATAAATGTGAGATCTAGATTCGGTATCGCAAACCAAGGAAGTAGAGCTAATTGAGAAACAGTTTTCAATTACAAACACACCAAAAGATGAAGCAACATAATGCTTCAAGGGAGTGGCCATGCATTCCTTATAATGCCTCTTCCAATGCCTAAGATCATGACAGTAGTTTCAATCTCCTTTCCCCTCTTCTTCCGCCCCTTTTAATGTCTCTACACTTTACCCGTACACCACCCTTAAGTCGGTTAGTTTTCTTCTTTCACTTCCTTTTAGCGTTAGCCTTGGGTTTGGAAGAAGACTATCCAAAAAGTATAACTGGTGTATTCTCCTTATTGAAGGAGCTCTCTACTTGAGAGAAGGTGGAGGGAAGAGACAATAGAATTATATCAATATACAATCCATTTTCTTCAGAACAAAATCGATGGCCATGCATGAATGAAACAATTTCTTCGAGTTCTTATCTAACTATATGAAATGGCCCTCCATGCAATAAGGATCTCCGTATCTGATACAGAGCATTCTGGAGTAAATAAAAGGAAGTAAGAGCAATAAGTACATATGCGACCTTGTCGTATGTTAGGGAAATCAAAACATTCCTTAGCCATGCATTATAATAAGGTTCAGTTAACTTGGTTTTACAAGTTTTAGTTTAAGATCAGTCATAATCGTTGCCACGAGAGAAAAAAGAAGCACTCAGTGTGTGCTCTTGCAAGATTAGAATGGTTTATTAACATATCTAATCAGGATGGCTCCCCATGTTTTTCGAGCTTTCCCTTAAAACATTATATAAGGAAAAACTAGCCGGGATCTTTCAAACCTGACAAATCATTAAGCGGTTAGCAAGGCAGGCGTAAGTACTAAGAGGGAGGCTCCTCATGCTCTCGCACGAACCTAATTGAATAACCCACATTCCTTAGAGGCATAACCTCATAACCACTTTCCTAGACACCTACTGAGTTAGTTCAATGTGAAACTGAGATTCACCCGGTAATAAATTTTATTCCAGTGAGTATCGATATCTAACTATCATGGTGTGGAAACGTTGACTAAAGATCAAAAAGTCACCACATATCATAGAAGGTATGCAATCACATTGCAAATTACAACAATTGTAACTCCTAATATTGGTTTTTACCCCTAGGACATTATGACCTTGACTAAAGATCAACAAATCATAGAATCGCTAGTCATATTCAACCCATCATTTCGTGATTAATTTAGACCCACCCGCACGACCTTTGACTAAAGATCAAGAAGGCCATACGACTATCCTAACCAATTTCATCTTATGAGGCAGACAAGCATCACTTAGCTTCCGTATATTACGCCTTGACTAAAGATCAACAAACGCAGCACGAATACTAAGTACTCTACTTATTTGAAATGATGGAGGGCTAAGACATGTATTGAAGAAAAGCATATAGAAACATCTTATGCAAGTAATCACATCACAGGAATATAAAATCATAAAAGGCAAGTAATCACATCACATGCATATAGTAAACATCATAAAAATGGAATAATCAGAAAAATGGAATAGTCAGATATACTAGGAATCTCGCGTTTCAGTTGAGCCGCTAATGAAACGCGATATTCCACTGTCGTGTGAATATCCCTAGAATAACCAAACCAAAACCCCTACAAATGCGGCGGGCCACCAGCCAATTCTAGAACTAGGCCACCTGGTCTCAACTCCTTGAGAGGGAAACCTCGCAATTCTAGAACCCGACGGCCCGAGCACTTCTTCATGGGGAAACCTGTATTATATACATTATAAGTAATGCTCAAAGGTTCGAATAAAAGAATAATACAATTTGACAGTCCACAAAATACATGAATTGAAAATACAGCATTTGTATTCACACGAGAGAATATTCAAACACAACAATCCAAACCAAACCAAACACACCAACATCATATTCTAGATGTTCAACATAGTCTAATTGGTCACACATCAATTAGGCTACATTTATCAACACATATCGGTATATATGTTCAAACCAATTTGATCAAACACTTTAATTGAGTTGATTTGTCGTCGATAGCCAAGAACTTAACCCATGAGGTCGTACGCATCGAATTTCAAAAATTGAACTTCGACGCGCACCCCGGCACCCAAAATCGCCTCAAATTTGCATAGAATCAAGTCCCGGGGGACCTGGATTCGACCCCATACCCATCCCCATCCCCGATACTAAGCCTTGGTTCGGGCTGAATCGGCCTCGGTTCAGCCCTGAATGCAAGGCTGAACCGGCCAAATGATCCGCGGGTTCAGGTTCCCTCCCAAGCCGACACGAAGTCCTTGGTCCAAACCAAGAACCAAGGGCTCAGGAAAAATAAAAAATGAGACGTTTTTTGTGCTAGTTTTAAAAATAGTTTTTGAAAATTTGGGTTTTCAAATTCTTTAGCCATCGCAAACAACTACTGGTATATGGATCGGTTCTGATACAAAGTAAGTGAACGGTGCTAGGGTAGCAACACTTGCAGACCGCGGCGGAAAACATAGAATAAAAATTTCAATAACTTAGCACCAAACATATGTTGGATATAGTGCCCTCAAGTTAATTATTATAATCGCAGACGGGCGATTATGATAATTGAGGGAGGACCTATACGGGTAGAACAGTCTTACTCAAGATGATTGTATGCTATCTGGTTTGACTTTGCCATTATGTACATGCATTATGTAGTATTACAGATCACTGTTACATGTTGATATAGCCCATATGATTCTTGCTTGACTACCAGCATTTCGATGGCGATCATATACGTGGGAACTAAGTGGTCTATAAGCACATCCTTAAATGTACTAAGTTGAGGGAGTATCAAGACTGGGCATCGATACTCTAGAGTAGACTAATGTATACTTTTTGAGACCTCAATGAGGGGCGGTGGCCATTCTCATAATCCATTGGTGTCAGTTGGTCACCTAAGATAATATATAGCTGCTCATTGGGTTATGAGTTACACTGGTTGGACCCACCGGGAACATGCTAGATGGTATTATACCTATTGTTAGATAGCAGTTCTTAGGTGATATGAGTACAGGTTAGCCTGTCGATCTGAGATCGTCATTTATCTTGTGTGAGTTCCCACTGTACTTTGATTACCACCCTACCATGGCTCAAAGAAGTCATGCAAACAGGTTTTAGTTGGGTACAGTCCCGAGCTATAGAAAGGTAGTGAGCAGATCGTCGGGGATTCGTCTCTACCGGTATTGGGGGTAGATGTTGCGCTGTGCACGGGTGGCCATCAACAGAAATCCTTGGCCAAGGTGGAAGAGAATTACTGATTCAGATCAGTAGTTTCTCAGTGGGTGATGGGCTTCACACCGACATAAAATATCACGTTATTAGGGGTCAGACTTTATCCACCCTTAGACCCGATATGCGATACTCTTAGACGAACAGACCGGACTGTACGGAGATTGCCACAGACAGGCTCAGTAGGGGTACGGATGAGTTTTTTTTGGATATAGTGCCCTCAAGTCAATTATTGTAATCGCAGGCCCGCGATTGTGATGATTGAGGGAGGACCTTTACGGGTAGAACAGTCTTACTCAAAATGATAGTATGTTATCCGATTTGCCTTTATCATCATGTACATGCATTATGTGGTATTACAGATCGCTATTACATGTTAATAGAGCCTATATGATTCTTTCCTTACTACCAGCGTTATGATAGCGATCATATATGTGGGGGCTGGGTAGTCCATAAAATAATCCTTAAATGTCCCTAGTCGTGGGAGTATCGAGACTGGGCATCGATATTCCGGAGTAGACTGGTGTATACGTTCTAGACCCCGATGAGGGGCGATGGTTAGTCCCACAACCATTAGTCTTTCGCACATAAGATCGTATCAGGTGCTCACTGGGGTGAGTACACTGGACGGACTCGCCGGGAATATGCTAGATGGTATTATATCTATTGTCAGATAATAGTTCTCATGTGACATGAGTAAAGGTTAGTCATTCGACCTGAGATCGTCATTGTCTCATGTGAGTTCCCACTGTGCTTTGATTACTACCCTACCACGGCTCAAAGGAGTCGTGCAAACATATTTTAGTTGGTACAGTCCCGAGCCACATGGAGGCAATGAGCGGATCGTCGGGGATTCGTCTCTCCCGATTTTGAGGGTTGATGTCGCGCTGTGCATGGGTGGCCATCACCAGAAAACCTTGGTCAAGGTTGACGAGAATTACTGATTTGGATCAGTAATTTCTCAGTGGGCGATGGGCTTGACATCGACACGAAATATCGCGTTATTAGGGGTCTGACTTTTGTAGGGATCCTAGGCACACTAATGAGGTCTCGCAAGTGATCAAACATGGCCAATTCAAATTTTTCCATGTTCCTACAAACCCTAATACGGATCGTTAACTAGATGTATAGGCGATGCAATGCGAGTTAACTACTTTAACTAAGAGGAAAGTGATTACAACCTTTGTAGATCCGGTCCTCCATGTCTCTAGCTCCGTGTTGACGACCCTCCGCTGTACCCTTCGGATTCCGGACTCTCGCGGTGGTTTTATCGAAGAATTGATCGGGCTAGGTCGTCGACTTCTATGCCGAAGATGATCTACGTCGAGGCAACTCAAGATCAAACTCCAACTTCACCAAGTCATGAAACTTGTGAAGAAAACACCCTATACAACTTGGCAAGTGGTAGAGGATGAAGAAATAGGAAGTGGGTTCACTTTAGAATTGGATTTCTCACTCTTTTTCTCAAGTTGCCATTGATGGAGGCAAGTTTTTCTTCTTGTTGATGAAGAAGAAGAAGAAAAAGAATATGATAAGTCTATTAAAAATAGGAAATAAAATCATACTTTTCATATACACAACCATGGTCAAGTGTAGAGAATTAACTAAGGTTAGGCGAATGGTTAGGTTTAGGAAAAGAACAAGAATGGTCAAAGCTTCTTGAAACATCTAAGAAAAGAACAAAAGAAGCAACCATATCATTTTCTTTTCCTAAAATAAAGAATAAATAAATAAACTAAATAATCAAGAGAAGATGATAAAACCCTAACCATTTACTTAACCAAGGTTTATGTCTTACACAAACCCAAGTTTGCATGTATCATCAAACATGATACAAACAAGTGCACAAAAGTATATCACATATACAACTTGTGAACTTCAAGTGAGAAAATCCATTTAAAGTGAACCAATACTAGTCAATGCAAAGTAATATATCAAATATACAATTATGCATTAAATCATTAAATCAACACTTGATTTAACGATCCAGTCATATCGCATATGACCGACTAATATTCAATGTATCGGCTTATCAAATCAATCCTTGATTCGATAACTAGCTTATATCGCACACAACCAATAGATACATTCATCGCGAGAATAGAATTCGGTATCACATACACGCATTATTCTCGGTCCCGCACATATCTCATATGCGCTCCTATTTCGTTTCGCTTAAGCCAGGAAACCTCTGTGTAGGACTCTAAAGACTCGTCAATACGCCGGCAGCAGGTGATGATCATATCAAACACCCACAAGCCGCAAGCGATCTGCTAAACGTAACGGCCACCCGGGTATTGAGCGATCAGAAGATCGACGAGCAAGCCCACTCACACTCCTATGAATCCAACCAGTAACACTTACCGTACAGTCCGGTCTATTCGTCTGATATGTCGCATATCTCGCCTAAGGGTGGTAAACGTCAGACCCCAATAGCTTGATAAGTCATGCCAACGTGCGGTCCATAACATGTGTGAAACTACTGATAACACTTACCAGCAGATCACTGCAACCCTGGCCAGGGATTTCCTTTTATGGCCAGTCATGCATAGCGCAACATCAACCCCTAATACCGGGAGAGACGAATCCCCTCCTATCGCTCATTGCCTCCATGTGAATCGGGATTGTACCCAAAAACCACCTGTTTGCACAACTCTGTAGAGCCGTGGTAGGGTGGAAATCAAAGCACAGTAGGAGACACACAAGACTCTATGACGATCTCGGGTCAACAGACTAAGCTGTACCAGTGTCACCAGAGAACTGCCATCTAACGTGAGGTATAATACCATCTGGGAGTTCTCGGCGAGTCCGTTCAGTGTACCCAGTCTCCACTGAGCACCCGTATACCATCTCTGATGTCAAACACCAATGGATATGGGATCATCCATCGCCCATCACATGGGTCAAGAAGATATACGCTAGTCTACTCTGGAATATCGATGCCCCGTCTCGATATTCCCACGACTAGGAACATTGAAGGATGTACTCATGGACTACCCAGGCCCCACTAGTATGATCTGCATCATAGTCCTGGAAGTCGAGTACACATCCTAAGGGCTTTATCAACATTTAACAGAGAGACAGAAATTATACATGTTAAGATAAAGATCAACCAGATAGCATACTATCATGTCGAGCAAGAAAGTCCTACCTATATATGTCCCAGCATCCACTACAATATATATCCAATGTACAGTAATGGCCTCTAGGGCATACATATAACTAACAATTTTATACTTGCACTAGGGCCATCTGTAGCAGTGGTTGCAGTATCACATACTCAACCATCCCATATAAGTCTCTCTTTGGGAAAAAATCTTTGTGAGTGATCCACAGTGTTGTCCTCTGAGTCTACTCTCCTAACCTCGATCATCCTGGAGATCATCTATCTCCATGATCAGGTGATGCTGCCTCAGAATATGTCTGGGTCACTTATAGGACTATGGTTCCTTGGCCAATGCCACACTTTCATTGTCATACAATGGTAGGAACCTAGTTCATCTTATGAACCAATATACACCCAAACTTCCTCTTTGGTAGTATCTTTAATAGCGATGTTACCAGCCTTTATCGTCTAGTTTTCCACGGTATCTAGCTTGGAACTCTTCCAACATACCGTCCTTTTACTGAGGGTAAAGACAATGCCTGCGACTGACATTCAGTCGTCCTTATCACCCTGGAACCTTTCCAGTGATTCTCCCCAGGATCGATTGATACCATCTCACTACATCTAGTGAGAATCCTAGCATCCAATTACATCTATCTCATAGATGAAAACTCAGGATTTAGGAGGTATCACTTTGATCCTATTGGAGAATCCTTGTGATAAGCGGAGATTGACCGAGCGTAGTATAGGAAACTCCATTCCTATCAAGAGTATGTCATCCACGTACTCTACGAGGATCATCACCATACTCCCTACTACCTTTTTGTATATACAAGGTTCATCTACCATTTTGATGAAGTCAAACACTTTGACAATCACATCAAAACAGACGTTCCAACTCCGCGATGCTTGCTTTATTATGTAAAGCAACTTGTACATGTTTCCGCTGCTCCCACTGTTTACGAAGCCTTCTGGCTGTGTTCTTATAGATGTTCTCTTCTAAATCACTATTTAGAAAAGTAGTCATGGCACCCAACCACCAGATATCGTAGTCATGGTATGTAGCAATGGCAAGTAGGATCTGGATGGACTTAAGCATAGTCACAGGAAAGGGTTTCATCATTTTCCATGCCTGGTTGATGACGAAAACCTTTAACAAGTCTAGCTTTGAAAGTCTCAACTTATCCATCTACACCAAGTAATCTTCTCAAGATATACTTGCTCCTGATGGGGATTTAACCCTTCAGATATTGCAACCAAAGTCCATACTTTGTTGGTGTACATGGATTCCATCTCTGATCGCTAAGCATCCAGCCATTCTTACAGAGTCCTTACTCTCGATGGCCTGCTCGAAACTAGTTGGGTCATCATCTCATGATGCATTCCTCTCTCCCACTGTCATCGAGAAACCGAGGTATCTCTCAGGCGGATGAGGAACCCTACCAGATCGGCGGAGAGGCTGAGGTTCGTCGGGAACTATTGAATCCTTTGGTTCTGTCAAATCATCAGCTGCAGTTTTGTATAGCTGGAACTTTTCCAGTTCTACAGAACTGACTTTGCCTCGATCTTGTCCAAATTTTGCTTTAGACATAGGCCGGACAACCCCAAATCTTAACTAACTTAAGAGATAGGCTCTTCCCATACTATATCTTATATGGAGTGGTAGGCAGCGATCCGATTCGAACCTAATTCAATATGTATGCAGCTTCTCAAGTGCATAACCCCCTTAAAAGAAACAGGTAACTCGGTAATACTCATCATAGAGCACGCCATATCATATACGGTGCTATTGCTCCGCCTGATACACCATAGTGCTGTGGTATATTCAGAGGAGTGACACTGAGAGAGAATCTCATTCTCCTTTAGAATAGTCCAGGAATGATATGCACAAGTGTTCTCCTCCCTGATCTTATCATAGGACATAATACTTATACCCGTATTGGTTCTCTACTTCTAGCTTATATTCTGTGAATATCTCAAAAGGTTTGGACTTGTGTTTCAACAGGAACATGTGTCTGAATCTTGAGAGATTATCAGAGAACGTAATGAAGTATAAAGAACCAGTCCTGGCATGTGTAGTCAGGAAACTTTACATACATCATCATGTATCAGTCCCAAGAGTTCATTAACTCTTTCTCTGTTTCCAATAAACAGAGCTATGGTCATCCAATCTTTGTGACGTGACTGGCAAGTTTCACAAGATGTAAATTCAAACTGATTTAAATATGCATCTAAAATGTAACTTCAGCCAGTCAGGTCGCATTGATATGACCTAGTCTACAATGCCTCAAGAAGGATTTATTCATTTCTGAACTCTTCCTCTTGTGTGTGTTCTGTATACTAGGAACTGTAGTTTGATTTAGAACGTCAATGCTTTTAGATAACGTGCCTGAACCGATCAACTTTTGATATAGGAAATGTTCAAAACATTATCCAACAATACAAAATTTTATCATTTCTTTACTAATAAAGAGACTGATATGATTTTGTATATCAGGTTCGGTATCTAATAGCATTTATTCAGAATCAATGTATTGGTAATACAGGGTGACAGTAACCAACAGATTTGGCTGCAACACTTGCCCCGTTTTCTGTCTCATGAAACTTATCACCCGTTCTCAGTTTTGTACCTTTATGTAACCCTATGTAACAGATTACATATCTGGGATCTTGATCTGGTATCATATACGCAGGATACAGAGGATACTGAGAAACAGTTCTTTGTAATGAACACACCCGAAGGAGATGCATCATATGCACTTTCTTCGTTTGGGCGGCATAGGAATTCTTGTATTTCCCTATTTCCTGCTCTGTCCTATAACAATTATAAGTTAGAGCGGGACCAACGTTCCCCAGCTTAGTATAACAAGCGGGTTCGGTCAATTCATCCATATTATTATCTTGATTAAGGCGTAATATGGTCGCTACCTGGAGAGAGAGAGAAGAAAACACTCTGCGTGCTCTCTTGCAAGATCAGATTGGTTATATAGTTTATCTAATCAGGATGGCTCCCCTGTTTTTATCAAATCTTCCTTCAAACCTTAAAAAGAAAGACTAGCCGGGATTAATTACACTCTACAAGTTCGCCAATCTTTCAGCCAGGCCAGTGTCGGTACTTTGAGGGAGGTTCCCCGTGCTTTCGCACGGACCTAATTACTGTAAACCTCATTTTCCCAGAGGCGTAATCCCGTTGACACCTTTCTAGACACCTACTTGATCGGCTAATTGCAAAGTGCAAAACTCTCCCAGGAGTAACAATTACTCACAGTGGGTATCGGGATCCAACTATCATATAGAAGATATGCAATCTCATTGCAAATTTCAACACTTGAAACTCCCGATAAAGGTTTTTACCCCTAGCACCTATGACCTTAACTATGGTCAACAAATCATAAGTACTAGTCAAGTTCTACCCGTCATTTCATGATTAATTAGACCCACCCACATGACCCTTAACTAAGGTCAACAAAGTTACGCGACTGTCCTAACTAATCGCATCATATGCGGTGTAGGAAGACATCACTTAGCTACCGTACACTGTGCCTTGACTATGGTCAACAAACACAGCACGAATACTAAGTACTCTACTTCCTAAAATGACGGAGGGTTGCAAATGGTTTTTATGAAAACCTTTAACGCTTTGAACTTGATCTCGTTACGGAATCAAACGGTTTTTAAATGGAATGTTTTTTAGGCTTTTCTAGTTTTGCTAAAGGGGTCACTCCCGGTGAAGGGATCGTCGGCCCTTTCCTCGTCGAATGAGGTGCGGGATATATCATATATATCACTGTGCAAAGCAGAAACTATAGAAGCAATCAAAAGACAAACCAAGTGTGTAGCATCTGCCAGTTATTGCTAAAGGAGTCACTCCCGGTGAAGGGATCTCGGTCCTTTCCTCATCGAATAAGGTGCAGGATGTTCTACAATGAACACCGCGATGCAAAGCAAGAACTGTAGCTACCTGTTTTATTTTGAAATTCGATTCCACAACATCAATTAGGTTTATTTTCTATCATTAATCTCATTAATGAATATCCCATCATTTAAGTCCATCTAAACATCACAGATAAATATAACGTACGCTTATGCCATCTGCATTCGCCTCAATGTCCCGTCTGCACCGTTAGGTTAGGTAACTAACGCCAGAGCGAGGCAGGGCTAGCGCGGGTGTAAAACATAAGCAACGTCTATATAATATATCATATATACTATATACAATATCTATCCGAACAAATCACATGATCACATCACAAATAACGCAGCAGAAAATATCATATGAAATATTGGATATACTAGTACGTCCGTGTTTTCAATACGAGCCAGTATAAAACACGGATTCCACGGTCGTGATGAGTAGCCAATCCCACACCCCTAGACCCTACGAGAGCGGCAAGCAACCCTACCAATTCTAGGGTTAGGAGACCCGGACTCGACTCCTCGAGATGGTCTCCCACTGGACCCTAGAACCCGGTTACTCGTGCTCCCCTCCTTGGGTCTATCCTAATGCGGAAAAGTAAATAATATACAAATGGTGACATCATCCGCAACCTAGAAGCGCCCAATAAAAGAATATTACATACAAGTTTTTACATGAATGAAAATGAAAAACACTCATCTCACATGAAAACCCCCGGCTATTCGAACACGACGATCCAATATAACATATCCAGCAACACATAACATCACATGTCATCAACGTAAGTAAATATGCGCATCCCAATTGTCGTTGACATATAGCAACGAAACCGGCGATATCACATATTACACTTACGGTCACAGAAAAGAAAGTGTAAAACTACAACAGTTGGAATCCGCAAACTCTTTAGACATCGCATGCCTAGCCAAATGAATTCCTTAGACATCGCATGCCTAACAATTATAAACCCCGCATTTTAGTCTCATTATCGAAAACACTTTTCAATATCAAGTCGGGCAATTCAACAATATTCCCGACATCCTGATCGAATGCTCGTCGCAAACTTCAATAGACGGCCGCACCTCCCGATGCCGTCGACAAAGTGCACCAAGGCGGAACACCGCTGCCGCGAGCACCCGAACGGATGCTTTCGGCGACGGGGTTCTTCTACAGTCACTTGGTCGGGGCTATGGGGTGTAGCATTCTATTAGGTTTATCCGGCGAGTATCCGCGTACGCTACGTGATTACGACGGACTTTTGATCACATGAAAATTCCGTGGCAACCGATCAAGTGAGACTAAAGTGCTATGTTTATAACATTCATATCAGTTATCTTATAACTACTTGCGAATTCCAAGTATTGTATCACATTCCGGATAAATAGAAAATGTTAAACTTTCCGATCGAACAATCGAACACCCAAGTTTTCCCGATACAGCTCAACACATGAAATAAGTTTAAAAACATTCAGTTCATGCCTGGTCCAGCCGTAGAAGGGTCAAGCCAACGCTTCACATGTGGCACGCCGTACAGCACCAAACCCTAAGGTTCAAAGGGCAGTTCAAGACGGTCATATAATCGAGTTAAGGTAGAGGGACCATCGCGTTACTTGCACTAGTTAGAACGTCATTAAACTACGGAAAAGTCCAACAATTGGAAATTTCCCGGCAGGGGAAAAATGGGTATTTATATCCGGTCGAACTTTTTAACATATTCTAAAATTATCCGGAAAAACACATAGACAAAGTTTGATAATCCGATCGAATCTACGAACTTCCAATACAACCCAGAAAACTCAACTCTTGAGTAAATATTAAAAATTCCCATAAAATCCCGAACCAAAATATAGGAATTACTGTGCAAAAATTATTGGGCAATGTGACCATTCGGCCGCGGAACCGCCGCAGAAGCCATGCTTCTGCCGCTGTTCCGCGGCGGTTTAGATGAATCAGGAGCTCATTTTGCACCATAATTCTTAGATCTTCCTGCTGAATTTTTTAAGAATTTTTAATCTGGAAAAAACCCAGTTTTTGAAAAATGTCCAGAGAGCATTTTGGAGTTAGGGTTTCGGTTCGATCGGAATTCTAACTCCGTTTACGCATCGCCTAAGGCTCTAGATAGTCTCTGATAGCACTGTAGGGATCCTAGGCACACTAATGAGGTCTCACAAGTGATCAAACATGGCCAATTCAAATTTTTCCATGTGCCTACAAATCCTAATACGGATCGTTAACTAGATGTATAGGCGATGCAATGCGAGTTAACTACTTTAACTAAGAGGAAAGTGATTACAACCTTTATATATCCGGTCCTCCACCTCTCTAGCTCTGTGTTGACGACCCTCCGCTGTACCCTTCGGATTCCGGACTCTCGTGGTGGTTTCATCGAAGAATTGATCGGGCTAGGTCGTCGACTTCGATACCGAAGATGATCTACGTCGAGGCAACTCAAGATCAAACTCCAACTTCACCAAGTCATGAAACTTGTGAAGAAAACACCCTATACTACTTGGCAAGTGGTAGAGGATGAAGAAATAGGAAGTGGGTTCACTTTAGAATTGGATTTCTCACTCTTTTTCTCAAGTTGCCATTGATGGAGGCAAGTTTTTCTTCTTGTTGATGAAGAAGAAGAAGAAAAAGAATATGATAAGTCTATTAAAAATAGGAAATAAAATCATACTTATCATATACACAACCATGGTCAACTGTAGAGAATTAACTAAGGTTAGGTGAATGGTTAGGTTTAGGAAAAGAACAAGAATGGTCAAAGCTTCTTGAAACGTCTAAGAAAAGAACAAAAGAAGCAACCATATCATTTTCTTTTACTCAAATAAAGAATAAATAAATAAACTAAATAATCAAGAGAAGATGATAAAACCCTAACCATTTACTTAACGAAGGTTTAAGTCTTACACAAACCCAAGTTTGCATGTATCATCAAACATGATACAAACAAGTGCACAAAAGTATATCACATATACAACTTGTGAACTTCAAGTGAGAAAATCCATTTAAAGTGAACCAATACTAGTTAATGCAAAGTAATATATCAAATATATAATTATGCATTAAATCATTAAATCAACACTTGATTTAACGATCCGGTCATATCGCATATGACCGACTAATATTCAATGTATCGGCTTATCAAATCAATCCTTGATTCGATAACTAGCTTATATCGCACACAACCAATAAATACATTCATCGCGAGAATAGAATACAGTATCACATACACGCATTATTCTCGGTCCCGCACATATCTCATATGCGCTCCTATTTCGTTTCGCTTGAGCCAGGAAACCTCTGTGTAGGACTCTAAAGGCTCGTCAATACGCCGGCAACAGGTGATGATCATATCAAACACCCACAAGCCGCAAGCAGTCTGCTAAACGTAACGGCCACCCGGGTATTGAGCGATCAGAAGATCGACGAGCAAGCCCGCTCACACTCCTGTGAATCCAACCAGTAATACTTACCGTACAGTCCGGTCTGTTCGTCTGATATGTCGCATATCTCGCCTAGGGGTGATAAACGTCAGACCCCAATAGCTTGATAAGCCATGCCGACGTGTGGTCCATAACATGTGTGAAACTACTGATAACACTTACCAGCAGATCACTGCAACCCTGGCCAGGGATTTCCTGTTATGGCCAGTCGTGCATAGCGCAACATCAACCCCCAATACCGGGAGAGACGAATCCCCTCCTATCGCTCATTGCCTCCATGTGAATCAGGACTGTACCCAAAAACCACTTGTTTGCACGACTCAGTAGAGCCATGGTAGGGTGGAAATCAAAGCACAGTGTGAGACACACAAGACTCTATGACGATCTCGGGTCAACAGACTAAGCTGTACCAGTGTCACCAGAGAACTACCATCTGACGTGAGGTATAATACCATCTGGGATTTCTCGGCGAGTCCGTTCAGTGTATCCAGTCTCCACTGAGCACCCATATACCATCTCTGATGTCAAACACCAATGGATATAGGATCATCCATCGCCCATCACATGGGTCGAGAAGATATATGCTAGTCTACTCTGGAATATCGATGCCCCGTCTCGATATTCCTACGACTAGGAACATTGAAGGATGTGCTCATGGACTACCCAGGCCCCACTAGTATGATCTGCATCATAGTCCTGGAAGTCGAGTACACATCCTAAGGGTTTTATCAACATGTAACAGAGAGACAGAAAGTATACATGTTAAGATAAAGATCAACCAGATAGCATACTATCATGTCGAGCAAGAAAGTCCTATTTATATATGTCCCAGCATCCACTACAATATACATCCAATGTACAGTAATGGCCTCTAGGGCATACATATAACTAACAACTTTATCCACCCCCTAGACCCGATATGAGATACTTCTAGACGTAGAGACCGGACTGTATGGAGATTGCCATAGATAGGCTCAGTAGGGATCCGGATGAGTTTTCTCGTCGGCCTTCCTTTTCGACAGGTACCTGGGTAGCCGTTACGTACAGCTAGTGCTGCTGACGTGTTTGTGGTTATGGATTTATCTAGTAACTCACTGTCGGCGTACTGTCGAGTCTTTAGAGTCCCACACAGAGGGTTTCCCTAGTTCATGCGAAATGATGTAGTGGCCGTATTTTGATATGTGCAGGGTTCTGTTCGAATGATTGTACTAGTTACCCCGACTTTCGATCGGACAATTGATAATATTAGCCGGCTTAGGATTGAGACGGATTATTAAATCAGGTATTGATTTAATAATTTACGTATATATATTTCGATATGTATATTCTAGTATTATGTTCTTTGTGTTATTCTATCTCTTTTGCTATTCGTATTTTGATACGAATACGGGTATGTATATACAATTGAATGTATTACGTATTTATACGGAAAACATTCTAGAAGGTAGGCACCACATTTTGGTTTATTCATTTATTAATTTAAATGGAAATGTGGTGTAAAAGTGGTGAAGAGAGAATGGTGAGAACCATGCTTGAATAGTGTTGACAAATGAATTGAAAATTTATTTGTGCAAACTATTCAAGTATGGTTCGTATATATCTTATTTAGAAAATGGTTTTAAAAAAACCATGCTTCATATCATACTCTCATTTTGGATGTTGGATGAACACTTGGTTGGTTTTTTGGATGGAAATCACTCACCATTTGCCTCATCTCTCCTCACTTTCCTTTCTTGAGTTCCTTCTCCTTCTTCTTGATCTTCCAACCTACCATCTCATGAGTTGAGAATCAAAGGTGGAAGAGAGATAGATATACACTTAGAACAACTCAGTATATCCTAGACACACTGGATTAGCAACCTAGAGTCCCTAGTTGCTCCACTTGATTTTTTGTATGGATCTAGAGCCACATCCCTTGGGTGGATCATCTTCGACGGAAGAAGACCGGCGGTCAAGCTCGATCAAGGAGACCTTAAGGAGCTAAGGAAGAGGGTAGAAGACCGAAGGACACAGACCTTTTGATAAAACCACTATTTCACAGTAGATAACCTCTTTATAGCTTGCTAGTTTCATGTTTGGTTTCGATTCTAGGTAGTTGTTTCTAGCACCAAGTTTTTAAACCCCAAAATTTTTCATTCCGCAACGTCCAAGGCGCTAGGAACCCTAACATAGTATCAGATCCACCCGAACATTAGAAATTAGTAGTAGACGATGGATTAGTTACAAAACCGAAAAATTCCGATTTCAAAACCCATACTCTGTTATGAAATATTTTTGGTCTCTAAAATTTTTTTAAACAGGTGCAGAGACTTAGTCTAGACATGTATGTAACACGTGATGAAAACGAGGGCATTCCATCAAAACTTGGACGGCCAAAATCCTAAATTTCTCGATTATGTCCTTTTACTATTCACCTCTAGGCCCCGTTTTCATCCAGTGTCTTGGGTTTTGTAAATTGGTGTTTTTGTCTTGTTTCATTTCCCCAGATTTCACTTAGTGTTGTCTTTGCTTTGGGGGAAACTTGGAATGTTTCAAAACATGAAATTTTGCATCGTTTATATCTGTGATGTGGTGTATATGTTTTTCAAGCATCATCCATTTGCTATATGTCATTTAGACGGGGTTGCACATACTTGCTTATGCTGCTGTGATGTTGATATCTGTGATGGAATGTTTGGATTGTCGTGTGGGATAGACTCTAGTGCAATGGTATTTGTACAGTTTTGATTCATTTGTATATTCATTATTGCGGGGCGAGCGTCCGACATGTGGATTGTCGTTTCCGCCAGTTTGTATATTCTTTTATTGGGGCACGACCTGGTTGAGGTCGATGTCACCATTGTATATATATTTTTCTTTTCTGTACTAGGATTACCCCATGGCGGAGTGCTCGAGTAGCCAGATTCTAGAGGGAAACAGGCCCGCATCTCATGGCGTTGGGACGGAGCGGGCCTTACTCTAGAATTGATTGGCTATTCGTCGCACTCAAAGAGTGTATAGGATGACCCACGGAGGGGTGCTCAAGTTACCGGATTCCATGAAGTGCTGGGTGGCTCATTCACTTTGTTGATTGGGGTTGCCTCACTTCTGGGATTGGCGGGTAACTTGCTGCACTCGTAGGGGTCTTGGTTATGCTTTGCACAAGCTATCCACACGACCGGGGAATGTCGGGTCTCATTTGCGGCTGAAATGAAACCCAGGGCTCCTAGATTATCCGTTATTCTGTGTTGCTTATCGCTTTTCTGTGATGTTTCTTATATCATGCCTGAGACGAATGTTATATATATACACACACACACACACACACTAGAAGAAGTTGTATATGTTTTGCACCCGCGGTAGTCCAGACCCGCTCTACCGTTAGTTAAGTAAACTAACGGTGCATGACGACGCCCCGTGGCGAATGCGGATGGCATATACGTACATTGTATTTTCGTTCTTTTCTGGTGTGATAGGGATTAATTGATGGGACCGTATTAATTTTGAATATTGCAAAGAAAAATAAACCTAAAGGATGTTGTTGGAATAAATTTCGAAAAACTATAGTTGTATTCTTTTGCTTTGCATAGTGGTGTTCGTTTAGGAACATCCAGCACCTCATTCTAGGAGGCAAGAGCCTCGATCCCATCATGGGGAGTGACCTCTTGAGCAAAAGTTTATGATACTGTAGATTACTCGGTTTTCTTCAAAACCACCAGTTTTAAAAAGCCCTAAACCACTCCTTTTCAAAACTACTCGGTTCTTTCAACGATATCAAGTTCATTATGTTAAAGGGTTTTTCGCCAAAAACCCAGCCGTAGCTGTTCACACCATAATATTGCATTATTATATTCCCCATTCTTATTCTTTTTATAAATAAACAAGTGCTTTTGACGCATGTCTGCTACATATTACAGGTTACAGGTTCTTGGACAGAAAACAGTAAAAACGATGAAAAGACGATGCAAAAGTGCACTTTGACCAACAAACAGAAGACTCTTGATCAAGCCTACATCAAAGATAAAATTCACAAAGTACATGGCAATGCAAGGTCTAAGATTACAAAGCGAACGGCTAAAAGTCCACCGCAATTATTCACTGGAGATCTGGAAGAAACATAGAAGCTATTTTAATAAAAGAACCAAATAATAAGGAAGCCCAAAGATTCAAGGCCCAATACTTCCTTTTAATAAAAGACAGAGACATAAAATTTTACCAATACTTGAAGTCTACTTTGACTAGGTCTTCCTAAGGATATTTTGGTAAATGTAGACATGCGAATCAATTGTAACCTAGGGTTTCTATCTCCTATAAATAGAAGCCCAAATCATTGTATTCTTTTCATGCCTCCTTATGCCTCTTTTTATAAATAAAATTTAGATTTCTTTTGGAGAGCATCGATGCCTCCCTTCATTAATAAATTTCAGCATTCTTTTGGAGAGCATCATTTTTTGTAAGTTCTTTATTTTCTGCCCTAGGTTAAATTTATATTCTTGCCTTAGTTAAATTTAATTCCTTGCCCTAGTTAATCTTTTATTCTCTGCCCTAGATAAATGTTCTTCAATTCTCTAATGAGTGAGTAGTCTCCTCGCTTGTTAGGGTTAGATCTGGGGAAGGTTTGAGAGACGAAAATCTCTCATCCCCTCTCTTTCCCGTTATATATTTTCATAGGACTCTATGCATACATGCACATACCGCTCCTTACGGCACCCTATCCCATGAGGTAGCGGTGATACCGTAGTATAAAGGCCCAGTTGTGATTGTTTTCCATGGAGGTTAGGGTAAGGATTGATAAAGGAAGGACAAGAATCTAGAGGAAGAAAACATCTTTCCAAATGATTCTAATCTCCTTTATTAATAATTACCATAACTCCTAATTAGATCTTCATATGGGTATAGAAAGCGGTGAGATTTATAGACTTTCCAAACTTAACCTAGACCTAACCCTAGCAAGACTTATATATAGATAGATTTAGTTTTTAGATTTAATAATCAATCCAACCACAATCGGAATTAACTCGTTTGAGCGATTAGGAAATTCACAACATCCCTGTGGACCGACCCGTACTCACCGGATAGCTACCAAGCGACGCCGTTCTTGATTGCGGTTATTAGATAGTTTTTGAGATCAAATCAAATGGCGCCGTTGCCGGGGATGGCGTGTTATTTCCTTTTTGCAATTTCGTATTAATCAAAATTAAAAAAATCATAAAAATCTGAAAAATAAAAAAAATATAAAAATATATCATCTGTTATTTTTGGAAAGGGTACTTTGTTGTTTGAATCTTGCAGGATATACAATCGAGACGGATCTGGAAATTTCCACAAAGCGAAACAAGAAGAACCGCGGAGATCTGGAGAGCCAAAAAAAAAAAAAAACCGGTGCAGAAGTGACCAACCGGCGGCGGTTCCGCGGTCTTACGGTGCTTTTTGCGGCGGTTCCGCGGTGGGGGTGAGGGATCAGTTCCCCAAAAAAGTCTGAAGCGCGGTTAAAAAAAAAACAGTTCCGCTACTGCAAATCTCTGTGAGTTTTCTCTCCCCTCCTCTACAAATCTCCGATATATTTTCTGAAAAATCTCCTGCAGAATTCTTTGCGCTTTAAAAAATCTTTTCCTTTCCAAATAACAAATCTTATGCAGGATTCGTTGCGCTATGCTTAAAATAATAATTGATTGCAAGTGATCTTTTCTGATTTGTATATCCTTAATCTTTTTGCTAAAATTATCTTTCCAAATAAAGAGCAAGAGCAAAAATGAAAATTTTAATTAGAAAACTTGCAAACTTTGAAATTCATAAAAAAAAAGATTTGATTGCAAGTGATTTACTGTTTTGCATATCTTTAATCGGACTTTAAGGAGCTTTTGACTAATTCAGATTGGGTGGGGATTTCATCACCCTTCCCAGGACCCCAGAAATCACATAAAGCATTTGCATTGACCAATCTTTAATTAAAAAATACTAGACTCAGCCCTAAGGACTTCGAACTCAATAGGACAGAGGACTAGTTATAGGCATCGACCGTTTATCCTAACCTGACTTTGCGGTGTCTAGGCAAGTGTGTCTAAGGCAAGTGGTTACTTAATTAGGACCGCTACTTGTAGCGGGGAGCCTCTCACTTACCTGGCACTTACCTGGCCGCAATTGGCGGTGAAGAGGCGGTTTGAGGTCCTATTTCTAGCCCTTTGGAACAGTTAGGAGCTGTTTAGCTGACCTAGGTGATCCTAGATCTAGGCCTGATTGTGCATTTTTGGTTGATCAAAAGTGTGTCTTAGCTTTTTTATCGAAAATCATTCTGCAAACAGTTCTAAATAAAGAGAAAAAGGAAAAAGATAATTTTTTTAAAAAAAGACTTGCAACTTTTGTCGCTGAGAAATCCTTGCACCACCTACCTTCTTCATCTTCTCTTTCTTCTATCATGGGTACCCCACATCATAAATCTCTTGCCGAACTTTGGTATCCCGAACCTAATTTTGCGTCATGCGTTAATGTGTTCGGTCAATTTAAAGATGATCCCTCCGTGCCAAAAATTTCGTTGATAGATTAAATAGAAGCGTCTAGGAGAAACAGTTTTACTTTACAACCCATTTTGTGTCATCCAAGATAACCTTTACCACCTTCATATGTTGATACCACTTTTTTGAGTCCAACTGTAACTCCTAAACCGATGTCCATTGCTGAGCATATTGCTCAATCTCGTAGCCGATCTTTCACCCCTCTCCACACATCTAGTTCTAGGGATCAACAAGTCCATTGACCATTTTATCCACATGTTGACTCTACTCCTGTCCAACCATCCAATTCCTACCAGTCCTAACCGACTTTCCCACCTTCACTAGACCCTGTTTCTACACAACCTTTTGGGAGTTTCACGTATCCAAACAATTTGGAATCTTTTACCGAAACCCCTTCACCACCCATGTCTAGTTTGGAACAGTCGTTGCAAGCTTATATTTTAGCAACAAACAAAATGGTTAGGAATGTGGAAGCGTCCGTGGCCGCCCTTATGCAACCTAGTGAACCGGTAGCTAGTTTCCAACTAGCTCCAAATTTTCTAATGTATGAGGAGGCGGTTGGACAGAGTGAGAATTTGAGAGGATTTCCAAATCAAACCTACCCATACCCAATTCCAGCCCACAACTCCGATTTTCCATCGATTGTCCAAAATAGTTCAACAGTTGAAAATAAAACCGAGTTGTGTGAATTTGTAGTGCTTGATTTGCCAAATTGTGAGAAACCCCTTTCGAGTGAAACCACACCTAATCCTTTTGACATTTACACCTCCACTTTAGAACCTAAATCGATAAATATCTATGCTTTTGATGACGTGTCAGAAAAAATTGATTTTCACTTGATTGAGGATATAGACGCCGAGAATATTTTGGATGATGAACCAGTCGATTTGATTGAAATTTTATGTCCCATTCATCATCCCGAGTCATTAGATGTTTCTCCCGAACTTCATATGCATCTTGATTTTGATGATAATGGCATGAATGAGTTAACTATTGAGGAGACTTATGAGGATAGTATTGAGGAGAGTCTTGAGGATAATATTGAGGTTGAACCATTTTTGTTTGATGTGTCGGATTTTCCAATTCAGCCTCTTGAACCTTTAACTAAATCACCCTCCCTCCTTTCCATCGTTCCGACCACACAAAAGATCACGCTTGAAGACTGTGAGCTTGAAAAATTTTCCTTTGAATCTGACACAGTTCTCACAGCCGATAACACTTACAAGTGTTTCACTTTTTCTGACGATGTTGATGACTCACTGCCCGAGTTTGAGTCATTTGAATTTTCAGATGACTTATTCGAACCATCAGACTCGGTTGCTTACAGTTGTTTCGAACCATTGATGGAATCTTTCTAATTCGAGACAGTTTACTACGGTGAGAATGAGACTATCCCAAATTCACTCCCTTCCCTACCTTCCATTGTTCCGACTGTGCAAGTGACCGTCACGCTTTCATCTCCTATACCAAGTTCGGAGTACCCATGCTTTCTTGCGAATCTTGAGGGATTTGACCCCATTTCTCGACGGGTTGATAGGTTAGCGCAATCGCTTTTAACAAATCAGTCATCACAAATTGCGCTAATTTATTCACTCGATTTACGCCCTCAAGGTCGTACTCCACTTCTTTCTCTTTTCCGCCATTCTTCTCCCCCACCGAGACCGTATCCCGTTTCTACCTCCACAAGGTCTCGTGTGTTTATCATTTCTTTTCTTTCAACTCCATTCTTTCACCGACTCGACCATTACCACGATAAGATTTTTGAATGGTTGGTGCTAACCTTTGGCTTGTGTAAGGCCAAGCTTAAGTTTGGGGGGAATCTTGTTGTATATATGTACATTTATTTTTTGTTTTCTTTTTCTATAAAAAATAACAAAAAAAATTCAAAACATTAAAAAATATTTTGTAAATAAATAAACAGGGGAGTGCCGACATTTTGACCCTCTTGGTGTAGCATGACAGTGAGGACACTGT
Source organism: Agapanthus africanus (assembly GCA_030015575.1). Taxonomy (NCBI): domain Eukaryota; kingdom Viridiplantae; phylum Streptophyta; class Magnoliopsida; order Asparagales; family Amaryllidaceae; genus Agapanthus; species Agapanthus africanus. The sequence goes on from JASDDO010000026.1 coordinate 361,047,775, forward strand.
CAAGTTTAAGTTTGGGGGTATACTCGGTACGTTTTCTTCCTTCGCATTCATATGTATATTTTTGCATTTGCATATTTATTTGAAAACCCATAAAAAATTGAAAAATTTCAAAAATTATAAAAATTATTGTATTCAATTTTGGCTTATTTGACTAGAGTTTGACAGATAGGTTAACTAGCTAGGAACAACTAAATCTTAGACTTAGTAAATTAAAAACCCTAAAAATAACCTTCTTTAAAAGTTTAACGGTAGAAAGTATATGTCTTTGTAGTTTATTTAGAAATAGGTAAATTTTGAGTTCACTTCTTGGGCTATGTTAAAACAAGGGAAAATTATTGATATTTTTATTAAAGTATAAGTTTGAAAAATAGTTCCTAACTTACGTCTGGATTCTGAAAATGTATACCCTACAATTTGCACAATCGCGCACCTTGAAACTTGGAATAGTAGAGGAGACCTTGAAATGCTCTTGTCTGAAGTCCCTTGTACGAAGAAAATGAAATAAAAAATACAAGTGTGAATAAAGAATAAAAAAAATGAACACTGGTTTTGTGATTACTTAAGGTTAAAAAATAGAAAAAATATTTAGCGAGGGTGTTTCATCACCTAGTTTCTTAGACCAACTGGTTTGAGAGTCACTGCTAAAAGCCTTAGGTGTTACAAGACTAGGAAGTACGCTTTAATGTGCAAACACATCTTTTAATCGGCTGTTGGTACCTCAAGAAGTATTAACGGTCGCATGAAGGATGTGTAAGCAAAATTCATTTAAAAATTCACCAATTAATAAGTACTTTGGACAATGGACGAGAGTATGATTGCTTGATTTGAATTTCTAAGTGTAGGGGTGATTTAAACACACACGTGGGGATATGTGATTGGAGTTTAGATGAGAGAAAGGAGTGAAGAATAGAACTTGTATCTTTAGTAGAGTTGATAAAAATTCCTAAGTGGAGATGGAACCCTAGAAGGAAAACTTAAGAGATGTCGAAATCTAAGTAGGTCTGCAGAACATATATAATCTTAAGTTAGATGATGAAGAAGTGTGAAGAATATGGGTGGATAATTTACCAGTCGACGATAATAAAATTCCTTGTTAGAAACCCTAATTAGAGAATTAAAGTCGAAAAAGCCAAATTGATAGGATTTTGTGGGTAGTATCCGCTGAAAACCCTCAGGAGACAACACTCCTCCTACCAGGGACACCTAGAGGTTTAACGGCTTGTTGCACGAGCTAAGTGCAATCACGTTTCCCTGCGAAAGTGCGGTTAGGTTTTGTTGAGAATAAAATAATAAGTTTACTCGAGGACGAGCAAAAGATAAGTTTGGGGGTATTTGTTCACACCATAATATTGCATTATTATATTCCCCATTCTTATTCTTTTTATTAATAAACAGGTGCTTTTGACGCATGTCTGCTACATATTACAGGTTACAGATTCTTGGACAGAAAACAGTGAAAACGATGAAAAGACGATGCAAAAGTTGACTTTGACCAACAAACAGAAGACTCTTGATCAAGCCTACATCAAAGATAAAATTCACAAAGTACATGGCAATGCAAGGTCCAGGATTACAAAGCAAACGGTTAAAAGTCCACCGCAATTATTCACTGGAGATCTGGAAGAAACATAGAAGCTATTTTAATAAAGAACCAAATAATAAGGAAGCCCAAAGATTCAAGGCCCAATACTTCCTTTTAATAAAAGACAGAGACATAAAATTTTACCAAAGCTTAAAGTTTACTTTGACTAGGTCTTCCTAAGGATATTTTGGTAAATGTAGACATGCGAATCAATTGTAACCTAGGGTTTCTATCTACTATAAATAGAAGCCCAAATCATTGTATTCTTTTCATGCCTCCCTATGCCTCTTTTTATAAATAAAATTTAGATTTCTTTTGGAGAGCATCGATGCCTCCCTTCATTAATAAATTTCAGCATTCTTTTGGAGAGCATCATTTTTTGTAAGTTCTTTATTTTCTGCCCTAGGTTAAATTTATATTCTTTCCCTAGTTAAATTTAATTCCTTGCCCTAGTTAATCTTTTATTCTCTGCCCTAGATAAATGTTCTTCAATTCCCTAATGAGTGAGTAGTCTCCTCGCTTGTTAGGGTTAGATCTGGGGAAGGTTTGAGAGACGAAAATCTCTCATCCCCTCTCTTTCCCGTCATATATTTTCATAGGACTCTATGCATACATGCACATACCGCTCCCTACGGCACCCTATCCCATGAGGTAGCGATGATACCGTAGTATAAAGGCCCGGTTGTGATTGTTTTCCATGGAGATTAGGGTAAGGATTGATAAAGGAAGGACAAGAATCTAGAGGAAGAAAACATCTTTCCAAATGATTCTAATCCCCTTTATTAATAATTACCATAACTCCTAATTAGATCTTCATATGGGTATAGAAAGCGGTGAGATTTATAGACTTTCCAAACTTAACCTAGACCTAACCCTAGCAAGACTTACATATAGATAGATTTAGTTTTTAGATTTAATAATCAATCCGACCACAATCGGAATTAACTCGTTTGAGCGATTAGGAAATTCACAACATCCCTGTGGACCGACCCGTACTCACCGGCTAGCTACCAAGCGACCCTGTTCTTGATTGCGGTTATTAGATAGTTTTTAGTTCAATAAGTAGCCCTCCGTCATTTCCTACGAGCAGTACTCAGTATTCATACTGCGTTTGTTGACCTTGTGTCACGACCCAATTTTTGATCCGTGACCGGCACTTAGATGGTATGACATCTAAATATGCCGAACAATCCGAGTAAGCCAAAAAACCAAGATCAAAACCCTAATTGCGGAATTAAGAAAATTTCAGTTTTTATGTTTAAGCAACCGATTTTAAGCATTTAAAATTTTGACAGTATCTCCCTTTCTAATTAATAATAAAAGCAATTATAAAGTGTTTAATATAAGTTGCATTCCCAGTTGGGAGCAACACAACACCAAACGGCCGAAATCAAAACTCAATAATAATACGACGCTCAAAGCGAAGAATTTCGTGCATAAGTAAGTAAAGAATAAATCAACACGACAAACCGACCTCACTCAGCCAAATTTATCACATACAAACATAGATTGTTCTAAGTCAAATATACAAGGTTTGATGGAGAATTTCTAGATCCAATATACATATACCAAAATAGGAGGTTACTACACAGGTAACCCACCTAGTAATAAGAGCGAAAAAAGCTGACAAGTGGATTCGCACCGCTGCTATGCGTCCACACGACTCCTGCGAGAAACTAAGGAACAACGGGGGTGAGTTGCCAACTTAGTGAATAAAACAAATATATAACGGCTGATAATGTATGTATGACGAACTAGTGCTAACAGCAACAAAGAAGAGTATAATGCATGATAACATGTGGAAGCATGAATATGTACTACTAACTGCATAAATCAAAACTGCAATCTCATCAATTATTTCCAAATAAGTTTTATTTTTTCTGTGTCCAACATCGACACAAATCTTCTGTTTTCATCAGGCATCGTTCCCCGAACGATCCTGTCAATTAGTAACACCGGTCGGTATCATCTAGATATCCGCCGTGTTTCACATCTCCGATATCGAGTATCCTCGCTACGCTCCCCGCCTCACATGCGGCTATCCTGCCCCTCGGTCTCGACCGGGTCCACCATGTATCCAACTGTATACCCCCCCACTCAGTCTGGATAACGTATAAATCCACAACCGTATAGCCCCCCCTACTCGGTTCGGAATAAATCCAAATCATAAAAACGACATCTCGTGGTGGACGTATCACATCATTCATGAAGAATAAATGAATATAACTTAATAATATATAAAACTCAAAACCAGAAATCCTTAAATCCAATACACCTGGTGATACAATTAACGACTAATTGAAAGTAAGACATGATAAGTATCAATTAATAACAACGATGCACATAACCACTAATAATGATACTTATGGTATGAAAGGAATCATATAGAATATGGCAAGTTCTAAATGATACGTGACATGTCAATATCGATGAGGTGTAGTGTAACACATAGGTATGTGCGCGTGCAACATGACTCATCGATAGTTCGTGCAGTGTTCTAGCAAGTGTTATTTTATAGATATGAATGCATATGACGAAGTTTCTTAATTTTAAACATATACTCAATATAAAGGAAATTATTATCCAACTATAATTTACGGGCGTTTTAACGCCATCCATACAAAATCCCCCGGTAGATGTTAAATCTACTCACCGGAATACGTCAAGTCTACTCAGATCATCAATCCCTTCCCTTTCCTTGCGGCCTCCGAAGTTTCCGTATTTGAACCTAACATCGAATTTAGTTTTCGTATAAGAAACTGCTAAGCTCCGATACGACGAACACGTGAAACTACAAGATTTGCATACTAGATATGCTACGTACGAATATTGTAAGCTATTTAATACTTACTCTAACTGGATTTAAATCCTTCGCTGTTCATAACAGAAAAACAGAATCGTGTGACAAACATCCGTGTCGTATTTAGAACTTTTAACCCCAAAACTGATATTTGCCTCCAGATTTTATATACTAAAAAATTTACATAAACTAGCAATACCAGATATCCTAACACATATATAGAGAGCTACTCTAAAAATTTCAACACCCAACTCCCACAAAAAACCGGCGAGCTCGGAAAATTATAGAATGTCACCGGCCAAACTCCGAGGAAATTGGTTCGTCTTTCTAGTGTTTAATCTAGGTCCAGATTAAAAGTTAAGGCACTGTTTGATTTTGTTAAATAACATCTAAACTATAGAAGATTCAAAATAGAACCTATACTTATCAAAATACGATATCCTCGATATCCGATTTCTACACTCATACAGTACAGAACTAAAATTCTACAGAGTTTAAAGATTATACCTACAGAAAGATCACTGAAAAGCTCCTTCCAAGATGCATAAACTCAAGGATCCTAGCTTGAGGGTGATGGTAATGATCCTTAGTACTTAGTCTCTCTTCCCTTCTATTTTCTTTTCCTTGTTGTTCTAGGATTTGTTTTTCTTCTAAATTAATTAACTTGTTTCAAATGATTATATGAACTGAACAGTTTAAAAGATAAGGAGAATGTGTGATGAGTTGTAGGAGGAGGTGTCACCATGAAAGAATGTGGTATATCCATGCAAGTTGGAAGTGTAGCATGGAAGATGGTGGGGTTTTCATGCAAGGAGGTGGTGTATGCATGAAGTGTACATGCAAGTAGGAAGTGTATCATCATGACATGATACTCCAAGAGTTTAAGTTAACCTTAACCAAGTCCTATCCCTCTTTACATATAAACCCTCACAATTTTCCAAATTCCATTAAACTTTTCACAAAACCCCTCATGATACATATTATTACATAAAGAAACTATTTCTTTACTAATTTAACCTACTATATATAAAAAAGTCTTTTATTACAATTAAATTTAATTTAACATTTTTAATTAAATAAATAAATTAATTAATTAATTAAACATTTCAAAATGTTACAATATTCCCTCCTTAAGAAAATTCGGTTCCCGAATTTAAAACTTAACTACACGTACCATTAAAAAGATGTGGAAATTTCTTCTGCATCGCATCCTTAGCCTCCCATGTGACATCCTCGCAATTCGGTCCTCGCCAAAGAACCTTTATAGGCGGAAGCACCCTTGATCTTAATTTCTTTGCCTGCTGGTCTTGAATAGCTACTGGCTGCACAGTGTAGGATAAATCCTGCTCAAACTGTAAGGTTTGATGCTGGATCGCGAGAAAGAGATCGTGAAGATACTTATGAAGCATAGACACATGGAACACCGGATGCACATCGGGAAAACTCAGTGGAAGTGCTAAACGATAAGCTACAACACCCACCCTCTCCAGAATCTCATAGGGTCCGACATATCTAGGGCTGAGCTTTCCCTTTTTCCCTAAACGCATCAAACACTTCATCGGAGATACACGAAGGAATACATGATCTCCCACATCGAACTCGAGTCTGCGACGACGTCGATCAGCATAGGATTTCTGTCTGCACTGGGCCGCTCTCATCCTGTCCCGTATCAACTGGATCATTTTCGTAGTTTCCTGTACTATATGCGGTCCCAATATGCCGTTCTCGCAGCAAACGGGCGATCGACACTTTCTCCCATACAAAGCTTCGAAGGGTGCCATCTGGATCGTCTCCTGAAAACTGTTTTTGTAAGAGAATTCTATCAAAGGAAAGTGACGATCCCAACTGCCACCGAAATCAAGACTGCAGGCTCGAAGCATATCCTCAAGAGTCTGTATAGTCCGCTCTAACTGACCGTCGGTCTGCGAATGAAAAGCTATGCTAAAACTCAATCGGGTACCTAGTGTTGGAGATAGTGTCCTTAGAGTCAATTATTGGATCACAGGCACGTGATTGCAATGATTGAGGGAGGACCTATTCCGGTAGGACAGTCTTACTCAAGATGATAGTATGCTATCTGGTTTATCTTTATCATCGTGTACTGCTTTAGGTGACCTGACAGGTCACTATTGCACGTTGATAGAGCCCCTAGGATTCTTGCTTGACTGCCAGCAGTATGAGGGCGATCATATACGTGGGAGCTGGTAGTCTATAAGCACATCCTTAAAAGGTCCCTAGTCGTGGGAGTTTCGAGACAGGGCATCGATACTCCAGAGTAGACTAGTGTATACAGTCGAGACCCCGACGAGGGGCGGTGACCGGTCTCACAAGCCACTGGTGTCAGTTGGTTCACCTAAGATGTATACAGGTGCTCATTGGGTTATGAGTACACCGGACAGGACTCGCCGGGAATATGCTAGTTGGTCTTATACCTGACGTCAGATAGCAGTTCCCAGGTGACATGTGTGCAGGTTAGTTCATCGACCTGAGGATCGCCATTTGTCTCGTGTGAGTTCCCACTGTACTTTGATTACTACCCTACCACGCTCAAAGGAGACGTGCAAACAGGTTTTAGTTGGGTACAATCCCGAGCCACATGGAAGCAGTGAGCGGATCTTCAGAGGTTCGTCTCTCCCGGTATTGGGAGTGAGGTCGCGCTGTGTCTAGGAGAGCCATTACACAAAACCCTCGGCCGAGGCAGGAGATTTACTGGTAGGTATTCCAGTTGTATCTCAGGGTGTTCTGGATTACACTCCGACATGACTTGTACTGCTTTTAGGGGTCTGACTTTTACCAACCCCCTAGGCCCGCCATGCGATGCTCATAGACGAACGGACCAGACTGTACGGATAATGTCACTGGCAGGCTCAGTAGGGTGTCAGGATGAGTTCGCTCATCGACGTCCCTTTTGGTCAATAGCTGGTAGCCCGTCACGTATGGCTAATACCTCGGACGTGCTAGTGGTTAAATCTACAGCCATAGTATTGACGAGCCTTTAGAGTCCCCCAAAGACAGTTGCTCAGGTTTCAGGCAAAACGCTGTAGAGGCCGTATGGAGATATGGCAGGGTTCGATCAGATACGTGCGGCATTGCACAGATCAGGATCGGACGGTTAATACTAGGAGGCTTTGGTTTAAGCCGGATCCCAGTATAGTACTGTGTAGATTTTGTCTCATTGCATTTGTATTTCGGTCGGAATACAAATGCGGGTATGTATATACCGTAGCGGGGTTTTCCTGTAATTTATTACGGGATCAGTTTTTTGGAGTTGCCAGTTTGTTTTCCGTTTCGGCCAATTTTCTTTGTATCTTTCATTGGCTGAAGATTGGTGGAGGAGGGCTTATTTGCATTTGTGCAAATAAGCATTTTGGAGGGTTGTCTTTGCATGTTGTAGTGTCATGATTGTTGCTCCACCATTGACTTCATAACCTCATGATTGCTTGACTTATGTTTGTGATGATTAGTTGGTGGAGTGTTGGACCTTGTCTTGTGATCATGCTTCATGATAACTCCACACTCTCTCTTGCATTATTGAGATGCACCCCCCGTTGGACTTTGACACTCTCCTCTTCATCACATGTGGCCGGCCACTTCTTCATGGGCTGTCCCAATTTTTGGATGGGGAAATTACACTCATTTGGCTTGGCAAAATCATTTTAGCTCCTCCTCCAAAAGTTCATATCTCATACCTCCACCATATGGCAACTTCCTCTACCCCAATAGAGACAAAGAGCACTACACTATTCTACAGCAATCCTTGGGCATGTCGACTCGCCAACTTCGTGCCCGAGTTGCCTCAGTCCAGAGGTGGGAGCCCGTAAAAGAAGCCGGCGACGTGGTGCCCTTCCGGCGAGGAGGTGAAGTCCGAAGATTCCGCGAGAGATCGGGAAGACGACGAGAAGACCGAAGGAGACAGATCGCTCGGTATATCTCTCTACCCCGTTCTTTAGTTAGCTAGGACTAGATTAATGGCACGATCCGGGATTTTTGTGCGCGGTGGTGCCGGTTTACAAGTTCGTAAAAAGTTTCGTTTCCGCATTCCAGCGTCGGATTGACAGCCGGGGCGCCGCCGTGCACTTACACCTAGAGCCTCTTAGAGTTTCTGCCATAGTCGGCTCATAAACTGGGTGCCCCGGTCGGACACAATACAAGTCGGGACGCTATGCATTCGTACAATCTCATCAATGTATATCTAGGCGTACTGAGCAAACCCGAAAGTGGACTTCACTGGCAGAAAGTGAGCCGCTTTCGTCAATCGGTCGACGATTACCCAAATAGAGTCATACCCTCTACTGGTCCTCGGCAGACCTACAATGAAATCCATGAAGATCTGTTCTCACTTCCACTCCGGAATGAGCAACGGCTATAACTCTCCGGCTGCCCGCTGGTACTCGGCCTTGACTTGCTGACAAGTCAAGCATCTCGATACGAAGTCCGTGACCTCTCTCTTCATCTCTTCCCACCAGTAAACATCTCTCAAATCATGGTATATCTTGGTGGAACCTGGATGAACAATGTATACCAATCGATGTGCTTCATCAAGAATATCATGCCTCAATCCTTCACAATCTGGGACGCACATTCGAGTCCCAAATCGTAGTATCCCCCGATCATCAATCACGAACTTAGAATCTCTGTCCTGTCGAACTTGCTCTATAATCTCTGAAAAATGGCCATCGCTAGACTGTACTTCGCGGACACGATTAAGTAACTGTAGGCATGCCCTGATATGAGCCACCTGTCCCCCGGTAGAAGTGAATTCGAACTGCACTCGGCCGTCATATAGAACCTGCCAATCTGCCGTTGACTGTCTATGAACCGCGGTCAAACAAAATAAGCTACCTCCGGGCCTTCTACTCAAAGCATCTGCCACGACATTTGCCTTGCCCGGATGATAAAGAATCTCGCAGTCATAGTCTTTCACTAACTCCATCCAACGGCACTGTCTCAGATTCAGATCTCGCTGCTTAAGGATATACTTCATGCTCTTGTGGTCCATGAATATCTGGCACGACTCACCGTATAAGTAATGTCTCCAGGTCTTGAGTGCAAAAACCACTGCAGCCATCTCTAAATCATGAATGGGATAGTTCTGCTCGTGCTTCTTCAACTGCCGAGAGGCATATGCGATAACCCTGCTGTGCTGCATCAATACACAGCCTAGCGCCACTCGAGAAGCATCACAATAAACCACAAAACCGCCGGATCCCGAAGGCAATGATAACACTGGTGCAGTAGTCAGACGAGTCTTTAACTGCTGAAAGCTATATTCGCATGCCTAGGTCCAAACAAAAGGAACCCCCTTCCGAGTCAAACCGGTCAACGGTGCCGCGATACGGGAGAAATCCTGAACAAAACGCCGATAGTAGCCAGCCAGACCTAAAAAGCTGTGAACCTCTATAACTGATACTGGTCTAGGCCAACGCTGAACGGCCTCGATCTTCTTTTGGTCTACACATATACCATCTCTTGTAACTACGTGACCCAAGAAGTCGACATTGTCTAGCCAGAATGCGCACTTGAAGAATTTAGCGAACAGCCGATGCTCCTTCAAGGTCTGTAATGTGATGCACAAGTGCTGCTCGTGCTCCTCCCGGCTCCGGGAATATACTAAGATGTCGTCAATGAATACAATAATGAATTGATCAAGAAATGACCTGAAAATGTGGTTAATCAAATCCATGAATTCTTCTGGGGCATTGGTGAGCCCGAACAACATCACCAGGAACTCATAATGCCCATATCATGTGCAAAAAGTAGTCTTCGGAATGTCATCCTTCCGAACTCTCAACTGGTGATACCCTTACCGCAAATCGATCTTCGAGAAATAGCCAGCTCCATGCAGCTGATCGAATAAGTCATCAATACGAGGTAGTGGATACCTATTTCGCACCGTAACTCGATTCAGCTGCCTGTAGTCGATCTACAATCTCATGTTGCCGTCCTTCTTCTTAACGAATAAGACAAGAGCACCCCTATGGAGATACGCTCGGACGAACGAGCCCCCTGTCAAGCAGTTCTTGCAATTGACTCTTGAGCTCCTTCAGGTCCGTCGGGGCCATCCGATAAAGAGGTATAGAAATAGGCCCCGCACCCGGAATCAAGTCAATGCAGAATTCAATATCGCGATCAGGTAGAAATCCTGGTAACTCCGCACGGAACACATCAGGAAATTCCCGTACAATCGGAACCTGGTCCAATGGAACCTCAGCGGATCCTACGTCCTGAACAAATGCTAAGAAACCACGACAACCCTTCTTCAAGAGCCGTCCCGCACTAATACCAAAAATCAGGTTGGCAGGGGTGACACTACAGTCTCCCTGCACAACAAAAATCGGCTCGCCTGGAAAACAGAATCTGACCGCTTTCCCCCGACAATCAACGCAAGCATGACAAGCGGCCAGCCAATCCAAACCGAGAAGTATATTAAAATCTAGCATATCTAGGAGAATCAAATCGACTAACGAATCCCTATAACCAATACGTACTGAACAGAACCGGAAAACGTGTCGGGCTACAAAAGAATCCCCCACCGGTGTAATCACAACTAGTGGTAATTCTGACAACAACGACTCTCTCCCCAGAGAAAGCACAAAGTGTGCAGACATGTAAGAATGCGTAGAACCGGGATCAAATAAAATGAGTGCATCTAAAGAACATACGGAAAGTGTACCTGTCACAACTACATTAGATGCCTGGGAATCCTGTGGAGTCAAAGCAAAAACCCGAGCCTGGCCCCTACCAGCATCCAGACGTCCTCTCCCTCGGTCTCCTTGCCCTCTTTGAAAACGTCCTGAAAAACCCCGACCTCGCGGTACAACGGCCTGGCGTATAGTGCTAACTGATGGAGGAAGTAGTGCCATCGGAGTAGAAGGTGGAGGGGGTAAGGCGGTCTACGGAACAACAATACCTCCATGGCGTCTACACTCTCTAGCCAAATGCCCTGGAAGTCCGCAACTAAAACATGTGAATGGGGACCTCTGCTCCATAGGATACGAACTGAACATCTGGCTCTGAGCCCAGCCTCGGCCAACACTGCGGCTTAGAGTGCGTCTGCCTCCACCTCTCCCAAACTTCTGGTAACTGACCCAACAGGTCTGGTCCTCTTTGGCTCCAGAACAATCGATGTCTCGTTTAGACGCTCTTCTACTCGCATAGCTGCGTCCATGGCCTGCGTGTAAAAATCGAAATGCTGGGAGCTTATAGCAAGGAATAGCTGTGTATCCAGGCTCATCACAAACCTCTTCACCCGGAGCTCCTCCGTAGGAACTAAGTATGGATCATAGCGTGATAGTTCTGTGAACTGCAAGTCATACTCTGCCACCAGCATATCTGCAGATTTCCGTAACGCCTCGAAGATGCTGGCTCTGGCATCCCGTACGCTTTGTGGAAGAAATCTGGCAAGGAACACCTCAGAAAACTCCATCCATGACATTGGAGGAAGACCAGTGGCTCACCCTCTCTCCATCAACTCACACCATGCCTGTGCAAGTCCCTCCAATCGAAAGCTGGTCGACTCTACCGACCTCGCATTAGAATATCTCAATGATCTGCCGATCTTTACCATCCTATCAAGAAAGAACTAAGGATCCTCTGCTACATCGGTCCCTGTAAACACTGGAGGTCTCAACCTCATAAACTCCGGAAGTGATACCTCCATCACCCTCGAATCTACGAGTGCGACCGTCTGCATGGGTTGTATATCGGGCTCTACCATGGTCGGTGCCAGATCCTGTCTCTGTACCCGGGTGGCCTCAGCCAACTGTCCCACCATCTGCTGCAAGCCCAACATGCCCTCCTCTATCCTAGTCAGTCTATCTGGAGGAAGAGGATCAACATGTTCTGGTACCGCCGGAATGTCCGATGCATCAGTCGCCGTCACAGGCGTATTCGTCCTAGCTGCATCCCTGGCTGCGGCTCGCGTAGCCATAGCAACTGTAACAAGAAACGAGAGTTGATAAGGTGTACGAATAGAAGCAGCAATAATAGGGAGTCAAAGGAAGGATTAGTCAAGATATACATCCTAAGGTTACTTAGGCGGAGCATCGTAACGTAAATATACCGCGGAACATATGTACGATACTATACTCATCCTAATTTGTTGGAAATAGTGCCCTCAGAGTCAATTATTGGATCACAGGCACGTGATTGCAATGATTGAGGGAGGACCTATCCCGGTAGGACAGTCTTACTCAAGATGATAGTATGCTATCTGGTTTATCTTTATCATCATGTACTGCTTTAGGCGACCTTACAGGTCACTATTGCGCGTTGATAGAGCCCCTAGGATTCTTGCTTGACAGCCAGCAGTATGAGGGCGATCATATACATGGGAGCTGGTAGTCTATAAGCACATCCTTAAAATGTCCCTAGTCGTGGGAGTTTCGAGACAGGGCATCGATACTCCAGAGTAGACTAGTGTATACAGTCGAGACCCCGACGAGGGGCGGTGGCCGGTCTCACAAGCTACTGGTGTCAGTTGGATCACCTAAGATGTAAACAGGTGCTCATTGGGTTATGAGTACATCGGACAGGACTCGTTGGGAACATACAAGTTGGTCTTATACCTGACGTCAGATAGCAGTTCCCTGGTGACATGTGTACAGGTTAGTTCATCGACCTGAGATCGTCATTTGTCTCGTGTGAGTTCCTACTGTACTTTGATTACTACCCTACCATGCTCAAAGGAGACGTGCAAACAGGTTTTAGTTGGGTACAGTCCCGAGCCACATGAAGGCAATGAGCGGATCTGCAGGGGTTGGTGTCTCCCGGTATTGGGGGTGAGGTCGCGCTGTGTTTAGGAGAGCCCATACACGAAGTCCTTGGCCAAGGCAGGAGATTAACTAGTAGGTATACCAGTAGTATCTCAGGGTGTTCTGGGCTACACTTCGATACGACTTGTACCGCTTTTGGGGGTCTGACTTTTACCAACCCCCTAGGCCCGCCATGCGATGCTCATAGACGAACGGACCGGACTGTACGGATATTGTCACTAACTGGCTCAGTAGGGTGTCAGGATGAGTTCGCTCATCGACGTCCCTTTTGGTCAATACCTGGTAGCCCGTTACGTATAGGCTAATACCTCTGACGTGCTAGTGGTTAAATCCATAACCAAAATATTGACGAGTCTTTAGAGTCCCCCATAGACCGTTTTCTCAAGGGCGAAACGCTGTAGAGGCCGTATGAAGATATGGCAGGGTTCAATCAGATACGTGCGGTATTGCACGGATCATGATCGGACGGATAATACTAGTGGGCTTTGGTTTAAGCCGGATCCTAGTATTGTACAGTGTAGATTTGTCTCTTTGCATTTGTATTCGGTCGGAATACAAATGCGGGTATGTATTTACAGTAGCGGGGTTTTCCTGTAATTTATTGGGATCAGTTTTCCGAAGTTGCCAGTTTGCTTTTCGGTTTCGGCCATTTTCCCTTGTATCTTTCTTTGGCCGAAAAATGGTGGAGGAGGGCTTATTTGTATTTGTGCAAATAAGCATTTTGGAGGGTTGTTTTTGCAAGTAGTTGCATCATGATGGTTTCATGATGGTGCATTTTCTTTTGACTTCTTTTCCTCATCATTGCTTGACTTTGGGTGTGATGATTGGTTGATGGAGTGTTGGTCTTTGATTGTGATCATTGCTTATTATCATGAGCCTTTCTCACTTTTGTATTATGGGCACTCTCTCATTTTTGATATACTCTCTCCTTTCATTCTCTCCTAGTGATGGCCGGCCAAATGAAGGAGAGGGGCTGCCCATTTTTGTTGTGGGGGATTTTTGGTTCTCTTGTGTTTCCAAAAGTCCCCAACCTCATCTCCAAAAATGCTATCATCTCAATCCTCCACTAATGGCAACTTCCACAACCCCAATGAGATATAGAGTTCCACACAATTCTACAGCACTTCTTTGGCACGTCGGCTCGCCAACTTCATGCCCGAGTTGTCTCGGTCCAGAGGTGGGAGCCCGTAAAAGAACCCGGCTATGTGGTGCCCTTCCGACGATGAGATGAAGACCGGAGATTCCGCGGGGAGATCGGGAAGACGACGAGAAGACCCAAGGATACGGATCGCTCGGTATATCTCTCTACCCCTTTCTCTTGTTAGCTAGGACTATGTTAATGGCCCGACCAAGGATTTTAGTGCGCGGTGGTGCCGGTTTTAAAGTTTAAAGAAAATTATCGTTTCCGCATTTTAGCCTCGGATTGACGGCCGGGGCGCCGCCGTGCACTTACATTGGAATCAGAGCCACGCCATTAACCTAGTCTAGCTTGGTCTAATGTGTTTACATCTTCGATCGAACAAAATTCCAAAACTCGCGATTTCAATGCATCAGTTCTCTGTCGAAATTTTTTTGGCTCCAAAATTTTTTCAGGTTGTTGCAGAATACTGTTCAGGAAATTCTAAGACATCTGTGAAAAAATGGTAGCATGATACTGTAGACCAACCGCGGAACCGCGGCCAAAACCCCCTTGGCGCCGCGATTCTGCCGCAGTACAGTGTTTTCGCTGCACTATTTTTCCACAGTGATCTTTGCACAGGGAAATTGGGGTTTTGGAATGTTCTTTTTGGGCCCAGATTTTCTTTAAGTGCTACAGTAGTGCTTAGGGGCCCACTTGGGTAAATTTGATCGATCGAATATTTTAAACATGTTAGTTCACAGTATTTACATTATATCTGCGACCGTGAATGTCACTTGATCGGTAAATCCTCTCTAACTGCTATATCCCTTTTCGACGGATTTGCGAACGTGACATTCACGTTGATGTTCTGTAATGTGCTGTGATGTTGCAGATTGGTCGTGGGGGATAGCCTGGATGCAATGTTAGTACAATTTTGTTTTATATGTACATTTGATATTGCGGGGCGAGCGTCCGACATGTGGACTGCCATCCCTGCCTGTTTGTATATTATTCTTTTGGGGCACGACCGGGGTGAGGTCGATGTACCCGTTGTATGTATATTTTATTTTCTGTACTAGGATTACCCCAAGGTGGGGTGCACGGATAGCCGGGTTCTAGAGGGCAACGGGCCCGCATCTCATGGCGTTGAGACGGAGGGGGCCTCATTCTAGAATTGGCGGGCTATTCGCCCCACTCGTAGGGGGTACAGGTTGACCCAGGAGGGGTGCCCAAGTTACCGGATTCCGTGAAGTGCTGGGTGGTCCATTCACGTTGCTGAAGGGGGCTGCCTCGCTTCAGGTTTTGGCGGATAACTTGCCGCGCCTGTAGGGGTCTAGGTTTTCATTGCACAGGCTATCCACACGACCAGGGGAACGTCGGGTTTCAGTAGCGGCTCTATGAAACCCGGGGATCCCAGATATCTGTATTGTTCTGTGATGCTTATTACATTTCTGTGATGTTACATTTTATCACGCCTTGAGCGAATATTATATATTGATATATATACTAGTAGATGTTGTATATGTTTTGCATCCGCGCTAGTCCAGTCCCCGCTCTGTCGTTAGTTAAGTAACCTAACGGGTAATGACGGGATCCAGTGGCGAATGCAGATGGCATATAAGTACATCATTATTTTCGTTCTTTGTGGTGTGATCAATTGATGGGACTGCGTTGATTTGGATCAATGCAAGCTAAACAAGCCTATTCTGATGTTGTTGGAACAATTTTCAAAAAAGCTGTTATTGCAAGGATATTCTCTTTTGTTTTGTATAGTGGTATTCAGTTGGAACATCCTGCACCTCAGTCGACGAGGCAAGGGCCGAGATCCCTTCACCGGGAGTGACCCCTTGGACAGAAGTTTGCGTCAGGGCAATAACTTCACTATAGTCGTTTACTTTTGCTTTGAATCGTGGTATTCAGTTGGAACATCCTGCACCTCATTCTACGGGGAAAGAGCCGAGATCCCTTTACCGGGAGTGACCTCTTTAGCAATGGTTTTCGCCACTATATTTTTATAAAAGCTATCCGGTTCATTCAACGATATCAAGTTCATTACGTTAAAGGTTTTCGCCAGAAACCATTCGTAGCCCTCCGTCGTTTCAGACGGGTAGCACGTAGCATTCATGCTATGTTTGTTGGCTTTCGTCAAGGCAAAGTGTATGGTAGCTGCTTATTGCCTTTCTGCAGCATAGATAAATGCGTTGGTTTGGGACAGTCGTATAGCCTTGTTGACCAAAGTCAAGGGATTGTACGGGTGGGTTCAAATTAACCTGGAGAATGACGGGTAGAACTTGACATGTGACTTATGATTTGTTGGCCTTCGTCAAGGTCATAAGAGCATGGGGCAAAAATCACATCGGGAGTTTCTAAAGAAACTAAAACTTGCCAGATATGCGCATACCTTCTGGAGTGTGATAACGTGAACGAAGTCCGTCACGTTATCATGCGATGATAGTTGGATCCCGATTCCCACTGATGAGTTGGTTTACTCCTCGGGTGATCCCGACTAATTCTTCTTTCAGGTTTGGAGGAGAATTTGACGGTACAGTGGGAGGTTTCCTGATTAGATAAATTGGTAACCATTCTGATGTAGGTTAGAGTGCACGTTGAGTGTTTCTTTTATCTCTCTCTCTCTTTGGCAGCGACCATGACCCGACCCTGAGACTATGACTCAGTGACCAAAATTAACCGAACCTTCTTAAAACACTGGCTTTTGGATTGTCAGAGTTGCATACCTCATTGCCACCCATACTTTTACCCTTTTCTCCAGGACACCCCGTATTACTACGCACGTCCACTTCCATTGGATAAAACCATCGTATGGTTATATACAAACTCGAAGGAATTTATTCGAGGATGGTTTCCGGTTCTGGAGAAAACGAATAAGACTATTCAGTTGACTTTTCCTTTTACCTTCTCTCAGGTTGCGAGTACTCCTTGGTTTAGGAGATAGTACACCTATTACGCAAATTGGATAGTCTTCTTCCAAACCTTAGGCTGGTGCCGAACGGTGAGGAATGAAGAAAACCAATTAGCATAACGATGGTGTACAGAAGGTATTAAGTAAAGACATATCAAGGGATTAGTAAGAGGGCAAAGTAAATTGCGACGGATATTCACGACCAAACCAAGTATTTCATCGCCACTTCCACATCACCTTTGTATTTCTCCAGAACACTCTGTATCACTACGAAGATCCACAGTTTATTGGATACTCCATCGTATGGTTATATACGAACTCGAAAGGAACTTGTTCCAGTTCGGGGATGGATTCTGGTTCAGGAGAAATATGAATAAGTTTTATTCGGTTGTCTTTTATCTTCACCTTCACTCGCATTGCGAGTGCTCCTATGATTAGGACAGTACACCCATTATGCTTATTAGATAGTCTTCTTCCAAACCAAAGGCTGGTGCCGAATGGTAGGGAAGGAAGAAAACCATTTGGCCTAAAGGGGTGTACAGAAAGTAATGACTAAAGACATATGAAGGGATTTGGAGAGATGGCATAGAAATATACGGTTACAGTTGTGAATCTGGATAATGGAAGAGGCATTACTAGGAATACCGGGATACCCCATCGAAACATTTCAATGTTTCAGTTTCGCTGTGTATTGTTAAAAGAAAACTGATTTCCCAATCAGATCTTGCTCCAGGGTATGTATTTACCAGGTATGATTCTCACATCTGTATGGTTTTACAGGTGATGAGTGGGAGTAAGTTATTGGGAATTAGTGATGATCCTCATTATATCGGGATTCTTTGTAATCGGTGATATTTGAGGAAGTCACCTGGGTTGTTTGCCGGACGACAAATATTTGGTTTTGAATATCCGCTGTCATGCACCAATTTCAAATTGATATATCTGTACGTCTATTTTTATAGAGTGAGATATACCTTTTTGAAATTATGTCGATGACATTTACCTATATCAGTGGATGGTTAGGTAAGGAGCATTAAACAGCGGTGTAATTCTTCTTAACCATAAGTACAGTTTTCAACCTACGACGCACAGGGTTTGAGTTATTCAACTCAGGGGACTTATACAAAGTATTGTATGTTGTTCAGTGTCCATTAGGAAAGAGGGGTTGGTCCTCGTACTATATTCGGTTTACTTATGACTTCTCTTGTTTTTAGACAAGTGTTTCGTAGAAATACAAGGTCAAAGTTTTGAGAAGTTATAGGTATATGAATAAAGTAGAGAACCAGGTGTTGCAAGTATCGGGATTTTTCAAGGTGATCGAAGATGTAGATACTTGTGCAGGGTATTCAGTTGATAGTAATGATTAAAGAACTTGCTTATCTTTCAGGTTACTCATAATTGGAAGCACTCCTAAGTTGAGTAATGCTGATCGGCCTCTCTCCATTTAGTTGACATGCACTGGAGACAGCTGCATGATTTGAATCTGGTTCAATTAAATCAGTGCCTCTGGTTCTATATTGGATATAGAACAGTTCATATCTTAACGATGTTAAGGTACGGGGAGTTGTCCGGCTTATGCTTGAAACCAGACTCTGGAAAAGTCAAGGCACGTTTCGGTAATGGCTGTTTGTGGGTTGACCCAGGCTATTAAGAGGGTTGACTTTCTACCATCTGGAAGATCAATAGTGATATTGTTCTTGACTCTCCACAGTTTTAACAAAAATGGATTTTTTCAGAAAACAGTAGTGGGAGTATGGTAGAACTGGAAGTGATTCCAGAACCGCAAACGATTACTGAAGATTTGATAAGAACCTAAAGTTTCAATCTGGTTTGACATTCCATTGGCCACTCCGCAGATATGGTGGGTAACCTCAGGCACCCGAGAGGTACTCCGGTAGCCTCAAGGACGGTGACAAGCCATTGCTGTTGTTCCAGGCTGCGAGACCCGGCAGGAGGATGAGTATAGCGTCGCTCTAAACTAGCTTTAGAAGTGTACGTGTATATGACTCTGCCAGAGGGTTGTCGTAGTCAGTTGGAGCAGCGGAAGCATTGGTGGATAAGTGGCTTATGTCTATTTATAGACTAAAGCAGATATAGCGGAGATAGATCATCTATTTCTGACGTGACAGTCATAGGTTTGACTTCATCAGAATAGGGGATGGATCTGTTAAGAAGGTAGTAGCGTGTGATGTCCTGGTATTTGGATGACATACACAGAGTAGGAAGTGATATTCCTATACTACGATCGGGTATGCTTTGGTTGTCATACAGTGGTTTCTCCACATAAGGATATAGTTATAATATCAGACATTCTGGTTACTGGATCTATGGTTTTAGATCTAAATTTGGGCGGTTTCCCAAACTGGGTACTTAAACAGCATTCTAAAAGTATTTAGAATGGATGACTCCTGGCATGGTGGTGTACCTGCAGGTGATGGAGTCACCCTCTCTAAAGGTGTCTTACAGACAAAAGGGGAGAGGGATGTGCATGATTGGCAGATCACTTGCTTAGGCAATTGAGTCGATCATGAGTACCACACCAGATGTTGTTTTTGCAGCAGATGCAATAAGTTGATATTGATCCAATCCTGGAGAAACGGTCGAAATCAGTTTTAGAACATAAGTGGATGTTCTAGGGATATGATAACGACGGCCTCATTCGGGAGACAGTTATCATTCCAGGCTTCCAAGATGACCTGGATGACAGAAAGGTTGTCAGAGTTATAGTTTTCCTTCTGACGAGGGGCAATATTTTGGACAGGTGGTCCAAGGGGATACTGAGGGAGGCATGACGCAGGATACTGATTAAGTTCAGTTGACGATACAGTCTAAGAAGTTTGGATTTGGAGTTCATTTTTGAGCTAGGTCCCATCAGACATCCAGACATATTCTAAGACAGGTATTGCTCATTTTGGGAGATGGCTTTCTCCGCGAACTTGAGATATAGAGAGACATAGAAAGAAACATCAAGGTGGATCCACTCACTGAGGCTATTCCTCGAACGCAATAGTTTCGCAAACGGGTTTTGTGAGACTGATTAGTAGAGGAGTTGGGTGTTCGGTATCACACGGGCTGTGAGTATGCGACATCGCAATAATTAGCCTTGAGTGCAAGTGGGAGATTGTTGGAGATAGTGCCCTCAGAGTCAATTATTGGATCACAGGCACGTGATTGCAATGATTGAGGGAGGACCTATCCCGGTAGGACAGTCTTACTCAAGATGATAGTATGCTATCTGGTTTATCTTTATCATCGTGTACTGCTTTAGGTGACCTTACAGGTCACTATTGCGCGTTGATAGAGCCCCTAGGATTCTTGCTTGACAGCCAGCAGTATGAGGGCGATCATATACGTGGGAGCTGGTAGTCTATTAGCACATCCTTAAAAGGTCCCTAGTCGTGGGAGTTTCGAGACAGGGCATCGATACTCCAGAGTAGACTAGTGTATACAGTCGAGACCCCGACGAGGGGCGGTGTCCGGTCTAACAAGCCACTGGTGTCCGTTGGATCACCTAAGATGTATACAGGTGCTCATTGGGTTATGAGTACACCGGACAGGACTCGCCGGGAACATGCTAGTTGATTTTATACCTGACGTCAAATAGCAGTTCCCTGGTGACATGTGCACATGTTAGTTCATCGACCTGAGATCGTCATTTGTCTCGTGTGAGTTCCCACTGTACTTTGATTACTACCCTACCACGCTCAAAGGAGACGTGCAAACAGGTTTTAGTTGGGTACAGTCCCGAGCCACATGGAGGCAGTGAGCGGATCTGCAGGGGTTCATCTCTCCCGGTATTAGGGGTGAGGTCGCGCGGTGTCTAGGAGAGCCCTTACACGATGTCCTTGGCTAAGGCAGGAGATTTACTGGTAGGTAATCCAGTAGTATCTCAGGGTGTTCTGGGCTACACTCCGATACGACTTGTACCGCTTTTGGGGGTCTGACTTTTACCAACCCCCTAGGCCCGCCATGCGATGCTCATAGACGAACGGACCGGATTGTACGGATATTGTCACTGACAGGCTCAGTAGGGTGTCAGGATGAGTTCTCTCATCGACGTCCCTTTTGGTCAATACCTGGTAGCCCGTTACGTATAGGCTAATACCTCTGACGTGCTAGTGGTTAAATCCACAACCAAAGTATTGACGAGTCTTTAGAGTCCCCCATAGACCATTTTCTCAAGTTTCGGGCGAAACGTTGTAGAGGCCGTATGGAGATATGGCAGGGTTCGATCAGATACGTGCGGTATTGCATGGATCATGATCGGACGGATAATACTAGCGGGCTTTGGTTTAAGCCGGATCCTAGTATTGTACAGTGTAGATTTGTCTCTTTGCATTTGTATTCGGTCGGAATACAAATGCGGGTATGTATTTACAGTAGTGTGGTTTTCTTGTAATTTATTACGGGATCGGTTTTCCGAAGTTGCCAGTTTGCTTTCCGGTTTCGGCCATTTTCCTTTGTATCCTTCTTTGGCCGAAAAATGGTGGAGGAGGGCTTATTTGCATTTATGCAAATAAGCATTTTGGAGGGTTGTTTTTTCAAGTAGTTGCATCATGATGGTTTCATGATGGTGCACTTTCTTTTGACTTCTTTTCCTCATCATTGCTTGACTTTGGGTGTGATGATTGGTTGATGGAGTGTTGGACTTTGATTGTGATCATTGCTTATTATCATGACCCTTTCTCACTCTTGTATTATGGGCACTCTCTCATTTTTGATATACTCTCTCCTAGTGATGGCCGGCCAAATGAAGGAGAAGGGTTGCCCATTTTTTTTGTGGGGGATTTCTGGTTCTCTTGTGTTTGCAAAAGTCCCCAACCTCATCTCCAAAAATGCTATCATCTCAATCCTCCACTAATGGCAACTTCCACAACCCCAATGAGACATAGAGTTCCACACTATTCTACAGCACTTCTTGGGCACGTCGGCTCGCCAACTTCATGCCCGAGTTGCTTCGGTCCAGAGGTGGGAGCCCGTAAAAGAACCCGGCGATGTGGTGCCCTTCGGACGATGAGATGAAGACCGGAGATTCCGCAGGGAGATCGGGAAGACGATGAGAAGACCGAAGGACATAGATCGCTCGGTATATCTCTCTACCCCTTTCTCTTGTTAGCTAGGACTATGTTAATGGCCCGATCTGGGATTTTAGTGCGCGGTGGTGCCAGTTTCAATGTTTAAAGAAAATTATCGTTTCCGCATTTTGGCCTCAGATTGACGGCCGGGGCGCCGTTGTGCACTTACATAATTCACCTACTCCATCAAACCAAGGGTCAACCTACATTACGAAATTTAAGCCTACTAACTTTAACTCACTACTCGATTCCGTAAAGTTAATCCTAAGTTTTGATACCAACTTTATCATGACTCAGTTTTTGATCCGTGACTGGCACTTAGATTGCATGACATCTAAATATGCCGAACAATCCGAGTAAGCCAGAAAACCAAGATCAAAACCCTAATTGCGGGATTCAGGAAATTTCAGTTTTTAAGTTTAAACAACTGATTTTAAGCATTTAAAATTTTAACAGTATCTCCCTTTTTAATTAATAATAAAAGAAATTATAAAGTGTTTAATATAAGTTGCATTCCCACTTGGGAGCAACACAATGCCAAACGGCCGAAATCAAAACTCAATAACAATACGACGCTCAAAGCGAAGAATTTCGTGCATAAGTAAGTAAAGCATAAATCAACACGACAAACCGATCTCACCCAGCCAAATTTATCATATACAAACATAGATCGTTCTAAGTCAAATATACAGGGTCTGATGGAGAATTTCTAGATTCTATATACATATACCAAAATAGGAGGTTACTACACAGGTAACCCACCTAGCAAAAGAGCGATCAAAGCTGACAAGTGGATCCACACAGCTGCTATGCGTCCACGCGACTCCTGCAAGGAACTAAGGCACAACGGGGGTGAGTTGCCAACTCAGTGAATAAAATTAACATATAACGGCTGATAATGTAAGTATGACGAACTAGAGCTAACAGCAACAAAGAAGAGTATAATGCATGATAACATGTGGAAGCATGAATATGTACTACTAACTTCATAAATCAAAACTGAAATCTCATCAATTATTACTAAATAAGTTTCATTTTTTCCGTTTCCAATATCAACACAAATCTTCTGTTTCATCAGGCATCGTTCCCCGAACGATCCTGTCAATCAGTAACACCGGTCGGTATCATCTAGATATCCGCCATGTTTCACAACTATCTCCAGTATCGAGTATCCTCGCTAGGCTCCCCGCCTCACATGCTGCTATCCTGCCCTTCGGTCTCGACCGGGTCCACCATGTATCCAACTGTATATCCGCCCCCCACCCAGTCTGGATAACGTATAAATCCGCAACCGTATAACCCCCCCACTCGGTTCAGAAAAAATCCAAATCATTGTTAGTGTATATGCCCTAGAGGCCATTACTGTATCATACTAGTATGTATATTACTTGATGGAAGCTTGGGATATTCACAGTTGTATATACAATCTTGCTCGAAATGGTAGTATGCTACTTAGATTGTCTCTACTTCAATATGTGCATGTGTTTCTTTTAGCATATCGCTTATATACATATTAGTAGAGCCCTTAGGATCTTTGCTTGATTACCAGCATTGTGATGGCGCTCACACTCGTGGGGGCTGGGTAATCCATAAGCACATCCTTATACAGGTCCCTAGTCATAGGACTATCGAGACAGGGCATCGATACTCCGGAGTAGACTGGCGTATGCGCTTCTCATCCCAGCACGGGAGACGGTCTGTCCCACAGCCGTCAGTACGTCGTACTTGAGATAGTATGCGGGTGCTCGTTAGGTTACGAGTACACTGGACAGGACTCGTCGGGAACTGTTGGTTGGTATTATACCTATCGTCAGTTATCAGTTCCCAGGTGACATGAGTACAGCTTAGTCCGCTGACTTGACACTGTCACTTCGCCTCGAGTGTGTTCCCACTGTACTTTGATTACTACCCTACCACGGCTCAAAGGAGTCGTGCAAACAGGTAGTAGTTGGGTGCAGTCCCGAAGCACTTGGAGGCAGTGATGGTTAGACAGGATTCGTCTCTCCCGGTATTGGGGGTTGACATCGCGCTGTGTCCAGGAGAGCCATTACGCATGTAGTCCCTGGCCAGGGCAAGCGAGATATACTGGTAGGTTTCCAGTGTTATCTCAGGGTGTTCTCGGCTACACTCTGACATGACTTGTACCGCTATTAGGGGACTGACGTTCACCCCCTAGGCCCGCCATGCGATGTATCAGACGAACAGACCGGACTGTACGGAGACTGTCACATTCAGGCTCGGTAGGAGTTCAGATGGGGTCACCTCGTTAGTCTTCTTATCGGCATCTACCTGGGGACCGTTACGTACAGCTAGTGCCGCTTGCGGTCTATGGTTAAACCCACTGCCAGCGTAGTGTCGAGTCTTTAGAGTCCCACACAGAGAGTTATTCGCCTTTAGGCAAAATGAGTAGAGGTCGTATGGTTTTGCGACAGGGTTCGTTCACATCCGCGCACTTATGCACGTTTGATGTCCGGACAGCTTATACTAGCGGGCTTTGGTTTAAGCCGGATCCTAGTATATGATTTGGGATTGGTCTTATCTCATTGTATTCGTGTTCCTCAGATCACGGATACGGGTGCGTATGCACAGTTGACTGAGACAGAGGCAGATGACTTTGAATAGGGTTAATGACCATTGTCATTTTCTTAACCCTAATGCTTATGTGTGTATTATGAATAATTGATATTAGTTATATATAATTGTGCATGGTTAGGGTTGTTGACCTTTTGACCATACTTGACTTGTTGACCAAGGTTGACACTTTGACCATCATCATTCCATATAAAAGATGCTCTTTGATCCTTGCAATTTGCATTAAATATGAAATGATAATGGTCAAGTCTTGATTAACCATGATAATTATCTAGCTAATTATCTAATTTCATAATTCACCCATATTAGAGAGAATGGTTCATTATTTTCTCTCATTCTATCATATAGATTCTCTCTCCTCCTCTTCCTCTCTCTCAAGCTCTCCCCTCTCATGTGTTGAGAAACACTTCAGCTTGAGATAAACCTCTCTAACGTAATCTCTAACCTCGTCTAAGGTTCTAGGATTAGCATTTTTAGCACCTTAGTTACATCTAGCTTGAAGTTGAAGCTAAAGGTTGAGGCTCTCTGGTGGATTCTTCTTCGACTAGAGAAGGCGACAAGGTGATCTCTTTCTTCCACTCTAAGGAGCAAGGAGAGAAGGACATAAAGCCCAAGGTATAACCTTTCTTCCATGTAGCTAAATCTAGGTAGCTTGTAGTTAGTTTTTGTTTAGCAAAGATCCTCCTTAAGTTAGTCCATGTTGCCTAGTTCGATAAAAATCCGATTTTTATTCCGTTTTCCGCCTCCCTGCAAGCACCGGGATGGGCAACGTAGACTTACAGTGGTATCAGAACCTAACTAAACATAAACTAGCTAGTTAGTAAAGTGTATGGAAGTTCGATCGGAAAAATCGCAAATCTAAAATTTCAAAACCCTAACTTTCTGTTGATTTTTTTTCTGCTCTAAAAATAATAAATCATACTTCAAAAATCAGCTCAGGGTTTTGTTAAGAAACTCACCAAAGACGATCCAGTGAACCGCTCAAAGCGCCGCGTTTCCGCGGCAAGAACATGCTTGTTGCCGCGGAACCGCGGCCGAGTTGACTCGGTTCTGGACCATGTTTGGTGCAGTGTTCTTATGTCAGGGTTTTGGGATTTTTAAGATATTTTATTTCTGCCCAGATTTTCCAGAATAGAAATTTCTATTTGGGTCGCTATAAATCCGTATTTTTTGATCGAACTTCATTATACTTTGACTATTGGGTTATATCTGTGATGTTTATATGTATTTAACGTCTGCTAATCGCTATACGTCGATTAGTGGGGGTTATACATATCTGTGATCTTTAATGCTTATTGGTTTGTGTATATGAACTCGGTGGATTGTCGCGGATGAATAGCCGGGGTGGATGTGAGATGAGAGCTTCTTTTTCTTTCATTCATTGAAATATGTAAATTGATGTAATATTATTTATTTGGCCGCACAACTGGGTCGGGGTTGTAACCGTCATTGTATAATTTCTTTTTACTGTTTTTGCTCCTAGGATAGACCCATGGTGGGGTGCACAAACTACCGGGTATCTCGAAGTGCCGAGTGGCCTACTCACGTCGTTGAGGGAGGTTGCTTCGCTTCGGGTACTTGGCGGGTAGTTTGCCGCACTCGTAGGGGTCTTGGGTGGGGTATTGGCTATTCATCGTGACCGTGTAATCCGCTTTTCGTTGCAGGCTCGAACGAATCGTGGGTTCCTAGTATATCCAAAGTGTTCATCTGTGATCTGTAATGGCTATCATTGCTATATATTTATATATGATAACTATTTAGGTGTTGCTTATGTTTTGCATCCGCGCTAGTCCAGCCCCCGCTCTGTCGTTAGTTAAGTAACCTAACGGGTGATGACGGGGCCCCGTGGCGAATGCAGATGGCATAAGCGTACACCATATTTTGGTTGTTTTCTGCAATGGTAGGATTAAAAGATGGGACGCATTAAGTTTAATGCAAGAAAAATAAACCAAGTAAAAGTCGATTGGAACACTTTGAAAACCACTCGGTTCTTTTCAAAACTAAACTTTTAAATGCGGAGCTTGAACCACTCCATTTAAAAGCTATCTCGTTCTATCGATTATATCAAGTTCACTACGTTCACGGTTTCGCCAAAACCATTCGTAGCCCTCCGTCATTCCACATGAATGGTCAAAAAGTATTCAAGCTATGTATTTTGGCCAAAGTCAAGGCATAGTGATTGGTAGCTATTGGGTATTCATGTGCAGCATAGGTAGATGCGTTGGTTTGGGACAGTCGTGCTGCCATTTTGGCCAAAGTCAAGGGTAGGTACGGGTGGGTCCAAATTAACCAGGAGAATGACGGGTAGAACTTGACATGTGACTTATGATATTTTGGCCAAAGTCAAGGTCATAAGAGCATGGGGCAAAAATCCACATCGGGAGTTTCATAAGTACTGAAACTTGCTAGCGCTGCATACCATTTGGAGTGTGATGATTCTGGTAGGATTCCTTCGGTTTTATCACGCAATGATATTTGGATCCCGATCCTACTGTGAGTATATGCTACTCCTCGGGAAAGTTCTCACTTAACGATCAATGCTATAAACCTAGTAGGTGTCTAGAAAGGTGTTAGCGGGGCTACGCCCACAGGGAAAAGAGGTTACTTAATTAAGGAACTTCGCGAAAGCGTTGGAAAACCTCCCTCGAAGTACCGACACTGGCCTGGCTGAACGGTTAAGCAAGTATTGTATGGTGAGATTGATCCTGACTAATTCTTCCTTTATGGTTTGAGGAGGGATTCGAGAGACAGTGGGAGCCATCCTGTTTAGAAAAACTAAAAACCACTCTAAACTTGCAAGAGCATCATGCTAAAGTGTTTCTTTTCTCTCTCCTAATTGCAGCGACCATTCAAAATGACCGGACTTAAGTTATTACTAGATAAAAACATACTGACAGGGCCAAACTACAAATATTGGCTCAGGAATGTCAAGATGGCAATCACTTACGACAAGTTGGGTAATATCCTTACCACCAAAGCTCCCCCTGTCCCAGGTCCCACCTCCAGCGTCGCGGATGTAGAAATCCGTAAGACATGGGAGATAGATTGCGCGAAGGCCAAATGCCTCGTGCTTGCCTCTATGGACAACGAACATCAGTGGAGGCACGAGAATATGGACCTGGAGTCCATATTTCTTCATACAAAAGAACTGTATGCAGAGCAGTCTCGTATCGCCAGATACAAAGTGTCGAAGAAGCTATTTTCGGCAAGATTGGCCATCGGATCATCGGTAGCGGAACACGTGCTTAAGATGATTGGCTACATAGAGGAGCTCGCGGACCTCGGGACTACGTTGGAGAATGAACTCTACACTGATTTGATTCTCCAGTCCCTTCCTTTCACTTACGCCCAGTTTATCCTAAACTTCAACATGCAAGGAAAGGATGTTGAACTTTCCGAACTTCTAAACATGTTGAGGAGTGCTGAGGGCACCCGACAGAAAGGTAGGGAGACATCCACTTTGTTTGTAGGAGGATCTTCCTCTTCTAGGTCCAGGGCGAAAGCCAAGGGAAAGAAGAAGAAAGCCCCCGCCAAACCAAGGGGCGGTGTCAGTAAAGTGGATACGAAGGGAAAGGGAAAAGCAACAAAGGTAGCGGGAAAGCTTGTGGGGAAGAAAGAATGCTTCTACTGTCACAAAAGTGGACACTGGAAACAGGATTGCTAGGCTTGGAAGGCCAGAACCCAGGATCTGAAGCGAGTTGCGGCTTCAGCTTCAGGTGTGTATGTTATTGAAAACTGTCTATCAATAAACTCTACATCCTAGGTATTGGATACCGGATCAGGATCTCATATCTGTAATTCTTTGCAGGCGTTGAGAAAGCGTAGAGTTTTGAATGCAGGTGATATGACCCTCAGAGTTGCAAACGGAGCTAGCATGGGATGTATCAGACGAACAGACCGGACTGTACGGAGACTGTCACATTCAGGCTCAGTAGGAGTTCAGATGGGGTCACCTCGTCAGTCTTCTTATCGGCATCTACCTGGGGACCGTTACGTACAGCTAGTGCCGCTTGCGGTCTGTGGTTAAACCCACTGCCAGTATAGTGTCGAGTCTTTAGAGTCCCACACAGAGAGTTATTCACCTTTAGGCAAAATGAGTAGAGGTCGCATGGTTTTGCGACAGGGTTCGTTCACATCCGCGCACTTGTGCACGTTTGATATCCGGACAGCTTATACTAGCGGGCTTTGGTTTAAGCCGGATCCTAGTATATGATTTGGAATTGGTCTTATCTCATTGTATTCGTGTTCCTCGGATCACGGATACGGGTGCGTATGCACAGTTGACTGAGACAGAGACAGAGGACTTTGATTAGGGTTAATGACCATTGTCATTTTCTTAACCCTAATGCTTATGTGTGTATTATGAATAATTGATATTAGTTATATATAATTGTGCATGGTTAGGGTTGTTGACCTTTTGACCATACTTGACTTGTTGACCTAGGTCTACACTTTGACCATCATCATTCCATATAAAAGATGCTCTTTGATCCTTGCAATTTGCATTAAATATGAAATGATAATGGTCAAGTCTTGATTAACCATGACAATTATCTAGCTAATTATCTAATTTCATAATTCACCCATATTAGAGAGAATGGTTCATTATTTTCTCTCATTCTATCATACAGATTCTCTCTCCTCCTCTTCCTCCCTCTCAAGCTCTCCCCTCTCATGTGTTGAGAAACACTTGAGTTTGAGATAAACCTCTCTAAACTAATCTCTACTCTCATTTAAGGTTCTAGGATTAGCACTTCTAGCACCTTAGTTAATTCTAGCTTGAAGTTGAAGCCAAAGGTTAAGGCTCTCGGGTGGATCCTTCTTCGACTAGAGAAGGCGACAAGGTGATCTCTTTCTTCCACTCCAAGGAGCAAGGAGAGAAGGACATAAAGCCCAAGGTATAACCTTTCTTCCATGTAGCTAAATCTAGTTAGCTTGTAGTTAGTTTTTGTTTAGCAAAGATCCTCCTTAAGTTAGTCCATGTTGCCTAGTTCGATAAAAATCCGATTTTTATTTCGTTTTCTGCCTCCCGGCAAGCACCGAGGACTTACAATCATAAAAGCGACATCTCATGGTGGACGTATCACATCATTCATGAAGAATCAATGAATATAACTTAATAATATATAAAACTCGAAACCAGAAATCCTTAAATCCAATACACCTGGTGATACAATTAACGACTAATTGAAAGTAAGACATGATAAGTATCAATTAATAACAATGATGGACATATCCACTAATAATGATACTTATGGTATGTAAGGAATCATATAGAATATGGCAAGTTCTATGTGATACGTGACATGTCAATATCGATGAGGTATAGTGTAACACATAGGTATGTGCGCGTGCAACATGACTCATCGATAGTTCGTGCAGTGTTCTAGCAAGTGTTATTTTATAGATATGAATGCATATGACAAAGTTTCTTAATTTTAAACTTATACTCAATATAAAGGAAATTATTATCCAACTATAATTTACGGGCGTTTTAACGCCATCCATACAAAATCTCCCGGTAGATGTTAAATCTACTCACCGGAATACGTCGAATCTACTCAGATCATCAATCTTTCCCTTTCCTTGCGGCCTCCGAAGTTTCCGTATTTGAACCTAACATTGAATTTAATTTTCGTATAAGAAACGACTAAGCTCCGATACGATGAACACGTGAAACTACAAGATTTGCGTACTAAATATGCTACGTACGAATATTGTAAGCTATCTAATACTTACTCTAACTGGATTTAAATCCTTCGTTGTTCGTAACAGAAAAACAGAATCGTGTCACAAACATCCATGTCGTATTTAGAACTTTTAACACCAAAACTGATATTTGCCTCCAGATTTTATATACTAAAAACTTTACATAAACTAGCAATACCAGATATCCTAACACATATATAGAGATCTACTCTAAAAATTTCAACACCCAACTCCCACAAAAAACCGGCGAGCTCGGAAAATTATAGAATGTCGCCGGCCAAACTCCGAGGAAATTGGTTCGTCTTTCTACTGTTTAATCTATGTCCAAATTAAAAGATTAAGGCACTGTTTGATTTTGTTAAATAACATCTAAACTATAGAAGATTCAAAATAGAGCCTATACTTATCAAAATACGATATCCCCGATATCCGATTTGTACACTCAAACAGTACAGAACTAAAATTCTACAGAGTTTAAAAATTATACCTACAGAAAGATCACTGAAAAGCTCCTTCCAAGATGCACAAACTCAAGGATCCTAGTTTGAGGGCGATGGTAATGATCCTTAGTACTTAGTCTCTCTTCCCTTCTCTTTTCTTTTCCTTGTTGTTCTAGGATTTGTTTTTCTTTTAAATTAATTAACTTGTTTCAAATGATTATATGAACTGAACAATTTAAAAGATAAGGAGAATGAGTGATGAGTTGTAGGAGGAGGTGTCACCTAGAAGGAATGTGGTATATCCATGCAAGTAGGAGGTGTAGCATGGAAGATGGTGGGGTTTTCATGCAAGGAGGTGTATGCATGAAGTGTACATGCAAGTAGGTGGTGTATCATCATGATATGATACTCCAAGAGTTTAAGTTAAGCTTAACCAAGTCCTACCTCTTTTTACACATAAACCCTCACAATTTTTCAAATTCCATAATTGATTAAACTTTACACAAACCCTCTCATGATACATATTATTACATAAACAAACTATTTCTTTACTAATTTAACCTACTATATATAAAAAAGTTTTTTATTACAATTAAATTTAATTTAACTTTTTTAATTAAATTAATTAATTTAATATTTCAAAATGTTACACCTTGTCAAGGCGTAGTGTACCGTAGCTGAGTGGTGCTTGTTTGTAGCATATGATGCGATTAACTAGGACAGTCACATAGACTTGTTAAACTTGTCAAGGGCTTATGATGGTGGGTCTAAGGTAATCAAGATAATGACGGGTTGAACTTGACTAGCGACTTATGATTTGATAACCTTGTCAAGGTCATATGTCGTTAGGGGCAAAAACAACATTAGAAGTTTCAAATATACAGGAAACTTACTAGCGTTGCATACCTAGAGTGTGGTGACTAGAGTGGTTTCCATCTAGTTTATCATGCAATGATGGTTGGATCCCGATCCCACTGATGAGTAGGATTACTCTTGGGAGATATTTTTCACTTCACAATTAACTGACCTATTAGGTGTGTAGAAAGGTGTTGCCTTTACGGAAACGAGTTTTATTTTAATTAGGTTCATGCGAGAGCACGGAGAACTTCCTTCGGAGTACCAACACCAACCTGGGAGAACGGTTAGCGAACTTGTAAGGTGTTAATGATCCCAGCTAGTTCTCCTTTTAGGATTTGAAAGAGAATTCGAGGAAACAGTGGGAGCCATCCTAATTAGATAAAGTGATTTACCAATCTAATCTAGGTTAGGGTGCACGTTGAGTGTTTCTTTTCTCTCTCTCTTTAGCAGCGACCATGACCGGACCTTAAACTAAAACTCATAAACCAAGTTAACCGAACCTTCTTAAACACTTTGGCTTTTGGATTGTCATGATTCACGATAAAAGTCGCATGTATCCCTGTCGCTCCTACTTTCCCTTTGCATTTCTCCAGAACAATCCGTAACACTACGAAGATCCAAATTGCTAGGGTATGCCATCGTATAGTTACATACGAACTCGAAGAAATTTGTTTCAATTCGAGGATGGATTCCGGTTCGGGAGAAATTGAATATGATTATTCGGTTTTCTTTTCTCTTTACCTTCTCTCAGGTTGCGAGGGCTCCTGGTATTCGGAGAGCACACCTATTACGCTTATTGGATAATCTTTTTCCAAACCATAGGCAGGTGCCAAAAGGTAGGGAACGAAGAAAACCAATTAGCTTAAGTATGGTGTACAGAAGGTAAGAAGTAAAGACATATAAAGGGGGTTAGAGTGAAGGTAAAGGAAATTGTGACTACTATCATTCACGACGAAACCGCATATATCCCTGCCACACCTACTTCCCTTTTGAATTTCTCCAAAACACTCCGTATAACTACAAAGATCCATATTGCTTGGATATGCCATCGTATAGTTACATACGAACTCGAAGAAATTTGTTTCAGTTCGAGGATGGTTTCCGGTTGTAGAGAAATTGAATAAATTATTCGGTTGTCTTTTCTCTTTACCTTCTCTCAGGTTGCTAGGGCTCCTGGTATTAGGAGAGTACACCTATTACGCTTATTAGATAGTCTTCTTCTAAACCTTAGGAAGGTGCCAAAAGGTAGGAAAACCAATTAGCCTAAGTATGGTGTACAGAAGGTAAGAACTAAAGACATATAAAAGGATTGCAGTGAGTGCAAGGAAAATTGCGA
Source organism: Agapanthus africanus (assembly GCA_030015575.1). Classification (NCBI taxonomy): domain Eukaryota; kingdom Viridiplantae; phylum Streptophyta; class Magnoliopsida; order Asparagales; family Amaryllidaceae; genus Agapanthus; species Agapanthus africanus. The sequence goes on from JASDDO010000026.1 coordinate 361,080,981, forward strand.
CTACTGTTATGAATCTGGATGGTAGAAGAAGCATTACTAGGAATACGCGGCCACCTCCTCGAAACATTTTCACGTTTCTGTCTTACTGTGCGGTGTTAATTGAAAACTTCTTTCCCAATTAGATTCTGTTTCCACGGTATGTATTTATCAAACTTTATTCTCACATCTGTTTTCCGTTACAGATGCTGAGTGGGAGTAGAATATTGGGAATTGGGTGATTAGATCCTCAATATATCAGAATTCTTTGTAATTGGTGATATTTGAGGAAATCGCCTGGGTTTTTGCTTAACGGCAAATATTTGGTTTTGAATATCCGTTGTTGTGCACCAATTTCAAACTGATATATCTGTACGTTTATTTTATAAAGTGAGATATAACTTTTTGAAATTATGTTTATGATGTTTACCTATATTAGTTGATGGTTAGGTAAGGTTCATTCAACAACGGTGTAATTCTTCTTAACCATAACACAGTATTCAACCTACGACGCACAGGGTTTAAGTTATTAAACCTAGTGGACTTATACAAAGTATTGTATGTTGTCTGATGTCTATTAGGACAAAGGGGTTGGTACTCGTACTATATTCTATTTACTTATGACTTCTCTGGTTTTAGACACACATTTCGTTGAAATACAAGGTCCAAATTTTGAGAAGTTATTGGTATAAAAATAAAGTAGAGAACCATACGTTGCATGTATCATGATTCTTCATAGTGATCGAAGGTGTAGATACTCATGCTGGGTATTCTGTCGTAAGTAATATATTTGAGAACATGCTTCTCTTTCAGGTTACTCATCCGTGAGTACGCTCCTTGATGAGTAATGCTGCTTGGCCTTCTTCTATTTAGTCGATATGCCCTAGAAACAGCTGCATGTTTTTTGAATCTGGTTCAAATTAAATTAGTGTCTTTGTTTCTAGATTGGATATAGAATGGATTCATATCTTAACGATGTTAAGGAATATGTAGTAATGTGGCTTATGCTTAAAACCAGAATCTGGATAAACTCAAGGCACGTTTCAGTAATGGCAGTTTGTGGGTTTTCCCGGGTTTTGACGAGGGTTAACATTCTACCATTTGGAGGATCAATAGTTATATTGTTCTTGACTCGCCACCTCTTTAGTAAAATGAATTCTTTTCAAAAAACACAAGTGGGAGTATGGTAGAACGGAAGTGATTCCAGAACCACAAACGATTATTGAAAATTTAGTAGAACCTAAAAATTCAATTGGATTCAACAATCGATTGGCCACTCCGCAGATTAGGTGGGTAACCTCAGCCACCCGAGTGGTACTTCGGTTTCTTCAAAGTCAGTGACAGGGAGGTTTTTGATGACCCAAGCATGCCACTACTGCTATCCTAGACTATGAGATCTAGCAGGTGGAGGAATATAACGTCGTTCTAAATTAGATTTAGAAGTGCACGCGTATATGACTCTGCCAGAGAGTTGTTGTAAGCAGCGGAAGCGTGGTAGGCCAGAAGATTATTTCTATTTATAGACTAAAGCATGTATAGCGGAGATAGATTGTCTATTTTTGATGTAACAATCATAGAGTTTGACTTCATCAAAATAATAGATGGACCTGGTAAGAAGATAGTAGGTAGTGATGTCCTGGTATTTGGATGACGTACTCCTTATAGGAAGTGATATTCCTATACTACGATCTATTATATTATGGTTGTCACAAGATGTTTCTCGACATAGGATCTGGATAAAATATCAAGGATTCTGGACACTAGATCTGTGGTTTTAGATCTAGATTTGGGAAGTGTCCCAATTTGGGTACTTTGACACTATTCTAAATTGTTTTAGAATGGACGACTCCTGGCATGGTGGTGTACCCATAGGTGATGGAGTCATCCTCTCTAAAGAGATGTCTTTAAGACTGATGGGGAGAGGGATTTGCATGATTGATATATCACTTGCTTATGCAATTGACTCAATCACTAGATGTCAAGTATCACACCAGATATTGCTTTTGCACTAGCTGCAATAAGCATATATTAATCCAATCCTGGAGAAACATTAGGAAGTAGTTGTGAACAAAATTGGATGTTCTTGGTATATGGTAACGGCGGCCTCCTTCCGGAGGCGGTTACCATTTCAGGCTTCCAAAGTGACCTGGAAGACAGAATGGCTGTCAGAGTTAATAGTTTTCCCTATTTTGAGGGGCAGTATGTTGGACTGGTGGTCCAAGCGGATACCGAGGAAGGCATGGTGCAGAATACTGATTAAATTCAGTGGAAGATACAGTCTAAGAAGTTTGTTGGATTTGGAGTTCATTTGTGAACTGGATCCCATCAGATATCTAGACAAATTCTAAGAAATGTATCGCTCATTTCGGGAGATAGTCTTTCTCTGCGAAGTTAAGATATAGAGAGATAAAGATAGAAACATTGGAGCGGATCCACTCACTGAGGCTATTTCTCGAACGCAATAGTTTCACAAACGTGCTTTGCGAGACTGATTAGTAGAGAAGTTGGGTGCTTTGCGACACCGCAATAATTAGCCTTAAGTGCATGTGGGAGATTGTTGGATATAGTACCCTAAAGTCAATTATTTTAATCGCAGGCATGCGATTGTGATGATTGAGGGAGGACCTATACGGGTAGAACAGTCTTACTCAAAATGATAGTATTATATCTGGTTTTTCTTTATCATCATATACATGCATTATGTGGTATTATAGATCACTATTACATGTTGATAGAGCCCATAGGATTCTTGCTTGACTACCAGCGTTATGATGGCGATCATACATATGGGGGCTGGGTAGTCCATAAGCATATCCTTAAATGTTCCTAGTCGTGGGAATATCAAGACCGGGCATCGATATTCCGGAGTAGATTGGTGTATACATTTCTAGATCCCGATGAGAGACAATGGTTGGTCCTACAGCCATTGGTCTTTCGCACATAAGTTCATATACAGGTGCTCACTAGGGGTGAGTACACTGGACGGACTCGCCGAGAACTTACTAGATGGTATTATACCTAATGTCAGATAGTAGTTCTCAGATGTCATGAGTACAGGTTAGTTTTTCGACCAGAGATCGTCATTTGTCTCGTGTGAGTTCCTACTGTGCTTTGATTACTACCCTACCACTGCTAAAAGGAATCGTGCAAACAGGTTTTAGATTGGTACAGTCCTGAGCCATATGGAGGCAGAGTGTGGATTGTCGGGAATTCATCACTCCTGGTATTGGGGGTTGATGTCGCGCTGTGCATGGGTGGCCATCACTAGAAATCCTTAGTCAAGGTGGTCGAGAATTACTGATTTGGATCAGTAATTTCGCAGTGGGTGTTGGGCTTCACACCGACATGAAATATCGTGTTATTAGGGTTCTGACTTTATCCACCACCCAGACCCGATATGCGATACTCCTAGACGAAGAGATCAGACTGTATGGAGATTGTCATAGATAGGCTCAGTAGGGATCCGGATGAGTTTGCTCGTCGTCCTTCCTTTTCGACAGGTACCTGGGTAGCCGTTACATACAGCTAGTGCCACTGATGTGCTTGTGGTTATGGATTTATCCAGTAACTTACTGCCGGCGTACTGTCGAGTATTTAGTGTCCCACATAGAGGGTTTCCCTGGTTCAGGAAAAATGATGTAGTAGCCGTATTTTGATACATGCATGGTTCTGATCGAATGATTGTATTTGTTACCCGGACTTTCAATCGAACAATTGATAATACTAGCCGGCTTAGGATTGAGCCGGATTATTAAATCATGTATTGATTTAATAATTTACATATATATATTTCGATATGTATATTCTAGTATTATATTCTGTGTTATTCTATCTCTTTGGGTATTCGTATTTTGATACGAATACGGGTATGTATATACAGTTGAGTGTATTCCGTATTTATTGTTGGATATGTATGCCCTAAAGACCATTATTGTTTATGTATACATGTGGATGCTTGGACATATGTATGTATAGGACAATCTTTCTCGATAAGATAGTATGCTATTTAGTTTGTCTTTATCTTAACATGTGCATATATTTTACTTGTTATTACGTATAATTGATACATGTTGATAAATCCCATAGGATCATTTCTTGACTACCTGCATTGTGATGGCGATCATACTTGTGGGTGCTGGGTAGTCATAAGCACAGCCTTAAAGTGTCCCTAGTCGTGTGAGTATCGAGACTTGGCATCGATATTCCGGAGTAGACTAGTGTATATGTTTCTAGACCCCGACGAGGGGCGATGGTTGGTCCCACAGCCATTGGTCTTTCGCACCTAAGATAGTATATAGGTGCTCACTAGGGGTGAGTACACTGGACGGACTCGTCGAGAACTTCTAGATGGTACTATACATATCGTCAGATAGAAGTTTTCAGGTGACATGAGTATAGGTTAGTCTTCAGACCTGAGATCATCATTTGTCTCGTGTGAGTTCCCACTGTACTTTAATTACAACCTTACCACGGCTCTACTGAGTCATGCAAAAAGGTTTTAGTTGGGTACAGTCCCGAGCCACATTAAGGCAGTAAGCGATTGTTGGGGATTCGTCTCTCCCGGTATAGGGAGTCGATACCGCACTGTGTTCGATTGGCCGGCACGATAAGACCTTGGCCAAGGCAGTTGGGATTTCATGATAGGCAGATTAGTAATTTCCCGGATTGGTCCTGAGCAACATCAATATGAATTATCGGGTTATTAGGGTCTGAAGTTTACCACACCCTAGACCCGATATGCAACACTCATAGACAAAGAGACCGGACTATACGAAGATTGTCACAGATAGGCTCAGTAGGGATCCGAATGAGTTTGCTCATTGGCCTTCCTTTTCGACAGGTATCCGGGTAGCCGTTACGTACAGCTAGTGCCGCTGACGTGCTTGTGGTTATGGATTTATCCAGTAACTCACTATTGACGTATTGTCGAGTCTTTAGAGTCCCACACAGAGGGTTTCCCTGGTTCAGGAGAAATGATGTAGTAGCCGTATTGGATACGCGCAGCAGGGTTCCAATCAAATGATTGTATTAGTTACCCGGACTTTCGATCGGACGGTTGATAATATTAGCCGGCTCGGGATTGAGCCGGATTATTAAATCAGGTATTGACTTAATAATTTATGTATATGTATTTTGATATGTATATTCTAGTATTATGTTCTTTGTGTTATTTTATCTTTTTGGGTATTCGTATTTTGATACGAATACATGTATGTATATACAGTAAAGTGTAATCCGTATTTATACAGAAAACATTCTAGAAGGTGGACACCTCATTTTTTATTTCTCCATTTATCTTTAAATTGAAAATGAGGTGTAAAGTTGGAGAGGTGAGTATGGTGAGAACCATGCTTCTGTAGTAATGACAAATGAATATTCAATTCATTTGTGCAAACTATTGAAGCATGGATGAGTTTCTATATTGAAAAAGGGTTTTTACAAAACCATGGTTGATCTTTTTCTCTCTCATTGATTTCATTATTCTCACCATTTTGCTTCACTTTCCTCTCTAGCCTTTCTTGAGCTCCTCCACTTTCTTCTTGAACTTCTTCTCTACAATCTCATTGTTGAGAATCAAGATAGGAAGTGAGATAGATACATACTTAGAACCATTCACTACATCCTAGATACTTTAGATTAGCAATCTAAAGTCTCTTGTTACTCCACTAGACTTTTAGTGTGGAGCAAGAGCCATGGACTACATCCTTCGGGTGGATCATCTTCGATAGAAGAAGACCGGTGATCAAGCTCGTTCATGGATGTCTCTAGGAGCAAGGGAAGGAGATAGAAGAACGAAGGACACGGATCCTTTGACTGGTGATCAAGCTAGATCAAGGAGATCTCAAGGAACAAATGAAAAGGATAGAAGACCGAAGGACACAAATCTTTTGGTAAGTCACTTCTATCATAGTAGTTAGATCACCTCTTTGTTAGCTACTTTAGGTTTATGGTAGATTCTAGGACGGGTATTTCTAGCGCCAGTTTTTAAACCCCAAAATTTTTTGTTCGGCAACGGCCACAGTAGATGGTCACGGTGGTAGGAAACCCCAATGTAGTATCAGAGCCACCCCATAAACCTTAACTAGCTAGTTTGCAAAAGTTCAAAGTATCGATCGATAAAATTTTCCAAATCGCAATTCCATGTGTCATGCCCGCTGCCGATTTTAAAACTTGATCAAAAAATTATTTAGATTACCTTAAAAATAAGTGCAGGCATTTTTAGAAGGCCTGAAGAAATTTGGGCACAAAAGCCCATCATACGGCCGTGGAACTGCCGCATAACATGCATGTTGGCGGCGGTTCCGCGGTCGAAATGGGGGCCGTTGTGCACCAAATATCGTCTGGTACTCTATTGTATGGAAATGTGATTTTTGGGATATATATTTTTGGCCCAGATTTGTTTGAGTACTGGTTTGCACTTGGGGCCAGTACGGAAAAGTTTTAGTCGATCAAAATTTTGAATAAGTGTTTATCAGTGCATGTGTTTGTATCTGCGACCGTGAATGTCATTGAGCGGTATAACCCGACTAATTGCTATATGTACAATTAGACGGGTTTACGAACATGACATTCACGTTGATGTTCTATGATTGTGCAGATATTGTGGATGGATTGTCGTAGTGGACAGCCTATAGTGCAATGGTAGTAGTACAGTTAAGATTCATTTGTATATTCATTATTGCGGGGCGAGGGCCCGCGATGTGGACAGCCGTTTCTGCCAGATTTTATATTCTTTTATTGGGGCACGACCGGGTTGAGGTCGATGTCACCATTGTATATTGATTAGTATAAAATATTGCACATTTGAATGAACATTTTCCCAACTATTATTAAGTACTAAATGGTGTTAATTGTAAATATAGAATATATGTTGGTTTATTTGTAAAAATATTATTATCATACGTTTCTACATTTTAATTAACATAATCAGGAAAAATATATGCATATAATATTTATATGAAATCTTTGTAATTAAAATATGCATATCATATCAAATATTTCTAATCAATATTCTTAAGATTTAATATCATATAAAATGGTTATGATAATATCTAAAAAATACCAAATACTACTAACACTATGACTTGAGATATTTTGCAGATATTAGCTCAGGTCTAGATTCCAGGAGATCTGGGATAAATCGAGATGTCGGGATCAAATCTGCGAAAATATTGAAGCAAATCATGAGATTTAGCAACGGTAGAGACTCAGAGCATTATTCTCAGAATCCATACATCGAAGGGATCTCCACATGTGAACAGAAGATAGCAGAAAAAATCCTATATCCAGATGCTACTAGAGCACGGCGGTTGGGCGGCCAAACTAAGGTATTTGCGGCGGATCTGCGTCGGTTCTAGGGCCATATGATGTGAGATTTTGGGGATTTTATCTTAACTGCATATCCTCACTTAGGGAATATAAGGTTTCTTGTTTCTGTGACTATATAAGGGACCGAGAGCTTCACATTAAAAATCATCACCGAAGAAATCAAGAGGTCCAAGACGATCCACGCATCTGAGTGATCATCAACTAGTCATCTACTTCCAATAAGATAGAGATCTAGAGAAACAAGGGTTCTTGTACTATGCTTTTAAAGGATTTGTAAATGAAATAGTTGATTAATAAAGCTAGTGTTTTTATTAGTCTTTTTGCAATTGAATTCCGCACTTACTTTGTGCATTTTATTTATGTTTCCACTCTTCTTAATCATTTCTTCTACATTAAACATGAGCGAGTAATTCCTAGATTGCTAGGTTTGTAGGATAGGGTAGAAAAATGGATTAGAATATCATTTAACTTCTTTTATAAATTTTAAAGTTTATAAACTTTAGCAAAATAAATGTTAACATCCTTATCGGGCGCGCTACCAATTTATTGATAGTCTCGACCGCGATTTGAGATCGGTTAAACACTTGTTTTGATAAAGGCTAGACATGAATAGAGATCAATGCAAAAACAAGGGTTGAGAGTGGGAACCCTATTCCCTCCAAGAACCATAATCTGCAATCATCACTATCGATCTAGTTTTAAACTATTAAAAGTTAAAAGGAGTCATTTTAATAAATTCTTCATCCGTATTAAAATAGATCTACAACTAATCACCCTATCTTCCATCAACTCGTCTAAAGGAAGAAAAAGGTTCACGTTTCCTTGCGGACGACCCGTACTCATCTCGGCTAGCTACTAGCGACACCGTCTTGATTGCGGTTACTTTACAACACACTTTTCGCACGATCAATCATAAACAATTTTCCTTTCTATACTAGGATTACCCCGCGGTGGAGTGCAACGGGCCCGTATCTCATGGCGTTGAGACGGAGGGGGCCTTACTCTAGAATTGGCGAGCTATTCGCCTCACTCGTAGGGGGTATAGGATGACCCACGGAGGGGCGCTCAAGTTACCGGATTCCGTGAAGTGCTGGGTGACCCATTCACTTTGTTGATTGGGGTTGCCTCACTTCTGGGATTGACGGGTAACTTGCCGCGCTCGTAAGGGTCCAGGTTTTTCATTGCACGGGCTATCCACACGACCGGGAACGTCAGGTCTCATTTGCGGCTCAAATGAAACCAGAGGCTCCAAGATTATCCGCCATTCTGTGTTGCTTATTGCTGTTCTGTGATGCTGCTTATATCATGCCTGGGACGGATGTTATATATATTTATATATACCTGTAGATGTTGTATATGTTTTGCACCCGCGCTAGTCCATCCCCCGCTCCGCCGTTAGTTAAGTAACCTAACGGTGCATGATGGGGCTCCATGGCGAAAGCGGATGGCATATACGTACATTGTATTTTCGTTTTTTTCTGGTGTGATAGGGATTAATTGAAGGGGCCGTATTAATTTTGATTAATGCAAGATAAGAAACCTAAAAGATGTTGGAACAAATTTCTAAAAACTATAGTCATATTCTTTCACTTTGCATAATGGTATTCGGTCAAGAATATCCAGCACTTCATTCGAGGAGGCAAGAGCCTAGATCCGTTGGCGGGGAGTGACCTCTTGAGCAAAAGTTTATACTATAGATTTCTCGGGTTTTTTCAAAACCACAAGTTTTCAAAAGCGGAGCCAAAAACACTCCTTTTCAAAACTACTCGGTTCCTTCAACGATATCAAGTTCATAACGTTAAAGATTTTTCGCCAAAAACCAGCCGCTGCCCTCCGTCATTTCAGATTAGTATTGCTTAGTATTCGTGCTACGTATGTTGTGCTTAGCCGAGACGTAGTGTTTGGTAACTATGTAGTACTTTTCTGCTGCATTAGATGCGATTGGTTAGGACAGTCGTACCGTCATTTTTTCTCAGTCAAAGACTCGTACGACTAGGTTTATTGCAATCAAGATAATGACGGCTTGTGTCACGACCCGAAATTCGGATGTGACCGGCACTTAGATTGTATGACATCTAAAGATGTCGACACAATCTGAGTAAGCCAAAAACCAAGATCAAAAACCCTTTTTGCGGAATTAAGGAAATTTTAGTTTTTAAGTAAAAGGATGACGTAGCATGTCGAATGAATTTACGAAATGAAGTCTAAACAACTGATTTTTTTGCATTTAAAATGTTCGACAGCACCTCTTTATTAATCATTAATAAAAGCAGTTACACAATGTTTAAATAAGTTGCGTCCCTAGTTGAGAGCAAAATAACGCCAAACAACGGAAATCAATATGCAACAATAATACGACGCTTAAGCGAAGAATTTCATGCATCAGTAAAGAAAGCATAAATTAATACAACTAGACGATCTCACTTAATCAAAACATATACAACCATATCTCATTCTAAGTCAAATATACAGGTCTGATGGAGAATTTCTAGATCCAATATACATATACCAAAATAGGAGGTTACTACGCAAGTAACCTACCTAGCAAAAATAAACGATAAAAGCTGACAAATGGATCTGCACTGCTGCTATGAGTCCACGCGTCTCCTGCAAGGAACTAAGGCACAACGGGAGTGAGTTGCCAACTCAGTGAGTAAAACTAACATCTAACAGTGATATTGTAAGCATGCTGGTATACTGGTAAAAATAATAAGATAAGCATGATGTATAATATCACATGGATGCATGAATATGTACTAAAAAAATGTATAACAAAATACTGAAATCTCATTAAATATCGCTGAATATCGGTCATTTCCCATTTAAGATTCATTTTCCGTGTCCAACATCGACACAAATCTTCAGTCTGGATAGCGTAAAAATCCGTAACCGTATAGCTCCCCCACTCGGTCCGGAATAAAACCAAATCATAAAAACAATATCTCATGGTGGACATATCACATCAATCATGAGGAACCAATTAATATAACTTAATAGTGTATAAAAATCAAATCCAGAAATTCTCAAATCCAATAGATCTTGTGCTATAATTAACAATGATTTGAAAGTAAGACATGATAGGTATCAATTAATAACAATGATGCAAACAACCACTAATAATGATGGTTATAGTATGAAGGGAATCATATAAGACATGGCAAGTTCTAAGTGATACGTGACATGTCAGTTACCGATGAGGTGTAGTGTAACATGTAGGTATGTGCACGTGCAACATGACTCATCGATAATTAGTGCAGTGTCCTAGCAAGTGTTAGACAATGGAATTTTTAGATATGAATGCATATGATGAAGTTTCTTAGTTTTAAACATATACTCAATACAAAGGAAATTACTAGCCAAACTTTTAATTACGGGCGTATTATGCCATCCATACAAGATCCCTCGGTAGATGTTAATCTACTCACTGGAATACGTCGAAACTACTCGGATGTCATCAATCTTTTTCCCTTCCTTGCGGTCTCCGAAGTCTCCGCGGTTGAACCTAACATCGAAATTTACTTTCGTATAAGAAACGACTAAACTCCGATATGGCGAAAACGTGAAACTACTAGACTTTGTAACAACTAGGATTATATTAGTAACTAATTATATTTTAATTAGTGAAATTCTTTAAAAAAAGTTTACCAAGTTGACTTTCAAATATTTTATCAAAATTAATAAACATTTTTCTAGAATTTTCCTAAGCTTGCACAAACATGTACATGTAACCTAGGGTTAAAATTGGGTTAAACCATGTTTAGGCAACCATGGTGGTCTAACCCCACTTGTTAAGCTAATTAGTTTTAAATTAAGAAATTGATTTTCTAAAAATAAAAAAGATTTAAAATTTTCTTTTGGGTTTGACTTGGGTTGAGGAGAGAGAGAGCATGATGGGTGTCTTGTTTGCATTAAATGAGAGAGAGAGAGATTGGTGGCTCTAGGATTGTGTCACACCCCATCCCTTTCAAATCTTTTTACTTACATTTCAAACCCTTATCACTCCCATCCTTCTCACTCACACACCTCCAATGCAACAGTAGCTGCTGTTTTCAGCAGTGGTCACATCTTTAAAACAGCCATTTCTTCTTTTGTGAAACATCAGCATCAGCTGATCTGCTTCAGCTCCAAGCACATCAGCTCAAACCATAACATCAGCATCAGCTGCATCAGCAACAGCAGCACTCCCTTAGCAAACAGCCCCAACTCCATATACAACACCCATACAACATTCACACAACACAACACAACAACAACACACCACCAACACAACAATAGACACAATCACGAAAGCAACAGCTTCAGCCTTTAGACAGCTTCAGCCTTTAAACAGCTTCAGCCTTTAAACAGCAACAGCAATTCCAGGAAGCAACAGCAGCACCCCAGCAAGCTCTACCCCCTCTTCTTCTTCTCCTTCTCCTTGTTTGTGAGGTTCCTAGTCGGGTATAACTTCTAAACTCCTTCCTTGTTTTCTTAGTTGTGTAGAAGTAGCTTCGATTAGCAATAATTATACGTTTTGTGCTTGTTTAGGTGTTTTTTTGTGAAAGTGTGTTTAATTGAGGTTGGTGTTGGGTAGACTAGCCTAGGTAAGTTTTGTTAAGGCCAAGTTAATCTTGGATAACCCCAGATTACACTAAAATACCTTCAGTTTTTAGATTGTACCAAACTTGACGTTTTAAGCAAAAACATAGCTTTTTGAGATCTGCTGTTACCTATGTTAGTTCAGAATAAAATTGAATGGACCATAGCCTACTGATCAGAGCCCGACCCCACCACTTCAACCTGAGGCCGCCTGAATATTCGTTCTGGCTGCAATTTGCGGCCAGACCATGGAGTTAGGAGCTTGGGTTTTTGGTACATGTATCTGCTGCATTTTGTGGGTCCAGGGTATATATAGTTTTGTAATATTCTAACCTGGGTAAAAATCTGGGACAGTATGTCTTTTTCTGGTAATTTTAGTTTGCGCGATACGCGCGATACACGAGTGGATTATATGATTCAGCGTATCGCGGCGTATCATTTGAGTTCTGGACACACACACGTTCCAGCGTATCAGGCTCACGCGCGTTAATTCGCGACGCGAGTTTCTCGTTTCGTTCCGATATTGCGTTTTACGAGATTTTGATATATTTGGATTCTTGTGTAAATTCCAGGTTCGCAGGCGGGTACGTCAGGCGCCGCCAGGAAAGGGAAGCAGGTGGTCGGCTATACTTAGCACGCGACCAGGTGAGTAGATTTAACATCTACGGAGAAATCGCCCGTATGACGTTAAGCGTCAGGGCGTGATAGGATGTTAGTTTGATATGTTCTTTTAGACATGCTAGAGTAGCGTACCTCCACATACATATATATATAGATATACTGATAGTTAGAACACTGCACTGTCACTAACGGTCTAAGTTGCACGAGCACGATTTATATGCTACACTCACACCGTTAGTGATTGCCATGACACTCACATTATAGGATTGCTATAAACCTCATATTTGATTCTGCTTATTGATGTTGTCATGATTTGCCGCATACTATCATATGGACTTTCATACCATACACCCTATATACGCACTTTTGTGAGCACCTTCATTGATATAACCCTATTTGGGCACATATGCATCATATGTCTACAGTTTTGCACATGTACATTGCTATATTCACCTTGCATACTTATCCATGCACACATCCATACCGATACACATATTCATATGCTATATACATGGATGATATAGACTTGATTTAAACTAAGGGACCGCAGGCGATATTTTCAAAACTAGATCTTTCAAAAGAGCGGTTTTCCCTTTCTTTTACCTTTAGCGTCATACGACACATTGCATGGATTACGCATTGTATTTGATTTATGTAATTTAAGGATTTAGGAACCGGAGTACTATTTTAAGAAAATACGCACTGTTTAAAAACCCGGTTTCCCTTGATATGATATTTTAGTGCGTCCACCATGAGTTTTCTCGGTTCCAGAAAGCTTGTGTGAGTATACCCGATTCGAGAAGAGGTAGGCACCGATTGCGGGTACATGGTGGACCCGGTACGGTACCCCGGGACGAGAAGACTCGTATTGTTAGACGGTGAGCCTGGCGGAGGGACTACTACCTACAGGTGATTGGTTAGACCTGGCGATTATCCGGAGGATACCGACCAGAGTCGATAGATGGATACGGGAAAACGCGTACTGCCGGGGGCCGAGGGCCGATTCCGCGGACGGAGCCCGTGGGCAGATCCGATGGACGGACGCCCCATATTAGAGGATTTGCGTGTCGATGCTGGACACGGTTGATTTTATGAGATTTGGGTGCCGATGTTGGGCACTCACGATTGTATGAGATTCACAGGATTTGAGGGCCGATGTGGATGACGGCGCCTGAGTTTTTACTGGGATTTGGGTTTATTGATATCCGGTAATTTTTCCCACGTTGATATTCCGTGTAGACACTGTTTTTTCCCATACTCAGTATTTAGTATTGACATCTCATCCTGTACCTATTGTACTGATACAGTACACATGCTATACATGATTATTGCACACCCTGCTCATGTTATATAGGGTTGTTAGATTCCATATCAGACCTGATCATTGCATATCTTGCACATCATATGGAGAGACTTTTAGACTACATTTGTTGCCTGATATGAGTATTCAGTTCATCATATAGACGTTATCTGTTGGCATAGGTTGAGTATCGCAGTACGTGCATACTCGCGATTACCTTTATATGTTATCTACTATTCACGAGTTGGCAACTCACCCCTATTGTGCCACAGTGCTTGCAGGTGGCCCCTTTGGAGTAGTCGCGGCTAGCTGTTTACCGCACCTTTTAACACAGATACCATTGCTGAGGCGTGTTAGCCCTTTTGCTATTAGGTGGGTTTGTACTGTATCTGTTTACCTTTCAATTGCATCTTGATGTATCTAGTACTCTCCATCTACTTTCATGTATTGACTTAGAGACAGTTGTATGGACGTTGTATGTTATTTGTACTCTGGTGTCGAGCTCGTTGTAAACCGACTTTATTTATGCAGTTTTACCTCTCATGATATTTGTTTTCACTTTACTGCTCATTCTTCGCCTCGGCGTCGTACATTATATTGAGGTGATTTCTCCGCCGTTGGGCGCGATTCTCCCATTGAGATACTCCGTTTATTTCACATGTTACTTTTACTTATATCTCGCCTTTCACTCGATTTCGGGAGAAATTTTTGGAAAAGAAAATGTTGCTAAAATTAATTAAATAATAACTTGAACCAAAAAGGATTTCTACTAACACTTAAAGCTTTCTAAATGTTTTAACACTCTAATTTTAATGGTTTTGTTTTCTGGGTTCGGCTTACTTAGCACGTTACGCCTGTAGGCGTTGCGTGGTTAAGTGCCGGTCATGGGCCGAACTTTGGGTCGTGACAAAGTTGGTATCAAAGCGTAGGTTTTACCTTCGGAGTGTAGGATTGACCCTGGTATGATGGAGTAGGTAGCTGCAGCAGGGTAACGTGGCGTGTGTATGTTCCACGGCATACTCACGACACGGTACCCCGCCTAAGCGACCTTAGGACTTATTGATTGAAATTCATTCATGACTATATACATTCTTGCGATTCGATTTCCGTATCCTTATCGAATCCTACCTTCTTTTTCAGCCACTATGCAGCCAAGGACTACGAGGGCACACAGAGCGGCTGCGAGAGCCGAGGCTCGTGTTGGCTCGTCCGAGACGAGGAATGATCCGGGCAGTGCACCTGTTGCACCCAAGCAGACTATCCCTCCTATGACAGATCAGATCGCCACATTAGGGGCTGGTATTCAGGAGATGTGCCAGACGGTGGGATCCAGCATGCAGGAGATGCATCAGATGATAGGGTCGCTAGTTGAGACGCTTCGAGCGCAGCTACCAGAGGTAGCTCCACCAGTCACGGGGACCGCGACGGTATCTACAGCACCAGCAGTTACCCCTGCAGCCACGGAGGTGATTACAGTATCGTTAGCAGAATTCATCAGGCTGAAGCCTCCGGTCTTCACAGGCACCGACACAGCCGAGGACCCGCTGTCCTTCATTGATAGGATGACCCGGATATGCCGTTCCCTTAGATGCTCCGATACGAGATGGGTCGAGTTTGCGAGCTTTCTCCTGGAAGGACTTGCGCAGAAATGGTGTGAATCGGTCGAGAAGGGCAGAGCAGCAGGTCTTCCTCATATGACCTGGACGGAGTTTGTGACGATCTTTATAGCCCGCTTCCTTGCCCAGAGTGTCAGGGATTCCCGAGCTCGCAGATTTGAGTCCTTGCGCCAGACGCCAGAGATGACCGTGGCGGAGTACGATGTGCTGTTCACCGAGCTATCGGTTTATGATCCGTACCTAGTGGCTACTAAGGAACTGCGAGTTAAGAGATTTGTCTGAGGCTTGCTTACGCCACTGTTCCTTGCGATCAGCGCACAGCATTACGAGACGTATGCCGCAGCTGTGGACGCAGCCCTATTAGTCGATGAGCGCCTTGCCGAGACTTCAGTAGTTCCAGGGCCGAAGAGGGTTCGTACTGACACAGCAGCTCAGAGACATTCGTTCAGACGCCGTGATAGACGTTATACAGGTGGCAGAGACTCGGGGCGAGGTCAGATGTTTAGCTCATACCCCCAGGAGGGTCAGCAGTCGTCCCGTAGAAGCTTTGGATGTGGTAGTCCTCATCACCGCGTCAGAGATTGTACCGAGGCACGCCAGAGGGAGCCAGCCGTACTATATATCACGCTTCCACCTTCTCCACCCCAGAGGGTGTTGCCTGTTGTACCCATAGTTGCTCCGCGTCAGACTCATGCACAGAGAGGCCATGGTCGCGGAGGGTTTGTTCCTAGAGGACGAGGCGGCCGAGGCAGAGGACAGCCGGCTACCGGCAGAGTACAACCAGCTACTAGCAGGGGCCCGCCGGTTACAGGTGGAGGACAGGCACGGGTTTTCGCGTTGACGCATCAGGACGTGCAGGCGTCCAATGCGGTGGTCTCAGGTACCTTTTCAGTATGTTCTGTTGATACACACGTATTATTCGATCCCGGATCCATGCACTCGTACGTTTCCACACTTTTTGTGCCGAGTTTGGGTAAAGAGACTGGGTTGCTTGATCAGCCGCTTGTTGTGACCACTCCAGTGGGAGAGTCATTTGTTGCTAGGTACGTGTTCTGATCCTGTGTTGTCCGTATTGGCGAGAGAGATTTGCATGTCGACTTGATCCTTCTGGAGATGTTGGACTTCGACGTTCTTTTGGGCATGGATTGGTTGGCCACGTGCTATGCGTTTGTGGACTGCCGCGAGAAGACAGTTAGGTTTTGTTTTCCCGGCGAGTCGACTTTTGTTGTGCAGGGTGACCATGGTGCCACCCCTCACCTTTTGATTTCTTCTTTTCGCTACGGACAGCTTTTGAGGAAGGGATGTCGGGGATTCCTAGCCTATGTTTCTGATATTAAGGCTACGGATGTTCCACTAGACCAGGTTCCGAGTGTATGTGAGTTCCCTGACGTATTCCCAGACGAGCTTCCTGGGATACCACCTGAGCGTGATGTTGTATTCTGTATTGATTTGATTCCCGGCACGGGGCCTATTTCTATACCGCCTTACCGGATGGCCCCGGCGGAGCTTAGTGAGTTGAAGAGTCAGTTGCAAGATTTGCTGGACAAGGGACTTATTCGACCCAGTGTTTCTCCTTGGGGTGCTCCGGTTCTATTTGTCAAGAAGAAGGACGGCAGTTTGTGTAACCCTTCGAAAATCGTTTAGGCAGTTTTTCGGTAATCGGCTAATTTTTCGGCTTTTTCCGTAAATAGTCAAAATAGGTATTTTTCATTGTAGACCTAATTATACAAAATTTAGATAAGATATTACTATAATTTTGTCACTAAAATGTCACTTATAATTTTCTAGTTAAATAAAAAAAAAATTCGTAATTAATTATTTTTTTTTTATTTTAAGCTTTTAAAAATACATTAAATTAGTGATAAATACAAATTTAATTAGGTAAATTTCATTATTAGGAATCTTTATAAACTAAAATAGAGTGTTAATAAATTGTATCATAAGTTTATAAGATTTTAGTTTTAGGGTTTGAAATTTATGAAAAAAATGATGTAAATGGGGTTTTTTTGTAAAAACTTGATGTGAAAGGCATTAAATGGAAGCATAAAGGGTTTTTTGACCTAGAAACCTCTACACAACCCCCACACCCTCCTCCTCTTCACCTCTGGCCGAAAAATAGCAGCAGCTCCCCCTCTTTTCACCTCAATTCTTGCTTCAAAAATCATGAAAAATCATGAAAAATCCATAAAAATTCACCATTTTCTTCTCCAATTCAAAACAAAACCCTAATCCACTCTCTCCTCAACCAAATTTAGTTCAAAACTTGAAGAAAGGAGGCTTCTTTGGTGGCTTGAGCAAACTAAGGTTCAACTTGTAAGGTGAAATTTCTAAACTAGTTTGTTAACTTGTAGTTTAAATGTGCTAAAATTGAAATTTGAAGTATTAATTTAGTTGTAATTACTTGTTCATGAAAATCAAGAGAGGGATTTGATTTCAAATTAGGGTTTGTAGCATGGTTGATGGAGTTAAGTTAGGGTTTGGTTATCTAATTGGTTAGAGTGGTAAATTGTGCGATGTTGCGCTCGCTAGATCGATAAAATTGCGATATTTGCATCGAATCGGTATGCAATTGCTTGCTAGATTTTTATGTAAATTAGAATGTGATCAAATTGCGTTATATTAGCGATATAATTAGCTTCTTATACGCCTATTAGAGTGCGTGAATGCAGGGTTTTGTCTAGTCGGGTTTTAGTTTTGTCGATTTCCCCGAAAAGACGATTCTAGTTAAGATTTAGCGATTTTCGTGTGTTTTCCCGCGCACCGAGTGCACGTTATGTTTAATTCGAGAGCGTCGGTATTTTTATATTGTCACTTGCATCATTTTAGGATATGTAATCTTATGCTTGGTGTTGTGCAAATATAGGATCGATCGGGGAAACATCGGACACGGCGCGTAAAGGCAAGGCGGTGGTCGGATCGGATTAGCGGGGATTTCAGGTGAGTAGATGTATTCATCTATGGGGGGAATTGTCTGGATGGCGCGAGGCGCCCCCTAGTTAGGATTACCCTATTTCTTACAAGACTTGTATTGTTAGTTAGCTTACCCCTTTATTTACGTTGCATACCCTTATAGCTAACCGTATACTAGATTGCATGGATATTCATATACACATATATGATATCACTTCGTAGGACACGAACACCATTACCATTGGCATCTGTTACACGTGCACTATTCATGTGACACACACGCCTTTGGTAATTGCCATGCCACGTGCACTATAGAACCTGTTTAACTTAGTATCGCCACTTGCATTCATACAATATATATGAAATTGCATAGCTTGCATATACCATCATCATCATATTTACATAGATTTCTAGCCAAAATTTACATCGTATACATTGATATCATAGACATTTATCATATATAACATGTGAACATTATGATTTTCTTGAGGATTTCAGTATTGCTGCGATTTCTGGATTTTTTGGGAAAACCGCAAGAATTTAACAAAAGCTTATATTTATCATTTTTAAAACAAAGTTGCGGTTTTCTCGTGATGTATGTGTCGTCCACCATGAGTTTTCATGTTTTCTGTTGGATTTCGAGACCCGATTCGAGGAGTGGATGAACCGTCTCGGGTATATGGTGGGCCCGGTATGGTACCCGGGGCAAGAAGATCGAGTTGTAGACGATGAGCCTGGCAGGGGAAGACTACCTACCGGTGATGTCTGGCGCGGCGGATATCCGGAGGATACCGACCGTTGTCGTGAGATTGGATGATATGGGCCGATCCGGACTGACGGAGCCCGATATTTGAGACATTGATACAGTGAGATATTGAGACAGATATGATTTCATATTTGGTGTCGATGCTTGACACGGGTTTTCAGATGATTTCTTGATGGTACTTAGCTATTATACAGATATTCATTTTCTAAAGTTAAGAATTCAATACCCTTAGCATTTAAAATACTTAAAGATTTAGTAATGACATTGCATACATGTGCATGCATACTAGAAGTATTATATCACATATGGACATACATGTTGTGACGCATTGCGTGCATTCTTACGATTGCCCTACTAGATATTATATTCTACTCACAAGCTGGCAACTCACTCCCGTTGTGCCACAGTGTCTTGCAGGTCGGACCCGTCACCCTTGTAGCGGCGGGCTATCTTATCATCAGCTTCTTTTGCTCAGACTCGCGACATCGCCCGTAGGTGGGTTGCGAGCATATTTTATTTCTTTTGCTCTATCATTTTATCTAGTATTCTCCATCTACCACTTTATATTGTATATGCGACTTAGTGAAGAGACTGAGAGATTTGTATATTTGTGGTTTCTTTTGGGTCGAGCTCACTTGAGCCGGCGTTGTGTTTTCTGATATTTTGCGTTTCTTTTATGCTCTTTTTTTGATATTACTTATATATTGCATGTGGTTGTGATCCGCCTTGGGCGAAGAGCTAGCTCCCGCTTGGGGATGCCATTTATGATTACAGGTTATATATATCTTGTTGTACCCATTTTGGGGGATAGAAAATACAGGGGAGACTCTGCCGAAATTTTCGGGAAATTTTGTTGTTTTTTTTTAAAAAGGGATTCTATGCAACTTAATTGATTTAAAAACCGTTTTCATCTAAGGTTTTTCCTTCACTCTCTTTTAATTTTGGTTTAGATTCTTCTGGGCTTTGGCTGACTTAGGTTAAAGTACGCCTTTAGACGTCTTGTAATCTAAGTGCCAGTCACATTCCGTACCTTCGGGTCGTGACAAAGTTGGTATCAGAGCGTAGGTTTTACCTTTCTGAGTGTAGGACGACCTTGGTAGATGGAGTAGGTGACTTAAGCAGAGTGGCGTAGCGTGGGTATGATCCGCGGCATACTTACGATACGGTACTCCGCCTAAGTGACCTTAGGACATAATTGCTTGTATTTCCTTTCTTGATTCCTTGCATTCCTTGATTCAATTGCAATGTTCTTATCAGTCCTGTTTCTTATTCCAGCTCGATGCCGCCAAAGACTACGAGAGCTCAGCGGGCTGCCGCTAGGGATGAGATTCGAGCGGGCTCGTCTGAGGCGAGGATCGAGCGGGAGGATACGCCTACCCCTCAGGGTCATACAGATCCGCCTTATCCAGGCCGTATTGCCAGATTAGAGGCCGGCATGCAAGAGTTGCGACAGATGATGGGATCTTTAGTTGAGTCCAGTCGGGCACAGAGATCCGAGGACGTTCCTTCCACCGCACAGACCACGATCGTACCTGCTGCACAGATGGTCACTCCTGCTGCTACTACGGAGACTATCCCTGTTTCACTACAGGAGTTCATGAGATTGAGACCTCCAGCTTTTACCGGTACAGATGCGACAGAGGACCCACAGGCATTTCTTGATAGGATGGCTCGGATTTGCCGTTCGTTAAGGTGTTCTGATGATAGATTGGTGGAGTTTGCGAGTTTTCGTCTGGTGGGTCTTGCCCAAACATGGTACGATTCAGTAGAGAGAGGCCGAGCTGCAGGTCTACCTTCTATGACCTGGGATGAGTTTACATCTGCATTTCTTGCCCGTTTTCTTCCGGAGAGTGTCCGAGATGCTCGAGCCCATAGTTTTGAGTCTTTGCGCAAGACTCCTGGGATGACAGTGTCGGAGTATGATATACAGTTTACCCAGTTGTCTCGATATGCTCCGTACCTAGTAGACACAGAAGAGAAGAGAATAAAGAGGTTTGTGCGAGGGCTTGATACACAGCTATTCCTTGCCATCGGCACCCAGCACTTTGACACATACGCAGCCGCGATGGATGCAGCCTTACTTTTGGAGGAGCGTATTTCTTAGACTCCGGTCGTTTCTGGGCCGAAGAGGATCCGTACTGATACACCAGCTCAGCGGCAGATGGGTAGACACCGTGATAGACTATTTCCGGGAGATGGTGGCGGCAGAGGATTGAGACGAGGTCAGTTATTTGGTTCATATCCACAGACCCAGCAGTCGTCTCCAGGATGTTTTCGGTGTGGGAGTCAGTACCACCGTGTCAGAGACTGTACCATAGGACGTCAGGGCGCGGCGACAGTTCCGCATGTGACCTTACCACCCTCACCACCTCCTAAGAGAGCTCTACTTCCTACTCCTGATGATGCTCCACGCCAGCCAGATGCTTCTAGAGGTCGTTGGCGTGGCGGTCCGGTTCAGAGAGGACAAGGCGACAGAGGCAGAGGCAGAGGCCGAGGTAGAGGCAGAGGACAGCCAGCTATTAGTGGTGGACAGGCCCGTGTGTTCGTGTTGACTCCTCAGGATGCACAGGCATCCAATGCCGTCATGACAGGTACTCTGCCAGTATGTTCTTTTGATGCACGGGTATTATTTGATCCAGGCTCCACACATTCCTATGTATCCACGTATTTTGCACCGAGGTTGGGCCGAGAGACTTCTCCATTAGATCAGCCGCTTGTCGTTATTACACCGGTAGGCGAGTCTTTTGTTGCCCGTTTTGTGTACCGATCGTGTTCCGTTCGTATCGGGGAGAGAGATTCTTCAGTTGATTTGATTCTCCTCGATATGCTAGACTTTGACGTTCTTCTTAGTATGGACTGGCTAGCCACCTGTTATTCATCTGTGGACTGCCGTGAGAAAGCAGTCAGATTCAGTTTTCCTGGTGAGCCGGTTCTTGTTATTCAGGGAGATCGTAGCGCTACCCTTCCCACCTTGATTTCTTCTCTTCGCGCTGGTCAGCTCTTAAGAAAAAGGTGTCAGGGATTCTTAGCCTATATTTGTGATACTAGCTCCACAGAGGTTCCGTTGGACCAGGTCCCTGTTGTGAGAGAGTTTCCTGATGTATTCCCTGACGAGCTGCCTGGTTTGCCACCAGAGCGCGAGATTGAGTTCTGTATTGACTTGATCCCCGGCACGGGGCCTATCTCTATACCGCCTTATCGGATGGCCCCGGCGGAGCTGAGAGAACTAAAGGATCAGTTACAGGACTTGCTGGACAAAGGGCTTATCCGACCGAGTGTGTCACCTTGGGGTGCTCCCGTCTTGTTTGTTAAGAAGAAGGACGGAAGTATGCGCTTATGCATTGATTATCGTCAGCTGAACCGGGTTACTGTGCGGAACAGATATCCCCTATCCCGCATTGATGACTTATTCGATCAGCTCCAGGGTGCAGGGTTTTTCTCGAAGGTTGATATATGGTCAGGTTATCACCAGTTGCGGGTTCGGAAGGAGGATATTCTGAAGACAGCTTTCCGTACTCGTTATGGTCATTATGAGTTCTTGGTGATGTCGTTCGGGCTCACCAATGCCCTGGCAGCATTTATGGACTTGATGAACCGTGTATTTAGGTCGTATCTCGATCAGTTCATCATTGTGTTCATTGACGACATCTTGGTTTATTCTCGGAGCCGGGAGGAGCATGAGCAGCACTTACGTATCACATTACAGACTTTAAGGGAGCATCAGCTGTTCGCCAAATTCTCCAAGTGCGCATTCTGGTTAGACAGTGTCGACTTCTTAGGTCATGTGGTGACGAGAGATGGTATTTGTGTGGACCGAAGAAGATTGAGGCAGTTCAGCGTTGGCCTAGACCGGTATCAGTTACAGAGGTTCGCAGTTTTCTAGGTCTGGCCGGCTATTATCGACGTTTTGTCCAGGATTTCTCCCGCATTGCTACACCTTTGACCGGGTTGACCCGGAAGAGGGTTCCTTTTGATTGGACCGAGGCATGCGAGGATAGTTTCCAGCAATTGAAGACTCGTCTGACTACTGCACCAGTGTTAGCATTGCCTTCAGGATCAGGCGGGTTCGTGGTATATTGTGATGCTTCTCGAGTGGGGCTGGGCTGTGTATTGATGCAGCACGACAGAGTTATCGCGTATGCTTCTCGGCAGCTAAGGAAACACGAGCAGAACAACCCCACCCATGATTTAGAGATGGCTGCAGTGGTATTTGCACTTAATATCTGGAGACATTACCTATACAGTGAGTCATGCCAGATATTCACTGACCACAAGAGTTTTAAGTATATCTTCCAGCAGCAAGATCTGAACCTGAGACAGCGCCGTTGGATGGAGTTGGTGAAGGATTATGACTGCGAGATTCTATACCATCCGGGCAAGGCGAATGTGGTGGCAGATGCTTTGAGTAGGAGGCCCAGAGGTAGCTTATCTTGTTTGAGCGCAGTACAAATGCAGTCGACGGCGGATTGGCAGGTTTTATGTGACAGCAGAGTGCAGTTCGAGTTTACTCCTACAGGGGGACAGCTGGCCCATTTCAGAGCACGCCCACAGTTACTTGACCGTATCAGCGAGGCACAGTCTGGCGATGCCCGTATTTTAGAGATTATTGAGCAGATTCGGCAGGGCAGAGTTTCAGAGTTCGTGATTGATGATCAGGGGATACTTCGATTTGGGACTCGACTGTGCGTGCCAGATTCAGAGGGACTGAGGCGTGATATTCTCGAGGAGGCACATAGATCAGTATACAGTGTGCATCCAGGTTCCACCAAGATGTACCGTGATTTGAGAGAGGTTTACTGGTGGGACGGGATGAAGAAGGATATTACAGACTTTGTGTCGAGATGCCTGACTTGTCAGCAAGTCAAGGCCGAGCACCTGAGGCCCGCCGGGGAGTTACAGCCTTTGCCCATCCCTGAGTGGAAGTGGGAGCAGGTCTCCATGGACTTCATTGTGGGTCTACCCAGGACCAGTCGAGGGTATGACTCGATTTGGATGATTGTGGATCGACTGACGAAAGCGGCTCACTTCCTGCCAGTGAAGACCACTTTTGGATTTTCTCAGTACGCCCAGGTTTATATTGATGATATAGTGCGACTGCATGGTGTTCCGACTTGCATCGTGTCCGACCGGGGCACCCAGTTTACCTGCCGATTGTGGCAGAAACTCTAGGAAGCATTGGGCACCCGATTGAGTTTTAGCACAGCCTTTCATCCTCAGACTGATGGTCAGTCGGAGCGTACTATTCAGACTCTTGAGGACATGCTCAGAGCTTGTGTTTTAGATTTCGGTGGTAGCTGGGATCGTCATTTGCCTTTGATCGAGTTTTCCTACAATAATAGCTTCCAGGAGACGATTCAGATGGCACCTTTTGGGGCATTATATGGGAGGAGATGTCGATCGCCTGTATGTTGGACAGAGCTTAGGGAGAGCAGTATTTTGGGGCCGCAGATCGTACAGGAGACGACCGGGAAGATACAGCTGATTCGGGACAGGATGAGAGCGGCACAGAGCAGGCAGAAATCATATGCTGACAGGCGCCGTCGCCGACTGGAGTTAGCTGTTGGCGATCATGTTTTCCTGAAGGTCTCTCCGATGAAAGGTGTGATGAGATTTGGGCGGAAAGGGAAACTGAGTCCTAGATATGTTGGTCCTTTCGAGATCCTAGAGCGTGTTGGTCCAGTCGCTTATCGGTTAGCTCTTCCGCCCAGCTTCCCCGATGTTCACCCCATATTCCATGTCTCGATGCTCCGCAAGTACCTTCATGATCCTTCCCAGACGATTCAGCACCAAACGATCCAGCGAGAGCATGATCTTTCTTTCACCGAGCAGCCGGTTGTCATTTTGGATCGTCAGGTGAAGAAATTGAGGTCGAAGGTTATACCGTCCGTCAAGGTCCTTTGGCGTGGCCCGAACAGCGAGGAGGTCACCTGGGAGACCGAGGTCGAGATGAGGAAGAGATATCCCCATCTTTTTGAAGGTACGCGTAGTTAAATTCTAAATTCGGGGACCGAATTTCTTTAAGGGGGGAAGATTGTAACCCTTCGAAAATCGTTTAGGCAGTTTTTCGGTAATCGGCTAATTTTTCGGCTTTTTCCGTAAAAAGTCAAAATAGGTATTTTTCATTGTAGACCTAATTATACAAAATTTAGATAAGATATTACTATAATTTTGTCACTAAAATGTCACTTATAATTTTCTAGTTAAATAAAAAAAAAATTCGTAATTAATTATTTTTTTATTATTTTAAGCTTTTAAAAATACATTAAATTAGTGAAAAATACAAATTTAATTAGGTAAATTTCATTATTAGGAATATTTATAAACTAAAATAGAGTGTTAATAAATTGTATCACAAGTTTATAAGATTTTAGTATTAGGGTTTGAAATTTATGAAAAAAATGATGTAAATGGGGTTTTTTTGTAAAAACTTGATGTGAAAGGCATTAAATGGAAGCATAAAGGGTTTTTTGACCTAGAAACCTCTACACAACCCCCACACCCTTCTCCTCTTCACCTCTGGCCGAAAAATAGCAGCAGTTCACCCTCTTTTCACCTCAATTCTTGCTTCAAAAATCATGAAAATTCAAGAAAAATCAATAAAAATTCACCATTTTCTTCTCCAATTCAAAACAAAACCCTAATCCACTCTCTCCTCAACCAAATTTAGTTCAAAACTTGAAGAAATGAGGCTTCTTTGGTGGCTTGAGCAAACTAGGGTTCAACTTGTAAGGTGAAATTTCTAAACTAGTTTGTTAACTTGTAGTTTAAATGTGCTAAAATTGAAATTTGAAGTATTAATTTAGTTGTAATTACTTGTTCATGAAAATCAAGAGAGGGATTTGATTTCAAATTAGGGTTTGTAGCATGGTTGATGGAGTTAAGTTAGGGTTTGGTTATCTAATTGGTTAGAGTGGTAAATTGTGCGATGTTGCGCTCGCTAGATCGATAAAATTGCGATATTTGCATCGAATCGGTATGCAATTGCTTGCTAGATTTTTATGTAAATTAGAATGTGATCAAATTGCATTATATAGCGATATAATTAGCTTCTTATACGCCTATTAGAGTGTGTGAATGCAGGGTTTTGTCTAGTCGGGTTTTAGTTTTGTCGATTTCCCCGAAAAGACGATTCTAGTTAAGATTTAGCGATTTTCGTGTGTTTTCCCGCGCACCGAGTGCACGTTATGTTTAATTCGAGAGCGTCGGTATTTGTATATTGTCACTTGCATCGTTTTAGGATATGTAATCTTATACTTGGTGTTGTGCAAATATAGGATCGATCGGTGAAACATCAGACACGGCGCGTAAAGGCAAGGCGGTGGTCGGATCGGAATAGCGGGGATTTCAGGTGAGTAGATGTATTCATCTATGGGGGAATCGTCTGGATGGCGCGAGGCGCCCCCTAGTTAGAATTACCCTATTTCTTGTAAAACTTGTATTGTTAGTTAGCTTACCCCTTTATTTACGTTGCATACCCTTATAGCTAACCGTATACTAGATTGCATGGATATTCATATACACATATGTGATATCACTTCGTAGGACACGAACACCATTACCATTGGCATCTGTTACACGTGCACTATTCATGTGACACACACGCCTTTGGTAATTGCCATGCCACGTGCACTATAGAACCTGTTTAACTTAGTATCGCCACTTGCATTCATACAATATATATGAAATTGCATAGCTTGCATATACCATTATCATCATATTTACATAGATTTCTAGCCAAAATTCACATCGTATACATTGATATCATAGACATTTATCATATATAACATGTGAACATTATGATTTTCTTGAGGATTTCAGTATTGCTGCGATTTCTGGATTTTTTGGGAAAACCGCAAGAATTTAACAAATGCTTATATTTATCATTTTTAAAACAAAGTTGCGGTTTTCTCATGATGTATGTGTCGTCCACCATGAGTTTTCATATTTTCTGTTGGATTTCGAGACCCGATTCAAGGAGTGGATGAACCGTCTCGTGTACATGGTGGGCCCGGTATGGTACCCCGGGGCAAGAAGATCGAGTTGTAGACGAAGAGCCTGGCAGGGGAAGACTACCTACCGGTGATGTCTGGCGCGGCGGATATCCGGAGGATACCGACCGTTGTCGTGAGATTGGATGATATGGGCCGATCCGGACCGACGGAGCCCGATATTTGAGACATTGATACAGTGAGATATTGAGACAGATATGATTTCATATTTGGTGTCGATGCTTGACACGGGTTTTCAGATGATTTCTTGATGGTACTTAGCTATTATACAGATATTCATTTTCTAAAGTTAAGAATTCAATACCCTTAGTATTTAAAACACTTAATGATTTAGTAATGACATTGCATACATGTGCATGCATACTAGAAGTATTATATCACATATGGACATACATGTTGTGACGCATTGCGTGCATTCTTACAATTGCCTTACTAGATGTTATATTCTACTCACGAGCTGGCAACTCAGCCCCGTTGTGCCACAGTGTCTTGCAAGTCGGACCCGTCACCCTTGTAGCGGCGGGCTATCTTATCATCAGCTTCTTTTTCTCAGACTCGCGACATCGCCCGTAGGTGGGTTGCGAGCATATTTTATTTCTTTTGCTCTATCATTGTATCTAGTATTCTCCATCTACCATTTTATATTGTATATACGACCTAGTGATGAGACTGAGAGATTTGTATATTTGTGGTTTCTTTTGGGTCGAGCTCACTTGAGCCGGCGTTGTGTTTTCTGATATTTTGCGTTTCTTTTATGCTCTTTTCTTGATATTACCTATATATTGCATGTGGTTGTGATCCGCCTTGGGCGAAGAGCTAGCTCCCGATTGGGGATGCCATTTATGATTACAGGTTATATATATCTTGTTGTACCCATTTTAGGGGATAGAAAATACAGGGGAGACTCTGCCGAAATTTTAAGGAAATTTTGATGTTTTTTTTAAAAAGGGATTCTATGAAACTTAATTGATTTAAAAACCGTTTTCATTTAAGGTTTTTCCTTCACTCTCTTTTAATTTTGGTTTAGATTCTTCTGGGCTTTGGCTGACTTAGGTTACAGTACGCCTTTAGACGTCTCGTAATCTAAGTGCCAGTCACGTTCCGTACCTTCGGGTCGTGACAGTTTGCGTCTGTGTATCGACTACCGGAAGCTGAACCGGGTGACCGTGCAGAACAGATATCCGTTGCCATGCATCGACGACCTGTTCGACCAGCTTCAGGGGGAAGGATATTTTTCGAGGATCGATTTGCGATCAGGCTATCACTAGCTGAGGGTTCGACAGGAGGACATTCCGAAGACAGCTTTCCGTACGCGTTATGGCCATTACGAGTTTTTGGTGATGTCGTTCGGACTAACCAAGATGCCAGCAGCTTTCATGGACATGATGAACCGCATATTCAGGCCTTATCTTGACTTGTTCATCATCATATTCATTGACGATATATTGGTGTATTCCTGGAGCAGAGAGGAGCATAAGCAGCACCTGCGGATTACGCTGCAGACCTTGAGGGAGCACCGGCTTTATGCGAAATTCTCCCAGTGCGCGTTCTGGCTGGACAGCGTAGACTTCTTGGGTCACGTGATTACACGGGATGGTATATGTGTAGACTCGAGGAAGGTCGAGGCCGTGCGGAGTTGGCCCAGACCTACATCCGTTACTGAGATACACAGCTTTCTAGGACTGGCCGGCTACTACAGGCGATTTGTGCAGGATTTCTCCCGTATTGCTGCACTTTTGACCGGTTTGACCCGAAAAGGGGTTCCTTTCGTTTGGACGGAGGAGTGCGAGCACAGTTTCCAGCAGCTACGGACTTGCTTGACTACGGCGCCAGTGTTATCTTTGCCATCGGGATCAGGCGGGTTTGTAATCTATTGTGACGCTTCATGAGTGGGGCTAGGATGCGTATTGATGCAGCATGGCAAGGTGATCGCATATGCTTCCTGCCAATTGAAGAAACATGAGCAGAACTACCCCACTCATGATTTGGAGATGGCTGCAGTGGTCTTTGCACTTAAGATCTGGCGACATTACCTCTATGGCGAGTCGTTCCAGATATTCACTGATCACAAAAGCCTAAAGTATATATTTCAGCAGCGAGACATGAATCTCCGACAGCGCCGTTGGATGGAACTGGAGAAGGACTACGACTGCGAGATCTTGTATCACCCGGGCAAGGCTAATGTAGTTATGGATGCTTTGAGCAGGAGGCCCGGGGGTAGTCTATCGTGCTTGAGTGCAGTACAGAGGCAGTCGTCAGCAGATTGGCAGATACTATGCGACGGCCGGGTGCAGTTCGAGTTCACACAGATCGGGGGACAGCTTGCGCACGTTCGTGCACACCCACAGTTGCTTGACCGTATATATGAGGCAGAGCGCAGGGATGACCGTTGCTCAGAGATCGCGGCACAGATTGGACATGGAAGATTCTCCGAGTTCGTGGTCGATGATCAGGGGATATTACGATTTGGGTCTAGACTGTGCGTACCAAATGCTGAGGGATTGCGGCGTGATATTCTTGAGGAGGCACATCGATCGGTGTACAGTGTCCACCCCGGTTCCACCAAGATGTACTACGATATGAGAGATGTCTACTGGTGGGACGGAATGAAGAGGGACATTGCTGATTTCGTATCGAGATGCCTGACTTGTCAGCAAGTCAAGGCCGAGCACCAGAGGCCCGCAGGAGAGCTACAGCCGTTACCCATTCCGGAGTGGAAATGGGAACAGATCTCGATGGATTTCGTTGTGGGTCTACCCAGGACTAGGCGGGGGTATGACTCCATTTGGGTGATCGTGGATCGTCTGACGAAAGCGGCTCACTTCCTACCAGTGAAGACGACTTTCGGATTTTCTCAGTACGCTTAGATTTATATCGACGAGATGGTGCGACTACATGGGGTTCCGACGTGTATTGTGTCCGACCGAGGCACCCAGTTTACCAGCATATTATGGCAGAGACTTCAGGAGGCTTTGGGCACTCGTTTGAGTTTCAGCACGACATTTCATCCGCAGACCGACGGACAGTCAGAGCGGACCATTCAGACTCTCGAGGACATGCTCCGACCTTGCGTTTTGGATTTTGGTGGTAGCTGGGATCATCACTTACCCTTGATAGAGTTCTCCTACAACAATAGCTTCCAGGACACTATTCAGATGGCACCTTTCGAGGCTTTGTACGGAAGGAGATGTAGATCGCCCTTCTGTTGGACAGAGCTCAGCGAGAGCAGTATTTTGGGGTCACAGATCGTACAGGAGACGACCGAGAAGATACAGCTGATTCGAGAAAGGATGAGGACAGCTCAGAGCAGGCAGAAATCGTATGCTGACAGACGCCGCCGCAGTTTAGATTTCGCAGTTGGCGATCACATTTTTCTGAGGGTGTCTCCGATGAAGAAAGTGATGAGGTTTGGACGGAAGGGGAAGCTTAACCCCAGATTCATAGGTCCTTTCGAGATCCTCGAGCGTGTCGGCGCAATAGCGTATCGATTGGCTCTTCCACCCAGTCTTTCAGATGTCCACCCCGTCTTCCACGTATCGATGCTACGCAGATATCTTCATGACCCTTCCCACACGATCCAGCATCCGACAGTACAGCTTGAGCCCGACCTTTCATTCATCGTGCAGCCAGTGGAGATATTGGATCGGTAGGTGAAGAAACTTCGATCTAGGATCCTGCCGTCAGTGAAGGTTCTTTGGCGTAGCCCGAACGGTGAGGAGATCACTTAGGAGACCGAGGGGGAGATGCGGAAGAAATTCCCACATCTCTTTGAAGGTACGCGTAGTCTTATATTTTAAATTCGGGGACGAGTTTTCTAAAAGGGGGAAGACTGTAACAACTAGGATTATATTAGTAACTAATTATATTTTAATTAGTGAAATTCTTTAATAAAAGTTTACCAAGTTGACTTTCAAATATTTTATCAAAATTAATAAACATTTTTCTAGAATTTTCCTAAGCTCGCACAAACATGTGCATGTAACCTAGGGTTAAAATTGGGTTAAACCATGTTTAGGCAACCATGGTGTTCTAACCCCTCTTGTTAAGCTAATTAGTTTTAAATTAAGAAATTGATTTTCTAAAAATAAAAAGGGAATTAAAATTTTCTTTTGGGTTTGACTTGGGTTGAGGAGAGAGAGAGCATGATGGGTGTCTTGTTAGCATTAAATGTGAGAGAGAGAGAGGTGGCTCTAGGATTGTGTCACACCCCATCCCTTTCAAAACTTTTTACTTACATTTCAAACCCTTATCACTCCCATCCTTCTCACTCACACACCTCCAATGCAACAGTAGCTGCTGTTTTCAGCAGTGGTCACATCATTAAAACAGTCATTTCTTCTTTTGTTAAACATCAGCATCAGCTGATCTGCTTCAGCTCCAAGCACATCAGCTCAAACCATAACATCAACATCAGCTGCATCAGCAACAGCAGCACTCCCTTAGCAAACAGCCCCAACTCCATATACAACACCCATACAACACTCACACAACACAACACAACAACAACACACCACCAACACCACAACAGACACAATCACAAAAGCAACAGCTTCAGCCTTTAGATAGCTTCAGCCTTTAAACAGCTTCAGCCTTTAAACAGCAACAGCAATTCCAGGCAGCAACAGTAGCACCCCAGCAAGCTCCACCCCCTCTTCTTCTTCTCCTTCTCCTTGTTTATGAGGTTCTTGGTGGGGTATAACTTCTAAACTCCTTCCTTGTTTTCTTAGTTGTGTAGAAGTAGCTTCGATTAGCAATAATTATACGTTTTGTGCTTGTTTAGGTGTTTTTTTGTGAAAGTGTGTTTAAGTGAGGTTGGTGTTGGGTAGACTAGCCTAGGTAAGTGTTGTTAAGGACATGTTAACCTAGGATAACCCTAGATTACACTAAAATACCTTCAGTTTTCAGATTGTATCAAACTTGACGTTTTAAGCAAAAACAAAGCTTTTTGAGATCTGCTGTTACCCATGTTAGTTCAGAATAAAATTGAACGGACCATAGCCTACTGATGACACCCTGACCCCACCACCAGAGCCCGACCCTTCAACCCGAGGCCGCCTGAATATTCGTTCTGGCCGCAATTTGCGGCCAGACCATGGAGTTAGGAGCTAGGGTTTTTGGTACATGTATCTGCTGCATTTTGTGGGTCCAGGGTATATATAGTTTTGTAATATTCTAACCTGGGTAAAAATCTGGGACAGTATGTCGTTTTCTGGTAATTTTAGTTTGCGCGATACGCGAGTGGATTCTGTGATTCAGCGTATCGCGACGTATCGTTTGAGTTCTGGACACACACACACACGTTCCAGCGTATCACGCGCACGCGCGTTAATTCGCGACGCGAGTTTCTCGTTTCGTTCCGATATCGCGTTTTACGAGATTTTGATATATTTGGATTCTTGTGTAAATTCCAGGTTCGCAGGCGGGTACGTCAGACGCCGCCAGGAAAGGGAAGCAGGTGG
Source organism: Agapanthus africanus (assembly GCA_030015575.1). NCBI lineage: Eukaryota > Viridiplantae > Streptophyta > Magnoliopsida > Asparagales > Amaryllidaceae > Agapanthus > Agapanthus africanus. The sequence continues at coordinate 361,113,545 of JASDDO010000026.1, forward strand.
TTGGCTATACTTAGCACACGACCAGGTGAATAGATTTAACATCTATGGGGAAATCGCCCGTATGGCGTTAAGCGTCAGGGCGTGATAGGATGTTAGTTTTATATGTTCTTGTAAACATGCTAGAGTAGCGTACCTCCACATACATATATATAGATATACTGATAGTTAGAACACTGCACTGTCACTAACGGTCCAAGTTGCACGAGCACGATTTATATGCTACACTCACACCGTTAGTGATTGCCATGACACTCACATTATAGGATTGCTATAAACCTCATATTTGATTCTGCTTATTGATGTTGTCATAATTTGCCGCATACTATCATATGGACATTCATACCATGCACACTGTATACGCACTTTTGTGAGCACCTTCATTGATATAACCCTACTTGGGCACATATGCATCATATGTCTACAGTTGTGCATATGTACATTGCTATATTCACCTTGCATACTTATCTATGCACACATCCATACCGATACACATATTCATATGCTACATACATGGATGATATAGACTTGATTTAAACTAAGGGACCGCAGGAGATATTTTCAAAACTAGATCTTTCAAAAGAGCGGTTTTCCCTTTCTTTTACCCTTAGCGTCATACGACACATTGCATGGATTAAGCATTGTATTTGATTTATGTGATTTATGGATTTGGGAACCAGAGTACTATTTTAAGAAAATACGCACTGTTTAAAAACCCGGTTTTCCTTGATATGATATTTTAGTGCGTCCACCATGAGTTTTCTCGGTTCCAGAGAGCTTGTGTGAGTAAACCCGATTCGAGGAGAGGTAGGCACCGATTGCGGGTACATGGTGGACCCGGTACGGTACACCGGGGCGAGAATACTCGTATTGTTAGACGGTGAGCCCGACGGAGAGACTACTACCTACCGGTGATTGGTTAGACCTGGCGATTATCCGGAGGATACCTATCAGAGTCGATAGATGGATACGGGACGACGCGTGCTGCCGGGGGCCGAGGGTCGAGGGCCGATTCCGCAGACGGAGCCCGTGGGCAGATCCGATGGACGGACGCCCCATATTGGAGGATTTGTGTGTCGATGCTGGACACGGTTGATTTTATGAGATTTGGGTGCCGATGTTGGGCACTCACGATTGTATGAGATTCACAGGATTTGAGGGCCGATGTGGATGACGGCGCCTGATTTTTTACTGGGATTTGGGTTTATTGATATCCGGTCATTTTCCCACGTTGATATTCCGTGTAGACACTGTTTATTCCCATACTCAGTATTTAGTATTGACATCTCATCCTGTACCTATTGTACTGATACAGTACACATCCTATACATGATTATTGCACACCCTTCTCATGTTATATTGGGTTGTTAGATTCCATATCAGACCTGATCATTGCATATCTTGCACATCATATGGAGAGACTTTTAGACTACATTTGTTGCCTGATATGAGTATTCAGTTCATCATATAGATGTTATCTGTTGGCATAGGTTGAATATCGAAGTACGTGCATACTCGCGATTACCTTTATATGTTATCTACTATTCACGAGTTGGCAACTCACCCCCGTTGTGCCATAGTGCTTGCAGGTTGCCCCTTTGGAGTAGTCGCGGCTGGCTGTTTACCGCACCTTTTGACACAGATACCATTGCTGAGGCGTGTTAGCCCTTTTGCTATTAGGTGGGTTTGTACCGTATCTGTTTACTTTTCAGTTGCGTCTTGATGTATCTAGTACTCTCCATCTACTTTCATGTACTGACTTAGAGACAGTTGTGAGGACGTTGTATGTTATTTGTACTCTGGTGTCGAGCTCGTTGTAAGACGACTTTATTTATGCAGTTTTACCTCTTATTATATTTGTTTTCACTTTACTGCTCATTCTTCGCCTTGGCGTCGTACATTATATTCAGGTGATTTCTCCGCCGTTGGGCGCGATTCTCCCATTAAGATACTCCGTTTATTTCACATGTTACTTTTACTTATATCTCGCCTTTCACCCGATTTCGGGACAAATTTTTGGAAAAGAAAATGTTGCTAAAATTAATTAAATAATAACTTGAACCAAAAAGGATTTCTACTAACCACTTAAAGCTTTCTAAATGTTTTAACACTCCAATTTTAATGGTTTTGTTTTCTGGGTTCGGCTTACTTAGTCACGTTACGCCTGTAGGCGTTGCGTGGTTAAGTGCCGGTCACGGGCCGAACTTTGGGTAGTGACAGACTTACATACTAAACGTGCTACGCGAGAATATCGTTAGTTAACTGGACCTAGTTTAACCGGAGCTAACCCTATTCTGGTCATAACTGTAAAAACAGAATCGTGTCACGAACATCCGTGTCATATTTTAGAATTTTACCCCAAAACTGATATTAGCTTCCAGATTATATATACTGAATATATAACATAAACTAACAATACCAGACACCCTAACATATAAACAAAGAGCTACCCTAGAAAAATCAAAGGCCAACTCCCTAGAAAGTCCGGCGAGCTCGGATAATAGGCAGATGTCGCCGGTCTATTGTTCAAGGAATGGGTTCGTGTTTCTAGTATGTATTCTAGGTCCAATCATTAAGGCTAAGGTACCGTTTGATTTTGTTATAATTTATCTAGACTATAGAAGATTCACAGCAGAGTCTAAATTGTCCAAATACGATATTTCTGATATCCTACTTCTATACTAAAACAGAATTAAACAAGATCTGAAATCTGAGATTACACCAACTGAGGATCCACTGAGTTAATTCATCAAGGAATGCACAAGAACAAGATAGCCTAGCTTGAGAGTTGAGATAAGGAATCACTTAGTACTTAGCTTCTCTTCTTCTCTTTTTTCTTTGGCGTGTTCTAAGATTTTCTTCTAAGCTAATTGATTTGTTTCAACATAATATATCAACTGAACCATTTGGAACAATATAAGAATAAGGAATGATAAGGGTAGTAGGAGCTGTAAGTGCACGGCGGCGCCCCGGCCGTCAATCCGACGGCCAAATGCGGAAGCGGTGATAAACTTTAATTTTTCTTGAACTGGCAAACCGCCGCGCACTAATACCCGGATCGAACCATTAATTAGTCCTAGCTAACTACAAGATGGGGAAGAGAGATATACCGACTGATCCAAGTCCTCCGGTCTTCTCGTCGTCCGCCCGATCTCCTGCGGAAGCTCCGGTCTCCACCTCGTCGCCGGAAGTGCACCACATCGCCTACTTCTTTTACGGGCTCCCACCTCAATGCCGAGGCAACTCGGGCACGAAGCCGGCTACTCGACGTGCCCAAGGTTTGCTGTAGAATGTAGTGTATAGACTTGTGTCTCATTTGGGGTTCTTGGAGGTGCCTTTTGTGGAGGGATGATACAAACTCATAGAGGTGGAACTTGTGGGAATTTTCCTAAAGCAAAAGAGCAAAAATCCCACATGAACAAATTTGGACAGCCCCTTTAGGGAAGTGGCCGGCCATGCATATGAGGGAGAGTGAGAAATGAGGAGGTTGTATCAAAAATGGGAGAGGCCAAACTCATGTCATGCAAGAGAGAGAGGAATGGCTATCATATACAACCATGATCACAAAACTATGCCAACACTCCACACTACCATCATCTCATGCATGATGGCTCCAAAAAGGTCAAGCCATCATGAGCATAGAAAGTCAAGGGATGGTGCACATCATGAAAACCATCATGATACAAATAATATGCAAAGAACTCCTCCACCAATACTTATTTGCAACAATGCAAATAAGCCCTCCTCCACCAAACTTCGGCCAATGAACGGAACAATAGAAATCGGCCGAAACGGAAAGCAAACTGGCAACTCCAGAAAACTGGTCCCGTAATAAATTACAGGAAAACCCCGATACTGTGTATACACACCCGCATTTGTATTCCGACTGAAATACAAATGCAATGAGACAAAATCTACACTGTACTATACTAGGATCCGGCTTAAAACAAAGCCGGCTAGTATGATCCGTTCGATCCTGATCCGTGCAATACCGCACGTATCTGATCGAATCCTGCCATATATCCATATGGCCTATAGTACAAACTGTCCGATCCTGATCCGTGCAATACCGCACGTATCTGATCGGACCTTGCCATATCTCCATACGGCCTCTACAACTTTTTGCCCGAAAGCTGAGTAACTGAATGTGGGGGACTCTAAAGACTCGTCAACACCTTGGTTGTGGATTTAACCACTAGCACGTCAGAGGTATAAGGCAATACGTAACGGGCTACCAGGTATTGACTAAAAAGGGACGTCTGTGAGCGAACTCAGCCTGACAACCCTACTGAGCCTGTCAGTGACAATATCCGTACAGTCCAGTCCGTTCGTCTATGAGTATCGCATGGCGGGCCTAGGGGGTTGGTAAAAGTCAGACCCCCAAAAGCGGTACAAGTCGTGTCGGAGTGTAGCCCAGAACACCCTGAGATACTACTGGAATACCTACCGGTAAATCTCCTTGCCTTGGCCAAGGACTTCGTGTAATGGCTCTCCTAGACACAGCACGACCTCACCCCCAATACCGGGAGAGACGAACCCCTGAAGATACGCTCACTGCCTCCATGTGGCTCGGGACTGTACCCAACTAAAACCTGTTTGCATGACTCCTTTGAGCCGTGGTAGGGTAGTAATCAAAGTACAGTGGGAACTCACACGAGACAAATGACGATCCCCAGGTCGATGAACTAACCTGCACACATGTCACCAGGGAACTGCTATCTGACGTCTGGTATATGACCAACTAGCATGTTCCCGGCGAGTCCTGTCCGGTGTACTCATAACCCAATGAGCACCTGTATACATCTTAGGTGATCCAACTGACACCAGTGGCTTGTGAGACCGGCCACCGCCCCTCGTCGGGGTCTCGACTGTATACACTAGTCTACTCTGGAGTATCGATGCCCTGTCTCGAAACTCACACGACTAGGGACCATTTAAGGATATGCTTATAGACCCCAGCTCCCACTTATATGATCACCCTCATACTGCTGGTGGTCAAGCAAGAATCCTAGGGGCTCTATCAACGTGTAATAGCGACTTGTCAGGTCACCTGAAGCAGTACACGATGATAAAGGTAAACCAGATAGCATACTATCATCTCGAGTAAGACTGTCCTACCGGGATAGGTCCTCCCTCAATCATTGCAATCACGTGCCTGTGATCCAATAATTGACTCTGAGGGCACTATCTCCAACAATCTCCCACTTGCACTCAAGGCTAATTATTGCGATGTCGCATACTCACAGCCCGTGTGATACCGAACACCCAACTCCTCTACTAGTCAGTCTCACAAAGCCTGTTTGGAAGACTATTGCGTTCGAGGAATAGCCTCAGTGAGTGGATCCGCTCAGATGTTTCTTTCTATGTCTCTCCATATCTCAAGTTCGCAGAGAAAGCCATCTCCCGAAATGAGCAATACCTGTCTTAGAATGTCTGGATGTCTGATGGGACCAAGCTCATAAATGAACTCCAAATCCAAACTTCTTAGACTGTATCGTCAACTGAACTTAATCAGTATCCTGCGCCATGCCACCCTCAGTATTGCCTTGGACCTCCTGTCCAAAATACTGCCCCTCGTCAGAAGGAAAAACTATAACTCTGACAACTTCCTTGTTGTCCAGGTCACCTTGGAAGCCTGGAATGATAACTGTCTCCCGAATAAGGCTGTCGTTATCATATCCCTAGAACATCCACTTATGTTCTAAAACTGCTTCCTACTGTTTCTCCAGGATTGGATCAAGGTCAACTTATTGCATTTAGTGCAAGAACAACATCTGGTGTGGTACTTTGACATCTCATGATTGACTCAATTGCCTAAGCAAGTGATCTGTCAATCATGCACATCCCTCCCCCCTTTAGTCTGTAAGACACCTTTAGAGAGGGTGACTCCATCACCTGCAGGTATACTACCGTGCCAGTAGTCGTCCATTCTAAATACTTTTAGAATGCTGTCTAAGTACCCTTAATTGGGAAACCACCCAAATCTAGATCTTAAACCATAGATCTAGTAACCAGTATGTCTGATATAATATCCAAGTCCTGTGTGGAGAAAACACTGTGTGACGACCAAAGTATAACCAATTTAGTGTAGGAATATCACTTCCTACTCTGTGTATGTCATCCAAATACCAGGATATCACACCCTACTACCTTCTCAACAGATCCATCCCCTATTCTGATGAAGTCAAACCCATGACTGTCACGTCAGAAATAGATGATCTATCTCCGCTACATCTGCTCTAGTCTATAAATAGACATAAGCTACCTGTCCACCAATGCTTCCGCTGCTCCCACTGACTACGACAACCCTCTGGCAGAGTCATATAGACGTACATTTCTAAAACTAGTTTAGAACGACGCTATACTCATCCTCCCGCCGGGTCTCGCAGCCTGGAACAACAGCAATGGTAATTGTGGGTAAACAAGAACTTCCCTGTCACCGTCCTTGAGGCTACCGTAGTACCTCTCGGGTGCCTGAAGTTACCCACCAAATCTGCGGAGTGGCCAATGGAATGTCAATCCAGATTGAATCTTTAGGTTCCTATGAAATCTTCGGTAATCGTTTGTGGTTCTGGAATCACTTCCAGTTCTACCATACTCCCACTACTGTTTTTCTGAAAAAAAATTCCATGTTTAATAAAACTGTGGCGAGTCTAGAACAATATTGCTATTGTTCATCCAGATGGTAGAAAATCAACCCTCGTCATAGCCTGGGTCAACCCACAAACAGCCATCACAGAAACGTGCCTTGAGTTATCCAGAGTCTGGTTTTAATCATAAGCCGGACAACTCCCCATACCTTAACAACGTTAAGATACGAACTGTTCTATATCCCATATAGGACCAGAGGCACTGATTTAATTGAACCAGATTCAAAACATGCAGCTGTCCTCAGTGCATGTCAACTAAATGGAAGGAGGCCGATCAGCGTTACTCAACTTAGGAATGCTTCCACTTATGAGTAACCTGAAAGAGAAGCAAGTTCTCTTTATCATTACTATCAACTGAACACCATACACAAGTATCTACATCTTCGATCTCTTTGAAGAATCCCGATACTTGTTATACCTGGTTCTCTACTCTATTCAAATACCTATAACTTCTCAAAATTCGGACCCTGTGTTTCCACGAAACACCTGTCTAAAAACTGGAGAAGTCATAAGTAAACCGAATATAGTACGAGGACCAACCCCTCTGTCCTGATGGACCCTGGATAACATACAATACTCTGTATAAGTCCCTTGAGTCTGATAACTCTTTCACTGTGTGTCGTAGGTTGAGAACTGTACTTATGGTTAAGAAGAATTACACCGCTGTTTAATGCTCCTTACCTAACCATCCACTGATATAGGTAAATGTCGTAGACATAATTTCAGAAAGGTATATCTCACTCTATGAAAATAGACGTACAGATATATCAATTTGAAATTGGTGCATAAAAGTGGATATTCAAAACCAAATATTTGCCGACCGGCAAACATCCCAGGTGATCTCCTCAAATATCACCGATTACAACGAATCCCGATATAATGAGGATGATCACCCAATTCCCAATAACTTACTCCCACTCATCATCTGTAAAACCATACAGATGTGAGAATCGTACCTGGTAAATACATACCCTGGAGTAAGTATCTAATCGGGAAATCAGTTTTCCTTTAACAGCACACAGTGAGACTGAAACATTGAAATGTTTCGATGGGGTATCCTGGTATTCCTAGTAATGCCTCTTCCAGATTCACGACTGTAACCGTATAATCCTTTGCCACCTCTCCAAATCCCTTCATATGTCTTTAGTCATTACCTTGTGCATACCCCTTTAGGCCAAATGGTTTTCTTCCTTCCCTACCGTTCGGCACCAGCCTACGGTTTGGAAGAAGACCATCCAATAAGCATAATGGGTGTACTGTCCTAATCCTAGGAGCACTCGCAATGTGAGAGAAGGTGAGGATAAAAGACAACCGAATAAACCTTATTCCTATTTCTCCTGAACCAGAATCCATCCCCAAACTGGAACAAGTTCCTTTCGAGTTCGTATATAACCATACGATGGAGTATCCAAAAAAACTGTGGATCTTCGTAGTGATACGGAGTGTCCTGGAGAAATTCAAAGGTGATTTAGGATTGGCGAAGGAATATTTGGTTTGGTCGTGAATATCTGTTGCAATTTACTTTGCCCTCTTACTAATCCCTTTCTTTGTCTGAACTTAATACCTTCTGTACACCATCGTTAGGCTAATTGGTTTTCTTCATTCCCTACCGGTCGGCACCTGCCTATGGTTTGGAAGAAGACTATCCAATTTGCGTAATAGGTGTACTATCTCCTAAACCAAGGAGTACTCACAACTTGAGAGAAGGAAAAAGGAAAATACAACTGAATAATCCTATCCGTTTCCTCCAGAACCGGAAACCATCCTCGAATAAATTCTTTCGAGTTCGTATCTAACCATACGATGGTTTTGTCCAATGGAAGTGGACGTTCGTAGTAATACGGGGTATCCTGGAGAAAAGGGTAAAAGTAGGAGTGGCAATGAGGTTTGCAACTCTGACAATCCAAAAGCCAGTGTCTAAGAAGGTTCGGTTAATTTTGGTCACTGAGTCATAGTCTTAGGGTCGGGTCAAAGGTCGCTGCCAAAGAGAGAGAGAAAAGAAACACTCAGCGTACACTCTAACCTAGATCAGAATGGTTTCCAATTTATCTAATCTGGAATCCTTCCACTGTACCTCAAATTCTCCTCCAAACCTGAAAGAAGAATTAGTCGGGGTCACCCGAGGAGTAAACCAACTCATCAGTGGGAATCGGGATCCAACTATCATCGCATGATAACGTGATGGAATCCGCTCACGTCATCACACTCCAGAAGGTATGCGCATATCTGGCAAGTTTCAGTTCTTTTGAAACTCCCGATGCGATTTTTGCCCCATGCTCTTATGACCTTGACGAAGGCCAACAAATCATAAGTCACATGACAAGTTCTACCCGTCATTCTCCAGGTTGATTTGAACCCACCCGCACAAGCCCTTGACGAAGGCCAACAAGGCTATACGACTGTCCCAAACCAACGCATCTATCTATGCTGCAGAAAGGCAACAAGCAGCTACCATACACTATGCCTTGACGAAGGCCAACAAACGTAGCATGAATACTACGTGCTACCCGTCTGAAACGACGGAGGGCTAGGAATGGTTTCTGGCGAAAACCTTTAACGTAAAGAACTTGATATCGTTGAAGGAACTGATAGCTTTTTGAAAATATAGTGACGAAAACCGTTGCTAAAGAGGTCACTCCCGGTGAAGGGATCTCGGCTCTTTCCCCGTAGAATGAGATGCAGGATATTCCAACTGAATACCACGATGCAAAGCAAAAGTAATCGGCTATAGTGAAGTTAATGCCCTGACGCAAACCTTTTGTCCAAGGGGTCACTCCCGGTGAAGGGATCTCGGCCCTTGCCTCGTCGACTGAGGAGCAGGATATTCCAACTGAATACCACGATGCAAAACAAAAGTGAACGTCCTTACAATAACAGCTTTTTGAAAAGTGTTCCAACAACATCAGATTAGGTTTGTTTTTAACTTGCATTGATCCGAATCAACGCAGTCCCATCAATTGATCACACCAAAAAGAACGAAAATATACTGATGTGCGTATATGCCATCCGCATTCGCCACTGGGTCCCGTCATTACCCGTTAGGTTAGCTAACTAACGACAGAGCGGGGACTGGACTAGCGCGGATGTAAAACATATACAACATCTACTAATATATATACCAATATATTATATTTCGCTCAAGGCGTGAATAAAATGCAACATCACAGAGAATGAACAGCATCACAGAAACAATACATATATCTGGGATCCCCGGGTTTCACAGAGCCACTACTGAAACCCGACGTTCCCCTGGTCGTGTGGATAGCCTGTGCAATGAAATCCTAGACCCCTACGGGCGCGGCAAGTTACCCGCCAAAACCTGAAGCGAGGCAGCCCCCTTCAGCGCCGTGAATGGACCACCCAGCACTTCACGGAATCCGGTAACTTGGGCACCCCTCCTGGGTCAACCTGTACCCCCTACGAGTGCGGCGAATAGCCCGCCAATCCTAGAGTGAAGCCCCTCCGTCTCAATGCCATGAGATGCGGGCTTGTTGCCCTCTAGAACCCGGCTATCCGTGCACCCCTCCGCGGGGCAATCCTAGTACAGAAAGTAAAATATACATACAACGGGTACAACGACCGCAACCTGGCCGTGCCCCAAAATAATAATACAAACAGGCAGTGACGGCAGTCCACATGTCGGACGCTCGCCCCGCAATATCAAATGTACATAATACAACAAAACTGTACTAGCATTGCATCCAGGCTATCCCCCACGACCGATCCGCAACATCACAGCAAAAACAGAACATCAACGTGAAAGTCACGTTCGCAAATCCGTCTAACCGGGCTATAGCAGTTAGACCGGGTTTACCGATCGAGTGACATTCACGGTCGCATATATAATGTAAATACTGTGAAATAATGTGTTTAAAATATCCGATCAATCAAATTTTAACAAGTGGGCCCCAAAGCATTACTGTAGCAGATCAGGAAATTCTGGGCCCAATATTAATATTCCAAAACCCCAATTTTAAGCCCACAAAGACACTGTAGAAATTTGGTGCAGGGATCTCTACAGTGCGCGGCGGAAACGCGGCCCAAAGGGGGTTTTGGCCGCGGTTCCGCGCCTCCACTGTCGATTCACCCTGTCGAATTTCTACAGTAGCCTAGTGGTCTCCAGTACAGTACTTTTATACAACCTGAAAAATTTTTGGAGACTAAAAAATTTCAACAGAAAACTGTCACTTTGAAAAACACGGTTTTGGAACTTTTTGATCGATCGGAAATGCAAACACATTACACAAAGCTAGACTAAGTTAATGGCGAGGCTCTGATACCACTGTAAGTGCACGGCGGCGCCCCGGCCGTCAATCCGACGGCCAAATGCGGAAGCGGTGATAAACTTTAATTTTTCTTGAACTGGCAAACCGCCGCGCACTAATACCCAGATCAAACCATTAATTAGTCCTAGCTAACTACAAGATGGGGAAGAGAGATATACCGACTGATCCAAGTCCTCCGGTCTTCTCGTCGTCCGCCCGATCTCCTGCGGAAGCTCCGGTCTCCACCTCGTCGCCGGAAGTGTACCACATCGCCTACTTCTTTTACGGGCTCCCACCTCAATGCCGAGGCAACTCGGGCACGAAGCCGGCTACTCGACATGCCCAAGGTTTGCTGTAGAATGTAGTGTATAGACTTGTGTCTCATTTGGGGTTCTTGGAGATGCCTTTTGTGGAGGGATGATACAAACTCATGGAGGTGGAACTTGTGGGAATTTTCCTAAAGCAAAAGAGCAAAAATCCCACATGAACAAATTTGGACAGCCCCTTTAGGGAAGTGGCCGGCCATGCAAGTGAGGGAGAGTGAGAAATGAGGAGGTTGTATCAAAAATGGGAGAGGCCAAACTCATGTCATGCAAGAGAGAGAGAGGAATGGCTATCATATACAACCATGATCACAAAACTATGCCAACACTCCACACTACCATCATCTCATGCATAATGGCTCCAAAAAGGTCAAGCCATCATGAGCATAGAAAGTCAAGGGATGGTGCACATCATGAAAACCATCATGATACAAATAATATGCAAAGAACTCCTCCACCAATACTTATTTGCAACAATGCAAATAAGCCCTCCTCCACCAAACTTCGGCCAATGAACGGAACAATAGAAATCGGCCGAAACGGAAAACAAACTGGCAACTCCAGAAAACTGGTCCCGTAATAAATTACAGGAAAACCCCGATACTGTGTATATACACCCGCATTTGTATTCCGACTGAAATACAAATGCAATGAGACAAAATCTACACTGTACTATACTAGGATCCGACTTAAAACAAAGCCGGCTAGTATGATCTGTTCGATCCTGATCCGTGCAATACCGCACGTATCTGATCGAATCCTGCCATATATCCATACGGCCTATAGTACAAACTGTCCGATCCTGATCCGTGCAATACCGCACGTATCTGATCGGACATTGCCATATCTCCATACGGCCTCTACAACTTTTCGCCCGAAAGCTGAGTAACTGAATGTGGGGGACTCTAAAGACTCGTCAACACCTTGGTTGTGGATTTAACCACTAGCATGTCAGAGGTATAAGCCAATACGTAACGGGCTACCAGGTATTGACTAAAAAGGGACGTCTGTGAGCGAACTCAGCCTGACAACCCTACTGAGCCTGTCAGTGACAATATCCGTACAGTCCGGTCCGTTCGTCTATGAGTATCGCATGGCGGGCCTAGGGGGTTGGTAAAAGTCAGACCCCCAAAAGCGGTACAAGTCGTGTCGGAGTGTAGCCCAGAACACCCTGAGATACTACTGGAATACCTACCAGTAAATCTCCTTGCCTTGGCCAAGGACTTCGTGTAATGGCTCTCCTAGACACAGCACGACCTCACCCCCAATACCGGGAGAGACAAACCCCTGAAGATACGCTCACTGCCTCCATGTGGCTCGGGACTGTACCCAACTAAAACCTGTTTGCACGACTCCTTTGAGCCGTGGTAGGGTAGTAATCAAAGTACAGTGGGAACTCACACGAGACAAATGACGATCCCCAGGTCGATGAACTAACCTGCACACATGTTACCAGGGAACTGCCATCTGACGTCTGGTATATGACCAACTAGCATGTTCCCGGCGAGTCCTGTCCGGTGTACTCATAACCCAATGAGCACCTGTATACATCTTAGGTGATCCAACTGACACCAGTGGCTTGTGAGACCGGCCACCGCCCCTCGTCGGGGTCTCGACTGTATACACTAGTCTACTCTGGAGTATCGATGCCCTGTCTCGAAACTCACACGACTAGGGACCATTTAAGGATATGCTTATAGACCCCAGCTCCCACTTATATGATCGCCCTCATACTGCTGGTGGTCAAGCAAGAATCCTAGGGGCTCTATCAACGTGTAATAGGGACTTGTCAGGTCACCTGAAGCAGTACACGATGATAAAGGTAAACCAGATAGCATACTATCATCTCGAGTAAGACTGTCCTACCGGAATAGGTCCTCCCTCAATCATTGCAATCACGTGCCTGTGATCCAATAATTGACTCTGAGGGCACTATCTCCAACAGGATCTGTCACCACGAAAGATGGTGGTGCTTTCATGCAAGGAGGAGGTGTATGTGTGAGGTACAACCTAGGTTATGCTATCCCATGAGTTTAAATTAACCTTAACCATGACCTAGCCCTCTTTACAAAGAAAAACCTCACACAATATCTAATTTCCACAATTTATTAAACTTTCCATTAAACTCCTCACACTATATCATACTACATAATGAAGCTAAAAATTTCACTAAAACTCTTCTTAATAACTAATGTTACAAACTAATTATTCAAATTAATTAATTTCACACACTACTTATGAAAGGTCTCATTTTATTTCAATAAAATTTTAAATTAACATTTTTAATTAATTAACTATATTAATTTATTATCTAAAATATTTCAAAATGTTACAGCTTGAACTTGACTAGGACCTTTTGATATGTTAGCTCAGTTAAGGTCACTTGGGATTTAGGGGCCAAAACCATATCGGGAGTTTCAAATATATAGCAAACTTGCTAGTGTTGCATACCTTCTGGAGTGTGGTGACTAGAGTAGCTTCCATCTAGTTTATCACGCAATGATATTTGGATTTCGATCCCACTGATGAGTAGGATTACTCTTGGGAGATATTTTTCACTTCACAATTAGCTGACCTATTAGGTGTATAGAAAGGTGTTAACGGGGTTACGCCTCTGCAGAAATGAGGTTTATTTTAATTAGGTCCGTGCGAGAGCACGGGGAACCGCCTTCGGATTACCAACCCCAACCTGGCTGAACGGTTAGCAAACTTGTAAGGTGTTAATGATCCCAGCTAGTTCTCCTTTTAAGGTTTGAAGGTGAATTTGAGGAAATAGTGGGAGCCATCCTGATTAGATAAACTAATAACCAATCTAATCTTGCAAGAGCGCACGCAGATTGTTTCTTTTCTCTCTCTTCAGGTAGCAACAAATTCATGCCTTAATCAATATAATAAAATGTATCGCTTGACCGATCCGAATTCTTATTCGAGGCTAGGGAACGTCGGTTCGGCTCTAACTTATGACAACAGTCACGAGAATGAGCAAAGGAAAGAGGATTTGATGAATTCCTTGATAACCCTAACGAAGAAGAAGCATACTATTGCGTCTCCTTCAGGTGTTCTTGTTATTGAGAACTATTTTTCGGTCAATCCTACCTCCTGGATACTAGATACCGGATTATGATCTCATATCTGTAATTTATTGCAGAGACTAAGAAAAAGTAATATGGTTGGACCTGGTGATATGTCCCCCAGAGTAGGGAACGAAGCACAAGTTGATGCTGCTGCCGTCGGTGAATATCACCTAGCATTGCCAAATGACAATACTATGATTTTAAATAATTGCTACTATGTACCTTTCATGCTTTGCAACATCATATCAGTTTCTTTAATTGATAAAGATGGATATGAGTTTGTTCTAGATAGAAATATCATGAACATTTACCTTAATCAGGTATTGGTTGAAGAAGATAGGTTTTCAATATACAAAACACACGCAAGAGGAAGAGTTCAGAAGTGAACGAATCCTACTTGTGGCATTGTAGACTTGGTCATATCGGTGAGAAAAGAATAAGTAAGTTGCATAAAGATGGATATTTGAATACGTTCAAATTTTCATCTTATGAAACTTGTTTGTCTTGTCTTAAGGAAAAGATGACAAAATCTCTGTTCACCAGACACGGAGAAAGAGCAACAGAGCTCTTGGCACACATACACAGAGATGTATGCGATCCGATATCTATACATGCAAGGGGTGGGTTCTAGTACTTCATTACATTCACTGACGATCTCTCTAGGTTCGGATATATGTATCTTTTGAAACACAAATCTGAAGATTTTGAGAAATTCAAAGAATATAAGAACGAAGTAGAGAACCAGACTGGCAAAAGTATCAAGATCCTCCGATCTGATAGAGGAGGGGAGTACTGAAGCACAAAATTCCTAGAAAACCTAAAAGATAATGGAATTCTCTCTCAGCTTACTCCTTCATATACACCACAGCACAACGGTGTATCGGAGTGGAGGAATCGTACCATTTTGTATATGGTTCGCTCTATGATGAGTAATGCTGAGTTGCCTATTTCATTTTGGAGACATGCGCTTCAGACAGCGGCATACGTATTGAATGATGTTCTGTCCAAGTCAGTGCCTAAGACTCCATATGAAATATGGAGTGGAAAAAGACCGTATTTTAAACGTATTAAGATATGGGGTTGTCCGGCCTATGTTAAAGTACATAATCCGGACAAACATCAGGCACGTTCAGTTTTATGTAAGTTTGTGGGATATCCAAAACATTCGATTGGATATCTGTTGTACCATACCGAGGAACAGAAGGCGTTTGTTTCTCGCCAAGCCACCATTTTAGAATGGCTATTTCTTGCAAAAGAAATTAGTGGGAGCACGGTAGAACTGGATGAAATTCTGGAACCACAAACTCAAACTAAAGAAATGGTAGATCCTCAAGATTCAATGACCCCGGACGAGCCTCGGCCACTCCGCAGATCTAGTAAGATTTCTCATCCGCCCGAGAGATACTACGGTTTTAACATAGACGGAGATCGAGAGGATTGCATCTTGGTAGAAGATGATCCTACTAGTTTCAAGCAGGCCATTATCAGTCGGGACTCCGATAAATGGCTGGATGCTATGCGATCCGAAATGGAGTCCATGTACACCAATAATGTTAGGACCTTGGATATTGCTCTATCTGGGGTAAAACCCGTTGGATGCAAATGGATCTACAAAAAGAAGATTGGTGTAGATGGACAGGCGGAAACCTATAAGGCTAGACTTGTAGAAAAAGGTTTTTGTCAAAGATCAGGTGTGGACTATGATGAAACCTTTTCTCCAGTGGCCATGCTCAAATTCATTCGGATCCTACTTGCCATTGCTGCCTTCCATGACTATGAAATCTAGCAGATGGACGTAAAAACGGCTTTTCTAAACGGAAGTTTGGAAGAGTGCGTTTATATGTGTTGGGTTACGGCAGCGCCCCGGCCATCAAACCGTGTCCATATGCGGAAGAAAAAAATAATTCTAAACGGGCGCTACCTTTACCCAATGCCCGGATCTACCTTAAACCGTAAACTAGCAAGCTAATAAAAGAGATAGGAATGGTTATACCGAGTTGATACGTGTCCTTCGGTCTTCAACCATCATCCCCAAGCTCCTAGTGGCTCCTTGATCGAATTTGGTTGTCGTTCTTCCTCCATCTACGATGATCCACCTAAGGGAAACGGCGCAAGCTTCAGCCTCGTCGAGCGAGCCAACTGACGCTCCAAGGTTGCTAGCAATGGAAAGTGGAGGTGTAGGAATGTGTCACTATAATTTTCTCTTATCATATATGCTCAATGAGCAACCATAGAAGATGGAAGAGGTGAGAAAACATGTGGCATGAGCAACTCAAGAAATGGCTAAGTGATGAAGTGAGTAGAGAATGAGAGAGTGAGCAAGTGTGTAAAAAATCAAATGAGCAAACCCATTGTTAAGTCGCTGCCCCCTCTCTCATTCCTACTAAAATATCTCTTCAATTTTCATTAAACAATAAAGACCCATGCCTCTCTTCATGTCCAAGACCCATGCTCGTGCCACATCACTCCTCTACCTCATTTGTGAAACAACTGAATTTCCATAAAAGGAAAATCATACAAATGAGGTGTCCACTTCTAGAAGCTATTCCGTATAAATATGGAATACAACCCAGTACATGTATCGAAATACATATACGCGTATTCGTACAAAAATACGAATAGTCAAGAGAGAAAATGAATAGTGAACAATAATACGAGAATACATATATAAATTATTAAACCAAAACCTGATTTAATAATCCGCCTCAGTCCTCATCCGCTAGTATTATCAACCATCCAATTAAAGTCTGTGAAGCCTGTACACATATTTTATCGGACACTTGTATGTACAGACATACATCATCTACACCATATCGCCTGAACCGTGAAAACCCTCTGTGTGGGACTCTAAAGACTCGTCAATACACTGGCAGTGGGTTTAACCACAAGTACGTCAGCGGCACTAGCTGTACGTAACGGCTACCCAGGTATTGAGCGAAAGGGAGGCCGACAAGAAAACTCATCCTGAACCCCTACTGAGATTGACAGTGATAATATCCGTACAGTCCGGTCTGTTCGTCTAAGAGTATCGCATATCGAGTCTAGGGGGATGGATAAAGTCAGACCCCTAACAACACGACGTTTAGTGTCGGCATGAAACCCATCACCACCTGAGAAACTATCGATCTTGGATCGGTAATTCTCGTCCACCGTGGCCACGGATTTTTGGTGATGGCTACCCGTGCACAACGCGACATCAACCCCCAATACCGGGAGAAACGAATCCTCGACGATCCGATCACTGCCTCCATATGGCTTGGGACTGTACCCAACTACAACCTGTTTGCACGACCCATTTGAGCCGTGGTAGGGTAGTAATCAAAGCATAGTAGGAACTCACACGAGACAAATGACGATCTCAGGTCGACAGACTAACCTGTACACATGTCACCTGGGAACTGCTATCTGATAATAGGTATAATTCCAACTAGCAGGTTCCCGGCGAGTCCGTCCAGTGTACATATAACCCAATGAGCACCTGTATACTATCTTAGGTGAACAAACTAACACCAATGGCTTGTGAGACCTGGCCACCGCCCCTCGTCGGGGTCTCGATCAGTATACACTAGTCTACACTGGAGTATCCATGCCCAGTCTCGATACTCCCACTACTAGGGACATTTAAGGATGTGCTTATAGACCCCAAGCTCCCACTTATATGATCACCATCATAATGCTGGTAATCAGGCAAGAATCCTATTCGCTCTATCAACATGTACATGATGGTAAAGACAAACCAAATATCTTACTATCATCTCGAGTAAGAATGTTCTACCGATATAGGTCCTCCCTCAATCATCATAATCACCTGCCTGCGATTACGATAATTGCCTTGAAAGCACTATAGCCAACAATCTCCCACTTGCACTTAAGGCCAATTATTGCGATGTCGCATACTCACAGCCCGTGTGATACCGAACACCCAACTTCTCTACTAATCAATTTTGCAAATCCCGTTTGCAAAACTATTGCGTTCGAGAAATAGCCTCAGTGAGCGGATCCTCTCCAATGTTTCTTTCTGTATCTCTTTATATCTCAACTTCATGGAGAAATACCATTTCCCGAAATGAGCAATACCTTGTCTTAGAAATTGTCTGGATATCTGAAGCAACCCAGTTCACAAATGAACTCCAAATCCAGCAAACATCATCGACTGTATCGTCCACTGAATTTAATCAGTATCCTGTGCCATGCCTTTCCTCAGTGTCCGCTTGGACCACCTGTCCAACATACTGTCCCTCAAAAGAGGGAAAACTATAACTCTGATAGTCACTCTGTCATCCAGGTCACCTTGGAAGCCTGAAATGATAACCGTCGCCTGAAGGAGGCTGCCGTTACCATATCCTTAGAACATCCATTTATGTTTATAAACTGCTTCCCTACATTTCTCCAGGATTGGATTAATATATGTTTATTGCAGCTAGTGCAAAAACAACTTCTGATGTGGTACTTGAAATTTCATGATTAACTCAATTGCCTAAGCAAGTGATATGCTAATCATGCAGATCCCTCTCCCCTTTAGTCTGTAAGACACCTTTAGAGAGGGTGACTCCATCACCTGCAGGTACACCACTATGCCAGGAGTCGTCCATTCTAAAATACCTTTGGAATAATGACAAAGTACCCAGATTAGGATACTTCCCAAATCTAGATCTAAAACCATACATCTAGTAACTAGAAACCCTAATATTATATCCATATCCTATGTGGAGAAACAACTTTGTGACAACCACAGTATAACCGATCGTAGTATAGGAATATCTCTTCCTATCAAGTGCATGTCATCATAATACCTGGACATCACTCTCTACTACCTTCTTAGCAGATCCATCTCCTATTCTGATGAAGTCAAAGCCTATGACTGTCACATCAAAAAATAGATGATCTATCTCTGCTATACCTTCTTTAGTCTATAAATAGTCATAAGCTACTTGCCCACTATGCTTCCGCTGCTCCCACTAACTATAACAACCCTCTGACAGAGTCATATACACGTGCTCTTCTAAAGCTAGTTTAGAACAACGCTATACTCATCCTCCTCCCTGGTCTTATAGTCTAAAACAGCAGCAATGGAAAGTTTGGTTAAAAAAGAACCTCCCTGCCACCGTATCTGAGAAGACCGAATTACCTCTCGGGTGCCTGAGGTTACCCACCAAATCAGCGAAGTGGCTAATGGAACGTCGAAAACAATTGAATCCTCAGGTTCTATTAAATCTTCAGTAATCGTTTGTGGTTCTGGAATCACTTTCAGTTCTACCGTACTCCCACTTCTGTTTTTCTAAAAAATCCATTTTACTAAAACTGTGGCGAGTTAAGAACAATATAAATATTGATCTTCCTGTTGGTAGAAAGTTAACCCTCGTCAAAGTCCGGGATAACCCACAAACAACCATTACTGAAACGTGCCTCGAGTTTATCCGGATTCTGGTTTTAAGCATCAGCCGGATAACTCCCTATACCTTAACATAGTTAAGATATAAATTGATTTTATATATATCCAATATATAAACAAAAGCACTAATTTAATTGGAACCAGATTCAAAATCTTGCAGCTGTCTCCAGTGCATATCAACCAAATGGAAGAAGGCCATTCAGCATTACTCAACTAGGAGTGCATCCATATATGAGTAACCCGAAAGAGAATCAAGTTCTCAAAACCATTAGTATCAACGGAATACCAAACACAAGTATCTACATCTTCGACTTCCTCAAAGAATCCTGATACTTCCAACAAATGGTTCTCTACTTTATTCTTATACCTATAACTTCTCAAAATCTGAATCTTATATTTCAACGAAATACTTGTCTAAAATTAGAGAAGTCATGAGTAAACAGAATATAGTACGAGTACCAACCCCATTATCCTAATGGACACCGAACAACATACAATACTTTGTATAAGTCCACTGAGCTTAATAACTCGACCTTGTGCGTCGTAGGTTGAAAAACTGTACTATGGTTAAGAAGAATTACACCGTTGTTGAATACACCTTACCTAATCACCAACTAATATAGGTAAATGTCACAGACATAATTTCAGAAAGTTATATCTCACTTTATAAAATAAACGTACAGATATATCAGTATGAAATTGGTGCGTAACAACGGATTCAAAACCAGATATTTGCCATCCGGCAAAACCCCAGGTGATTTCCTCAAATATCACCAATTACAACGAATTCCGATATAATGAGGATATAATCACCTAATTCTCAATATCTTACTCCCACCCACCATCTGTAACACCATACAGATGTGAGAATCAAATCTGGTAAATACATACCCTGGAGTTAGATTCCAATTGGGTAAACAGTTTTCAATTAACATCGCACAGTGAAATTGAAACATGAAAATGTTTCAAAGAGGTTAACTGCTATTCCTAGTAACGCCACTTCCACTATCCTGAATCATGACAGTAACCATATACTTACCTGCCTTCACTCCAATCCCTTTATTATGTCTTTACTTATTACCTTCTGTACACCACCTTTAGACTAATTGGTTTTCTTCCTTCCCTATCCTTCGGCACCAGCCTAAGGTTTGGAAGAAGACTATAGAATAAGCGTAATAGGTGTACTATCCTAATCCTAGGTGTCCTCGCAACCAGAGAGAAGGTAATGGGAAAAGACATCTGAATAATCCTATTCCATTTCTCCTGAACCGAAAACCATACTCGAATCTGGAACGAATTCCTTCGAGTTCGTATGTAACTATACGATGGCATATCCAAGAGGAGTGGATATCCGTAGTGATATGGAGTGTTCTAGAGAAATGCAAAGTGGATGTAGGAGTGGCAGGGGTATACACGGTTTTTGTCATGAATGATAGCAGTCACAATTTTCTTTGCCGTTATTCTAGTCCCTTTATATGTCTCTACATATTACCTTCTGTACACCACACTTAGGCTTAATTGGTCTTCTTCCTTCCTTACCCTTCAGCACCTTCCTATGGTCTGGAGGAAGACTATCCAATAAGCTCAATAGGTGTACCCTCTCCAAATCTTAGGAGCCCTCACAACCTGAGAGAAGGAAAAGGGAAAAGACAAACGAATAATCCTATTCAATCTCTCCAGAACCAGAATCCATCCTCGAATCAGGAACAAGTTCCTTCGAGTTTGTATGTAACTATACGATGGATTTATCCAATAGGAGTGTATGTTCGTAGTGATACGTGGTGTTCTGGAGAAATGAAAAGTTGATTTACAAGTGGCAATGTTATTTGCGATACCGTGACATTCTAAAAACAAAAGTGTTTTAAGAAGGTTCGGTTAACTTGGTTCATAAGTTTTAGTCAAGGGTCGGGCCATGATCGCTGCTAAAGAGAGAGAGAGAAAAGAAACACTCAGCGTGCACTCTAACCTAGAATAGAATGGTTAATCACTTTATCTAATCAGGATGGCTCCTACTGTTTTCTTGAATTCTCCTCCAAACCCTAAAGGAGAATTAGTTGGGATTATCTAAAATCACCCGAGGAGTAATCCTACTCATCAGTGGGAATCGGGATCCAACTATCATCGCATGATAACTTGATGGAAGCAACTCAAGTTACCACACTCTAGAAGGTATGCGCAAGCTTGGCAAGTTTCCTGTTTGTTTGAAACTCCCGATATGATTTTTACCCCTAGGACCCAAGTGACCTTGACGAAAAATCAACAAATCAAAAGATCCTAGTCAAGTTCAACACGTCATTATCTTGATTGCGTTAGACCCACCCGCACTACCCTTGACGAATAATCAACAAAGTCGTACGACTGTCCTAACCAATCCACATATCTATGTGACAGAAAAGCATTACAGAGCTACCGCACACTACGTCTCGGCGAATAGTGACGATAAACGTAACACTAATACTAAGCAATACTAATCTGAAATGACGGAGGTTTACTGCTAGTTTATGGCGAAAAACCTTTAACGTAATGAACTTGATATCTTGAAGGAACCGAGTGGTTTTATAAATTTATAGTGGCGAAAACTTTTGCTAAAGAGGTCACTCCCGGTGAAGGGATCTCGGCTCTTTCCTCGTCGAATGAGGTGCAGGATATTCCAACCTGAATACCACGATGCAAAGCAAAAGAATCGACTATAGTGAAGTTATTATGTTGACGCAATCTTTTGTCCAAGGGGTCACTCCCGGTGAAGGATCTCGGCCCTTGCCTCGTCGATTGAGGTGCTGGATGTTCATAACCGAATACCACTGTGCAAAGCAAAAGAGAACGTCTGTAATGTCAGTTTTTAAAAACATGGTTCCAACAACATCATATAGGTTTATTTTATCCTTGCATTGATAAGAATCAATGCAATCCCATCAATTAATCACACCAGAAAAGAACGAAAATATGATGTACGTATATGCCATCTGCATTCGCCACTAGGTCTCGTCATCACCCGTTAGGTTACTTAACTAATGACAGAGCGGGGACTGGGCTAGCTCGGGTACAAAACATATACAACATCTACTAGTATATATATAAATATATATAACAATCATCCCAAGCATGATATAAAGAAACATCACAGAAGCAACACAGAATGGTGGATAATCTTGGAGCCCCGGGTTTCACTTGAGCCGCAAATGAGACCCGACGTTCCCTGTCGTGTGGATAGCCTGTGCAAAGATAACCTAGACCCCTACGAGCGTAGCAAGTTACCCACCAAAACCAGAAGTGAGGCAACCCCCTTCAACAACGTGAATGGGCCACCCAGCACATCACGGAATCCGGTAACTTGGGCACCCCTCCGTGGATCAACCTATACCCCATATGAGTGCGGCGAATAGCCCGCCAATTCTAGAGTAAGGTCCCCTCCGTCTCAACACCATGAGATGCGGACCCGTTGCCCTCTAGAACCCGGCTATTCGTGCACTCCACCGTGGTGTAATCCTAGTACAGAGAAAGGGAAGCAGGTGGTCGGCTATACTTAGCACGCGACCAGGTGAGTAGATTTAACATCTACGGAGAAATCGCCCGTATGACGTTAAGCGTCAGGGCGTGATAGGATGTTAGTTTGATATGTTCTTTTAGACATGCTAGAGTAGCGTACCTCCACATACATATATATATAGATATACTGATAGTTAGAACACTGCACTGTCACTAACGGTCTAAGTTGCACGAGCACGATTTATATGCTACACTCACACCGTTAGTGATTGCCATGACACTCACATTATAGGATTGCTATAAACCTCATATTTGATTCTGCTTATTGATGTTGTCATGATTTGCCGCATACTATCATATGGACTTTCATACCATACACCCTATATACGCACTTTTGTGAGCACCTTCATTGATATAACCCTATTTGGGCACATATGCATCATATGTCTACAGTTTTGCACATGTACATTGCTATATTCACCTTGCATACTTATCCATGCACACATCCATACCGATACACATATTCATATGCTATATACATGGATGATATAGACTTGATTTAAACTAAGGGACCGCAGGCGATATTTTCAAAACTAGATCTTTCAAAAGAGCGGTTTTCCCTTTCTTTTACCTTTAGCGTCATACGACACATTGCATGGATTACGCATTGTATTTGATTTATGTAATTTAAGGATTTAGGAACCGGAGTACTATTTTAAGAAAATACGCACTGTTTAAAAACCCGGTTTTCCTTGATATGATATTTTAGTGCGTCCACCATGAGTTTTCTCGGTTCCAGAGAGCTTGTGTGAGTATACCCGATTCGAGAAGAGGTTGGCACCGATTGCGGGTACATGGTGGACCCGGTACGGTACCCCGGGACGAGAAGACTCGTATTGTTAGACGGTGAGCCTGGCGGAGGGACTACTACCTACAGGTGATTGGTTAGACCTGGCGATTATCCGGAGGATACCGACCAGAGTCGATAGATGGATACGGGAAAACGCGTACTGCCGGGGGCCGAGGGCCGATTCCGCGGACGGAGCCCGTGGGCAGATCCGATGGACGGACGCCCCATATTAGAGGATTTGCGTGTCGATGCTGGACACGGTTGATTTTATGAGATTTGGGTGCCGATGTTGGGCACTCACGATTGTATGAGATTCACAGGATTTGAGGGCCGATGTGGATGACGGCGCCTGAGTTTTTACTGGGATTTGGGTTTATTGATATCCGGTAATTTTTCCCACGTTGATATTCCGTGTAGACACTGTTTTTTCCCATACTCAGTATTTAGTATTGACATCTCATCCTGTACCTATTGTACTGATACAGTACACATGCTATACATGATTATTGCACACCCTGCTCATGTTATATAGGGTTGTTAGATTCCATATCAGACCTGATCATTGCATATCTTGCACATCATATGGAGAGACTTTTAGACTACATTTGTTGCCTGATATGAGTATTCAGTTCATCATATAGACGTTATCTGTTGGCATAGGTTGAGTATCGCAGTACGTGCATACTCGCGATTACCTTTATATGTTATCTACTATTCACGAGTTGGCAACTCACCCCCATTGTGCCACAGTGCTTGCAGGTGGCCCCTTTGGAGTAGTCGCGGCTAGCTGTTTACCGCACCTTTTAACACAGATACCATTGCTGAGGCGTGTTAGCCCTTTTGCTATTAGGTGGGTTTGTACTGTATCTGTTTACCTTTCAATTGCATCTTGATGTATCTAGTACTCTCCATCTACTTTCATGTATTGACTTAGAGACAGTTGTATGGACGTTGTATGTTATTTGTACTCTGGTGTCGAGCTCGTTGTAAACCGACTTTATTTATGCAGTTTTACCTCTCATGATATTTGTTTTCACTTTACTGCTCATTCTTCGCCTCGGCGTCGTACATTATATTGAGGTGATTTCTCCGCCGTTGGGCGCGATTCTCCCATTGAGATACTCCGTTTATTTCACATGTTACTTTTACTTATATCTCGCCTTTCACTCGATTTCGGGAGAAATTTTTGGAAAAGAAAATGTTGCTAAAATTAATTAAATAATAACTTGAACCAAAAAGGATTTCTACTAACACTTAAAGCTTTCTAAATGTTTTAACACTCTAATTTTAATGGTTTTGTTTTCTGGGTTCGGCTTACTTAGCACGTTACGCCTGTAGGCGTTGCGTGGTTAAGTGCCGGTCATGGGCCGAACTTTGGGTCGTGACAAAGTTGGTATCAAAGCGTAGGTTTTACCTTCGGAGTGTAGGATTGACCCTGGTATGATGGAGTAGGTAGCTGCAGCAGGGTAACGTGGCGTGTGTATGTTCCACGGCATACTCACGACACGGTACCCCGCCTAAGCGACCTTAGGACTTATTGATTGAAATTCATTCATGACTATATACATTCTTGCGATTCGATTTCCGTATCCTTATCGAATCCTACCTTCTTTTTCAGCCACTATGCAGCCAAGGACTACGAGGGCACACAGAGCGGCTGCGAGAGCCGAGGCTCGTGTTGACTCGTCCGAGACGAGGAATGATCCGGGCAGTGCACCTGTTGCACCCAAGCAGACTATCCCTCCTATGACAGATCAGATCGCCACATTAGGGGCTGGTATTCAGGAGATGTGCCAGACGGTGGGATCCAGCATGCAGGAGATGCATCAGATGATAGGGTCGCTAGTTGAGACGCTTCGAGCGCAGCTACCAGAGGTAGCTCCACCAGTCACGGGGACCGCGACGGTATCTACAGCACCAGCAGTTACCCCTGCAGCCACGGAGGTGATTACAGTATCGTTAGCAGAATTCATCAGGCTGAAGCCTCCGGTCTTCACAGGCACCGACACAGCCGAGGACCCGCTGTCCTTCATTGATAGGATGACCCGGATATGCCGTTCCCTTAGATGCTCCGATACGAGATGGGTCGAGTTCGCGAGCTTTCTCCTGGAAGGACTTGCGCAGAAATGGTGTGAATCGGTCGAGAAGGGCAGAGCAGCAGGTCTTCCTCATATGACCTGGACGGAGTTTGTGACGATCTTTATAGCCCGCTTCCTTGCCCAGAGTGTCAGGGATTCCCGAGCTCGCAGATTTGAGTCCTTGCGCCAGACACCAGAGATGACCGTGGCGGAGTACGATGTGCTGTTCACCGAGCTATCGGTTTATGATCCGTACCTAGTGGCTACTAAGGAACTGCGAGTTAAGAGATTTGTCTGAGGCTTGCTTACGCCACTGTTCCTTGCGATCAGCGCACAGCATTACGAGACGTATGCCGCAGCTGTGGACGCAGCCCTATTAGTCGATGAGCGCCTTGCCGAGACTTCAGTAGTTCCAGGGCCGAAGAGGGTTCGTACTGACACAGCAGCTCAGAGACATTCGTTCAGACGCCGTGATAGACGTTATACAGGTGGCAGAGACTCGGGGCGAGGTCAGATGTTTAGCTCATACCCCCAGGAGGGTCAGCAGTCGTCCCGTAGAAGCTTTGGATGTGGTAGTCCTCATCACCGCGTCAGAGATTGTACCGAGGCACGCCAGAGGGAGCCAGCCGTACTATATGTCACGCTTCCACCTTCTCCACCCCAGAGGGTGTTGCCTGTTGTACCCATAGTTGCTCCGCGTCAGACTCATGCACAGAGAGGCCATGGTCGCGGAGGGTTTGTTCCTAGAGGACGAGGCGGCCGAGGCAGAGGACAGCCGGCTACCGGCAGAGTACAACCAGCTACTAGCAGGGGCCCGCCGGTTACAGGTGGAGGACAGGCACGGGTTTTCGCGTTGACGCATCAGGACGTGCAGGCGTCCAATGCGGTGGTCTCAGGTACCTTTTCAGTATGTTCTGTTGATACACACGTATTATTCGATCCCGGATCCATGCACTCGTACGTTTCCACACTTTTTGTGCCGAGTTTGGGTAAAGAGACTGGGTTGCTTGATCAGCCGCTTGTTGTGACCACTCCCATGGGAGAGTCATTTGTTGCTAGGTACGTGTTCTGATCCTGTGTTGTCCGTATTGGCGAGAGAGATTTGCATGTCGACTTGATCCTTCTGGAGATGTTGGACTTCGACGTTCTTTTGGGCATGGATTGGTTGGCCACGTGCTATGCGTTTGTGGACTGCCGCGAGAAGACAGTTAGGTTTTGTTTTCCCGGCGAGTCGACTTTTGTTGTGCAGGGTGACCATGGTGCCACCCCTGACCTTTTGATTTCTTCTTTTCGCTACGGACAGCTTTTGAGGAAGGGATGTCGGGGATTCCTAGCCTATGTTTCTGATATTAAGGCTACGGATGTTCCACTAGACCAGGTTCCGAGTGTATGTGAGTTCCCTGACGTATTCCCAGACGAGCTTCCTGGGATACCACCTGAGCGTGATGTTGTATTCTGTATTGATTTGATTCCCGGCACGGGGCCTATTTCTATACCGCCTTACCGGATGGCCCCGGCGGAGCTTAGTGAGTTGAAGAGTCAGTTGCAAGATTTGCTGGACAAGGGACTTATTCGACCCAGTGTTTCTCCTTGGGGTGCTCCGGTTCTATTTGTCAAGAAGAAGGACGGCAGTTTGTGTAACCCTTCGAAAATCGTTTAGGCAGTTTTTCGGTAATCGGCTAATTTTTCGGCTTTTTCCGTAAATAGTCAAAATAGGTATTTTTCATTGTAGACCTAATTATACAAAATTTAGATAAGATATTACTATAATTTTGTCACTAAAATGTCACTTATAATTTTCTAGTTAAATAAAAAAAAAATTCGTAATTAATTATTTTTTTTTTATTTTAAGCTTTTAAAAATACATTAAATTAGTGATAAATACAAATTTAATTAGGTAAATTTCATTATTAGGAATCTTTATAAACTAAAATAGAGTGTTAATAAATTGTATCATAAGTTTATAAGATTTTAGTTTTAGGGTTTGAAATTTATGAAAAAAATGATGTAAATGGGGTTTTTTTGTAAAAACTTGATGTGAAAGGCATTAAATGGAAGCATAAAGGGTTTTTTGACCTAGAAACCTCTACACAACCCCCACACCCTCCTCCTCTTCACCTCTGGCCGAAAAATAGCAGCAGCTCCCCCTCTTTTCACCTCAATTCTTGCTTCAAAAATCATGAAAAATCATGAAAAATCCATAAAAATTCACCATTTTCTTCTCCAATTCAAAACAAAACCCTAATCCACTCTCTCCTCAACCAAATTTAGTTCAAAACTTGAAGAAAGGAGGCTTCTTTGGTGGCTTGAGCAAACTAAGGTTCAACTTGTAAGGTGAAATTTCTAAACTAGTTTGTTAACTTGTAGTTTAAATGTGCTAAAATTGAAATTTGAAGTATTAATTTAGTTGTAATTACTTGTTCATGAAAATCAAGAGAGGGATTTGATTTCAAATTAGGGTTTGTAGCATGGTTGATGGAGTTAAGTTAGGGTTTGGTTATCTAATTGGTTAGAGTGGTAAATTGTGCGATGTTGCGCTCGCTAGATCGATAAAATTGCGATATTTGCATCGAATCGGTATGCAATTGCTTGCTAGATTTTTATGTAAATTAGAATGTGATCAAATTGCGTTATATTAGCGATATAATTAGCTTCTTATACGCCTATTAGAGTGCGTGAATGCAGGGTTTTGTCTAGTCGGGTTTTAGTTTTGTCGATTTCCCCGAAAAGACGATTCAAGTTAAGATTTAGCGATTTTCGTGTGTTTTCCCGCGCACCGAGTGCACGTTATGTTTAATTCGAGAGCGTCGGTATTTTTATATTGTCACTTGCATCATTTTAGGATATGTAATCTTATGCTTGGTGTTGTGCAAATATAGGATCGATCGGGGAAACATCGGACACGGCGCGTAAAGGCAAGGCGGTGGTCGGATCGGATTAGCGGGGATTTCAGGTGAGTAGATGTATTCATCTATGGGGGGAATTGTCTGGATGGCGCGAGGCGCCCCCTAGTTAGGATTACCCTATTTCTTACAAGACTTGTATTGTTAGTTAGCTTACCCCTTTATTTACGTTGCATACCCTTATAGCTAACCGTATACTAGATTGCATGGATATTCATATACACATATATGATATCACTTCGTAGGACACGAACACCATTACCATTGGCATCTGTTACACGTGCACTATTCATGTGACACACACGCCTTTGGTAATTGCCATGCCACGTGCACTATAGAACCTGTTTAACTTAGTATCGCCACTTGCATTCATACAATATATATGAAATTGCATAGCTTGCATATACCATCATCATCATATTTACATAGATTTCTAGCCAAAATTTACATCGTATACATTGATATCATAGACATTTATCATATATAACATGTGAACATTATGATTTTCTTGAGGATTTCAGTATTGCTGCGATTTCTGGATTTTTTGGGAAAACCGCAAGAATTTAACAAAAGCTTATATTTATCATTTTTAAAACAAAGTTGCGGTTTTCTCGTGATGTATGTGTCGTCCACCATGAGTTTTCATGTTTTCTGTTGGATTTCGAGACCCGATTCGAGGAGTGGATGAACCGTCTCGGGTATATGGTGGGCCCGGTATGGTACCCGGGGCAAGAAGATCGAGTTGTAGACGATGAGCCTGGCAGGGGAAGACTACCTACCGGTGATGTCTGGCGCGGCGGATATCCGGAGGATACCGACCGTTGTCGTGAGATTGGATGATATGGGCCGATCCGGACTGACGGAGCCCGATATTTGAGACATTGATACAGTGAGATATTGAGACAGATATGATTTCATATTTGGTGTCGATGCTTGACACGGGTTTTCAGATGATTTCTTGATGGTACTTAGCTATTATACAGATATTCATTTTCTAAAGTTAAGAATTCAATACCCTTAGCATTTAAAATACTTAAAGATTTAGTAATGACATTGCATACATGTGCATGCATACTAGAAGTATTATATCACATATGGACATACATGTTGTGACGCATTGCGTGCATTCTTACGATTGCCCTACTAGATATTATATTCTACTCACAAGCTGGCAACTCACTCCCGTTGTGCCACAGTGTCTTGCAGGTCGGACCCGTCACCCTTGTAGCGGCGGGCTATCTTATCATCAGCTTCTTTTGCTCAGACTCGCGACATCGCCCGTAGGTGGGTTGCGAGCATATTTTATTTCTTTTGCTCTATCATTTTATCTAGTATTCTCCATCTACCACTTTATATTGTATATGCGACTTAGTGAAGAGACTGAGAGATTTGTATATTTGTGGTTTCTTTTGGGTCGAGCTCACTTGAGCCGGCGTTGTGTTTTCTGATATTTTGCGTTTCTTTTATGCTCTTTTTTTGATATTACTTATATATTGCATGTGGTTGTGATCCGCCTTGGGCGAAGAGCTAGCTCCCGCTTGGGGATGCCATTTATGATTACAGGTTATATATATCTTGTTGTACCCATTTTGGGGGATAGAAAATACAGGGGAGACTCTGCCGAAATTTTCGGGAAATTTTGTTGTTTTTTTTTAAAAAGGGATTCTATGCAACTTAATTGATTTAAAAACCGTTTTCATCTAAGGTTTTTCCTTCACTCTCTTTTAATTTTGGTTTAGATTCTTCTGGGCTTTGGCTGACTTAGGTTAAAGTACGCCTTTAGACGTCTTGTAATCTAAGTGCCAGTCACATTCCGTACCTTCGGGTCGTGACAAAGTTGGTATCAGAGCGTAGGTTTTACCTTTCTGAGTGTAGGACGACCTTGGTAGATGGAGTAGGTGACTTAAGCAGAGTGGCGTAGCGTGGGTATGATCCGCGGCATACTTACGATACGGTACTCCGCCTAAGTGACCTTAGGACATAATTGCTTGTATTTCCTTTCTTGATTCCTTGCATTCCTTGATTCAATTGCAATGTTCTTATCAGTCCTGTTTCTTATTCCAGCTCGATGCCGCCAAAGACTACGAGAGCTCAGCGGGCTGCCGCTAGGGATGAGATTCGAGCGGGCTCGTCTGAGGCGAGGATCGAGCGGGAGGATACGCCTACCCCTCAGGGTCATACAGATCCGCCTTATCCAGGCCGTATTGCCAGATTAGAGGCCGGCATGCAAGAGTTGCGACAGATGATGGGATCTTTAGTTGAGTCCAGTCGGGCACAGAGATCCGAGGACGTTCCTTCCACCGCACAGACCACGATCGTACCTGCTGCACAGATGGTCACTCCTGCTGCTACTACGGAGACTATCCCTGTTTCACTACAGGAGTTCATGAGATTGAGACCTCCAGCTTTTACCGGTACAGATGCGACAGAGGACCCACAGGCATTTCTTGATAGGATGGCTCGGATTTGCCGTTCGTTAAGGTGTTCTGATGATAGATTGGTGGAGTTTGCGAGTTTTCGTCTGGTGGGTCTTGCCCAAACATGGTACGATTCAGTAGAGAGAGGCCGAGCTGCAGGTCTACCTTCTATGACCTGGGATGAGTTTACATCTGCATTTCTTGCCCGTTTTCTTCCGGAGAGTGTCCGAGATGCTCGAGCCCATAGTTTTGAGTCTTTGCGCAAGACTCCTGGGATGACAGTGTCGGAGTATGATATACAGTTTACCCAGTTGTCTCGATATGCTCCGTACCTAGTAGACACAGAAGAGAAGAGAATAAAGAGGTTTGTGCGAGGGCTTGATACACAGCTATTCCTTGCCATCGGCACCCAGCACTTTGACACATACGCAGCCGCGATGGATGCAGCCTTACTTTTGGAGGAGCGTATTTCTTAGACTCCGGTCGTTTCTGGGCCGAAGAGGATCCGTACTGATACACCAGCTCAGCGGCAGATGGGTAGACACCGTGATAGACTATTTCCGGGAGATGGTGGCGGCAGAGGATTGAGACGAGGTCAGTTATTTGGTTCATATCCACAGACCCAGCAGTCGTCTCCAGGATGTTTTCGGTGTGGGAGTCAGTACCACCGTGTCAGAGACTGTACCATAGGACGTCAGGGCGCGGCGACAGTTCCGCATGTGACCTTACCACCCTCACCACCTCCTAAGAGAGCTCTACTTCCTACTCCTGATGATGCTCCACGCCAGCCAGATGCTTCTAGAGGTCGTTGGCGTGGCGGTCCGGTTCAGAGAGGACAAGGCGACAGAGGCAGAGGCAGAGGCCGAGGTAGAGGCAGAGGACAGCCAGCTATTAGTGGTGGACAGGCCCGTGTGTTCGTGTTGACTCCTCAGGATGCACAGGCATCCAATGCCGTCATGACAGGTACTCTGCCAGTATGTTCTTTTGATGCACGGGTATTATTTGATCCAGGCTCCACACATTCCTATGTATCCACGTATTTTGCACCGAGGTTGGGCCGAGAGACTTCTCCATTAGATCAGCCGCTTGTCGTTATTACACCGGTAGGCGAGTCTTTTGTTGCCCGTTTTGTGTACCGATCGTGTTCCGTTCGTATCGGGGAGAGAGATTCTTCAGTTGATTTGATTCTCCTCGATATGCTAGACTTTGACGTTCTTCTTAGTATGGACTGGCTAGCCACCTGTTATTCATCTGTGGACTGCCGTGAGAAAGCAGTCAGATTCAGTTTTCCTGGTGAGCCGGTTCTTGTTATTCAGGGAGATCGTAGCGCTACCCTTCCCACCTTGATTTCTTCTCTTCGCGCTGGTCAGCTCTTAAGAAAAAGGTGTCAGGGATTCTTAGCCTATATTTGTGATACTAGCTCCACAGAGGTTCCGTTGGACCAGGTCCCTGTTGTGAGAGAGTTTCCTGATGTATTCCCTGACGAGCTGCCTGGTTTGCCACCAGAGCGCGAGATTGAGTTCTGTATTGACTTGATCCCCGGAACGGGGCCTATCTCTATACCGCCTTATCGGATGGCCCCGGCGGAGCTGAGAGAACTAAAGGATCAGTTACAGGACTTGCTGGACAAAGGGCTTATCCGACCGAGTGTGTCACCTTGGGGTGCTCCCGTCTTGTTTGTTAAGAAGAAGGACGGAAGTATGCGCTTATGCATTGATTATCGTCAGCTGAACCGGGTTACTGTGCGGAACAGATATCCCCTATCCCGCATTGATGACTTATTCGATCAGCTCCAGGGTGCAGGGTTTTTCTCGAAGGTTGATATATGGTCAGGTTATCACCAGTTGCGGGTTCGGAAGGAGGATATTCTGAAGACAGCTTTCCGTACTCGTTATGGTCATTATGAGTTCTTGGTGATGTCGTTCGGGCTCACCAATGCCCTGGCAGCATTTATGGACTTGATGAACCGTGTATTTAGGTCGTATCTCGATCAGTTCATCATTGTGTTCATTGACGACATCTTGGTTTATTCTCGGAGCCGGGAGGAGCATGAGCAGCACTTACGTATCACATTACAGACTTTAAGGGAGCATCAGCTGTTCGCCAAATTCTCCAAGTGCGCATTCTGGTTAGACAGTGTCGACTTCTTAGGTCATGTGGTGACGAGAGATGGTATTTGTGTGGACCGAAGAAGATTGAGGCAGTTCAGCGTTGGCCTAGACCGGTATCAGTTACAGAGGTTCGCAGTTTTCTAGGTCTGGCCGGCTATTATCGACGTTTTGTCCAGGATTTCTCCCGCATTGCTGCACCTTTGACCGGGTTGACCCGGAAGAGGGTTCCTTTTGATTGGACCGAGGCATGCGAGGATAGTTTCCAGCAATTGAAGACTCGTCTGACTACTGCACCAGTGTTAGCATTGCCTTCAGGATCAGGCGGGTTCGTGGTATATTGTGATGCTTCTCGAGTGGGGCTGGGCTGTGTATTGATGCAGCACGACAGAGTTATCGCGTATGCTTCTCGGCAGCTAAGGAAACACGAGCAGAACAACCCCACCCATGATTTAGAGATGGCTGCAGTGGTATTTGCACTTAATATCTGGAGACATTACCTATACAGTGAGTCATGCCAGATATTCACTGACCACAAGAGTTTTAAGTATATCTTCCAGCAGCAAGATCTGAACCTGAGACAGCGCCGTTGGATGGAGTTGGTGATGGATTATGACTGCGAGATTCTATACCATCCGGGCAAGGCGAATGTGGTGGCAGATGCTTTGAGTAGGAGGCCCGGAGGTAGCTTATCTTGTTTGAGCGCAGTACAAATGCAGTCGACGGCGGATTGGCAGGTTTTATGTGACAGCAGAGTGCAGTTCGAGTTTACTCCTACAGGGGGACAGCTGGCCCATTTCAGAGCACGCCCACAGTTACTTGACCGTATCAGCGAGGCACAGTCTGGCGATGCCCGTATTTTAGAGATTATTGAGCAGATTCGGCAGGGCAGAGTTTCTGAGTTCGTGATTGATGATCAGGGGATACTTCGATTTGGGACTCGACTGTGCGTGCCAGATTCAGAGGGACTGAGGCGTGATATTCTCGAGGAGGCACATAGATCAGTATACAGTGTGCATCCAGGTTCCACCAAGATGTACCGTGATTTGAGAGAGGTTTACTGGTGGGACGGGATGAAGAAGGATATTACAGACTTTGTGTCGAGATGCCTGACTTGTCAGCAAGTCAAGGCCGAGCACCTGAGGCCCGCCGGGGAGTTACAGCCTTTGCCCATCCCTGAGTGGAAGTGGGAGCAGGTCTCCATGGACTTCATTGTGGGTCTACCCAGGACCAGTTGAGGGTATGACTCGATTTGGGTGATTGTGGATCGACTGACGAAAGCGGCTCACTTCCTGCCAGTGAAGACCACTTTTGGATTTTCTCAGTACGCCCAGGTTTATATTGATGATATAGTGCGACTGCATGGTGTTCCGACTTGCATCGTGTCTGACCGGGGCACCCAGTTTACCTGCCGATTGTGGCAGAAACTCTAGGAAGCATTGGGCACCCGATTGAGTTTTAGCACAGCCTTTCATCCTCAGACTGATGGTCAGTCGGAGCGTACTATTCAGACTCTTGAGGACATGCTCAGAGCTTGTGTTTTAGATTTCGGTGGTAGCTGGGATCGTCATTTGCCTTTGATCGAGTTTTCCTACAATAATAGCTTCCAGGAGACGATTCAGATGGCACCTTTTGGGGCATTATATGGGAGGAGATGTCGATCGCCTGTATGTTGGACAGAGCTTAGGGAGAGCAGTATTTTGGGGCCGCAGATCGTACAGGAGACGACCGGGAAGATACAGCTGATTCGGGACAGGATGAGAGCGGCACAG
The DNA here is from genome assembly GCA_030015575.1 of Agapanthus africanus. Lineage (NCBI taxonomy): Eukaryota > Viridiplantae > Streptophyta > Magnoliopsida > Asparagales > Amaryllidaceae > Agapanthus > Agapanthus africanus. The sequence continues at coordinate 361,148,860 of JASDDO010000026.1, forward strand.
AGCAGGCAGAAATCATATGCTGACAGGCGCCGTCGCCGACTGGAGTTAGCTGTTGGCGATCATGTTTTCCTGAAGGTCTCTCCGATGAAAGGTGTGATGAGATTTGGGCGGAAAGGGAAACTGAGTCCTAGATATGTTGGTCCTTTCGAGATCCTAGAGCGTGTTGGTCCAGTCGCTTATCGGTTAGCTCTTCCGCCCAGCTTCCCCGATGTTCACCCCATATTCCATGTCTCGATGCTCCGCAAGTACCTTCATGATCCTTCCCAGACGATTCAGCACCAAACGATCCAGCGAGAGCATGATCTTTCTTTCACCGAGCAGCCGGTTGTCATTTTGGATCGTCAGGTGAAGAAATTGAGGTCGAAGGTTATACCGTCCGTCAAGGTCCTTTGGCGTGGCCCGAACAGCGAGGAGGTCACCTGGGAGACCGAGGTCGAGATGAGGAGGAGATATCCCCATCTTTTTGAAGGTACGCGTAGTTAAATTCTAAATTCGGGGACCGAATTTCTTTAAGGGAGGAAGATTGTAACCCTTCGAAAATCGTTTAGGCAGTTTTTCGGTAATCGGCTAATTTTTCGGCTTTTTCCGTAAAAAGTCAAAATAGGTATTTTTCATTGTAGACCTAATTATACAAAATTTAGATAAGATATTACTATAATTTTGTCACTAAAATGTCACTTATAATTTTCTAGTTAAATAAAAAAAAAATTCGTAATTAATTATTTTTTTATTATTTTAAGCTTTTAAAAATACATTAAATTAGTGAAAAATACAAATTTAATTAGGTAAATTTCATTATTAGGAATATTTATAAACTAAAATAGAGTGTTAATAAATTGTATCACAAGTTTATAAGATTTTAGTATTAGGGTTTGAAATTTATGAAAAAAATGATGTAAATGGGGTTTTTTTGTAAAAACTTGATGTGAAAGGCATTAAATGGAAGCATAAAGGGTTTTTTGACCTAGAAACCTCTACACAACCCCCACACCCTTCTCCTCTTCACCTCTGGCCGAAAAATAGCAGCAGTTCACCCTCTTTTCACCTCAATTCTTGCTTCAAAAATCATGAAAATTCAAGAAAAATCAATAAAAATTCACCATTTTCTTCTCCAATTCAAAACAAAACCCTAATCCACTCTCTCCTCAACCAAATTTAGTTCAAAACTTGAAGAAATGAGGCTTCTTTGGTGGCTTGAGCAAACTAGGGTTCAACTTGTAAGGTGAAATTTCTAAACTAGTTTGTTAACTTGTAGTTTAAATGTGCTAAAATTGAAATTTGAAGTATTAATTTAGTTGTAATTACTTGTTCATGAAAATCAAGAGAGGGATTTGATTTCAAATTAGGGTTTGTAGCATGGTTGATGGAGTTAAGTTAGGGTTTGGTTATCTAATTGGTTAGAGTGGTAAATTGTGCGATGTTGCGCTCGCTAGATCGATAAAATTGCGATATTTGCATCGAATCGGTATGCAATTGCTTGCTAGATTTTTATGTAAATTAGAATGTGATCAAATTGCATTATATAGCGATATAATTAGCTTCTTATACGCCTATTAGAGTGTGTGAATGCAGGGTTTTGTCTAGTCGGGTTTTAGTTTTGTCGATTTCCCCGAAAAGACGATTCTAGTTAAGATTTAGCGATTTTCGTGTGTTTTCCCGCGCACCGAGTGCACGTTATGTTTAATTCGAGAGCGTCGGTATTTGTATATTGTCACTTGCATCGTTTTAGGATATGTAATCTTATACTTGGTGTTGTGCAAATATAGGATCGATCGGTGAAACATCAGACACGGCGCGTAAAGGCAAGGCGGTGGTCGGATCGGAATAGCGGGGATTTCAGGTGAGTAGATGTATTCATCTATGGGGGAATCGTCTGGATGGCGCGAGGCGCCCCCTAGTTAGAATTACCCTATTTCTTGTAAAACTTGTATTGTTAGTTAGCTTACCCCTTTATTTACGTTGCATACCCTTATAGCTAACCGTATACTAGATTGCATGGATATTCATATACACATATGTGATATCACTTCGTAGGACACGAACACCATTACCATTGGCATCTGTTACACGTGCACTATTCATGTGACACACACGCCTTTGGTAATTGCCATGCCACGTGCACTATAGAACCTGTTTAACTTAGTATCGCCACTTGCATTCATACAATATATATGAAATTGCATAGCTTGCATATACCATTATCATCATATTTACATAGATTTCTAGCCAAAATTCACATCGTATACATTGATATCATAGACATTTATCATATATAACATGTGAACATTATGATTTTCTTGAGGATTTCAGTATTGCTGCGATTTCTGGATTTTTTGGGAAAACCGCAAGAATTTAACAAATGCTTATATTTATCATTTTTAAAACAAAGTTGCGGTTTTCTCATGATGTATGTGTCGTCCACCATGAGTTTTCATATTTTCTGTTGGATTTCGAGACCCGATTCAAGGAGTGGATGAACCGTCTCGTGTACATGGTGGGCCCGGTATGGTACCCCGGGGCAAGAAGATCGAGTTGTAGACGAAGAGCCTGGCAGGGGAAGACTACCTACCGGTGATGTCTGGCGCGGCGGATATCCGGAGGATACCGACCGTTGTCGTGAGATTGGATGATATGGGCCGATCCGGACCGACGGAGCCCGATATTTGAGACATTGATACAGTGAGATATTGAGACAGATATGATTTCATATTTGGTGTCGATGCTTGACACGGGTTTTCAGATGATTTCTTGATGGTACTTAGCTATTATACAGATATTCATTTTCTAAAGTTAAGAATTCAATACCCTTAGTATTTAAAACACTTAATGATTTAGTAATGACATTGCATACATGTGCATGCATACTAGAAGTATTATATCACATATGGACATACATGTTGTGACGCATTGCGTGCATTCTTACAATTGCCTTACTAGATGTTATATTCTACTCACGAGCTGGCAACTCAGCCCCGTTGTGCCACAGTGTCTTGCAAGTCGGACCCGTCACCCTTGTAGCGGCGGGCTATCTTATCATCAGCTTCTTTTTCTCAGACTCGCGACATCGCCCGTAGGTGGGTTGCGAGCATATTTTATTTCTTTTGCTCTATCATTGTATCTAGTATTCTCCATCTACCATTTTATATTGTATATACGACCTAGTGATGAGACTGAGAGATTTGTATATTTGTGGTTTCTTTTGGGTCGAGCTCACTTGAGCCGGCGTTGTGTTTTCTGATATTTTGCGTTTCTTTTATGCTCTTTTCTTGATATTACCTATATATTGCATGTGGTTGTGATCCGCCTTGGGCGAAGAGCTAGCTCCCGATTGGGGATGCCATTTATGATTACAGGTTATATATATCTTGTTGTACCCATTTTAGGGGATAGAAAATACAGGGGAGACTCTGCCGAAATTTTAAGGAAATTTTGATGTTTTTTTTAAAAAGGGATTCTATGAAACTTAATTGATTTAAAAACCGTTTTCATTTAAGGTTTTTCCTTCACTCTCTTTTAATTTTGGTTTAGATTCTTCTGGGCTTTGGCTGACTTAGGTTACAGTACGCCTTTAGACGTCTCGTAATCTAAGTGCCAGTCACGTTCCGTACCTTCGGGTCGTGACAGTTTGCGTCTGTGTATCGACTACCGGAAGCTGAACCGGGTGACCGTGCAGAACAGATATCCGTTGCCATGCATCGACGACCTGTTCGACCAGCTTCAGGGGGAAGGATATTTTTCGAGGATCGATTTGCGATCAGGCTATCACTAGCTGAGGGTTCGACAGGAGGACATTCCGAAGACAGCTTTCCGTACGCGTTATGGCCATTACGAGTTTTTGGTGATGTCGTTCGGACTAACCAAGATGCCAGCAGCTTTCATGGACATGATGAACCGCATATTCAGGCCTTATCTTGACTTGTTCATCATCATATTCATTGACGATATATTGGTGTATTCCTGGAGCAGAGAGGAGCATAAGCAGCACCTGCGGATTACGCTGCAGACCTTGAGGGAGCACCGGCTTTATGCGAAATTCTCCCAGTGCGCGTTCTGGCTGGACAGCGTAGACTTCTTGGGTCACGTGATTACACGGGATGGTATATGTGTAGACTCGAGGAAGGTCGAGGCCGTGCGGAGTTGGCCCAGACCTACATCCGTTACTGAGATACACAGCTTTCTAGGACTGGCCGGCTACTACAGGCGATTTGTGCAGGATTTCTCCCGTATTGCTGCACTTTTGACCGGTTTGACCCGAAAAGGGGTTCCTTTCGTTTGGACGGAGGAGTGCGAGCACAGTTTCCAGCAGCTACGGACTTGCTTGACTACGGCGCCAGTGTTATCTTTGCCATCGGGATCAGGCGGGTTTGTAATCTATTGTGACGCTTCATGAGTGGGGCTAGGATGCGTATTGATGCAGCATGGCAAGGTGATCGCATATGCTTCCTGCCAATTGAAGAAACATGAGCAGAACTACCCCACTCATGATTTGGAGATGGCTGCAGTGGTCTTTGCACTTAAGATCTGGCGACATTACCTCTATGGCGAGTCGTTCCAGATATTCACTGATCACAAAAGCCTAAAGTATATATTTCAGCAGCGAGACATGAATCTCCGACAGCGCCGTTGGATGGAACTGGAGAAGGACTACGACTGCGAGATCTTGTATCACCCGGGCAAGGCTAATGTAGTTATGGATGCTTTGAGCAGGAGGCCCGGGGGTAGTCTATCGTGCTTGAGTGCAGTACAGAGGCAGTCGTCAGCAGATTGGCAGATACTATGCGACGGCCGGGTGCAGTTCGAGTTCACACAGATCGGGGGACAGCTTGCGCACGTTCGTGCACACCCACAGTTGCTTGACCGTATATATGAGGCAGAGCGCAGGGATGACCGTTGCTCAGAGATCGCGGCACAGATTGGACATGGAAGATTCTCCGAGTTCGTGGTCGATGATCAGGGGATATTACGATTTGGGTCTAGACTGTGCGTACCAAATGCTGAGGGATTGCGGCGTGATATTCTTGAGGAGGCACATCGATCGGTGTACAGTGTCCACCCCGGTTCCACCAAGATGTACTACGATATGAGAGATGTCTACTGGTGGGACGGAATGAAGAGGGACATTGCTGATTTCGTATCGAGATGCCTGACTTGTCAGCAAGTCAAGGCCGAGCACCAGAGGCCCGCAGGAGAGCTACAGCCGTTACCCATTCCGGAGTGGAAATGGGAACAGATCTCGATGGATTTCGTTGTGGGTCTACCCAGGACTAGGCGGGGGTATGACTCCATTTGGGTGATCGTGGATCGTCTGACGAAAGCGGCTCACTTCCTACCAGTGAAGACGACTTTCGGATTTTCTCAGTACGCTTAGATTTATATCGACGAGATGGTGCGACTACATGGGGTTCCGACGTGTATTGTGTCCGACCGAGGCACCCAGTTTACCAGCATATTATGGCAGAGACTTCAGGAGGCTTTGGGCACTCGTTTGAGTTTCAGCACGACATTTCATCCGCAGACCGACGGACAGTCAGAGCGGACCATTCAGACTCTCGAGGACATGCTCCGACCTTGCGTTTTGGATTTTGGTGGTAGCTGGGATCATCACTTACCCTTGATAGAGTTCTCCTACAACAATAGCTTCCAGGACACTATTCAGATGGCACCTTTCGAGGCTTTGTACGGAAGGAGATGTAGATCGCCCTTCTGTTGGACAGAGCTCAGCGAGAGCAGTATTTTGGGGTCACAGATCGTACAGGAGACGACCGAGAAGATACAGCTGATTCGAGACAGGATGAGGACAGCTCAGAGCAGGCAGAAATCGTATGCTGACAGACGCCGCCGCAGTTTAGATTTCGCAGTTGGCAATCACATTTTTCTGAGGGTGTCTCCGATGAAGAAAGTGATGAGGTTTGGACGGAAGGGGAAGCTTAACCCCAGATTCATAGGTCCTTTCGAGATCCTCGAGCGTGTTGGCGCAATAGCGTATCGATTGGCTCTTCCACCCAGTCTTTCAGATGTCCACCCCGTCTTCCACGTATCGATGCTACGCAGATATCTTCATGACCCTTCCCACACGATCCAGCATCCGACAGTACAGCTTGAGCCCGACCTTTCATTCATCGTGCAGCCAGTGGAGATATTGGATCGGTAGGTGAAGAAACTTCGATCTAGGATCCTGCCGTCAGTGAAGGTTCTTTGGCGTAGCCCGAACGGTGAGGAGATCACTTAGGAGACCGAGGGGGAGATGCGGAAGAAATTCCCACATCTCTTTGAAGGTACGCGTAGTCTTATATTTTAAATTCGGGGACGAGTTTTCTAAAAGGGGGAAGACTGTAACAACTAGGATTATATTAGTAACTAATTATATTTTAATTAGTGAAATTCTTTAATAAAAGTTTACCAAGTTGACTTTCAAATATTTTATCAAAATTAATAAACATTTTTCTAGAATTTTCCTAAGCTCGCACAAACATGTGCATGTAACCTAGGGTTAAAATTGGGTTAAACCATGTTTAGGCAACCATGGTGTTCTAACCCCTCTTGTTAAGCTAATTAGTTTTAAATTAAGAAATTGATTTTCTAAAAATAAAAAGGGAATTAAAATTTTCTTTTGGGTTTGACTTGGGTTGAGGAGAGAGAGAGCATGATGGGTGTCTTGTTAGCATTAAATGTGAGAGAGAGAGAGGTGGCTCTAGGATTGTGTCACACCCCATCCCTTTCAAAACTTTTTACTTACATTTCAAACCCTTATCACTCCCATCCTTCTCACTCACACACCTCCAATGCAACAGTAGCTGCTGTTTTCAGCAGTGGTCACATCATTAAAACAGTCATTTCTTCTTTTGTTAAACATCAGCATCAGCTGATCTGCTTCAGCTCCAAGCACATCAGCTCAAACCATAACATCAACATCAGCTGCATCAGCAACAGCAGCACTCCCTTAGCAAACAGCCCCAACTCCATATACAACACCCATACAACACTCACACAACACAACACAACAACAACACACCACCAACACCACAACAGACACAATCACAAAAGCAACAGCTTCAGCCTTTAGATAGCTTCAGCCTTTAAACAGCTTCAGCCTTTAAACAGCAACAGCAATTCCAGGCAGCAACAGCAGCACCCCAGCAAGCTCCACCCCCTCTTCTTCTTCTCCTTCTCCTTGTTTATGAGGTTCTTGGTGGGGTATAACTTCTTAACTCCTTCCTTGTTTTCTTAGTTGTGTAGAAGTAGCTTCGATTAGCAATAATTATACGTTTTGTGCTTGTTTAGGTGTTTTTTTGTGAAAGTGTGTTTAAGTGAGGTTGGTGTTGGGTAGACTAGCCTAGGTAAGTGTTGTTAAGGACATGTTAACCTAGGATAACCCTAGATTACACTAAAATACCTTCAGTTTTCAGATTGTATCAAACTTGACGTTTTAAGCAAAAACAAAGCTTTTTGAGATCTGCTGTTACCCATGTTAGTTCAGAATAAAATTGAACGGACCATAGCCTACTGATGACACCCTGACCCCACCACCAGAGCCCGACCCTTCAACCCGAGGCCGCCTGAATATTCGTTCTGGCCGCAATTTGCGGCCAGACCATGGAGTTAGGAGCTAGGGTTTTTGGTACATGTATCTGCTGCATTTTGTGGGTCCAGGGTATATATAGTTTTGTAATATTCTAACCTGGGTAAAAATCTGGGACAGTATGTCGTTTTCTGGTAATTTTAGTTTGCGCGATACGCGAGTGGATTCTGTGATTCAGCGTATCGCGACGTATCGTTTGAGTTCTGGACACACACACACACGTTCCAGCGTATCACGCGCACGCGCGTTAATTCGCGACGCGAGTTTCTCGTTTCGTTCCGATATCGCGTTTTACGAGATTTTGATATATTTGGATTCTTGTGTAAATTCCAGGTTCGCAGGCGGGTACGTCAGACGCCGCCAGGAAAGGGAAGCAGGTGGTTGGCTATACTTAGCACGCGACCAGGTGAATAGATTTAACATCTATGGGGAAATCGCCCGTATGGCGTTAAGCGTCAGGGCGTGATAGGATGTTAGTTTTATATGTTCTTGTAAACATGCTAGAGTAGCGTACCTCCACATACATATATATAGATATACTGATAGTTAGAACACTGCACTGTCACTAACGGTCCAAGTTGCACGAGCACGATTTATATGCTACACTCACACCGTTAGTGATTGCCATGACACTCACATTATAGGATTGCTATAAACCTCATATTTGATTCTGCTTATTGATGTTGTCATAATTTGCCGCATACTATCATATGGACATTCATACCATGCACACTGTATACGCACTTTTGTGAGCACCTTCATTGATATAACCCTACTTGGGCACATATGCATCATATGTCTACAGTTGTGCATATGTACATTGCTATATTCACCTTGCATACTTATCTATGCACACATCCATACCGATACACATATTCATATGCTACATACATGGATGATATAGACTTGATTTAAACTAAGGGACCGCAGGAGATATTTTCAAAACTAGATCTTTCAAAAGAGCGGTTTTCCCTTTCTTTTACCCTTAGCGTCATACGACACATTGCATGGATTAAGCATTGTATTTGATTTATGTGATTTATGGATTTGGGAACCAGAGTACTATTTTAAGAAAATACGCACTGTTTAAAAACCCGGTTTTCCTTGATATGATATTTTAGTGCGTCCACCATGAGTTTTCTCGGTTCCAGAGAGCTTGTGTGAGTAAACCCGATTCGAGGAGAGGTAGGCACCGATTGCGGGTACATGGTGGACCCGGTACGGTACCCCGGGGCGAGAATACTCGTATTGTTAGACGGTGAGCCCGACGGAGAGACTACTACCTACCGGTGATTGGTTAGACCTGGCGATTATCCGGAGGATACCTATCAGAGTCGATAGATGGATACGGGACGACGCGTGCTGCCGGGGGCCGAGGGTCGAGGGCCGATTCCGCAGACGGAGCCCGTGGGCAGATCCGATGGACGGACGCCCCATATTGGAGGATTTGTGTGTCGATGCTGGACACGGTTGATTTTATGAGATTTGGGTGCCGATGTTGGGCACTCACGATTGTATGAGATTCACAGGATTTGAGGGCCGATGTGGATGACGGCGCCTGATTTTTTACTGGGATTTGGGTTTATTGATATCCGGTCATTTTCCCACGTTGATATTCCGTGTAGACACTGTTTATTCCCATACTCAGTATTTAGTATTGACATCTCATCCTGTACCTATTGTACTGATACAGTACACATCCTATACATGATTATTGCACACCCTGCTCATGTTATATTGGGTTGTTAGATTCCATATCAGACCTGATCATTGCATATCTTGCACATCATATGGAGAGACTTTTAGACTACATTTGTTGCCTGATATGAGTATTCAGTTCATCATATAGATGTTATCTGTTGGCATAGGTTGAATATCGAAGTACGTGCATACTCGCGATTACCTTTATATGTTATCTACTATTCACGAGTTGGCAACTCACCCCCGTTGTGCCATAGTGCTTGCAGGTTGCCCCTTTGGAGTAGTCGCGGCTGGCTGTTTACCGCACCTTTTGACACAGATACCATTGCTGAGGCGTGTTAGCCCTTTTGCTATTAGGTGGGTTTGTACCGTATCTGTTTACTTTTCAGTTGCGTCTTGATGTATCTAGTACTCTCCATCTACTTTCATGTACTGACTTAGAGACAGTTGTGAGGACGTTGTATGTTATTTGTACTCTGGTGTCGAGCTCGTTGTAAGACGACTTTATTTATGCAGTTTTACCTCTTATTATATTTGTTTTCACTTTACTGCTCATTCTTCGCCTTGGCGTCGTACATTATATTCAGGTGATTTCTCCGCCGTTGGGCGCGATTCTCCCATTAAGATACTCCGTTTATTTCACATGTTACTTTTACTTATATCTCGCCTTTCACCCGATTTCGGGACAAATTTTTGGAAAAGAAAATGTTGCTAAAATTAATTAAATAATAACTTGAACCAAAAAGGATTTCTACTAACCACTTAAAGCTTTCTAAATGTTTTAACACTCCAATTTTAATGGTTTTGTTTTCTGGGTTCGGCTTACTTAGTCACGTTACGCCTGTAGGCGTTGCGTGGTTAAGTGCCGGTCACGGGCCGAACTTTGGGTAGTGACAGACTTACATACTAAACGTGCTACGCGAGAATATCGTTAGTTAACTGGACCTAGTTTAACCGGAGCTAACCCTATTCTGGTCATAACTGTAAAAACAGAATCGTGTCACGAACATCCGTGTCATATTTTAGAATTTTACCCCAAAACTGATATTAGCTTCCAGATTATATATACTGAATATATAACATAAACTAACAATACCAGACACCCTAACATATAAACAAAGAGCTACCCTAGAAAAATCAAAGGCCAACTCCCTAGAAAGTCCGGCGAGCTCGGATAATAGGCAGATGTCGCCGGTCTATTGTTCAAGGAATGGGTTCGTGTTTCTAGTATGTATTCTAGGTCCAATCATTAAGGCTAAGGTACCGTTTGATTTTGTTATAATTTATCTAGACTATAGAAGATTCACAGCAGAGTCTAAATTGTCCAAATACGATATTTCTGATATCCTACTTCTATACTAAAACAGAATTAAACAAGATCTGAAATCTGAGATTACACCAACTGAGGATCCACTGAGTTAATTCATCAAGGAATGCACAAGAACAAGATAGCCTAGCTTGAGAGTTGAGATAAGGAATCACTTAGTACTTAGCTTCTCTTCTTCTCTTTTTTCTTTGGCGTGTTCTAAGATTTTCTTCTAAGCTAATTGATTTGTTTCAACATAATATATCAACTGAACCATTTGGAACAATATAAGAATAAGGAATGATAAGGGTAGTAGGAGCTGTAAGTGCACGGCGGCGCCCCGGCCGTCAATCCGACGGCCAAATGCGGAAGCGGTGATAAACTTTAATTTTTCTTGAACTGGCAAACCGCCGCGCACTAATACCCGGATCGAACCATTAATTAGTCCTAGCTAACTACAAGATGGGGAAGAGAGATATACCGAATGATCCAAGTCCTCCGGTCTTCTCGTCGTCCGCCCGATCTCCTGCGGAAGCTCCGGTCTCCACCTCGTCGCCGGAAGTGCACCACATCGCCTACTTCTTTTACGGGCTCCCACCTCAATGCCGAGGCAACTCGGGCACGAAGCCGGCTACTCGACGTGCCCAAGGTTTGCTGTAGAATGTAGTGTATAGACTTGTGTCTCATTTGGGGTTCTTGGAGGTGCCTTTTGTGGAGGGATGATACAAACTCATAGAGGTGGAACTTGTGGGAATTTTCCTAAAGCAAAAGAGCAAAAATCCCACATGAACAAATTTGGACAGCCCCTTTAGGGAAGTGGCCGGCCATGCATATGAGGGAGAGTGAGAAATGAGGAGGTTGTATCAAAAATGGGAGAGGCCAAACTCATGTCATGCAAGAGAGAGAGGAATGGCTATCATATACAACCATGATCACAAAACTATGCCAACACTCCACACTACCATCATCTCATGCATGATGGCTCCAAAAAGGTCAAGCCATCATGAGCATAGAAAGTCAAGGGATGGTGCACATCATGAAAACCATCATGATACAAATAATATGCAAAGAACTCCTCCACCAATACTTATTTGCAACAATGCAAATAAGCCCTCCTCCACCAAACTTCGGCCAATGAACGGAACAATAGAAATCGGCCGAAACGGAAAGCAAACTGGCAACTCCAGAAAACTGGTCCCGTAATAAATTACAGGAAAACCCCGATACTGTGTATACACACCCGCATTTGTATTCCGACTGAAATACAAATGCAATGAGACAAAATCTACACTGTACTATACTAGGATCCGGCTTAAAACAAAGCCGGCTAGTATGATCCGTTCGATCCTGATCCGTGCAATACCGCACGTATCTGATCGAATCCTGCCATATATCCATATGGCCTATAGTACAAACTGTCCGATCCTGATCCGTGCAATACCGCACGTATCTGATCGGACCTTGCCATATCTCCATACGGCCTCTACAACTTTTTGCCCGAAAGCTGAGTAACTGAATGTGGGGGACTCTAAAGACCCGTCAACACCTTGGTTGTGGATTTAACCACTAGCACGTCAGAGGTATAAGGCAATACGTAACGGGCTACCAGGTATTGACTAAAAAGGGACGTCTGTGAGCGAACTCAGCCTGACAACCCTACTGAGCCTGTCAGTGACAATATCCGTACAGTCCAGTCCGTTCGTCTATGAGTATCGCATGGCGGGCCTAGGGGGTTGGTAAAAGTCAGACCCCCAAAAGCGGTACAAGTCGTGTCGGAGTGTAGCCCAGAACACCCTGAGATACTACTGGAATACCTACCGGTAAATCTCCTTGCCTTGGCCAAGGACTTCGTGTAATGGCTCTCCTAGACACAGCACGACCTCACCCCCAATACCGGGAGAGACGAACCCCTGAAGATACGCTCACTGCCTCCATGTGGCTCGGGACTGTACCCAACTAAAACCTGTTTGCATGACTCCTTTGAGCCGTGGTAGGGTAGTAATCAAAGTACAGTGGGAACTCACACGAGACAAATGACGATCCCCAGGTCGATGAACTAACCTGCACACATGTCACCAGGGAACTGCCATCTGACGTCTGGTATATGACCAACTAGCATGTTCCCGGCGAGTCCTGTCCGGTGTACTCATAACCCAATGAGCACCTGTATACATCTTAGGTGATCCAACTGACACCAGTGGCTTGTGAGACCGGCCACCGCCCCTCGTCGGGGTCTCGACTGTATACACTAGTCTACTCTGGAGTATCGATGCCCTGTCTCGAAACTCACACGACTAGGGACCATTTAAGGATATGCTTATAGACCCCAGCTCCCACTTATATGATCACCCTCATACTGCTGGTGGTCAAGCAAGAATCCTAGGGGCTCTATCAACGTGTAATAGCGACTTGTCAGGTCACCTGAAGCAGTACACGATGATAAAGGTAAACCAGATAGCATACTATCATCTCGAGTAAGACTGTCCTACCGGGATAGGTCCTCCCTCAATCATTGCAATCACGTGCCTGTGATCCAATAATTGACTCTGAGGGCACTATCTCCAACAATCTCCCACTTGCACTCAAGGCTAATTATTGCGATGTCGCATACTCACAGCCCGTGTGATACCGAACACCCAACTCCTCTACTAGTCAGTCTCACAAAGCCTGTTTGGAAGACTATTGCGTTCGAGGAATAGCCTCAGTGAGTGGATCCGCTCAGATGTTTCTTTCTATGTCTCTCCATATCTCAAGTTCGCAGAGAAAGCCATCTCCCGAAATGAGCAATACCTGTCTTAGAATGTCTGGATGTCTGATGGGACCAAGCTCATAAATGAACTCCAAATCCAAACTTCTTAGACTGTATCGTCAACTGAACTTAATCAGTATCCTGCGCCATGCCACCCTCAGTATTGCCTTGGACCTCCTGTCCAAAATACTGCCCCTCGTCAGAAGGAAAAACTATAACTCTGACAACTTCCTTGTTGTCCAGGTCACCTTGGAAGCCTGGAATGATAACTGTCTCCCGAATAAGGCTGTCGTTATCATATCCCTAGAACATCCACTTATGTTCTAAAACTGCTTCCTACTGTTTCTCCAGGATTGGATCAAGGTCAACTTATTGCATTTAGTGCAAGAACAACATCTGGTGTGGTACTTTGACATCTCATGATTGACTCAATTGCCTAAGCAAGTGATCTGTCAATCATGCACATCCCTCCCCCCTTTAGTCTGTAAGACACCTTTAGAGAGGGTGACTCCATCACCTGCAGGTATACTACCGTGCCAGTAGTCGTCCATTCTAAATACTTTTAGAATGCTGTCTAAGTACCCTTAATTGGGAAACCACCCAAATCTAGATCTTAAACCATAGATCTAGTAACCAGTATGTCTGATATAATATCCAAGTCCTGTGTGGAGAAAACACTGTGTGACGACCAAAGTATAACCAATTTAGTGTAGGAATATCACTTCCTACTCTGTGTATGTCATCCAAATACCAGGATATCACACCCTACTACCTTCTCAACAGATCCATCCCCTATTCTGATGAAGTCAAACCCATGACTGTCACGTCAGAAATAGATGATCTATCTCCGCTACATCTGCTCTAGTCTATAAATAGACATAAGCTACCTGTCCACCAATCCTTCCGCTGCTCCCACTGACTACGACAACCCTCTGGCAGAGTCATATAGACGTACATTTCTAAAACTAGTTTAGAACGACGCTATACTCATCCTCCCGCCGGGTCTCGCAGCCTGGAACAACAGCAATGGTAATTGTGGGTAAACAAGAACTTCCCTGTCACCGTCCTTGAGGCTACCGTAGTACCTCTCGGGTGCCTGAAGTTACCCACCAAATCTGCGGAGTGGCCAATGGAATGTCAATCCAGATTGAATCTTTAGGTTCCTATGAAATCTTCGGTAATCGTTTGTGGTTCTGGAATCACTTCCAGTTCTACCATACTCCCACTACTGTTTTTCTGAAAAAAAATTCCATGTTTAATAAAACTGTGGCGAGTCTAGAACAATATTGCTATTGTTCATCCAGATGGTAGAAAATCAACCCTCGTCATAGCCTGGGTCAACCCACAAACAGCCATCACAGAAACGTGCCTTGAGTTATCCAGAGTCTGGTTTTAATCATAAGCCGGACAACTCCCCATACCTTAACAACGTTAAGATACGAACTGTTCTATATCCCATATAGGACCAGAGGCACTGATTTAATTGAACCAGATTCAAAACATGCAGCTGTCCTCAGTGCATGTCAACTAAATGGAAGGAGGCCGATCAGCGTTACTCAACTTAGGAATGCTTCCACTTATGAGTAACCTGAAAGAGAAGCAAGTTCCCTTTATCATTACTATCAACTGAACACCATACACAAGTATCTACATCTTCGATCTCTTTGAAGAATCCCGATACTTGTTATACCTGGTTCTCTACTCTATTCAAATACCTATAACTTCTCAAAATTCGGACCCTGTGTTTCCACGAAACACCTGTCTAAAAACTGGAGAAGTCATAAGTAAACCGAATATAGTACGAGGACCAACCCCTCTGTCCTGATGGACCCTGGATAACATACAATACTCTGTATAAGTCCCTTGAGTCTGATAACTCTTTCACTGTGTGTCGTAGGTTGAGAACTGTACTTATGGTTAAGAAGAATTACACCGCTGTTTAATGCTCCTTACCTAACCATCCACTGATATAGGTAAATGTCGTAGACATAATTTCAGAAAGGTATATCTCACTCTATGAAAATAGACGTACAGATATATCAATTTGAAATTGGTGCATAAAAGTGGATATTCAAAACCAAATATTTGCCGACCGGCAAACATCCCAGGTGATCTCCTCAAATATCACCGATTACAACGAATCCCGATATAATGAGGATGATCACCCAATTCCCAATAACTTACTCCCACTCATCATCTGTAAAACCATACAGATGTGAGAATCGTACCTGGTAAATACATACCCTGGAGTAAGTATCTAATCGGGAAATCAGTTTTCCTTTAACAGCACACAGTGAGACTGAAACATTGAAATGTTTCGATGGGGTATCCTGGTATTCCTAGTAATGCCTCTTCCAGATTCACGACTGTAACCGTATAATCCTTTGCCACCTCTCCAAATCCCTTCATATGTCTTTAGTCATTACCTTCTGCATACCCCTTTAGGCCAAATGGTTTTCTTCCTTCCCTACCGTTCGGCACCAGCCTACGGTTTGGAAGAAGACCATCCAATAAGCATAATGGGTGTACTGTCCTAATCCTAGGAGCACTCGCAATGTGAGAGAAGGTGAGGATAAAAGACAACCGAATAAACCTTATTCCTATTTCTCCTGAACCAGAATCCATCCCCAAACTGGAACAAGTTCCTTTCGAGTTCGTATATAACCATACGATGGAGTATCCAAAAAAACTGTGGATCTTCGTAGTGATACAGAGTGTCCTGGAGAAATTCAAAGGTGATTTAGGATTGGCGAAGGAATATTTGGTTTGGTCGTGAATATCTGTTGCAATTTACTTTGCCCTCTTACTAATCCCTTTCTTTGTCTGAACTTAATACCTTCTGTACACCATCGTTAGGCTAATTGGTTTTCTTCATTCCCTACCGGTCGGCACCTGCCTATGGTTTGGAAGAAGACTATCCAATTTGCGTAATAGGTGTACTATCTCCTAAACCAAGGAGTACTCACAACTTGAGAGAAGGAAAAAGGAAAATACAACTGAATAATCCTATCCGTTTCCTCCAGAACCGGAAACCATCCTCGAATAAATTCTTTCGAGTTCGTATCTAACCATACGATGGTTTTGTCCAATGGAAGTGGACGTTCGTAGTAATACGGGGTATCCTGGAGAAAAGGGTAAAAGTAGGAGTGGCAATGAGGTTTGCAACTCTGACAATCCAAAAGCCAGTGTCTAAGAAGGTTCGGTTAATTTTGGTCACTGAGTCATAGTCTTAGGGTCGGGTCAAAGGTCGCTGCCAAAGAGAGAGAGAAAAGAAACACTCAGCGTACACTCTAACCTAGATCAGAATGGTTTCCAATTTATCTAATCTGGAATCCTTCCACTGTACCTCAAATTCTCCTCCAAACCTGAAAGAAGAATTAGTCGGGGTCACCCGAGGAGTAAACCAACTCATCAGTGGGAATCGGGATCCAACTATCATCGCATGATAACGTGATGGAATCCGCTCACGTCATCACACTCCAGAAGGTATGCGCATATCTGGCAAGTTTCAGTTCTTTTGAAACTCCCGATGCGATTTTTGCCCCATGCTCTTATGACCTTGACGAAGGCCAACAAATCATAAGTCACATGACAAGTTCTACCCGTCATTCTCCAGGTTGATTTGAACCCACCCGCACAAGCCCTTGACGAAGGCCAACAAGGCTATACGACTGTCCCAAACCAACGCATCTATCTATGCTGCAGAAAGGCAACAAGCAGCTACCATACACTATGCCTTGACGAAGGCCAACAAACATAGCATGAATACTACGTGCTACCCGTCTGAAACGACGGAGGGCTAGGAATGGTTTCTGGCGAAAACCTTTAACGTAAAGAACTTGATATCGTTGAAGGAACTGATAGCTTTTTGAAAATATAGTGACGAAAACCGTTGCTAAAGAGGTCACTCCCGGTGAAGGGATCTCGGCTCTTTCCCCGTAGAATGAGATGCAGGATATTCCAACTGAATACCACGATGCAAAGCAAAAGTAATCGGCTATAGTGAAGTTAATGCCCTGACGCAAACCTTTTGTCCAAGGGGTCACTCCCGGTGAAGGGATCTCGGCCCTTGCCTCGTCGACTGAGGAGCAGGATATTCCAACTGAATACCACGATGCAAAACAAAAGTGAACGTCCTTACAATAACAGCTTTTTGAAAAGTGTTCCAACAACATCAGATTAGGTTTGTTTTTAACTTGCATTGATCCGAATCAACGCAGTCCCATCAATTGATCACACCAAAAAGAACGAAAATATACTGATGTGCGTATATGCCATCCGCATTCGCCACTGGGTCCCGTCATTACCCGTTAGGTTAGCTAACTAACGACAGAGCGGGGACTGGACTAGCGCGGATGTAAAACATATACAACATCTACTAATATATATACCAATATATTATATTTCGCTCAAGGCGTGAATAAAATGCAACATCACAGAGAATGAACAGCATCACAGAAACAATACATATATCTGGGATCCCCGGGTTTCACAGAGCCACTACTGAAACCCGACGTTCCCCTGGTCGTGTGGATAGCCTGTGCAATGAAATCCTAGACCCCTACGGGCGCGGCAAGTTACCCGCCAAAACCTGAAGCGAGGCAGCCCCCTTCAGCGCCGTGAATGGACCACCCAGCACTTCACGGAATCCGGTAACTTGGGCACCCCTCCTGGGTCAACCTGTACCCCCTACGAGTGCGGCGAATAGCCCGCCAATCCTAGAGTGAAGCCCCTCCGTCTCAATGCCATGAGATGCGGGCTTGTTGCCCTCTAGAACCCGGCTATCCGTGCACCCCTCCGCGGGGCAATCCTAGTACAGAAAGTAAAATATACATACAACGGGTACAACGACCGCAACCTGGCCGTGCCCCAAAATAATAATACAAACAGGCAGTGACGGCAGTCCACATGTCGGACGCTCGCCCCGCAATATCAAATGTACATAATACAACAAAACTGTACTAGCATTGCATCCAGGCTATCCCCCACGACCGATCCGCAACATCACAGCAAAAACAGAACATCAACGTGAAAGTCACGTTCGCAAATCCGTCTAACCGGGCTATAGCAGTTAGACCGGGTTTACCGATCGAGTGACATTCACGGTCGCATATATAATGTAAATACTGTGAAATAATGTGTTTAAAATATCCGATCAATCAAATTTTAACAAGTGGGCCCCAAAGCATTACTGTAGCAGATCAGGAAATTCTGGGCCCAATATTAATATTCCAAAACCCCAATTTTAAGCCCACAAAGACACTGTAGAAATTTGGTGCAGGGATCTCTACAGTGCGCGGCGGAAACGCGGCCCAAAGGGGGTTTTGGCCGCGGTTCCGCGCCTCCACTGTCGATTCACCCTGTCGAATTTCTACAGTAGCCTAGTGGTCTCCAGTACAGTACTTTTATACAACCTGAAAAATTTTTGGAGACTAAAAAATTTCAACAGAAAACTGTCACTTTGAAAAACACGGTTTTGGAACTTTTTGATCGATCGGAAATGCAAACACATTACACAAAGCTAGACTAAGTTAATGGCGAGGCTCTGATACCACTGTAAGTGCACGGCGGCGCCCCGGCCGTCAATCCGACGGCCAAATGCGGAAGCGGTGATAAACTTTAATTTTTCTTGAACTGGCAAACCGCCGCGCACTAATACCCAGATCAAACCATTAATTAGTCCTAGCTAACTACAAGATGGGGAAGAGAGATATACCGACTGATCCAAGTCCTCCGGTCTTCTCGTCGTCCGCCCGATCTCCTGCGGAAGCTCCGGTCTCCACCTCGTCGCCGGAAGTGCACCACATCGCCTACTTCTTTTACGGGCTCCCACCTCAATGCCGAGGCAACTCGGGCACGAAGCCGGCTACTCGACATGCCCAAGGTTTGCTGTAGAATGTAGTGTATAGACTTGTGTCTCATTTGGGGTTCTTGGAGGTGCCTTTTGTGGAGGGATGATACAAACTCATGGAGGTGGAACTTGTGGGAATTTTCCTAAAGCAAAAGAGCAAAAATCCCACATGAACAAATTTGGACAGCCCCTTTAGGGAAGTGGCCGGCCATGCAAGTGAGGGAGAGTGAGAAATGAGGAGGTTGTATCAAAAATGGGAGAGGCCAAACTCATGTCATGCAAGAGAGAGAGAGGAATGGCTATCATATACAACCATGATCACAAAACTATGCCAACACTCCACACTACCATCATCTCATGCATAATGGCTCCAAAAAGGTCAAGCCATCATGAGCATAGAAAGTCAAGGGATGGTGCACATCATGAAAACCATCATGATACAAATAATATGCAAAGAACTCCTCCACCAATACTTATTTGCAACAATGCAAATAAGCCCTCCTCCACCAAACTTCGGCAAATGAACGGAACAATAGAAATCGGCCGAAACGGAAAACAAACTGGCAACTCCAGAAAACTGGTCCCGTAATAAATTACAGGAAAACCCCGATACTGTGTATATACACCCGCATTTGTATTCCGACTGAAATACAAATGCAATGAGACAAAATCTACACTGTACTATACTAGGATCCGACTTAAAACAAAGCCGGCTAGTATGATCTGTTCGATCCTGATCCGTGCAATACCGCACGTATCTGATCGAATCCTGCCATATATCCATACGGCCTATAGTACAAACTGTCCGATCCTGATCCGTGCAATACCGCACGTATCTGATCGGACATTGCCATATCTCCATACGGCCTCTACAACTTTTCGCCCGAAAGCTGAGTAACTGAATGTGGGGGACTCTAAAGACTCGTCAACACCTTGGTTGTGGATTTAACCACTAGCACGTCAGAGGTATAAGCCAATACGTAACGGGCTACCAGGTATTGACTAAAAAGGGACGTCTGTGAGCGAACTCAGCCTGACAACCCTACTGAGCCTGTCAGTGACAATATCCGTACAGTCCGGTCCGTTCGTCTATGAGTATCGCATGGCGGGCCTAGGGGGTTGGTAAAAGTCAGACCCCCAAAAGCGGTACAAGTCGTGTCGGAGTGTAGCCCAGAACACCCTGAGATACTACTGGAATACCTACCAGTAAATCTCCTTGCCTTGGCCAAGGACTTCGTGTAATGGCTCTCCTAGACACAGCACGACCTCACCCCCAATACCGGGAGAGACAAACCCCTGAAGATACGCTCACTGCCTCCATGTGGCTCGGGACTGTACCCAACTAAAACCTGTTTGCACGACTCCTTTGAGCCGTGGTAGGGTAGTAATCAAAGTACAGTGGGAACTCACACGAGACAAATGACGATCCCCAGGTCGATGAACTAACCTGCACACATGTTACCAGGGAACTGCCATCTGACGTCTGGTATATGACCAACTAGCATGTTCCCGGCGAGTCCTGTCCGGTGTACTCATAACCCAATGAGCACCTGTATACATCTTAGGTGATCCAACTGACACCAGTGGCTTGTGAGACCGGCCACCGCCCCTCGTCGGGGTCTCGACTGTATACACTAGTCTACTCTGGAGTATCGATGCCCTGTCTCGAAACTCACACGACTAGGGACCATTTAAGGATATGCTTATAGACCCCAGCTCCCACTTATATGATCGCCCTCATACTGCTGGTGGTCAAGCAAGAATCCTAGGGGCTCTATCAACGTGTAATAGGGACTTGTCAGGTCACCTGAAGCAGTACACGATGATAAAGGTAAACCAGATAGCATACTATCATCTCGAGTAAGACTGTCCTACCGGAATAGGTCCTCCCTCAATCATTGCAATCACGTGCCTGTGATCCAATAATTGACTCTGAGGGCACTATCTCCAACAGGATCTGTCACCACGAAAGATGGTGGTGCTTTCATGCAAGGAGGAGGTGTATGTGTGAGGTACAACCTAGGTTATGCTATCCCATGAGTTTAAATTAACCTTAACCATGACCTAGCCCTCTTTACAAAGAAAAACCTCACACAATATCTAATTTCCACAATTTATTAAACTTTCCATTAAACTCCTCACACTATATCATACTACATAATGAAGCTAAAAATTTCACTAAAACTCTTCTTAATAACTAATGTTACAAACTAATTATTCAAATTAATTAATTTCACACACTACTTATGAAAGGTCTCATTTTATTTCAATAAAATTTTAAATTAACATTTTTAATTAATTAACTATATTAATTTATTATCTAAAATATTTCAAAATGTTACAGCTTGAACTTGACTAGGACCTTTTGATATGTTAGCTCAGTTAAGGTCACTTGGGATTTAGGGGCCAAAACCATATCGGGAGTTTCAAATATATAGCAAACTTGCTAGTGTTGCATACCTTCTGGAGTGTGGTGACTAGAGTAGCTTCCATCTAGTTTATCACGCAATGATATTTGGATTTCGATCCCACTGATGAGTAGGATTACTCTTGGGAGATATTTTTCACTTCACAATTAGTTGACCTATTAGGTGTATAGAAAGGTGTTAACGGGGTTACGCCTCTGCAGAAATGAGGTTTATTTTAATTAGGTCCGTGCGAGAGCACGGGGAACCGCCTTCGTATTACCAACCCCAACCTGGCTGAACGGTTAGCAAACTTGTAAGGTGTTAATGATCCCAGCTAGTTCTCCTTTTAAGGTTTGAAGGTGAATTTGAGGAAATAGTGGGAGCCATCCTGATTAGATAAACTAATAACCAATCTAATCTTGCAAGAGCGCACGCAGATTGTTTCTTTTCTCTCTCTTCAGGTAGCAACAAATTCATGCCTTAATCAATATAATAAAATGTATCGCTTGACCGATCCGAATTCTTATTCGAGGCTAGGGAACGTCGGTTCGGCTCTAACTTATGACAACAGTCACGAGAATGAGCAAAGGAAAGAGGATTTGATGAATTCCTTGATAACCCTAACGAAGAAGAAGCATACTATTGCGTCTCCTTCAGGTGTTCTTGTTATTGAGAACTATTTTTCGGTCAATCCTACCTCCTGGATACTAGATACCGGATCATGATCTCATATCTGTAATTTATTGCAGAGACTAAGAAAAAGTAATATGGTTGGACCTGGTGATATGTCCCCCAGAGTAGGGAACGAAGCACAAGTTGATGCTGCTGCCGTCGGTGAATATCACCTAGCATTGCCAAATGACAATACTATGATTTTAAATAATTGCTACTATGTACCTTTCATGCTTTGCAACATCATATCAGTTTCTTTAATTGATAAAGATGGATATGAGTTTGTTCTAGATAGAAATATCATGAACATTTACCTTAATCAGGTATTGGTTGAAGAAGATAGGTTTTCAATATACAAAACACACGCAAGAGGAAGAGTTCAGAAGTGAACGAATCCTACTTGTGGCATTGTAGACTTGGTCATATCGGTGAGAAAAGAATAAGTAAGTTGCATAAAGATGGATATTTGAATACGTTCAAATTTTCATCTTATGAAACTTGTTTGTCTTGTCTTAAGGAAAAGATGACAAAATCTCTGTTCACCAGACACGGAGAAAGAGCAACAGAGCTCTTGGCACACATACACAGAGATGTATGCGATCCGATATCTATACATGCAAGGGGTGGGTTCTAGTACTTCATTACATTCACTGACGATCTCTCTAGGTTCGGATATATGTATCTTTTGAAACACAAATCTGAAGATTTTGAGAAATTCAAAGAATATAAGAACGAAGTAGAGAACCAGACTGGCAAAAGTATCAAGATCCTCCGATCTGATAGAGGAGGGGAGTACTGAAGCACAAAATTCCTAGAAAACCTAAAAGATAATGGAATTCTCTCTCAGCTTACTCCTTCATATACACCACAGCACAACGGTGTATCGGAGTGGAGGAATCGTACCATTTTGTATATGGTTCGCTCTATGATGAGTAATGCTGAGTTGCCTATTTCATTTTGGAGACATGCGCTTCAGACAGCGGCATACGTATTGAATGATGTTCTGTCCAAGTCAGTGCCTAAGACTCCATATGAAATATGGAGTGGAAAAAGACCGTATTTTAAACGTATTAAGATATGGGGTTGTCCGGCCTATGTTAAAGTACATAATCCGGACAAACATCAGGCACGTTCAGTTTTATGTAAGTTTGTGGGATATCCAAAACATTCGATTGGATATCTGTTGTACCATACCGAGGAACAGAAGGCGTTTGTTTCTCGCCAAGCCACCATTTTAGAATGGCTATTTCTTGCAAAAGAAATTAGTGGGAGCACGGTAGAACTGGATGAAATTCTGGAACCACAAACTCAAACTAAAGAAATGGTAGATCCTCAAGATTCAATGACCCCGGACGAGCCTCGGCCACTCCGCAGATCTAGTAAGATTTCTCATCCGCCCGAGAGATACTACGGTTTTAACATAGACGGAGATCGAGAGGATTGCATCTTGGTAGAAGATGATCCTACTAGTTTCAAGCAGGCCATTATCAGTCGGGACTCCGATAAATGGCTGGATGCTATGCGATCCGAAATGGAGTCCATGTACACCAATAATGTTAGGACCTTGGATATTGCTCTACCTGGGGTAAAACCTGTTGGATGCAAATGGATCTACAAAAAGAAGATTGGTGTAGATGGACAGGCGGAAACCTATAAGGCTAGACTTGTAGAAAAAGGTTTTTGTCAAAGATCAGGTGTGGACTATGATGAAACCTTTTCTCCAGTGGCCATGCTCAAATTCATTCGGATCCTACTTGCCATTGCTGCCTTCCATGACTATGAAATCTAGCAGATGGACGTAAAAACGGCTTTTCTAAACGGAAGTTTGGAAGAGTGCGTTTATATGTGTTGGGTTACGGCAGCGCCCCGGCCATCAAACCGTGTCTATATGCGGAAGAAAAAAATAATTCTAAACGGGCGCTACCTTTACCCAATGCCCGGATCTACCTTAAACCGTAAACTAGCAAGCTAATAAAAGAGATAGGAATGGTTATACCGAGTTGATACGTGTCCTTCGGTCTTCAACCATCATCCCCAAGCTCCTAGTGGCTCCTTGATCGAATTTGGTTGTCGTTCTTCCTCCATCTACGATGATCCACCTAAGGGAAACGGCGCAAGCTTCAGCCTCGTCGAGCGAGCCAACTGACGCTCCAAGGTTGCTAGCAATGGAAAGTGGAGGTGTAGGAATGTGTCACTATAATTTTCTCTTATCATATATGCTCAATGAGCAACCATAGAAGATGGAAGAGGTGAGAAAACATGTGGCATGAGCAACTCAAGAAATGGCTAAGTGATGAAGTGAGTAGAGAATGAGAGAGTGAGCAAGTGTGTAAAAAATCAAATGAGCAAACCCATTGTTAAGTCGCTGCCCCCTCTCTCATTCCTACTAAAATATCTCTTCAATTTTCATTAAACAATAAAGACCCATGCCTCTCTTCATGTCCAAGACCCATGCTCGTGCCACATCACTCCTCTACCTCATTTGTGAAACAACTGAATTTCCATAAAAGGAAAATCATACAAATGAGGTGTCCACTTCTAGAAGCTATTCCGTATAAATATGGAATACAACCCAGTACATGTATCGAAATACATATACGCGTATTCGTACAAAAATACGAATAGTCAAGAGAGAAAATGAATAGTGAACAATAATACGAGAATACATATATAAATTATTAAACCAAAACCTGATTTAATAATCCGCCTCAGTCCTCATCCGCTAGTATTATCAACCATCCAATTAAAGTCTGTGAAGCCTGTACACATATTTTATCGGACACTTGTATGTACAGACATACATCATCTACACCATATCGCCTGAACCGTGAAAACCCTCTGTGTGGGACTCTAAAGACTCGTCAATACACTGGCAGTGGGTTTAACCACAAGTACGTCAGCGGCACTAGCTGTACGTAACGGCTACCCAGGTATTGAGCGAAAGGGAGGCCGACAAGAAAACTCATCCTGAACCCCTACTGAGATTGACAGTGATAATATCCGTACAGTCCGGTCTGTTCGTCTAAGAGTATCGCATATCGAGTCTAGGGGGATGGATAAAGTCAGACCCCTAACAACACGACGTTTAGTGTCGGCATGAAACCCATCACCACCTGAGAAACTATCGATCTTGGATCGGTAATTCTCGTCCACCGTGGCCACGGATTTTTGGTGATGGCTACCCGTGCACAACGCGACATCAACCCCCAATACCGGGAGAAACGAATCCTCGACGATCCGATCACTGCCTCCATGTGGCTTGGGACTGTACCCAACTACAACCTGTTTGCACGACCCATTTGAGCCGTGGTAGGGTAGTAATCAAAGCATAGTAGGAACTCACACGAGACAAATGACGATCTCAGGTCGACAGACTAACCTGTACACATGTCACCTGGGAACTGCTATCTGATAATAGGTATAATTCCAACTAGCAGGTTCCCGGCGAGTCCGTCCAGTGTACATATAACCCAATGAGCACCTGTATACTATCTTAGGTGAACAAACTAACACCAATGGCTTGTGAGACCTGGCCACCGCCCCTCGTCGGGGTCTCGATCAGTATACACTAGTCTACACTGGAGTATCCATGCCCAGTCTCGATACTCCCACTACTAGGGACATTTAAGGATGTGCTTATAGACCCCAAGCTCCCACTTATATGATCACCATCATAATGCTGGTAATCAGGCAAGAATCCTATTCGCTCTATCAACATGTACATGATGGTAAAGACAAACCAAATATCTTACTATCATCTCGAGTAAGAATGTTCTACCGATATAGGTCCTCCCTCAATCATCATAATCACCTGCCTGCGATTACGATAATTGCCTTGAAAGCACTATAGCCAACAATCTCCCACTTGCACTTAAGGCCAATTATTGCGATGTCGCATACTCACAGCCCGTGTGATACCGAACACCCAACTTCTCTACTAATCAATTTTGCAAATCCCGTTTGCAAAACTATTGCGTTCGAGAAATAGCCTCAGTGAGCGGATCCTCTCCAATGTTTCTTTCTGTATCTCTTTATATCTCAACTTCATGGAGAAATACCATTTCCCGAAATGAGCAATACCTTGTCTTAGAAATTGTCTGGATATCTGAAGCAACCCAGTTCACAAATGAACTCCAAATCCAGCAAACATCATCGACTGTATCGTCCACTGAATTTAATCAGTATCCTGTGCCATGCCTTTCCTCAGTGTCCGCTTGGACCACCTGTCCAACATACTGTCCCTCAAAAGAGGGAAAACTATAACTCTGGTAGTCACTCTGTCATCCAGGTCACCTTGGAAGCCTGAAATGATAACCGTCGCCTGAAGGAGGCTGCCGTTACCATATCCTTAGAACATCCATTTATGTTTATAAACTGCTTCCCTACATTTCTCCAGGATTGGATTAATATATGTTTATTGCAGCTAGTGCAAAAACAACTTCTGATGTGGTACTTGAAATTTCATGATTAACTCAATTGCCTAAGCAAGTGATATGCTAATCATGCAGATCCCTCTCCCCTTTAGTCTGTAAGACACCTTTAGAGAGGGTGACTCCATCACCTGCAGGTACACCACTATGCCAGGAGTCGTCCATTCTAAAATACCTTGGGAATAATGACAAAGTACCCAGATTAGGATACTTCCCAAATCTAGATCTAAAACCATACATCTAGTAACTAGAAACCCTAATATTATATCCATATCCTATGTGGAGAAACAACTTTGTGACAACCACAGTATAACCGATCGTAGTATAGGAATATCTCTTCCTATCAAGTGCATGTCATCATAATACCTGGACATCACTCTCTACTACCTTCTTAGCAGATCCATCTCCTATTCTGATGAAGTCAAAGCCTATGACTGTCACATCAAAAAATAGATGATCTATCTCTGCTATACCTTCTTTAGTCTATAAATAGTCATAAGCTACTTGCCCACTATGCTTCCGCTGCTCCCACTAACTATAACAACCCTCTGACAGAGTCATATACACGTGCTCTTCTAAAGCTAGTTTAGAACAACGCTATACTCATCCTCCTCCCTGATCTTATAGTCTAAAACAGCAGCAATGGAAAGTTTGGTTAAAAAAGAACCTCCCTGCCACCGTATCTGAGAAGACCGAATTACCTCTCGGGTGCCTGAGGTTACCCACCAAATCAGCGAAGTGGCTAATGGAACGTCGAAAACAATTGAATCCTCAGGTTCTATTAAATCTTCAGTAATCGTTTGTGGTTCTGGAATCACTTTCAGTTCTACCGTACTCCCACTTCTGTTTTTCTAAAAAATCCATTTTACTAAAACTGTGGCGAGTTAAGAACAATATAAATATTGATCTTCCTGTTGGTAGAAAGTTAACCCTCGTCAAAGTCCGGGATAACCCACAAACAACCATTACTGAAACGTGCCTCGAGTTTATCCGGATTCTGGTTTTAAGCATCAGCCGGATAACTCCCTATACCTTAACATAGTTAAGATATAAATTGATTTTATATATATCCAATATATAAACAAAAGCACTAATTTAATTGGAACCAGATTCAAAATCTTGCAGCTGTCTCCAGTGCATATCAACCAAATGGAAGAAGGCCATTCAGCATTACTCAACTAGGAGTGCATCCATATATGAGTAACCCGAAAGAGAATCAAGTTCTCAAAACCATTAGTATCAACGGAATACCAAACACAAGTATCTACATCTTCGACTTCCTCAAAGAATCCTGATACTTCCAACAAATGGTTCTCTACTTTATTCTTATACCTATAACTTCTCAAAATCTGAATCTTATATTTCAACGAAATACTTGTCTAAAATTAGAGAAGTCATGAGTAAACAGAATATAGTACGAGTACCAACCCCATTATCCTAATGGACACCGAACAACATACAATACTTTGTATAAGTCCACTGAGCTTAATAACTCGACCTTGTGCGTCGTAGGTTGAAAAACTGTACTATGGTTAAGAAGAATTACACCGTTGTTGAATACACCTTACCTAATCACCAACTAATATAGGTAAATGTCACAGACATAATTTCAGAAAGTTATATCTCACTTTATAAAATAAACGTACAGATATATCAGTATGAAATTGGTGCGTAACAACGGATTCAAAACCAGATATTTTCCATCCGGCAAAACCCCAGGTGATTTCCTCAAATATCACCAATTACAACGAATTCCGATATAATGAGGATATAATCACCTAATTCTCAATATCTTACTCCCACCCACCATCTGTAACACCATACAGATGTGAGAATCAAATCTGGTAAATACATACCCTGGAGTTAGATTCCAATTGGGTAAACAGTTTTCAATTAACATCGCACAGTGAAATTGAAACATGAAAATGTTTCAAAGAGGTTAACTGCTATTCCTAGTAACGCCACTTCCACTATCCTGAATCATGACAGTAACCATATACTTACCTGCCTTCACTCCAATCCCTTTATTATGTCTTTACTTATTACCTTCTGTACACCACCTTTAGACTAATTGGTTTTCTTCCTTCCCTATCCTTCGGCACCAGCCTAAGGTTTGGAAGAAGACTATAGAATAAGCGTAATAGGTGTACTATCCTAATCCTAGGTGTCCTCGCAACCAGAGAGAAGGTAATGGGAAAAGACATCTGAATAATCCTATTCCATTTCGCCTGAACCGAAAACCATACTCGAATCTGGAACGAATTCCTTCGAGTTCGTATGTAACTATACGATGGCATATCCAAGAGGAGTGGATATCCGTAGTGATATGGAGTGTTCTAGAGAAATGCAAAGTGGATGTAGGAGTGGCAGGGGTATACACGGTTTTTGTCATGAATGATAGCAGTCACAATTTTCTTTGCCGTTATTCTAGTCCCTTTATATGTCTCTACATATTACCTTCTGTACACCACACTTAGGCTTAATTGGTCTTCTTCCTTCCTTACCCTTCAGCACCTTCCTATGGTCTGGAGGAAGACTATCCAATAAGCTCAATAGGTGTACCCTCTCCAAATCTTAGGAGCCCTCACAACCTGAGAGAAGGAAAAGGGAAAAGACAAACGAATAATCCTATTCAATCTCTCTAGAACCAGAATCCATCCTCGAATCAGGAACAAGTTCCTTCGAGTTTGTATGTAACTATACGATGGATTTATCCAATAGGAGTGTATGTTCGTAGTGATACGTGGTGTTCTGGAGAAATGAAAAGTTGATTTACAAGTGGCAATGTTATTTGCGATACCGTGACATTCTAAAAACAAAAGTGTTTTAAGAAGGTTCGGTTAACTTGGTTCATAAGTTTTAGTCAAGGGTCGGGCCATGATCGCTGCTAAAGAGAGAGAGAGAAAAGAAACACTCAGCGTGCACTCTAACCTAGAATAGAATGGTTAATCACTTTATCTAATCAGGATGGCTCCTACTGTTTTCTTGAATTCTCCTCCAAACCCTAAAGGAGAATTAGTTGGGATTATCTAAAATCACCCGAGGAGTAATCCTACTCATCAGTGGGAATCGGGATCCAACTATCATCGCATGATAACTTGATGGAAGCAACTCAAGTTACCACACTCTAGAAGGTATGCGCAAGCTTGGCAAGTTTCCTGTTTGTTTGAAACTCCCGATATGATTTTTACCCCTAGGACCCAAGTGACCTTGACGAAAAATCAACAAATCAAAAGATCCTAGTCAAGTTCAACACGTCATTATCTTGATTGCGTTAGACCCACCCGCACTACCCTTGACGAATAATCAACAAAGTCGTACGACTGTCCTAACCAATCCACATATCTATGTGACAGAAAAGCATTACAGAGCTACCGCACACTACGTCTCGGCGAATAGTGACGATAAACGTAACACTAATACTAAGCAATACTAATCTGAAATGACGGAGGTTTACTGCTAGTTTATGGCGAAAAACCTTTAACGTAATGAACTTGATATCTTGAATGAACCGAGTGGTTTTATAAATTTATAGTGGCGAAAACTTTTGCTAAAGAGGTCACTCCCGGTGAAGGGATCTCGGCTCTTTCCTCGTCGAATGAGGTGCAGGATATTCCAACCTGAATACCACGATGCAAAGCAAAAGAATCGACTATAGTGAAGTTATTATGTTGACGCAATCTTTTGTCCAAGGGGTCACTCCCGGTGAAGGGATCTCGGCCCTTGCCTCGTCGATTGAGGTGCTGGATGTTCATAACCGAATACCACTGTGCAAAGCAAAAGAGAACGTCTGTAATGTCAGTTTTTAAAAACATGGTTCCAACAACATCATATAGGTTTATTTTATCCTTGCATTGATAAGAATCAATGCAATCCCATCAATTAATCACACCAGAAAAGAACGAAAATATGATGTACGTATATGCCATCTGCATTCGCCACTAGGTCTCGTCATCACCCGTTAGGTTACTTAACTAATGACAGAGCGGGGACTGGGCTAGCTCGGGTACAAAACATATACAACATCTACTAGTATATATATAAATATAAATAACAATCGTCCCAAGCATGATATAAAGAAACATCACAGAAGCAACACAGAATGGTGGATAATCTTGGAGCCCCGGGTTTCACTTGAGCCGCAAATGAGACCCGACGTTCCCTGTCGTGTGGATAGCCTGTGCAAAGATAACCTAGACCCCTACGAGCGTAGCAAGTTACCCACCAAAACCAGAAGTGAGGCAACCCCCTTCAACAACGTGAATGGGCCACCCAGCACATCACGGAATCCGGTAACTTGGGCACCCCTCCGTGGATCAACCTATACCCCATATGAGTGCGGCGAATAGCCCGCCAATTCTAGAGTAAGGTCCCCTCCGTCTCAACACCATGAGATGCGGACCCGTTGCCCTCTAGAACCCGGCTATTCGTGCACTCCACCGTGGTGTAATCCTAGTACAGAAAAGAAAATAATATAAAAGAGTGACATCGACCTCAACCCGGTCGTGCCCCAAATAAATAATATACAAACTGGCGGTGACGGCAGTCCACATGTCGGACGCTCGCCCCGCAATAACAAATGTACAAATGAAACTAAACTGTACTAACATTGCACCCAAGCTATCCACCACGATGATCCAACCGCAACACAGAACATCAACATGAATGTCACGTTCGCAAACCCGTCTTAAAGAACATATAGCAATTAGACGAGTTGTACCGCTCTAATGACATTCACGGTCGCAGATAGTAATGTATGTACTGATAAACATTTAAACAGTGCTAAATTATCGATTTCGGAACACCCCGAATTTCCTCTGAAAAAAAGACAACACTATATCCAAACTGGGCAAAACAAGCAATACCACTGCACCAATATTCCAGAGACCAAACCACACCCAAAATACGAAGTCCAAAATCCCTACTATGGCCGACCAGCTCGGAAAATGTGAGCATGTGCTCGGTTCAAAACAGGTGGAATGGGTTCGTATTTGGGGTATGTTCTAATGGTCATACAAGTAGTCTTCTGCAGTTGCTTAAAATTTTTTTTGAAGACTTTAAAAATCGACCGAGACTAGAATGTGCAGTGCACTATTTCGGAGTTGTTTTGGTTTCGATACTTTAACATTGTCTAAACAAGCTAGGTTAGGGTTTAAAGGCTGGCTCTGATACCATGTTGGGTTACGGCAACGCCCCGGCCATCAAACCGGGGCCATATGCGCAACAAAAATTTTCTAAACTGGCGCTACCATTACCCGATGCCCGGATCTACCTTAAACCCTAAACTAGTAAGCTAATAAAAGAGATAGGAATGGATATACCGAGTTAATCCGTGTTCTTCGGTCTTCAACCATCATCCCCAAGCTCTTAGTGGCTCCTTGATCGAATTTGTTTGCCGGTCTTCCTCCATCTACGATGATCCACCTGAGGGAAACGGCGCAAGCTTCAGCCTCGTCGAGCGAGCCAACCGACGCTCTGAGGTTGCTAGAAATGGAGAGTGAAGGTGTAGGAATGTGTCACTATAATTTTCTCTCATCACATATGCTCAATGAGCAACTATAGAAGATGAAGGAGGAGAGGAAACATGTGGCATGAGCAACTCAAGAAATGGCTAAGTGATGAAGTGAGTAGAGAATGAGAGAGTGAGCAAGTGTGTAAAAAATCAAATGAGCAAACCCATTGTTAAGTGCCTTCCCCCTCTCTCATTCCCACCAAAATATCTCTTCAATTTTCATTAAACAATAAAGACCCATGCCTCTCTACATGTCCAAGACTCATGCTCATGCCACCTCACTCCTCCACCTCATTTGAGAAACAAATGAATTTCTATAAAAGGAAAATCATACAAATGAGGTGTCCACTTCTTGAAGCTTTTCCGTATAAATACGGAATACAACCCGGTACATGTATCGAAATACATATACGCGTATTCGTACAAAAATACGAATAGTCAAGAGAGAAAATGAATAGTGAACAATAATACTAGAATGCATATATATAAATACATTTAAAAATTATTAAATAAAAACCTGATTTAATAATCCGGCTCAATCCTAAGCCGCTAGTATTATCAACCGTCCGATTAAAGCCTATGCAGCCTGTACACATATTTAATCGGACACCTGTATGTACCAACATACGTCATCTACACCATATCGCCTGAACCGTGAAAACCCTCTATTTAGGACTCTAAAGACTCATCAATACGCTGGCAGTGGGTTTAACCACAAGTACGTCAGCGGCACTAGCTGTACGTAACGGCTACCTAGCTATTGAGCGAAAGGGAGGCCGACGAGCAAACTCATCCTGAACCCCTACTGAGCCTGACAGTGACAATATCCGTACAATCCGGTCTGTTTGTCTGAGAGTATCGCATATCGAGTCTAGGGGGGTGGAGAAAGTCAGACCCCTAACAACGCGACATTTAGTGTCGGCATGAAACCATTACTACCTGAGAAACTATCGATCCTGGATCGGTAATTATCGTCCACCGTGACCACGAATTTCTGGTGATGGCCACCCGTGCACAACGCGACATCAACCCCCAATACCGGGAGAGAAGAATCCCCAACGATCCGATCACTGCCTCTATGTGGCTCGGGACTGTACCCAACTAAACATGTTTGCACGAATCCTTTGAGCCGTGGTAGGGTAGTAATCAAAGCACAGTGGGAACTCACACGAGACAAATGACGATCCCAGGTCGACAGACTAACCTGTACATATGTCACCTGGGAACTGCTATCTGACAATAGGTATAATACCAACTAGCAGGTTTCCGGCGAGTCCGTCCAGTGTACTCATAACCCAATGAGCACCTGTATACTATCTTAGGTGAACAAACTAACACCAATGGCTTGTGAGATCTAGCCACCGCCCCTCGTCGGGGTCTCGATCAGTATACACTAGTCTATACCGGAGTATCGATGCCCAGTCTCGATACTCCCACGACTAGGGACATTTAAGTATGTGCTTATAGACCCCCAGCTCCCACGTATATGATGGCCATCATAATGCTGGTAGTCAGGCAAGAATCCTATGTGCTCTATCAATATGTACATGATGGTAAAGACAAACCAGATAGCATACTATCATCTCAAGTAAGACTATTCTACCGGTATAGGTCCTCCCTTAATCATCATAATCACGTGCCTGCGATTACGATAATTGCCTTGAGGGCACTATAGCCAACAATATGGATCAGCCGGATGGATTCGTAGACAGTAGGAGCAGCGGGAAGGTGTGCAAGTTGCTCAAATCCATTTATGGATCAAAGCAGGCATCGCGGAGCTAGCACATCTGTTTTGATGAAACAGTCAAGGAATTTGACTTTATCAAAAATGAGGATGAGCCGTGTATATATACGAAGATTGTAGGACGAACTGCCGTATTCCTAGTCTTGTACGTGGATGACATTCTTTTGATAGGAAATGATATTTCTATGCTACAGTCGGTCACGCCATTCTTATCACAAAGGTTCTCCATGAAAGACCTGGGTGATGCATCGTACATTCTAGGGATTAAGATCTACAGAGATAAATCTAAGAGATTATTAGGATTTTCACAGTCTAGGTACATAGAGACCATACTAAAGAGATTTAGTATGGAAGATTCCAAGTGCGGTAACATACCCGCATTGCATGGAATCACCCTCTCCAAAGAGATGTCTTTCAAGACTGATGAGGAGAGGGTTCGCATAAGAACCATACCCTACGCTTCGGCGGTAGGATTTATAATGTATGTGATGCTATGTAACAGACCAGATGTAGCTTATGCGCTCAGCGTGGTGAGTCGGTATCAGTCAAACCCAGGAGAGAACCACTTGACAGCAGTGAAGAACATTCTTAAGTACCTGGGAAGGACTAAAGAACTGTTCCTGGTATTCGGTAATGGGGACCTCTGGGTCGAGTCCTTTACCGACTCGAGCTTCCAGAGTGACAAGGATGACAGTAAGTCTGTCTCGGGTTTTGTGTTTGCCCTCAACAGAGGAGCGGTATGTTGGAAGAGCTCCAAACAGGACACCGTCGCAGACTCGACGATGGAGGCTAAACACATTGCTACCAACGATGCCGCAAAGAAATCGGTCTGGATTAAGAAGTTCATTACTGAACTTCAGGTGGTTCCATCTATTGTTAAT
This sequence comes from Agapanthus africanus, assembly GCA_030015575.1. Classification (NCBI taxonomy): domain Eukaryota; kingdom Viridiplantae; phylum Streptophyta; class Magnoliopsida; order Asparagales; family Amaryllidaceae; genus Agapanthus; species Agapanthus africanus. The sequence goes on from JASDDO010000026.1 coordinate 361,183,693, forward strand.
CCAATACTTTTGTATTGCGACAACAATGGAGCTATGGATTTAGCGATGGAGCCAATGTCCCATCAGAATTCCAGACAAATCTTGAGGTGGTATCACCGGATCAGGAAGATCGTTGATCACCGGGAGATCAAGGTGCGGAGAGTGGAAACAAAAGGCAACACGGCGGATCCATTGACCAAAGACCTTCTTCAAGCTCAGTTCGAGAGACTATTTGAGATGTTGGGTATGCGATACACCAACAACTTGTTAATTATATGTATGCCCTAGAGGCCATTACTATACATAGGATGTATATCGTAGTGGGTGCTTGGACATATATAGGGAGGACTTTCTTGCTCGACATGATAGTATGCTATCCGGTTGCACTTTACCTTAACGTGTATGCTGATTGTCTCTCTGATACATGTTTGGTAAAGCCCTTAGGATGTTTACTTGACTACCTGGACTATGATGCGGATCATACTAGTGGGGACATGGTAGTCCATAAGTACATCCTTCAAAGTCCCTAGTCGTGGGTATATCGAGACGGGGCATTGATATACCAGAGTAGACTAGCGTATACCTTCTCGACCCATACAGATGGGCGATGGATGATCCTATATCCATTGGTGTTTGACATCAGAGATGATATACGGGTGCTCAGTGGAGACTGGGTACACTGGACGGACTCGCCGAGAACTCCCAGATGGTATTATACCTTACGTCAGATGGCAGTTCTCTGGTGACACTGGTACAGAGTAGTCTGTTGACCCGAGATCATCATAGAGTCTTGTGTGGTTCCTACTGTGCTTTGATTTCCACCTTACCACGTCCAAGAGGGTGTGCAAAACGGTGGTTTTTGAGTACAGTCCCGAATCACATGCAGGCAATGAGCGATAGGAGGGGATTCGTCTCTCCCGGTATAGGGAGTTGATGTTGCGCTGTGTTCGATTGGCTATAACCGGAAATCCCTGGCCAGGGTTGCTGAGATTTACTGGTAAGTGTTACCAGTAGTTTCTCGAACTGTTATAGACCTCATATCGACATGACTTATCGAGCTACTGGGGTCTGACGTTTACCACCCCAAGGCGAGATATGCGACATATCAGACGATCAGACCGGACTGTACGTTAAGTGTTACTGGTTGGATTCACAGGAGTGTGAGCGGGCTTGCTCGTCGATTTTCTGATCGCTCAATACCCGGGTGGCCGTTATGTTTAGCAGACCGCTTGCGGCTTGTGGGTGTTTGATATGATCATCACCTGCTGCCGGCGTATTGACGAGTCTTTAGAGTCCTACACAGAGGTTTCCTGGTTCAAGCGAAACGAAATAGGAGCGCATATGAGATATGTGCGGGACCGAGAATAATGCGTGTATGTGATACCGTATTTCATTCTCGCGATAAATGTGTCGAATGGTTGTATGCGATATAATCTAGTTATCTAATCAAGGATTGATTCGATAAATCGATACATTGCATACTAGTCGGTTGTGTGCGACATGACCGGATCATTGAATCAAGTGTAGATTTAATGATTTTATGCATAATTATATATTTGATATATTACTTTGCATTAACTAGTATTGGTTCACTTTAAATGGATTTTCTCACTTGAAGTTCACAAGTTGTATATGTGATATACTTTTGTGCACTTGATTGTATCATGTTTGATGATACATGCTTACTTGAGTATGTGTAAAGATTAAACCATGGTTATATGAGTGGTTAGGGTTTTGTTTATTTACTTATTCATTTATTTATTCATTTTGGAAAATAAAATGATAATGAGAAAAATGGTGGCTTTCCTTGTTTGCATCTTGAAGCTTTGACTAAGTGACCATTTTGTCTCATGCTTAACCCTAACCACTCCATCTTACCTTAGTTAAATCTCTACACTAAACCATGGTTTGTATATGATAAGGATTGATTTTTCTTTTCCATGAATATAATTCTTATCATAACATACTTCATCTTCTTCTTCTTCTTCTTCAAGAAGAAGCTTGCCTCCATCAATGGCAACTTGAGAAAATGAGTGAGAAATCCAATTCTAAAGTGAACCCACTTCCTATTTCTTCATCCTCTACCTCTTGCCAAGTAGTATAGGGTGTTTTCTTCACAAGTTTTATGACTTGGTGAAGTGGGAGCTTGAACTTGTGATGCCTCGACGTAGATCATCTTTGGCACGAAGCCGACGACCTTGCCCGCCCATTTCTCCGATGAAGCCGACGCTAGAGCCTGAGTTTCCATTTGGACAGCGAGGAGACTTCATTGCGGAGCTATGGAGGTGGAGGACCGGATCTACAAAGGTTGTATTTCCGTTTAACTCTTAGTTAAGTTGTTAACTACTTGCTTGTTTCGCCTAAAATTCTAGTTAACGATCTAGTCTAGGGTTTCTCGGCACCGTAAAATTTGAAATTGGCATGGTTGATGCCTTGTGAGACTTCTTGGGAGTGCCTAGGAACCCTACAGTGGTATCAGAGACTAGCTACAGCCTTAGACGATGCGTAGACGGAGTTAGAAATCCGATCGAACCGAAACCCCATTGCAAAATCGCTCTCTGTACATTTTTCAAAACTGTTGAATTTTGTGAATTAAAAATATGCAGAAAAATAAGCAGGAAAAACTAAGAATTACTGTGAAGTTTGGGCTCCTAATTCCATAATTCGACCGCGGAACCGCGGCCACACCAGGGGTTTGGCGGCGCTTCCGCGGCCCAAATTTGGACTTAGTCCCTCAAATTTCATATTTTTATTCTTAGGTCCTTTCTTGGCAATTTTTTATGTGAATTTTTTAATTCCACTCAAGTGTTGAGTTTTCTAGGGTTTTATTGGGGATTCGTTAATTTGATCGGATAATTTAACTTCGTTTATGTTTTTCCGGATATTTTAGAAACTGTTAAAAAGTTCGACTGGATAAAAATACCCACTTTTTCCCCTGCCGGAAAAATTCCAAGTGTTGGATTTTTCCATGGTTTAAAGACGTTCTAAGTAGTGCAAGTAACGCGATGGTCCCTCTAGAAGACAACAAACCTTAACTCGATTATGTGACCGTCTTGAACTGCCCTTTGAACCTTCGGGTTTAGGGCAGTACGGCGTGCCACATGTGAGGCGTTGGCTTGACCCATCTACGGCTGGACCGTTGGTACTGAGGCACGAAGTGAATGTTTTTAAAGTTATTTCAAGTGTTGATCTGTTTCGGGAAAACTTGGGTGTTCGATTGTTCGATCGGAAAGTTTAACATTTTCTATTTATCCGAAATGGGATAAAACATTTGGAATTCGCAAAAAGTTATGAGATAACTGAATGAATGTTATTAACATAGCAGTTTAGTCTCACTTGATCGGTTGCCACGGAATTTTGATGTGATCAAAAGTCCGTCGCAATCACGTAGCGTACGCGGATACTCGCCGGGTAAACTTAATAGACAGCCTCGCTCCATAGCCCCGACCAAGTGACTGTAGGAGATCCCCGTCGCCGAAAGCATCCATTCGGGTGCTCGCGGAAGCGGTGTTCCGCCTTGGTGCACTTCGTCGACGGCGTCGGGGGTGCGGCCGCCTACTAAAGTTTGCGACGAGCATTCGATCAGGATGTCGGGAATCTTGTTGAATTGCCCGACTTAATATTGAAAAGTGTTTTCGATAATGAGACTGAAATGCGGGGTTTATAATTGTTAGGCATGCGATGTCTAAGAAATTCATTTGATTAGGCATGCGATATCTATGCAGGTTGCGGATTCCAACTGTTGTAGTTTTACACTTTCTTTTCTGTGACCGTACGTGTAATATGTGATATCGCCGGTTTCGTTGCTATATGTCAACGACAATTGGGTTGCGCATATTTACTTACGTTGCTGACATGTGATGTTATGTGTTGCTGGATATGTTATATTGGATCGTCGTGTTTGAATAGCCGGGGGGTTTTATGTGAGATGAGTGTTTTTCATTTTCATTCATGTAAAAACTTGTATGTAATATTCTTTTATTGGGACACTTCCAGGTTGCGGAAGATGTCACCCTTTGTATATTATTTACTTTTCCGCACTAGGATAGACCCAAGGAGGGGAGCACAAGTAACCGGGTTCTGGAGTCCAGTGGGAGACCAACTCGAGGAGTCGAGTCCGGGTCTCCTAACTCTAGAATTGGTAGGGTTGCTTGCCGCTCTCGTAGGGGTCTAGGGGTGTGGGATTAGCTATTCATCACGACCGTGTAATCCGTGTTTTATACTGGCTCGTATTGAAAACACGGACGTCCTAGTATATCCAATATTTCATATGATTCTTCTGCTGCGATATCTGTGATGTGATCATGTGATGTTCTGTGATAGATACAGTATATAGTATATATGATATATTATATAGGCGTTACTTATGTTTTACACCCGCGCTAGCCCTGCCCCGCTCTGCCATTAGTTTCCTAACCTAACGGTGCACGAGGGGACATCGAGGCGAATGCGGATGGCATAAGTGTATGTCGTATTTATCTGTGATGTTTAGGTACTTAAATGATGGGACTTCATTAATGTGATTAATGAAATATAAAAACCTAAAGATGTTGTAGAATCGAATTTCAAAATAAAAAGGTAGCTACAGTTCTTGCTTTGCACAGCGGTATATATGATATATCCTGCACCTTATTCGATGAGGAAAGGACCGAGATCCCTTCACCGGGAGTGACTCCTTTAGCAATAACTGGCAGATGCTACACACTCGGTTTGTCTTTTGATTGCTTCTATAGTTTCTACTTTGCACAGTGATATATATGATATATCCCGCACCTCATTCGACGAGGAAAGGACCGACGATCCCTTCACTGGGAGTGACTCCTTTAGCAAAACTAGAAAAGCCTCAAAGACACTCCATTTCAAAATTCATTCGATCCTACAACGATATCAAGTTCATTAGGCAATAGGTTTTCAGAAAAACCTGTCGTAGCCCTCCGTCATTTCAGATAAGTACTAGTTAGTATTCGTGCTGCGGTAGTTTGGCCTCCGTCAAGGCGTAGTGTACGGTAGCTAACTAGTGCTTATCTGCTAGCATATGATGCGATTGGATTAGGGTATTCGTACGACGTTGTTTGGCCTCCGTCAAAAGTCGTGCGGGTGGGTTTAATTCAATCAGGAAATGACGGGTTGAACTTGACTAGCGGACTATGGGTAGTTTGGCCTCCGTCAAGGTCATAGGACGCTAGGGGCAAAATTATCGGGAATTTCAAATGTTGAAATTTGCAATGAGATTGCATACCTTCTATGAGATAGTTGGATCCCGATACCCGCTGCGAGTAAGAGTTACTCCTGGGAGAGTTTTATACATTACAATTAGCCGATCAAGTAGGTGTCTAGAAAGGTGTCAACGGGGTTACGCCTCTGGGAAAACGAGGTTTACATTAATTAGGTTCGTGCGAAAGCACGGGGGACCTCCCTCAAAGTACCGACACTGGCCTGGCTGAAAGATTGGCGAACTTGTAGTGTGTAATTAATCCCGGCTAGTCTTTCCTTTTAGGGTTTGAAGGAAGATTTGATAAAAAGCAGTGGGAGCCATCCTGATTAGATAAAATAATAACCAATCTATTCTTGCAAGAGCGCACGCTGAGTGTTTTCTTCTCTCTCTCTCCTGGTAGCGACCATATCACGCCTTAATCAAGATAATAATACGGATTATTGACCGAACACGCTTGTTATACTGAGCTGGGGAACGTTGGTCCCGCTCCAACTTATAATTGTTATAAGACAGAGCAGGAAATTGGGGAATACCAGAATTCCTATGCCGCCCAAACGAAGAAAGTGCATATGATGCATCATCTTCGGGTGTGTTCGTTATAAAGAACTGTTTCTCTGTATCCTCTACGTCCTGGGTATGTAATACCAGATCAGGATCCCAGATATGTAATCTGTTACATAGGGCTACAGCTAGGTAGAGAACTGAGAACGGGAGATAAGTTTCATGAGGCAGAAAACGGGGCAAGTGTTGCAGCCAAGTCTGTTGGTCACTGTCACCCTGTATTACAAATACATTGATTCTGAACGAATGTTATTAGATATCGAACCTGATATACAAAATCATATCGGTCTCTTTATTAGTAAAGAAAGGATATAATTTTGTATTGTTGGATAATATTTTGAACATTTCCTATATCAAAAGTTGATCGGTTCAGGCACGTTATCTAAAAGCATTGATGTTCTAAATCAAACTACAGTTCTTAGTATACAGAACACACACAAGAGGAAGAGTTCAGAAATGAACGAATCCTTCTTGAGGCATTGTAGACTAGGTCATATCAATGCGATCCGACTGGCTGAAGTTACATTTTAGATGCATATTTATATCAGTTTGAATCTACATCTTGTGAAACTTTCCAGTCATGTCACAAAGATATAATGACACCAGCTCTGTTTATTGGAAACAGAGAAAGAGTTAGTGAACTCTTGGGATTGATACATGTTGATGTATGTAAGGTCCCCTGTCTACATATGCCAAGACCGGTTCCTTGTACTTCATTACATTCTCTGATGATCTTTCGAGATTCAGACCTATGTTCCTGTTGAAACACAAGTCCGAACCTTTTGAGATATTCACAGAATATAAGTTAGAAGTAGAGAACCAAAACGGGTATAAGTATTATGTCCTTTGATGTGATCAAGGAGGAGAATACTTGAGCACGGAAATCCTGGACTATTCGAAAGGAGAATGAGATTCTCTCTCAGCATTACTCCTCCGTATACACCATAGCACGATGGTATATCGGGGCGGAGCAGATGCACCCTATATGATATGGTGTGCTCTATGATGAGTACTACTGAGTTTCCTATTTCCTTTTTGGGAGTTATGCACTTAAGAAGCTGCATACCTATTGAATTGGATTCGAATCAAATCAGTTGCCTACCACTTCATATGTGATATGGAAAGGGAAGAGCCCATGTCTTAAGTCAGTTAAGATTTGGGGTTGTCCGGCCTATGTCTAAAAGCAAAATCGGGACAAGCTCGAGCCAAGGTCTGTTATGTAGAACTGAAAATGTTCCAGCTATACAAACTGCAGCTGATGATTTGAAAGAACCAAAGGATTCAATAGTTACCAACGAACCTCAGCCTCTCCGCCGATCTAGTGAGGTTCCTCACCTGCTTGAGAGATACTTCGGTTACTCTATGACAGTGGGAGCGAGGATTGCATCATGAGATGATGACCCAACTAGTTTCGACCTGGCCATCAGGAGTGAGACTCTGTAAGAATGGCTGGATGCTTAGCGATCTGAGATGGAATCCATGTACCCCAGCAAAGTATGGACTTTGGTTGCTATATCTGAAGGGTTAAATCCCCATCAGGAGCAAGTATATCTTAAGAAGATTACATGGTGTAGATGGAAAAGTTGAGACTTTCAAAGCTAGACTTGTTAAAGGTTTTTGTCATCAACCAGGCGTGGATAATGATGAAACCTTTTCAGTGGCTATGCTTAAGTCCATCCAGATCCTACTTGCCACGGCTACATACCATGACTACGATATCTGGTGGTTGGGTGTCATGACTGTTTTTCTAAATGATGTTTTAGAAGAGAACGTCTGTAAGTACACAGCCAGAGGGCCTCGTAGACAGTGGGAGCAGCGGAAACGTGTACAAAATGCTTTATAGGATAAAGCAGGCAACGCAGAGTTGGAACATCTGTTTTGATGTGGTAGTCAAAGAGTTTGACTTCATCAAAATGGTAGATGAACCTTGTATATACAAGAAGGTAGTAGGGAGTATGGTAATGATCCTCGTAGAGTACGTGGATGACATACTCTTGATAGGGAAGGAGTTTCCTATGCTACGCTTGGTCAATCTCCGATTATCACAATGATTCTCCATATAGGATGAAAGTGATACCTCCTAAATCTTGGGTTTTGGACCTATGAGATAGATCTAATTGGATGTTAGGATTCTCACTAGTTGTAGTGAGATGGTATCAACCGATCCTGGGGAGAATCACTAGAAGGGTTCCATGGTGATAAGGACGACTGAAAGTCAGTCGCAGGCATTGTCTTTACCCTCAGTAAAGGGACGGTATGTTGGAAGAGTTCCAAGCTAGATACCGTGGCATACTAGACGATAAAGGCTCGATACATCGCTACTTAAGATGCTACCAAAGAGGCAGTCTGGATGTATATTTGTTCATGAGATGAACTTAGTTCCTCCCATTGTGTGACAATGGAGTTGTGGCTTATGCCAAGGTACGTCCGTCCCATCAGTGATCCAGACATATTCTGAGGCAGCATCACCTGATCATGGAGATAGTTGATCTCCAGGGTGATCGAGGTTAGGAGAGTAGACTCAGAGGACAACACGGCGGATCCACTCACAAAGGCCTTTTCCCAGAAAGAGACTTTTATGGGATGGTTGAGTATGAGATACTGCAACCACTGCTATCAGATGGCCCTAGTGCAAGTGGGAGATTGTTAGTTATATGTATGCCCAAGAGGCCATTACTATTCATAGGATGTATATCGTAGTGGGTGCTTGGACATATATAGGGAGGACTTTCTTGCTCGACATGATAGTATGCTATCTGGTTGCACTTTACCTTAACGTGTATGCTGATTGTCTCTCTGATACATGTTGGTAAAGCCCTTAGGATGTTTACTTGACTACCTGGACTATGATGCGGATCATACTAGTGGGGACATGGTAGTCCATAAGTACATCCTTCAAAGTCCCTAGTCGTGGGTATATCGAGACGGGGCATTGATATAAGGATGTGCTTGTAGGCTACCCAGCCCCCACTAGTGTGACTGCCATCACAATGCTGGTAGTCAAGCAAAGATCCTAAGGGCTCTATCAATATGTATCAGCGATATGTTAAAAGAAACACATACACATATTAAGATAGATACAAACCAAGTAGCATACTACCATATCGAGCAAGACTGTCATAAATCCGTGTATATATCACAAGCTTCCAAAATGTAATATACAAGCTACTACTATACAATAATGGCCTCTAGGGCATATTACACTAACAATCTCCCACTTGCATTAAGGCCATGTGCTGGTATATCGCAGACCTATCATCTCGAATAGCCCCTCGAATTGCGTCTGAGGTATGGCCTTTGTGAATGGATCTGCAGTGTTGTCTTCAGTAGCAACTCTCCGAACCTCGATCTCCCGGCGATCCACGATCTCCCTGATCAGGTGATACCACCTCAAGATGTGTATGGAATTTTGATGGGACCTGAGTTCCTTTGCCCCGTTGTTGTCACAGTACAGAGGTATTGGATCGACAATGGACGGAACCACCTGAAATTCTGTTAAGAACTTCCTCATCCAGACAGCTTCTTTTGCGGCATCAGAAGCTGCGATATACTCCGCTTTCATCGTCGAGTCAGCAACGGTGTCCTGCTTGGAACTCTTCCAACAGACCGTCCTTCCATTGAGGGTAAAGACATAACCCAACATGGACTTGGTATCATCCTTGTCACTCTGGAAGCTGGAGTCAGCAAAGGCCTCGATCTGGAGGTCTTTTCCGCCGTAAACCAAGAACATATCTTTAGTCCTTCTCCGGTACTTAAGAATGTTCTTTACTACTGTCCAGTGCTTCTCCCCATGGTTTGACTGATACGGGCTTACCACGGTCAGTGCGTAAGCAATATCTGGTCTGGTACACAACATCGCATACATTATAGAGCCTACCGCAGAAGCGTAGGGTATAATAGACATCTGATCCCTTTCCAAATCAGTCTTGGGAGACATCTCTTTGGAGAGGGTGATTCCGTGACAGGCCGGTAAATTACCGTGCTTTGAATCTTTCATACTGAACCTTTTCTATATGGTATCGATGTACCTGGACTACGAAAGTCCCAACATCCTTTTAGATCTATCACGATAGATCCGGATCCCCAGAATATAAGAGGCATCACCCAGGTCTTTCATGAAGAACCTGTGTGACAAGAATTCTTTGATAGATTGTAGTATAGGAATGTCATTTCCTATCAAGAGAATGTCATCCACGTACAAGACGAGGAATACAACAATTCATGCTATAATCCTACTATAAATGCACGGCTCATCTGGATTTTTGATAAAGTCAAATTCTTTGACTGTCTCATCAAAACAGATGTTCCAACTCTGCAATGCCTGCTTTAGTCCATAAATGGACTGAAGCAACTTGCACACTTTTCCTCTTCTCCCACTCTGAATGAAACCCTCTGGCTGGTCCATATAGACACACTCTTCTAAATTTCCATTTAGAAAAGCGGTTTTTACGTCCATCTGCCAAATCTCATAATCGTGGAAAGCAGAAATCGCAAGGAGGATCCGAATGGATTTGAGCATAGCCACTGGAGAAAAGGATTCGTCATAGTCTAAGCCAGGTCTTTGACGAAAACCCTTTGCAACAAGTCTAGCCTTATAGGTTTCAACCTGTCCATCTACATCAATCTTCTTTTTGAAGATCCATTTGCAGCCTACGGGTTTTACCCCTTCTGGAGCAATGTCCAAAGTCCATACTTTGTTGGTGTACATGGATTCCATTTCGGTCCGCATTGCATCGAGCCATCTTACCGAGTCAGTGCTCTGAATGGCCTGCTGGAAGTTAGTCGGCTCATCATTATCAACGATGCAATCCTCTCTATCCCCGTCTACGAGAAAGCCGTAGTATCTCTCAGGCAGATGAGACACCCTACTACTCCTGCGGAGAGGTGTGGGAATGTCGTGTTCTTTTGAAACTTCTAGTTCCACCAAGCTTTCAGTAACAACTTATAGTTCTGGAATTTCTTCCAGTTCTATTGCGCTCCCACTTATCTGATTTTCTAAAAATTCAGTTTCCAAGAAGCGGGCATGACGAGAAACAAAGACTTTTTGCTTCTCTGCATAAAAGAAAAAATACCCCTTGGAGTTCTTTGGGTATCCCACAAAGTTGCACTATACCGAACGTGCCTCGAGTTTGTCCGCATGCTGCTTTTAAACAAAAGCTGGACATCCCCATGTCTTAAAGTGTTTAAGACAGGGTTTCTTTCCACTCTACATCTGATATGGTGTGGCAGGTGCTGACTTAGTAGGGACCTGGTTCAAAAGATATGCAGCTGATTCTAGTGCATACCCCCAGAAGAATCCCGGCAACTCAGCCTTACTCATCGTTGAACGAACCATATCCAATAGGGTTCGGTTCCGTCTCTCTGATAGACAGGTTTGTTGTGGCGTGTATGGAGGAGTAAGCTGAGAGAGAATTCCATTCTCTTTTAGGTAATCCAGGAACTCGGCACTCAAGTATTCACCACCTCGATCAGATCTCAGTATCTTGATACTTTTGTCTGTTTGTTTTTCTACTTCATTCTTGTATTCCCAGAATTTTTCAAAGGCTTCAGATTTATGCTTCATCAAGAAGACATGTCCATACCTTGAAAAATCATCCGTAAAAGTAATGAAGTAAGAATAACCACTTCGCGCATGTGTAGACATTGGACCACACACATCACTGTATATAAGTCCCAAGAGCTCGCTCGCTCTCACTCCGTGTCCAGTGAACGGAGTCTTTATGATCTTTCCCATGAGACAAGATTGACAAGTTGCATAAGACTGATATTCGAACGGATCCAAATACCCTTCTTTATGTAACTTCGTCAATCGTATTTCATTGATGTGACCCAGTCTACAATGCCATAAGAAATCCTGAATTAGTTCCGGAGACTTTCTTTTAAATGTGTTCTGGACATTGAAAATTTGTAGTTGGTTTAATACGTATATACCATTGTTTAGAGTACCTGACCCAATTAGACTATGATTAAGGTGGATGTTTACGACATCGCTTACAAATGTAAAATCATAACCTTCTTTTGATAACAAAGATACTGAAATGATATTACAAGTCAAACTAGGTACACAAAAACAGTTGCACAAAACAAAAATATGTCCACTCGTCAACCCAAGGTGATATTCCCCTACGGACACAGCATCCACGCTCGCTCCGTTAGCAACCCTGAGGGTCATATCACCGGTCTTCAGAACTCTACGGCTTCTCAGTGCCTGCAAAGAATTGCATATATGAGATCCTGATCCAGTATCCAATACCCAGGAAGTAGAGTTGATTGACAGACAGTTTTCAATTACAAACACACCTGAAGCCGAAGCCACAACTTGCCTCGGGTCCTGGTTCTTGGCCTTCCAAGCCTTGCAATCTTTCTTCCAATGACCCTTCTTGTGACAGTAGAAGCATTCTTCCTTCCCTACTGTCTTCACTGCCACTTTTGCTTTTCCCTTGGCTTCCACCTTACAAACATCGCCTCTCGGTTTGGTAGGGGCCTTCTTCTTCTTTCCTTTGGATTTCGCCTTGGACCTAGAAGAGGAAGTACCACCAACAAATAGAGCGGGTGTTTCCCTGGCATTCTGCAGGGTGCCCTCTGCACTCCTCAACATGTTGAGGAGTTTTGAAAGTTCAACTTCTTTACCCTGAATATTAAAATTCAAGATAAACTGGGCGTAGGTGGAAGCAAGGGACTGGACAATCAAGTCTGTGTACAGCTCGTTCTCTAACGTGGTCCCGAGGTCCGTGAGCTCCTCAATGTAGCAAATCATCTTAAGGACGTGTTCCCCTACAGATGATCCGACGGCCAGCCTCGTCTGAAATAATTTCTTTGATGTCTCGTATCTTGCCATACGAGATTGCTCTCCATATAATTCTTTGGTATGGAGGAATATGGATTCAAGATCCGTATTCTCGTGCCGCCTTGGGTGTTCATTATCCATTGAGGCCAGCATGAGACACTTAGCCTTCGCGCAGTTAATCTCCCAGGTCTTGCAGATTTCCTTATCCGCGACACTAGATTCTGGACCTGGGACGGCAGGGGCTTTAGTAGTAAGGATATACCCCAACTTGTCATATGTGATTTCCATCTTGATATTCCTGAACCAATCTGTATAGTTTGGCCATGTCAATATATTTTTGTCTAACAGTAACTTAAGGCCCATCATGTTTTGGTCGCTGCAATTAGGAGAGAGAGAAGAAACACTTTAGCATGATGCTCTTGCACGTTTAGAGTGGTTTTTAGTTTATCTAAACAGGATGGCTCCTACTGTTTCTCGAATTCTTCCTCAAACCATAAAAGAAGAATTAGTCAGGATTAATCTCACCGTACAATACTTGCTTAACCGTTCAGCCAGGCCAGTTTCGGTACTTCGAGGGAGGTTTTACGACGCTTTCGCGAAGTTAATTAAATAACCTCTTTTCCCTGGGGACGTACCCCGCTAACACCTTTCTAGACACCTACTTGGTTTATAGCATTGATCGTTAAGTGAAAAAATCTCCCGAGGAGTAGCATATACTCACAGTAGGATCGGGATCCAAATATCATCGTGTGATAATGCTGAAGGAATCATACCAACTGTTAGTTATATGTATGCCCTAGAGGCCATTACTATACATAGGATGTATATTGTAGTGGATGCTGGGACATATATAGGGAGGACTTTCTTGCTCGACATGATAGTATGCTATCTCGTTAATCTTTACCTTAACGTGTACACTGATTGTCTCCCTGTTACATGTTGGTAAAGCCCTTAGGATCTGTACTTGACTACCTGGACTATGATGCGGATCATACTAGTGGGGACATGGTAGTCCATAAGTACATCCTTCAAAGTCCCTAGTCGTGGGTGTATCGAGACGGGGCATCGATATACCAGAGTAGACTAGCGTATACCTTCTCGACCCATACAGATGGGCGATGGATGATCCCATATCCATTGGTGTTTGACATCAGAGATGATATACGGGTGCTCAGTGGAGACTGGGTACACTGGACGGACTCGCCGAGAACTCCCAGATGGTATTATACCTCACGTCAGATGGCAGTTCTCTGGTGACACTGGTACAGAGTAGTCTGTTGACCCGAGATTGTCATAGAGTCTTGTGTGGTTCCCACTGTGCTTTGATTTCCATCTTACCACGTCCAAGAGGGCGTTCAAAACGGTGGTTTTTGGGTACAGTCCCGAGTCACATGGAGGAAATGAGCGATAGGAGGGGATTCGTCTTTCCCGGTATAGGGAGTTGATGTTGCGCTGTGTTCGATTGGCTATAACAGGAAATCCCTGGCCAGGGTTGCTGAGATTTACTGGTAAGTGTTACCAGTAGTTTCTCGAACAGTTATAAACCTCAGATCGACACGACTTATCGAGCTATTGGGGTCTGACGTTTACCACCCCTAGGCGAGATATGCGACATATCAGACGAACAGACCGGACTGTACGGTAGTGTTACTGGTTGGATTCACTGGAGTGTGAGCGGGCTTGCTCTTCGATCTTCTGATCGCTCAATACCCGTGTGGCCGTTACGTTTAGCAGACCGCTTGCGGCTTGTGGATGTTTGATATGATCATCATCCGCTGCCGGCGTATTGACGAGTCTTTAGAGTCCTACACAGAGGTTTCTTGGCTCAAGCGAAACGAAATAGGAGCGCATATGAGATATGTGCGGGACCGAGAGTAATGCGTGTATGTGATACCGTATTACATTCTCGCGATAAATGTATCGATTAGGTTATATGCGATATACCCTAATTATCGAATCAAGGATTGATTCAATAAACCGGTACATAGGATACTAGTCGGTTATATACGATATGACCGGATCGTTAAATCAAGTATTGATTTAATGATTTAATGCATAATTATATATTTGATATATTACTTTGCATTAACTAGTATCGGTTCAGTTTAAATGGATTTTCTCGCTCGGATGTGCGCATTGCATATGCGATATGATTTTGTGCACTTGCTTGTATCATGTTTGATGATGCATGCAAACTAGGGTTTGTGTAAAGATTGAACCATGGTTATATGAATGGTTAGGGTTTTTGTTTTCTTATTCATTTATTTGTTTGTTTATTTATTTTTGGCAAAAGGAAAATGGTGGCTAATTTGGATATATGTTGAAGCTTCATGAAGCTTTGACTTAGTCACCATTTTTGTCTTCATACCTAACCTAACCATTCACTTAACTTGGGTTTAGTCTCTACACTTAACCATGGTTGATTATGATAAGTATTCTTTTATTTTCTATTTTCTAAAATAACTTATCATAACATTCTTCTTCTTCTTCTTCATTTCTTCATGGAAGAAAGCTTGCTCCATTAATGGCAAGTGATGATAAAGAGTGAGAAATCCAATTCTAAAGTGAACCCACTTCCTATTTCTTCATCCTCTACCTCTTGCCAAGTAGTATAGGGTGTTTCCTTCACAAGTTTTTATGGCTTGGTGAAGGTGGAGCTTGATCTAGCGATGCCTCGACGTAGATCATCTTCGGCATGGACATCGACGACCTAGCTCGCCATTTCTCCGACGAAGCCGACGCTAGAGCCCGGGAATTCATTTGGACAGCGAGGGGACTTCGTTGCGGAGCTATGGAGGTGGAGCACCGGATCTACAAAGGTTGTATTTCCGTTTAAACTTTAGTTAAGTTGTTAACTAGTTTCTTTTTTGCCTAAACTTCTAGCCGACGATCCGTTCTAGGGTTTCTCGGCACCGTTAAAATTTGAAATTGGCATGGTTGATGCCTTGTGAGACCTCATTAGGGTGCCTAGGAACCCTACAGTGGTATCAGAGCCTAGCTAGAGCCTTAGGCGAAGTCTAGACGGAGTTTGAAGTCCGAACGAACCCGAAAACCCATTTCCAAAATGCTCTTTGTCCAATTTTTAAAAATCTGGATTTTTCAATATTAAAAATATGCAGAAAAGTAAGCAGGGTTTTTTATGAATTACTGTGAAAAACGGAGGCCTAACTCCGTCATAACGCCGCGGAACCGCGGCCTGAGCCCACGTGGCGCGGCGGTTCCGCGGCCATATTGTTGACTCTTTGACTCCTTTTTGCACAGTAATGTTTATAATTAATCCCTGTGTTTTCTGGGTAATTTTAATATATGCTATGCAGTTGAGTTTTCTGGGGTTGTTTTGGGGATTCGGTGTTTCGATCGGAGTATCAAATTTTGTATGTGTGGCTTTCCGGATAATTTTTAGAATATGTTAAAAAGTTCGACCGAATATAAATACCCAATTTTTCTCCTATCGGGAAATTTCCAAGTGTTGGATTTTTCCTTAGTTTAACGACGTTCTAAGTAGTGCAAGTAACTCGATGGACCCTCTAGAAGACAACAAACCTTAACTCGATTATGTGACCGTCTTGAACTACCCTTTGAACCTTCGGGTTTGGGGCAGTACGGCGTGCCACATGTGAGGCGTTGGCTTGACCCTTCTACGGCTGGACCGTTGGTACTGAGGCACGAACTGAATGTTGTTAGACTTGTTTCAAGTGTTGATCTGTATCGGGAAAACTTGGGTGTTTGACTGTTCGATCGAAAAGTTTAACATTTTCTATTTATCTGGAATGTGATACAATAATTGGAATTCACAAGAAGTTATGAGATAACTGAATGAATGTTATAAACATAGCACTTTAGTCTCACTTGATCGGTTGCCACGGAATTTTGATGCGATCAAAAGTCCGTCGCAATCACGTAGCGTACGCGGATACTCGCCGGGTAAACTTAATAGACAGCCTCACTCCATAGCCCCGACCAAGTGACTGTAGGAGAACCCCGTCGCCGAAAGCATCCGTTCGGGTGCTCGCGGAAGCAGTGTTCCGCCTTAGTGCACTTCGTCGACAGCATCGGGGGTGCGGCCGCCTACTAAAGTTTGCGACGAGCATTCGATCAGGATGTCGGGAATCTTTTTGAATTGCCCGACTTGATATTGAAAAATGTTTTCGATAATGAGACTAAAATGCGGGGTTTATAATTGTTAGGCATGCGATGTCTAAGGAATTCATTTGGTCAGGAATGCGATGTCTGAGGTGGTTGCGGATTCCAACTGTTGTAGTTTTACACTTTCTTTTCTGTGACCGTAAGTGTAATATGTGATATCGCCGGTTTCGTTGCTATATGCCAACGACAATTGGGATGCGCATATTTACTTACGTTGATGACATGTGATGTTATGTGTTGCTGGATATGTTATATTGGATCGTCGTGTTTGAATAGCCGGGGGTTTTTTTGTGAGATGAGTGTTTTTCATTTTCATTCATGTAAAAACTTGTATGTAATATTCTTTTATTGGGGCACTTCCAGGTTGCGGAAGATGTCACCGTTTGTATATTATTTACTTTTCCGCACTAGGATAGACCCAAGGAGGGGAGCACAAGTAACCGGGTTCTGGAGTCCAGTGGGAGACCAACTCGAGGAGTCGAGTCCGGGTCTCCTAACTCTAGAATTGGTAGGGTTGCTTGCCGCTCTCGTAGGGGTCTAGGGGTGTGGGTTTGGCTATTCATCGCGACCGTGGAATCCGTGTTTTATACTGGCTCGTATTGAAAACACGGACATCCTAGTATATCCAATATTTCATATGTTTCTTCTGCTGCGATATCTGTGATGTGATCATGTGATGTTCTGTGATAGATACAGTATATAGTATATATGATATATTATATAGACGTTACTTTTGTTTTACACCCGCGCTAGCCCTGCCCCGCTCTGCTGTTAGTTTCCTAACCTAACGGTGCACGAGGGGACATCGAGGCGAATGCGGATGGCATAAGTGTACGTCGTATTTATCTGTGATGTTTAGGTACTTAAATGATGGGACTTCATTAATGAGATTAATGAAATAAAAGAAACCTAAGATGTTGTAGAATTGAATTTCAAAATAAAAAGGGTAGCTACAGTTCTTGCTTTGCACAGAGGTATATATGATATATCCTGCACCTTATTCGATAAGGAAAGGACCGAGATCCCTTCACCGGGAGTGACTCCTTTAGCAATAACTGGCAGATGCTACACACTCGGTTTGTCTTTTGATTGCTTTTAAGTGTTTTTGCTTTGCACAGTGATATATATGATATATCCCGCACCTCATTCGACGAGGAAAGGACCGACGATCCCTTCACCGGGAGTGACTCCTTTAGCAAAACTAGAAAAGCCTCAAAAGCACTCCATTTCAAAATCATTTGATTCTACAACGATATCAAGTTCATTACGCAATAGGTTTTCAGAAAAACCTATCATAGCCCTCCGTCATTTCAGATACGTACTAGTTAGTATTCGTGCTGCGCTTGTTTGGCCTCCGTCAAGGCGTAGTGTACGGTAGCTAACTAGTGCTTATCTGCTAGCATATGATGCGATTGGATTAGGGTATTCGTACGGCGTTGTTTGGCCTCCGTCAAGGGTCGTACGGGTGGGTTTAATTCATTCAGGAAATAACGGGTTGAACTTGACTAGCAGACTATGGGTTGTTTGGCCTCCGTCAAGGTCATAGGACGCTAGGGGCAAAATATTATCGGGAATTTCAAGTGTTGAAATTTGCAATGAGATTGCATACCTTCTATGAGATAGTTGGATCCCGATACCCACTGCGAGTAAGAGTTACTCCTGGGAGAGTTTTACACATTACAATTAGCCGATCAAGTAGGTGTCTAGAAAGGTGTTAACGAGGTTACGCCTCTGGGAAAACGAGGTTTACAGTAATTAGGTTCGTGCGAAAGCACGGGGGACCTCCCTCAAAGTACCGACACGGGCCTGGCTGAAAGATTGGCGAACTTGTAGTGTGTAATTAATCCCGGCTAGTCTTTCCTTTTTGGGTTTGAAGGAAGATTTGATAAAAAGCAGTGGGAGCCATCCTGATTAGATAAAATAATAACCAATCTATTCTTGCAAGAGCGCACGCTGAGTGTTTTCTTCTCTCTCTCTCCAGGTGGCGACCATATCACGCCTTAATCAAGATAATAATACGGATTATTGACCGAACCCGCTTGTTATACTGAGCTGGGGAACGTTGGTCCCGCTCCAACTTATAATTGTTATAAGAAAGAGCAGGAAATTGGGGATTACCAGAATTCCCGTGCCGCCCAAACGAAGAAAGTGCATGCTGATGCATCATCTTCGGGTTTGTTCATTATACAGAACTGTTTCTCAGTATCCTTTACGTCCTGGGTATATGATACCGGATCAGGATCCCAGATATGTAATCTGTTACATAGGGCTACAGATAGGTAGAGAACTGAGAACGGGTGATAAGTTTCATGAGGCAGAAAACGGGGCAAGAGTTGCAGCCAAGTCTGTTGGTCACTGTCACCCTGTATTACAATACATTGATTCTGAACGAATGTTATTAGATACCGAACCTGATATACAAAATCATATCTGTCTCTTTATTAGTAAAGAAACGGTAAAATTTTGTATTGTTGGATAATGTTTTGAACATTTCCTATATCAAAAGTTGATCGGTTCAGGCACGTTATCTAAAAGCGTTGATGTTCTAAATCAAACTACAGTTCTTAGTATACGGAACACACACAAGAGGAAGAGTTCAGAAATGAACGAATTCTTCTTGAGGTATTGTAGACTAGGTCATATCAATGCGACCCGACAAGCTAAGTTGCACATAGATGCATATTTAAATCTGTTTGAATTTACATCTTATGAAACTTGCCAGTCATGTCATAAAGATAAGATGACCATAGCTCCGTTTACTGAAAACAGAGAAAGAGTTAGTAAACTCTTGGGATGATACATGTTGATGTATGTCAGATCCCCTGTCTACATATGCCAGGACTGGTTCTTTGTACTTCGTTACATTCTCTGATAAATCTCTCAAGATTCAGACATATGTTCCTGTTGAAACACAAGTCCAAACCTTTTGAGATATTCACAGAATATAAGTTAGAAGTAGAGAACCAAAATACGGGTATAAGTATTATGTCCTTTGATGTGATCAAGGAGGAGAATACTTGAGCACGAAATTCTTGGACTTTTCTAAAGGAGAATGAGATTCTCTCTCGGCATTACTCCTCCGTATAAACCATAGAACGATGGTATATCGGGGCGGAGCAATAACACCCTATGTGATAAGGTGTGCTCTATGATGAGTACTACTGAGTTACCTATTTCCTTTTGGGAGTTATGCGCTTGAGAAGCTGCATACCTATTGAACAAGGTTCAAATCAAATCAGTTGCTTACCACTTCATATGTGATATGGAATGGGAAGAGCCCATGTCTTAAGCTAGTTAAGATTTGGGGTTGTCCGGCCTACGTCAAAAAGCAAAATCCGAACAAGCTCGAGGCAAGGTCTGTAATGTAGAACTGGAAAGGTTCCAGCTATACAAACTATAGCAGATGATTTGATAGAACCAAAGGATTCAATAGTTACCAACGAACCTCAGCCTCTCCGCCGATCTAGTGAGGTTCCTCACCCGCCTGAGAGATACTTCGGTTACTCTATGACAGTGGGAGCGACGATTGCATCATGAGATGATGACCCAACTAGCTTCGAGCAGGCCATCGTGAGTAAGAATCTGTAAGAATGGCTGGATGTTTATCGATCTGAGATGGAATCCTTATACACCAACAAAGTATGGACTTTGGTTGCTATATCTGAAGGGTTAAATCCCCATCAGGAGCAAGTATATCTTGAGAAGATTACATGGTGTACATGGAAAAGTTGAGACTTTCAAAGCTAGACTTGTTAAGGGTTTTCGTCATCGACCAGGCGTGGATAATGATGAAACCTTTTCCAGTGGCTATGCTTAAGTCCATTCAGATCCTACTTACCACGGCTACATACCATGACTACGATATCTGGTGGTTGGGTGTCATGACTGCTTTTCTAAATGATATTTTGGAAGAGAGCGTCTATAAGTACACAGCCAGAGGGCTTCGTAGACAGTGGGAGCAGCGGAAACATGTGCAAGATGCTTTATAGGATAAAGCAGGCATCGCGGAGTTGGAACATCTATTTTGATGAATTAGTCAAAGAGTTTGACATCATCAAAATGGTAGATGAACCTTGTATAAACAAAAAGGTAGTAGGGAGTATGGTGACGATCCTCGTAGAGTACGTGGATGACATACTCTTGATGGGGAAGGAGTTTCCTATGCTACGCTCGGTCAATCTCCGCTTATCACCATAATTCTCCATATAGGATCAAAGTGATACCTCCTAAATCCTGGATTTTGGATCTATGAGATAGATCTAAATGGATGTTAGTATACTCACTAGCTGTAGTGAGATGGTATCAATCGACCCTGGGGAGAATCACTGGAATGGTTCCAGGGTGATAAAGACGACTGAATGTCAGTCACAGGCATTGTCTTTACCCTCAGTAAAGGAACGGTATGTTGGAAGAGTTCCAAACAAGATACCGTGACACACTAGACGATAAAGGCTGGATACATCGCTACTCAAGATGCTAACAAGGAGGATGTTTGGGTGTATATTGGTTCATGAGATGAACTACGTTCCAACCATTGTGAGATAATGGAGTTGTGGCTTATGCCAAGGAACGTCCGTCCCATCAGTGATCCAGACATATTCTAAGGCAGTGTCACCTGATCATGGAGATGGTTGATCTCCAGGGAGATCGAGGTTAGGAGAGTAGACTCAGAAAACAACACAGCGGATCCACTCACAAATGCCTGTTCCCAGAGAGAGACTTTTATGGGATGGTTGAGTATGAGATACTGCAACCATTGCTATCAGATGGCCCTAGTGCAAGTGGGAGATTGTTAGTTATATGTATGCCCTAGAGGCCATTACTATACATAGGATGTATATTGTAGTGGATGCTGGGACATATATAGGGAGGACTTTCTTGCTCGACATGATAGTATGCTATCTGGTTAATCTTTACCTTAACGTGTACACTGATTGTCTCCCTGTTACATGTTGGTAAAGCCCTTAGGATCTGTACTTGACTACCTGGACTATGATGCGGATCATACTATTGGGACATGGTAGTCCATAAGTACATCCTTCAAAGTTCTTAGTCGTGGGTGTATCGAGACGGGGCATCGATATACCAGAGTAGACTAGCGTATACCTTCTCGACCCATACATATGGGCGATGGATGATCCCATATCCATTGGTGTTTGACATCAGAGATGATATACGGGTGCTCAGTGGAAACTGGGTACACTGGACGGACTCGCCGAGAACTCCCAGATGGTATTAAACCTCACGTCAGATGGCAGTTCTCTGGTGACACTGGTACAGAGTAGTCTGTTGACCCGAGATCGTCATAGAGTCTTGTGTGGTTCCCACTGTGCTTTGATTTCCATCTTACCACGTCCAAGAGGGCGTGCAAAACGGTGGTTTTTGGGTACAGTCCCGAGTCACATGGAGGCAATGAGCGATAGGAGATGATTCGTCTCTCCCGGTATAGGGAGTTGATGTTGCGATATGTTCGATTGGCTATAACAGGAAATCCCTGGCCAGGGTTGCTGAGATTTACTGGTAAGTGTTACCAGTAGTTTCTCGAACAGTTATAGACCTCATATCGACACGACTTATCGAGCTATTGGGGTCTGACGTTTACCACCCCTAGGCGAGATATGCGACATATCAGACGAACAGACCGGACTGTATGGTAGTGTTACTGGTTGGATTCACTGGAGTGTGAGCGGGCTTGCTCGTCGATCTTCTGATCGCTTAATACCCGGGTGGCCGTTACGTTTAGCAGACCGCTTGCGGCTTATGGATGTTTGATATGATCATCATCCGCTGCCGGCGTATTGACGAGTCTTTAGAGTCCTACACAGAGGTTTCTTGGCTCAAGCGAAACGAAATAGGAGCGCATATGAGATATGTGCGGGACCGAGAGTAATGCGTGTATGTGATACCGTATTACATTCTCGCGATAAATGTATCGATTAGGTTATATGCGATATACCCTAATTATCGAATCAAGGATTGATTCAATAAACCGGTACATAGGATACTAGTCGGTTATATATGATATGACCGGATCGTTAAATTAAGTATTGATTTAATGATTTAATGCATAATTATATATATTTGATATATTACTTTGCATTAACTAGTATCGGTTCACTTTAAATGGATTTTCTCGCTCGGATGTGCGCATTGCATATGCGATATGATTTTGTGCACTTGCTTGTATCATGTTTCATGATGCATGCAAACTAGGGTTTGTGTAAAGATTGAACCATGGTTATATGAATGGTTAGGGTTTTGTTTTCTTATTCATTTATTTATTTATTTATTTATTTTTGGCAAAATGAAAATGGTGGCTAATTTGGATATATGTTGAAGCTTCATGAAGCTTTGACTTAGTCACCATTTTTGTCTTCATACCTAACCTAACCATTCACTTAACTTGGGTTTAGTCTCTACACTTAACCATGGTTGATTATGATAAGTATTCTTTTATTTTCTATTTTCTAAAATAACTTATCATAACATTCTTCTTCTTCTTCTTCTTCATTTCTTCATGGAAGAAAGCTTGCTCCATTAATGGCAAGTGATGATAAAGAGTGAGAAATCCAATTCTAAAGTGAACCCACTGTTAGTGTATATGCCCTAGAGGCCATTATTGTATCATACTAGATTGTATATTACTTAATGGAAGCTTGGGATATTCACAGTTATATATACAGTCTTGCTAAAAATGGTAGTATGCTACTTGGTTTGTGTCTATTTTAATATGTGCATATGTCTCTTGTAACGTATCACTTATACATATTAGTAGAGCCCATAGGATCTTTGCTTGATTACCAGCGTCGTGATGGCAGTCACACTAGTGGGGGCTGGGTAGTCTGTAAGCAACATCCTATACAGGTCTCTGGTCGTTGGATTGTCGAGATAGGGCATCGATATTCCGGAGTAGACTAAGTGTATACGCTTCTCATCCCAGTTGGGGAAATGGTCTGTCCCACAGCCATCAGTACGCCGTACTGGAGATAGTATACAGGTGCTCGTTAGGTTACGGGTACACCGGACAGGACTCGCCGAGGAACTGATTGGTTGGTATTATACCCATCGTCAGTTGTCAATTCCCAGGTGATATGAGTACAGCATAGTCCGCAGACTTGACACTGCTGCTTCGCCTCGAGTGTGTCCCACTGTTCTTAGATTGCTACCCTACCACGGCTCAAAGGAGTCGTGCAAACAGATAGCAGTTGGGTGCAGTCCCGAGCACTTGGAGGCAGTGGCTGTTAGATAGGATTCGTCTCTCCCGGTATTGGGAGATGATATCGCGATGTGTCAGAGAGCCATTACACAAAGTCCCTGGCCAGGGCAAACGAGATATACTGGTAGGTTCCAGTAGCTTCTCAGGGTGTAATGGGCTTCGCTCCAACACGACTTATACAGCTATTAGGGGACTGACGCTTGCCGCCCCCTAGGCTTGATATGCGATAGTCTTAGACGAACAGACCGGACTGTACGAAGATTGTCACATCAGGCTCAGTGGGAGTTCGGGTGATTTTCCTCATCGGCCTTCTTATCGACATCTACCTGGGGACCGTTACGTACAGCTAGTGCCGCTTGCGGTCTGTGGTTAAACCCACTGCCAGCGTAGTGTCGAGTCTTTAAAGTCCCACACAGAGAGTTTCCCTGCTCCAGGCGAAACGATATAGAGGTCGTATGGTTTTACGACAAGGGTTCGGATGCGTACGTGTGTTTTCGCACGTACGACTTTTCGGACAGTTTATACTAGCCGGCTTTGGTTTAAGCCAGTTTCTAGTATCAGGTTATTGGATTTATACAGTCTAAAGTTTTTCCGTGTTTTCACGGATTGGAGGGGCATTCTTATAATTTGTCGAGAAGGTTCTAGAAGAGTGGTGACATGAGGGGTTGAGGTGGCTTTTTCATGATTACTTTGTGTGACTCATTTATATGATTCATCATATCATTAATGCTTCATTAATGATCTAATGACTCACATGATGAATCACTCTCCTTGATTAAATGAAACATGGTGAATAATCAATTAATTGATATTATTTGATAATTCATTATGTATCATATATTCAAGTGAGAAGGATTTTTGTTCTCACTCTCATCTTCTCCTTCTCTCTCCTCAAGCTCACTCTCTCTTGAAACCCTAACCCTAACCTCTCATGTGTTGAGATCAAGGGTTAGCTAGACTAAAACATCCATAACCTCACTCTATATCCCCTAGGTAGCTTAGATTAGCACTTTAAGCAACCTAGTTATCTCAAGTTTGAGATTTAGCTTGGCGTAGGAGCTTTCGGGTGGATCGTCTTTGATTTGAGGAGGCCGTGAAGTTGCCGATGTTCCAAGGAGCCTACGAGGAGTGGAGGACAGCGATGAAGACCCGAAGGACATGTAACGTGAGGTATAACTCCGGTACCGAGTAGTTAAACCTCTAGTATATCGTTAGCAATGGTTTAGATTACGATTCATGCGCTCAAGTCCGTGTTACGAAGCTTTGATAATCGTTTTTCATATATTCCTCCTCCCCGTGAGTTAGTGGGGTGCGTGACATGGACTTACAGTGGTATCAGAGCCAACTAAACCATTACTAGCTTGTTAGCAACTGATTAGAAGTTCGATCGACGGAAAAACACGAAAAACAAAACCCTAATCCTAGACAGTTTCTGTTAATTTTAAAAGTGTCGCAAAATTTTTTTGACATACCTTAAAATTCACAGCAGGGAATTATAAGAAATCTGGGAAAATTCGAGGAGGCAACTCGACTAAAAGGCCGCGGATCCGCGGCAATAGAGAGCTTCTGCCGCGGATCCGCCGCCGAGTCAACGCCGAGTTGACTCGGAGTTTCACAGTAATTCATATTTTTGGGTTTTTTTGTTTTTCTGTATATACTGTTTCTGCCCAGGTTGCCTCTGTGATGATTTTCTTTTGGGGTAGACACGGATATAGGAAATCGATCGATGTTCTAATCAATTTGCTAATTGGATCTTTATCTGTATTGTTTAATGTGTTCGTAAACCTCCCCTAACTGCTAGTATGTCGGTTGGCAGGGGGTTGCACATTTCTGTAATGGATTTTATCTGTTTGTGTATATAAACTGTATTGGACTGTTGTGGTGAATAGCCGGGTTTTGTGATGGGTTATTGTATTAATTCATTCGATGTAATTGTAATAAGTTGTAATATTATTTTGCGGGGCACATCCAGGTTGCGGTTGTAGCCACCGTTGTATTATTATTTCTTTTTACTGTTTTTGCTCCTAGGATAGACCCAAGGTGGGGTGCACAAACTACCGGGTATTTTGAAGTGTCGAGGCAGACCGCTTCACTTCTGGTATTTGGCGGGTAGTTTGCCGTACCCGTAGGGGTCTGGGGTGGGGTAATGGCTATTCATCACAACTGTGTAATCCGTCTTTCCTTGCAGGCTCAAAAGAAACGCGGATTACTTGCATATCCAATAAAGTTTATCTGTGATCTGGAATGCTTATTATTGCGTCTGACGAATGTACAATATCTATATATGATAGCTATTAGACGTCACTTATGTTTTACACCCGCGCTAGCCCAGCCCCCGCTCTGTCGTTAGTTAAGTAACCTAACGGGTGATGACGGGACCCCGTGGCGAATGCGGATGGCATAAGAGGATGTGGTATTTTCGTTGTTTTCTGCAATGATAGGATAAATGATGGGACGCATTATTATAATGCAAAGGAAATAAACCAAAGTTTAATCGTTGGAAAAAATTTAAAAGAAACCACTCGGTTATTTTAAAAGAAATCAGATTTTTAATTGCAGAGCTTTAACCACTCCTTTTTAAAAAGTATCAGGTTCCTTCGATTATATCAAGTTCACTACGTTCACGGTTTTACCAAAACCAGTCGTAGCCCTCCGTCATTTCAGTTAAATATTCAGTAGTATTCAAGCTATGTATTTTGACCTTCGCCAAGGCATAGTGATTGGTAGCTGCTGGATATTTATCTGTAGCATAGATAGATGCGTTGGTTTGGGACAGTCGTACTACTATTTTGGCCTTCGTCAAGGGTATGTACGGGTGGGTTCAAATTAACCTGGATAAAGACGGGTAGAACTTGACATGTGACTTATGATATGTTGGCCTTCGTCAAGGTCATAAGAGCATGGGGCAAAAATCCACATCGGGAATTTCTAAAGAAACTGAAATTTGCAGAGAGGTGCATACCATTTTGGAGTTTGATGAATGTTGGTAGGATTCCTTCAACATTATCATACGATGATATTTTGGATCCCGATCCTACTGTGAGTATATGCTACTTATCAGGAGATTCGTCACTTAACGATCAATGCTATAAACCAAGTAGGTGCCAAGAAAGGTGTCAGCGGGGTTACGCCCCCTGAGAAAAGAGGTTATTTAATTAAGGAACTTCGCGAAAGCGTTGGAAAACCTCCCTCGAAGTATCGACACTGGCCTGGCTGAACGGTTAAGCAAGTATTGTACGGTGAGAATTGTCCTGGCTAATTCTTCTTTTATGGTTTGAGGAGGGATTCGAGAAACAGTGGGAGCCATCCTGTTTAGATAAATTAAACCACTCTAAACTTGCAAGAGCATCATGCTAATAGTATCTTCTTCTCTCTCTTAAAATTGCAGCGACCCTGTGACCACACATAGGTTACATCTAGATAATAATTTGACTGAATCTGACTTATATGACTGGCAAAAGTCTGTCCAGATGTCCATTGCCTATAACAAGCTGGACCACCCTATTGAGGGACATTCCTATTGCTATGGGATTGGGCATTGGCAGAAAGATTGCAGGGCTTTAGAAGCCAGTAGCCAGGATTCGAAGCATGTTGTGGCTTCATCTTCGGGTGTGTTTATGATAGAAAACTGTATGTCAGTTAACCCTACTTCCTGGGTATTGGATACCAGGTCAGGAACTCACATCTGTAATTCTTTACAGGCTCTGAGAAACCGTAGGGTTATCGGGATAGGTGATATGACCCTCACAGTTGCTAACGGAATGAGCATGGACGCTGAATCCGTAGGGGAATATCATCTTGGACTGACAACTGGGCAGATATTGATTCTGCGTAACTGTTTTTATGTACCAGGTACGACTTGTAATATCATATCTATACCCTTACTTTCTAAGGAAGGATATGATTTTACTTTTGCAAGAGATGTGGTTCACATCCACCTAAATCAAGTTTTGATTGGGTCAGGTACATTAGAAAACGGAATATACGTATTAAATCAAGCTCAGATTTTTAGTGTCCAAAACACACTTAAGAGAAAATCTCCGGAAACAAATCAGGCTTTCTTATGGCATTGTAGACTGGGTCACATCAATGAGAGAAGATTAAAAAAGTTACATAGAGAGGGATACTTGGATCCGTTCGAGTATCAGTCTTATGCCACTTGTGAATCTTGTCTCATGGGAAAGATGACAAAGACTCCGTTCACTGGACACGGAGAAAGAGCAAGCGAGCTCTTAGGACTCATACACAGTGATGTGTGTGGTCCAATGTCTACACATGCGCGAGGTGGTTATTCCTACTTCATTACTTTTACGGATGATTTCTCTAGGTATGGACATATCTTCTTAATGAAACATAAATCCGAGGCCTTTGAGAAATTCCAGGAATACAAGAATGAAGTGGAAAAACAAACCGGCAAAAGTATCAAGACACTGAGATCTGATCGAGGTGGTGAATACTTAAGCGCCGAGTTCTTGGGTTACTTAAAAGAGAATGGAATTCTCTCTCAACTTACTCCTCCATACACACCACAACACAATGGTGTATCAGAAAGGAGAAATCGAACCCTATTGGATATGGTTCGTTCCATGATAAGTAAAGCTGAGTTACCGCGATTTTTCTGGGGTTATGCACTAAAATCAGCTGCATATCTTTTCAACAAGGTTCCAACCAAAACTGTGCCTACCACACCATATCAGATATGGAGTGGGAAGAAACCCTGTCTTCAGTATCTAAAGACATGGGGATGTCCAGCTTTTGTTCAAAAGCAGCATGCGGACAAACTCGAGGCACGCTCAGTACTGTGTAAGTTTGTGGGATACCCAAAGAACTCCAGGGGGTATTTTTTCTATTACGCAGAGGAACAAAAGATTTTTGTTTCTCGTAATGCCCATTTTCTAGAATATCAGTTTTTAGAAAAAGAAACTAGTGGGAGCGAAATAGAACTGGAAGAAATTCCAGAAACACAAACTACTACTGAAAGTTTGGTAGAACCAGAAGTTCAAGAAGAACAGGACATCCCAACGCCACTCCGCAGGAGTAGTAGGCAATCTCATCCGCCCGAGAGATACTACGGTTTTCTCATAGACGGGGATAGAGAGGATTGCACTATTGATTACGATGAGCCTACTAGCTTCCAGCAAGCCATTCAGAGCAGTGACTCAGTAAAATGGCTGGATGCAATGCGGACCGAAATGGAGTCCATGTACACCAACAATGTATGGACTTTGGACATTGCTCCAGATGGGGTAAAACCCGTAGGATGCAAATGGATCTTCAAAAAGAAGATTGGTGTAGATAGACAGGTTGAAACTTATAAGGCTAGACTTGTTGCAAAGGGTTTCCGTCAAAGACCTGGTTTGGACTACGACGAAACCTTTTCTCCAGTGGCTATGCTTAAATCTATTCGGGTCCTTCTTGCTATTGCTGCCTTCCACGATTATGAAATCTGGCAGATGGACGTAAAGACGGCCTTTCTAAATGGTAATTTGGAAGAAAGCGTCTATATTGATCAGCCAGAAGGATTCATTCAGAGTGGGAGCAGCGGTAAAGTATGCAAGCTGCTTAAGTCCATTTATGGACTAAAGCAGGCATCGCGGAGTTGGAACATCTGTTTTGATGATGCTGTCAAAGAATTTGACTTTATCAAAAATCCAGATGAACCATGCATATACAGTAAGATTGTAGGGAGAGCTGTAGTATTCCTCGTCTTGTACGTGGATGACATTCTCCTAATAGGAAATGATATTCCTATATTACAGTCAGTCAAAAGATTCTTGTCACATAAATTCTCCATGAAAGACTTGGGTGATGCCACCTACATTCTGGGGATCCGGATCTGTCGTGATAGATCAAAGAGGATATTGGGACTTTCACAGTCCAGGTACATAGACACCATAGTGAAGAGATTCAGTATGGAAGATTCTAAGCGCGGTAACCTACCGGCTTGTCACGGAATCACCCTCTCAAAAGATATGTCTCCCAAGACTGATTTGGAAAGGGATCGCATGTCGATTATACCCTACGCTTCTGCGGTAGGCTCTATAATGTATGCAATGTTATGTACCAGACCAGATGTAGCATACGCATTGAGCGTAGTAAGCCGGTATCAAGCAAACCCAGGGGAGAATCACTGGATAGCAGTAAAGAACATTCTCATGTACCTGAGGAGGACTAAGGAGATGTTCTTGGTATATGGCGGAAAAGGCCTTCAGATGGAGGCCTTTGCCGACTCCGGCTTCCAGAGTGACAAAGATGACTCCAAGTCCATGTCGGGTTATGTCTTTACCCTCAATGGAGAGGCAGTCTGTTGGAAGAGTTCCAAGAAGGAGACCGTTGCAGACTCAACGATGGAAGCAGAGTACATAGCTGCTTGCGATGCCGCAAAAGAAGCAGTCTGGATGAAGAAGTTCCTCACAGAACATCAGGTGGTTCCTACCAGTGTTGATCCAATACCTCTGTATTGTGACAACAACGGCGCTATTGCTTTAGCGAAGGAACCCAGGTCCCATCAGAAGTCCAGACACATCTTAAGGCGGTATCACCTGATCAGGGAGATCATAGATCGCCGGGAGATCGAGGTGAAGAGAGTAAAGAAGGAGGATAACATTGCTGATCCATTCACAAAGGCCATTCCTCAGACGCAGTTCGAGAGGCTATTCGAGATGATAGGTCTACGATATGCCAGCTCATGGCCCTAGTGCAAGTGGGAGATTGTTAGTGTATATGCCCTAGAGGCCATTACTGTATCATACTAGATTGTATATTACTTAATGGAAGCTTGGGATATTCACAGTTATATATACAGTCTTGCTAAAAATGGTAGTATGCTACTTGGTTTGTGTCTACTTTAATATGTGCATATGTCTCTTGTAACGTATCACTTATACATATTAGTAGAGCCCATAGGATCTTTGCTTGATTACCAGCGTCGTGATGGCAGTCACACTAGTGGGGGCTGGGTAGTCTGTAAGCAACATCCTATACAGGTCCCTGGTCGTTGGATTGTCGAGATAGGGCATCGATATTCCGGAGTAGACTAAGTGTATATGCTTCTCATCCCAGTTGGGGAAATGGTCTGTCCCACAGCCATCAGTACGCCGTACTGGAGATAGTATACAGGTGCTCGTTAGGTTACGGGTACACCGGACAGGACTCGCCGAGGAACTGATTGGTTGGTATTATACCCATCGTCAGTTGTCAGTTCCCAGGTGACATGAGTACAGCATAGTCCGCAGACTTGACACTGCTGCTTCGCCTCGAGTGTGTCCCACTGTTCTTAGATTGCTACCCTACCACGGCTCAAAGGAGTCGTGCAAACAGATAGCAGTTGGGTGCAGTCCCGAGCACATGGAGGCAGTGGAGGTTAGATAGGATTCGTCTCTCCCGGTATTGGGAGATGATATCGCGATGTGTCAGAGAGCCATTACACAAAGTCCCTGGCCAGGGCAAACGAGATATACTGGTAGGTTCCAGTAGCTTCTCAGGGTGTAATGGGCTTCGCTCCAACACGACTTATACAGCTATTAGGGGACTGACGCTTGCCGCCCCCTAGGCTTGATATGCGATAGTCTTAGACGAACAGACCGGACTGTATGAAGATTGTCAGATCAGGCTCAGTGGGAGTTCGGGTGATTTTCCTCATCGGCCTTCTTATCGACATCTACCTGGGGACCGTTACGTACAGCTAGTGCCGCTTGCGGTCTGTGGTTAAACCCACTGCCAGCGTAGTGTCGAGTCTTTGGAGTCCCACACAGAGAGTTTCCCTGCTCCAGGCGAAACGATATAGAGGTCGTATGGTTTTACGACAAGGGTTCGGATGCGTACGTGTGTTTTCGTACGTACGACTTTTCGGACAGTTTATACTAGCCGGCTTTGGTTTAAGCCAGTTTCTAGTATCAGGTTATTGGATTTATACAGTCTAAAGTTTTTCCGTGTTTTCACGGATTGGAGGGGCATTCTCGTAATTTGTCGAGAAGGTTCTAGAAGAGTGGTGACATGAGGGGTTGAGGTGGCTTTTTCATGATTACTTTGTGTGACTCATTTATATGATTCATCATATCATTAATGCTTCATTAATGATCTAATGACTCACATGATGAATCACTCTCCTTGATTAAATGAAACATGGTGAATAATCAATTAATTGATATTATTTGATAATTCATTATGTATCATATATTCAAGTGAGAAGGATTTTTGTTCTCACTCTCATCTTCTCCTTCTCTCTCCTCAAGCTCACTCTCTCTTGAAACCCTAACCCTAACCTCTCATGTGTTGAGATCAAGGGTTAGCTAGACTAAAACATCCATAACCTCACTCTATATCCCCTAGGTAGCTTAGATTAGCACTTTAAGCAACCTAGTTATCTCAAGTTTGAGATTTAGCTTGGCGTAGGAGCTTTCGGGTGGATCGTCTTTGATTTGAGGAGGCCGTGAAGTTGCCGATGTTCCAAGGAGCCTACGAGGAGTGGAGGACAGCGATGAAGACCAGAAGGACATGTAACGTGAGGTATAACTCCGGTACCGAGTAGTTAAACCTCTAGTATATCGTTAGCAATGGTTTAGATTACGATTCATGCGCTCAAGTCCGTGTTACGAAGCTTTGATAATCATTTTTCATATATTCCGCCTCCCCGCGAGTTAGTGGGGTGCGTGACATGGACTTACACCCACTTCCTATTTCTTCATCCTCTACCTCTTGCCAAGTAGTATAGGGTGTTTCCTTCATAAGTTTTCAAGGCTTGGTGAAGGTGGAGCTTGATCTAGCGATGCCTCGACGTAGATCATCTTCGGCATGGACATCGACGACCTAGCTCGCCATTTCTCCGACGAAGCCGACGCTAGAGCCCGGGAATTCATTTGGACAGCGAGGGGACTTCGTTGCGGAGCTATGGAGGTGGAGCACCGGATCTACAAAGGTTGTATTTCCGTTTAAACTTTAGTTAAGTTGTTAACTAGTTTCTTTTTCGCCTAAACATCTAGCCGACGATCCGTTCTAGGGTTTCTCGGCACCGTTAAAATTTGAAATTGGCATGGTTGATGCCTTGTGAGACCTCATTAGGGTGCCTAGGAACCCTACACCAACATTATCAAACTCCAAATGGTATGCAGCACTAGCAAGTTTCAGTTTCTTTAGAAACTCCCGATGTGGATTTTTGCCCCATGTTCTTATGACCTTGACTAAGGCCAACAAATCATAAGTCACATGTCAAGTTCTACCCGTCATTATCCGGGTTAATTTGAACCCAGCCATACACACCCTTGACTAAGGCCAACAAAGTAGTTTGACTATCCCAAACCAACACATCTATCTATGCAACATATGAATACCCAGTAGCTACCAATCACCATGCCTTCACTAAGGCCAACAAACACAGCTTGAATACTATTGAATATTCATATGAAATGACGGAGGGCTATGAATAGTTTTGGTGAAACCGTGAACGTAGTGAACTTGATATAATCGAAGGAACTTGATTGCTTTTAAAAGGAGTGTTTTACGCTCCGCATTTTAAAAGTTTTGCTGTTTTGGAAAAACCGAGTGGTTTTAAAATTGTTCCAACGATTCAACTTTGGTTTGTTTGCTTAGCATTAATATAATGCAGTCCCATCAATTAATCCTACCATTGCAGAAAACAACGAAAATATAACGTACGCTTATGCCATTTGCATTCGCCACGGGGCCTCATCATCACCTGTTAGGTTACTTAACTAACGACAGAGCGGGGCCTGGACTAGTGGGGATATAAAACATAAGCAACGTCTATTAGATATCATATATAGATATATACATTCGTCAGACACAATGATAGTCATTCTAGATCACAGATGAACACATTGGATATGCTAGGAATCCGCGTTTCGTTTGAGCTTTTAACGACAGACGGATTACACGGTCGTGATGAATAGCCAAACCCCACCCTAGACCCCTACGGGTGCGGCAAACTACCCGCCAAATACCCGAAGTGAAGCAACCTCCCTCAACAAAGTGAGTAGGCCACTTGGCACTTCAAAGTACCCGGTAGTTTGTGCATCCCACCTTGGGTCTATCTTAGGAGCAGAAAACAGTAAAAGAAATAATATACAATGGTGGCTACAACCTCAACCAGGATGTGCGACCATAAAATAATATTACATCAATTTACAATTTACATCAAATGAAAGATAAAAAAACACTCATATCACATCCCCGGCTATTCATCCACGACAATGTAACAAGTTCATATACACAAACCAATATCACAGATCACAGATATGTGCAACCCCCACTAATCGACGTATAGCGATTAGCAGATGTTCAGCACATATAACACATCACAGATATAATCCAATTAGCCAAAGTTTATAGAATTTCGATCAATAACCACATTTGAATCTACTCCAAGTGCAACACTGTACACAAAAATTCCTGAACAGAAACAAAATATCCCAGAAAACACAATACAAACACAGAGAGAACCAGAAAAAATTTGGACCAACTCGGGGTCGACTCGGCCGCGGATCCACGGCAGAACACATAGTTCGACCGCGGTTCCGCGGTGGTCTAACCGAGTTAGGCGCCCAAATTTCTTCAGTGATCTTCAAATAGCCTGCACGTTTTTTTCAGGTCTCTGAAATAATTTTTAGACCAGTTTTAAAAATCGACAGAAAATGCAAGTTTTGCTCGTGTTTTCGGGATTTTTCTGTGATCGAAGTTCTAAATGCTTTGCTGACATGTTAGTTATGGTTTAGCTAGTCTCTGATACCACTGTAAGTCTATGTTACCCACCCGGGTAGTTAACGGGGAGGCGGAATAGGTAAAAATCGAATTTTTCTTTGTAAGGTAACATAGACTAGCCATTAGGATCTTTGCTAAACATTAACTAACAAACTAACTAGGAGTTCTAACTACTAGGTTAGATGATTATACCTCAAGCTTGAAGTCTGTCTTCTCCTTGTTGTGAGCTCCTTGGAGTAGTTATGGATGGTTCCTCCTCACCGGCTTCTCCACGTCAAAGATGATCCATCTGAAGGTCTTTATCTTGAGCTCCAACCTCTATAATGAAGTGACTAGGGTGCTTGGTGTGCTAAACTAAGAACCCTAGAGTAAGTTGAGAAGGATTTTGGTGGCTTGGTCTCAATGGCCCTTGATTTTCAACTCATGAAACACTAGGGCTTGAGAGAGAAAGAAGGAGAGAGCTATGAGAGAGAATGTGTATGTGAATTATGAAGAGAGAGCTCACATAAGAGGAAAGAGAACAATAAGTTTTATTAGGATAATTGTGATGGTTCATTTGATTTGACCATTATCATGTCACAATTAATGCTAAGCAAAATACCTTGTGCTCAACAAAAATATCTAAGTCAACAATGGTCAACAAGTCAAATGGTCAAACCAATTAGCCATGACACAATTATCTCTAATAAGAATTAGTAAACAATTTCCTCCACCTCATAATAGTTTTAATCAAGTCAGTGGTCAAAACCCTAATGAGGTGTCTCCTTCTCTGCCTTTATCAACCGTATATACATAGCCGCATCTGTGTTCCGAGAAATATGAATACAATGAGACTAAACCAATCCAAAATCAAATACAAGGATCCGGCTTAAACCAAAGCCCACTAGTATCAACTGCCCGAACACCAAACACGCACAAGTGCGCGTATGTGAACGAACCCTATCGTAAAACCATACGACCTCTATCTCGTTTCGCTCAAAGGTGGAATACCCTCTGTGTGGGACTCTAAAGACTCGACACTACACTGGCAGTGGGTTTAACCACAGGCCGCAAGCGGTACTAGCTGTACGTAACGGTGCCCAGGTAGATGTCGATAAGAAGGCCGATGAGGAAAACCCATTCGAACTCCTACTGAGCCTGAATGTGACAATCTCCATACAGTTCGGTCTGTTCGTCTAAAAGTATCGCATATCGGGCCTAGGGGCGGCAAGCGTCAGACCCCTAATAGCGGTATAAGTCATGTCGGAGTACAGTCCAAAACACCTTGAGAAACCCCTGGAGTACCTACCAGTAAATCTCACTTGCCCTGGCCAGGGACTTTGTGTAATGGCGTTCCGAACACATCGCGACATCAACCCCCAATACCGGGAGAGACGGATCCTATCAAACCGCTACTGCCTCCAAGTGCTTCGAGACTGCACCCAACTACTACCTGTTTGCATGACTCGGCAGAGCCGTGGAAGGGTAGTAATCTAAGAATAGTGGGAACATGCTTGAGGCGAAGCAGCAGTGTCAAGTCAACGGACTAAGCTGTACATATGTCACCTTGGAACTGCTACCTGACGATAGGTATAATACCAACCAGCAGTTTCCGACGAGTCATGTCCAGTGTACTCGTAACCTAACGAGCACCTGCATACTATCTCCAGTACGACGTACTGATGGCTGTGGGACAGACCATCTCCCCTGCTGGGATGAGAAACGTATACACTAGTCTACTCTGGAGTATCAATGCCCTGTCTCGATAATCCTACAACTAGGGACCTGTATAAGGATGTGCTTGTAAACTACCCAGCCCCCACTAGTGTGACTGCCATCACAACGCTGGTTGTCAAGCAAAGATCCTAAGAGCTCTATCAATATGTATTAGCGATATGTTAAAAGAAACGCATACACATATTAAGATAGATACAAACCAAGTAGCATACTATCATATCGAGCAAGACTGTCATAAATCCGTGTATATATCTCAAGCTTCCAAAATGTAATATACAAGCTAGTACTATACAATAATGGCCTCTAGGGCATATTACACTAACACAAGCTAGATCAAGGAGATCTCAAGGAGCAAACGAAGAGGATAGAAGACCAAAGGATACGGATCTTTTGGTAAGAAACTTCTATCATAGTAGTTAGATCTTCACTTTGTTAGCTAGTTTAGGTTTATTGTAAATTCTAGGACGGGTTTTTCTAGCTCCTGTTTTTAAACCGCAAAATTTTTTGTTCCGCAACGGCCAAGGTAGATGGTCACGGCGCTAGAAAACCCCAACATTTATATGGAAAATATTCTAGAAGGTGGACACCTCATTTTGGTTTATCCATTTATCAATTTAAGTGGAAATGTGGTGTAAAGGTGGTGAAGAGAGAATGGTGAGAACCATGCTTGAATATTATTGACAAATGAATTGAAAATTCATTTATGCAAACTATTCAAGTATGGTTGCTTTATTTTATTTGGAAAATGGTTTTTACAAAACCATGCTTCTGTAAGTCGATGTCGCACACCCCACGCACTTGTGGGGAAGCGGGATTTACAAAAAATTAATTTTTCATACTTTGCAACACCGACTTTAACTCCAAGATCTTTACGAAAACCTTAACTAGCTATACTACTTGGAGGTTCTAACTACTCGATAAGAGTTTTATATCTCCTTGTTCTTTGTCCTTCGGGACTTCTTCTATTCCTCTTCTTGAGCTCCTTGAAGATCCGGATTGCGCTTGATCGTCGGCCTTCTCATGTCGAAGATGATCCACCCGAGAATCTATGCTTCAAGCTCCAACCTCTAAACCGAGGTAACTAAGGTACCTAGTTCGCTAAATTAGGTAGCTTAGAAGATGTAGGGTATTTATTGGAGTGTATTATCTCAAGAGACCTAATGGTTCACAACTCATGTGAGGGTTTTATGTCTTGAGGAAGGAGAGAAAAATGGAGAGAGAAAGTGAAAACACAAATGAGCTAAGTCTTGGCAAGTGAAGGATGGCTCATTCCCTTAATATTTTCCAATTGAAAATATCAACCATGCTTGAATAGTGAGTCCAAACAAATAAACAAATGAAAACAAGGCATGCTTCACCATACCACAAATATCTCCATTTTCCACCTCATTAATCTATTTCCAAAAATAGATAAACTAAATAATGAAGTGCCCCTTTGTAGAAGCATCTCTTGTGAAATTACAAGAATGCCCTCACCAAATATACATACCCGTATTCGTATTCCGAAAAATACGAATACAATGAGATAATGATAATCCAATAATATAATACTAGAATCCGGATTAAACCAAAGCCTACTAATATTATCTGTCCGAACAACATCCGTGTAGCTAGTACACGTATATGATCGGAACCCTGCCTTAAAACCATACGGTCTCTACATCGTTTAGCCCGAAGCAGGGAAACCCTCTGTGTGGGACTCTAAAGACTCGACGGTACGCTGACAGTGGGTTTAACCATAAGTCCGTCAACGGTACTAGCTACCCGTAACGGCTACCCAGGTATATGTCAATATGAAGGCCGACGAGCAAACTCATCCGAACTACTACTGAGACTATCTGTGACAATCTCCGTACAGTCCGGTCTGTTCTTCTAAGAGTATCGCATATCGGGTCTACGGGGTGGTAACCGTCATACCCCTAATTGCGCAATAATTCGTATCGGTGTAAAGCCCAATACACCCTGAGAAACTACTGGTGTACCTACGCATAAATCTCGCTTGCTCTGGCTAGGGACTTTGTGTAATGGCTATCCGAACACAGCGCGATATCAACCGCCAATCACGGGAGAGATGAATCCTATCTAACCACTACTGCCTCCAAGTGCTTCAGGACTGCATCCAACTACTACCTGTTTGCACGACTCATTTGAGCCATGGTAGGGTAGTGATCTAAGTCCAGTGGGAACACACTCGAGACGAATAGTGATGTCAAGTCAACGGACTAACCTATACTCATGTCACCCAGGAACTGCTAACTGACGATAGGTATAATACCAACCAGCAGTTCCCTCGTGAGTCCGTCCAGTGTAACTCATAACCTAATAAGCACTTGTTTTCTATCTCCAGTATCGCATATCAATGGCTGCGGGACAGGCCATCTCCCGAACTGTGATGAGAAGCGTATACACCAGTCTACTCTGGAGTATCGATGCCCTGTCTCGATAATCCTGTGACTAGGGACAAGTATAAGGATGTGCTTATAGACTACCTAGCCCCCACTAGTGTATTGCCATTACAACACTGGTAGTCAAGCAAAGATCCTAAGGGCTCTATCAATATGTATTAGCGATATGTTAAAAGAAATATATACACATATTATGATAGAATCAAATCAGATAGCATACTATCATGTTGAGCAAGACTGTTATTATATCCGTGTATATCCCAATCTTCCAAAATGTAATATACAATCCAGTACTGTACAGTAATGGCCTTTAGGGCATATATCACTAACTATCTCCCCCTTGCACTAAGGCCATGTATTGGCATATCGCAGACCTATCATCTCGAATAGCCTCTCGAGCTTCGTCTGAGGGATGGCCTTTGTGAGTGGATCTGCAGTGCTGTTCTCCATGTCTACTCTCCGCACCTTGATCTCCCGGCGATCCACGATCTCCCTGATCAGGTGATAGCACCTCAAGATATGTCTGGACTTCTAATGGGACCTGGGTTCCTTTGCTAAAGCTATAGCCCCATTGTTGTCACAATATAAAGGTATTGGATCAACAATAGACGGAACCACCAGAAGTTCTGTTATGAACTTTCTCATCCAGACTGCTTCTTTCGCGGCGTCACATGCAGCGATATACTTCGCTTCCACCGTCGAGTCACCAACGGTGTCCTGCTTGGAGCTCTTCCAACAGACCGCCCCTCTATTAAGGGTAAAGACATAACCTGGCATGAACTTGGAGTCATCCTTGTCACTCTTGAAGTTTGAGTCAGCGAAGGCCTCGATCTGGAGGTCTTTACTGCTGTACACCAGGAACATCTTCTTAGTCCATCTGAAGTACTTTAGAATGTTCTTAACCTCTATCCAGTGCTTCTCCCGAGGGTTCGACTGATACCTGCTTACCACGCTTAGTGCGTATGCAACATCGGGTCTGGTGTAGGGTTGCTAGGCACGCTCAAAAGGTTCTACGAGGCATCAACCATGCCCGATTAAAAATTTAGCCATGCCGAACAACCCAAAGCCGGATCTTTAAACTAGAGTTTATGCGAAAACTAACATGTTAAACACTTTAGCACTAAGTGAGAGGGATTACAACCTTTGTAGATCCGGTACTTCACTTCAATAGCTCTGTGTAGATGTCCCCTTCGCTGCGATCGTGAACTCCGGACTCTAGAAAAGCTCCACAAGAAGAACGAACGTGCTTGGTTCGATGACTTTGAGGCCGAAGATGATCTACGTCGGGGGGACACTAACTCAAGCTATTCCTTCACTAGGTCATGAACTTTGTGAAGGCAACACACTCTACTATATGGCAAGTGGTAGAGGAAGAAGAAGTAGGAGGTGGGCTCACTTTAGAATTGATTTTCTCACATTTTTCCTCATAACACCATTAGAGCTTGAAAGCTTTTTCAAGGAGCTTGATGAAGAAGAAGAAAAAATAATAATATCATCATATGAATTATCTCTTTCTCAATAATGTAACCATGGGTTAGTTATGCTATCATGCTTAACTCATGTAGAGAATTAACCAAGGTATGGGGTTAAGGGTTGGGTTAACTAATATCCTAAGGAATGACAAAAGAGTTGACTTTGTCAATGTTTCTTCAAGCTTCATGAAGCTTGATAACTTTGACCAAAGTCTCATCTCTTTTGTTATTTGTTAGGAAATAAGTAAACCCTAATTTAACCTTGATTTGGTCTAAGTCTTATACACCCAACTTGTTTCTATCATCAAGCATGATACAAACATGTACACTTGCATATATCACTTATAAACAATGTGCACAATCTAGTGAGAAAATAAATCATAAGTGAGCTAATACTAGTTAATGTAATGTAATATATCAAATATATAATTATACATTAAATTATTAAATCAACTCTTGATTTCATAACCCGGCTATAACCGACTAATATCATGTGTAACAACTTATCGAATCATCACTTGATCCGAAAACCCGGCTATATCGCATACAACCGATCAATGTCACGAATCGCGAGAATAGAATACGGTATCTCATATCGTATTAATCTCGGTCCCGCACATATCACATATGTGCTCCTACTCCGTTTCGTTTGAGCCAGGAAACCCCTTTGTAGGATTCTAAAGACTCGTCAATACGCCGGCAGTAGGTGATGATCGTATCAAAACACCCACAAGCCGCAAGCGGTCTGCTAAACGTAACGGCCACCCGGGTATTGAGCGATCAGAAGATCAACAAGAAAGCCTATACATTCTCTTATGAATCCAATCAGTAACACTCCCGTACAGTCCGGTCTCGTCGTCTGATATGTAGCATATCTCGCCTAGGGGTGGTAAACGTCAGACCCCAGTAGCTCGATAAGTCGTGTCGATATGAGGTCTATAACAGTTTGAGAAACTACAGATAACACTTACTAGTAAATCTCAGCAACCGTGGCCAGGGATTTCCGGTTATAGCCAATCGAACACAGCACAACATCAACTCCCTATACCGGGATAGACGATTCCCCTCCTATCGCTCATTGCCTCCATGTGATTTGGGACTGTACCCAAAAGCCACCTTTTTGCACGCCCTCTTGGACGTGGTATGATGGAAAACAAAGCACAGTGGGAATCACACAAGACTCTATGACGATCTCGGGTCAACAGACTACTCTGTACCAGTGTCACCGGAGAACTGCCATCTGACGTAAGGTATAATACTATCTGGGAGTTCTCGGCGAGTCCATCCAGTGTACCCAGTCTCTACTGAGCACCCGTACACCATCTTTGATGTCAAACACCGATGGATATGGGATCATCCATCGCCCATCATATGGGTCAAGATGCGTATACGCTAGTCTACTCTGGTGTATCGATGCCTTGTCTCGATACACCCTCGACTAGGAACAGTTATAGGATGTACTCGTCGACTACCGTGGCCCCACTAGTATGATCTCATCATAGTCCCATTATTCGAGTACATATCCTAAGGGCTTTATTAACATGTAACATAGAGACAATCAGAGTATATGTTAGGATAAAGTACAACCAGATAGCATACTATCATGTCGAGCAAGAAAGTCCTTCTTATATATGTCCAAGCATCCATTACAATATACATCGTATGTACAGTAATGGCCTCTAGGGCATACATATAACTAACAATCTCCCACTTGCACTAGGGCCATCTTTTGTGGTATCATATACCCAACAATTAGCTGCGGTTGAAGTATCTCATACTCAACCATCCCATAAAAGTCTCTACTGGGAAAAAGGCCTTTGTGAGTGGATCCACGCTGTTATCCTCTGTGTCTACTCTCCTAATCTCGATCTCCCTGGAGATCAACCATCTCCATGATCAGGTGATACTGCCTAAGAATTATATCTGGATTTCTGATGGGATGGGGGTTCCTTGGCATAAGCCACAACTCCATTGTCACACAATGGTAGGAACGAAGTTCATCTCATGAACTTATATATATCCAGACTGCCTCTTTGGTAGCATCTTCGGTAATGATGTATCTTGCCTTTAATCGTCTAGTATGTCACGGTATCTAACTTGGAACTCTTCCAACATACTGTCCCTCCACTGAGGGGAAAGACATTGCCTGCGACTGACAATCAGTCGTCCTTATCACCCTGGAACCTTTTCAGTGATTCTCCCCAGGATCAATTGATACCATCTCACTACATCGAGTGAGAATCCTAACATCCAATTGGATCTATCTCATAGATTAAAAACCCAGGATTTAGGAGGTATCACTTTGATCCTATATGGAGAATCCTTGTGATAAGCGGAGATTGACCGAGCGTAGCATAGGAAACTCCTTCCCTATCAAGAGTATGTCATCCACGTACTCTACGAGGATCACCACCATACTCCCTACTACCTTTTTGTATATACAAGGTTCATCTACCATTTTGATGAAGTCAAACTCTTTGACCACCACATCAAAACAGATGTTCCAACTACGCAATGCCTGCTTTATTACATAAAACATCTTGCACACGTTTCCGCTTCTCCCACTGTCTACGAAGCCCTCTGGCTGTGTACTTATAGAAGCTCTTTTCTAAAACATCATTTAGAAAAGCAGTCATGACACCCAACCGCCAGATATCGTAGTCATGGTATGTAGTCGTGGCAAGTAGGATCTGGATGGACTTAAGCATAGTTTTGAAAGTCTCAACTTTTCCATGTACACCAAGTATTCTACTCAAGATATACTTGCTCCTGATGGGGATTTAACCCTTCAGATAAAGCAACAAAAGTCCATACTTTGTTGGTGTATAAGGATTCCATCTCAGATCGATAAGCATCCAGCCATTCTTATAGAGTCCCACTCCTGATAGCCTGCTCGAAACTAGTTGGGTCATCATCTCATGATGCAATCCCCGCTCCCACTGTCATAGAGAAACCAAAGTATCTCTCAGGTGGGTGAGGAACCCTACTAGATAGACGGAGAGGCTGAGGTTCATTGGTTACTATTGAATCATTCGGTTCTACCAAATCATCTGCTGTAGTTTGTATAGCTGGAACTCCTTCCAGTTCTACCTCATGACCACTAATTTCTTCACAAGAAATTCCCTTTCACAAAGGTGGCATGCTGAGAAACAAAACATCTTTTGTTCCTCTGTTTGGTAGAAGATATTCCCTTGCGAATGCTTGGGATATCCAACAAACTTCCACAGAACTGACTTTACCTCGAGCTTGTCCGGATTTTGCTTTTCAGACATAGGCCGGACAACCTCAAATCTTAACATACTTAAGATATGGGCTCTTCCCATTCCATATCACATATGAAGTGGTA
Source organism: Agapanthus africanus (assembly GCA_030015575.1). Taxonomy (NCBI): domain Eukaryota; kingdom Viridiplantae; phylum Streptophyta; class Magnoliopsida; order Asparagales; family Amaryllidaceae; genus Agapanthus; species Agapanthus africanus. Next base: position 361,227,252 of record JASDDO010000026.1, read on the forward strand.
GGCAACTGATTTGATTTGAGCCCTATTCAATAGGTATGCAGCTTCTCAAGTGCATAAGTCCCAAAAGGAAATAGGAAACTCAGTAATACTCATCATAGAGCACACCATATCACATAGGTTGCTATTGCTCCGCCCCGATACACCGACATGCTGTGTTGTATACGGAGGAGTAATGTTGAGAGAGAATCTCATTCTCCTTTATAATAGTCCAGAAATTCCGTGCTCAAGTATTCTCCTCCTTGATCTCATCAATGGACATAATACTTATACCCGTATTTTGGTTCTCTACTTCTAACTTACATTCTGTGAATATCTCAAAAGGTTCGGACTTGTGTTTCAACAGGAACATATATCGGAATCTTGAGAGATCATCAGAGAATGTAATGAAGTACAAAGAACCGGTCTTGGCATGTGTAGACAGGAGACTTTCATACATCAGCATGTATCAATCCCAAGAGTTCACTAACTCTTTCTCTATTTCTAATAAACAGAGCTATGCTCATCTTATCTTTGTGACATGACCGGCAAGTTTCACAAGATGTAAATTCAAACAGATTTAAATATGTATCTTAATGTAACTTAGCTAGTCGGGTCGCATTGATATGACCTAGTCTACAATGCCTCAAGAAGGATTCGTTCATTTCTGAACTCTTCCTCTCGTGTGTGTTCTGTATACTAAGAACTGTAGTTTGATTTAGAACGTCAATGCTTTTAGATAACGTGCCTGAACCGATCAACTCTTGATATAGGAAATGTTCAAAACATTATCCAACAATACAAAATTATATCCTTTCTTTAGTAATAAAGAGACTGATATGATGTTGTACATCAGGTTCGGTATCTAATAACATTCGTTCAGAATCAATGTATTCTGGTAATACAGGGTGATAGTGACCAACAGACTTGGCTGCAACACTTGCACCGTTTTCTGTCTCATGAAACTTATCACCCGTTCTCAGTTCTCAACCTTTCTGTAGCCCATGTAACAGATTACATATGCGGGATCCTGATCCGGTATCTCATACCCAGGACGTAAAGGATACTGAGAAACAGTTCTCTGATATGAACATACCCGAAGATGATGCATCAACATGCACTCTCTTCGTTTGGGCGGCACGGGAATGTTGGTAATCCACAATTTCCGACTCTGTCTTATAACAATTATAAGTTGGAGCGGGACCAACGTTCCCCAGCTCAGTATAACAAGCGGGTTCGGTCAATATATCCGTATTATTATCTTGATTAAAGCATGATATGGTCGCTACCTGGAGAGAGAGAGAGAAGAAAACACTCAGCGTATGCCCTTGCAAGATTGGATTGGTTATCTAATATATCTAATCAGGATGTCTCCCACTGTTTTAATCAAATCATCCTTCAAACCCTAAAAGGAAAGACTAGCCGGGATTAATTACACGCTACAAGTTCACGAATCTTTCATCCTGGCCAGTGTCGGTACTTTGAGGGAGGTCCCCCGTGCTTTCGCACGAACCTAATTAAAGTAAACCTCGTTTTCCTAGGGGCGTAACCCCGTTAACACCTTTCTAGACACCTACTTGATCGGCTAATTGTAATGTGTAAAACACTCCAAGGAGTAACTCTTACTCGCAACGGGTATCGGGATCCAACTATCTCATAGAAGGTATGCAATCTCATTGCAAATTTCAACACTTGAAATCCCCAATAATATTTTACCCCTAGCGTCCCATGACCTTGACGCAGGCCAACAAACCACAGTGCGCTAGTCAAGTTCAACCCGTCATTTCTTGATTGAATTAAACCCACCCGCACGACCCTTGACGCTGGCCAACAAAGTCGCACGACTACCCTAATCCAATCTGCATCATATGCATAAACAGATAAATACTAGTTAGCTACCGCACACTACGCCTTGACGCAGGCCAACAAACGTAGCACGAATACTAAGTAGGACTTATCTGAAATGACGGAGGGCTACGATAGGTTTTTATGAAAACCCTTTGCGTAATAAACTTGATATCGTTGTAGAATCGAGTGATTTTAAATGGAGTGTTTTTGAGGCTTTTCTAGTTTTGCTAAAGGGGTCACTCCCGGTGAAGGGATCGTCGGCCCTTTCCTCATCGAATAAGGACCAGGATTTATCATATATACCACTATGCAAAGCAAGAACTATAGAAGCAAACAAAAGACAAACCGAGTTTGTAGCATCTGCTAGTTTCGCTAAAGAGGTCACTCCCGGTGAAGGGATCTCGGCTCTTTCCTTATCGAATAAGGTGCTGGATGTTCTGCAAGGAACACCGCTATGCAAAGCAAGAACTAGAGCTACCAGTTTTTAAACAAGTTTCTACAACATCTTTAGGTTTCTTTTAGTTTCATTAATCTAATTAATGAAGTCCCATTTTAATATGCTTCACAAGCATCACAGTTGAAACGAAATATGCAATATAACATATATCTCATATATATAATATAAACATTCGTCTCAGGCAGTAATATGATCTCATCACAGAACATTGCAGCAGAAGAACATAAATGAAATATTGGATATACTAGGACGTCCGTGTTTTAATACGAGCCTGTATAAAACATGGATTCCACGGTCGCGATGAATAGCCAAACCCACATCCCTAGACCCCTACGAGAGCGAAAAGCAACACTGCCAATTCTATGGTTAGGAGACCCGGTCTCGACTCCTCGAGATGGTCTCCCACTGGACCCTAGAACCCGATTACTTGTGCTCCCCGCCTTGGGTCTACCTAATGCGGAAAAATAAATAATATACAATGGTGACATCATCCTCATCCCGGAAGTTGCCCAATAAAAGAATATTACGTACAATTGAATTTTACATGAATGAAAAGAAAAACTCTCATCTCACATAAAACCCCCGGATATTCAAAACGCGACGATCCAATATAACATATCACAGCAACACATAATATCTCAGATCATCAACGTAAGCAAGTATGCGTAACCCGATTGTCGTTGATGTATAGAAACGAAACCGGCGATACACCACATACTACGCTTACGGTCACAGAAAAGAAAGTGTATAACTACAACAGTTGGAATCCGCAACCTTCTTAGATATCACATGCTTAACCAAATGAATTCCTTAGACATCGCATGCCTAACAATTATAAACCCCGCATTTTAGTCTCATTATCGAAAACACTTTTCAATATCAAGTCGGGAAATTCAATAAGATTCCCGACATTCTGATCGAATGCTCGTCGCAAACTTTAGTAGACGGCAGCACCCCCGGATGCCGTCGATGAAGTGCACTAAGGCGGAACACCGTTGCCGCAAGCACCCGAACGGATGCTTTTGGCAACGGGGTTCTCCTACAGTCACTTGGTCGGGGCTATGGGGCTTCGTTGTCCATTAAATTTACCCGTCGAGTATCCGCGTACATTACGTGATTGCGACGGACTTTTTATCGCATCAAAATTCCGTGGCAACCGATCATTTGAGACTGAAGTGCTAGATTTATAACATTCAAATTAGTTATCTCATAACTACCTGTGGATTCCAATTATTGTATCACATTCCAGATAAATAGACAATGTTAAACTTTCCGATCAAATAATCAAACCCCCAAGATTTCCCCAATATATCTCAACAATTGAAATCGGTTTTAAAACATCCATCACATGCCACAGTACCAATGGTCCAGCTGTAGAAGGGTCAAGCCAACGCCTAACATGTGGCACGCCGTACTGCCCCAAACCCTAAGGTTTAGAGGCAGTTCAAGACGGTCACATAATCGAGTTAAGGTTTGTTGTCTTCTAAAGGATCCACCGCGTTACTTGCACGACTTAGAACGTTCTTAAACTCGAGAAAAAATCCAACTTTTGAAAAAAATTCCGACAGGGAAAAAAGTGAGTTATTGATATCCGTTCGAACTTTTTAACAGTTTCTAAAAATTATCCGGACAAACTAAACGAAGTTAAATTATCCGATCAAATCAACGAGTCCCCAACACAACCCTAGAAAACTCAACACTTGAGTGGAATTAAGAATTCCCAGAAAAAAATAACAAGAAAGGACCTAAGAATAAATATATGAAATTCCAGGGACTAATTCAATATTTTGGCCGCGGAACCGCCGCCAAGCCCTTTGTTTGGCCGCGGTTCCGCGGTCATGTGAGCGAATTAGTGGGCCGTACTTCACAGTAATTCTTAGTTTTTCCTTCTTGTTTTTCTGAGTATTTTTAATGCTGAAAAAATCACATTTTTAGAAAATGTACAGAGAGGGGTATAAACCGGGTATTCGGAGTTCGATCGGATTTTAAACTTCGCCTAGACTTCGCCTAAAGCTCTAGCTTGGCTCTGATACCACTGTAGGGTTGCTAGGCACGCTCACAAGGTTCTACGAGGCATCAATCATGCCCGATTAAAAATTTAGCCGTGCCGAACAACCCAGAGACGGATCTTCAAACTAGAGTTTATGCGAAAACTAACATGTTAAACACTTTAACACTAAGTGAGAGGGATTACAACCTTTGTAGATCCAGTCCTTCACTTCAATAGCTCCGTGTAGATGTCCCCTTCGCTGCGATCGTGAACTCCGGACTCTAGAGAAGCTCCACAAGAAGAACGAACGTGCTTGCTTCGATGACTTCGAGGCCGAAGATGATCTTAGTCGGGGAGACACTAACTCAAGCTATTCCTTCACTAGGTCTTGAACTTTGTGAAGAGAACACACTCTACTACATGGCAAGTGGTAGTGGATGAAGAAGTAGGAGGTGAGCTCACTTTAGAATTGATTTTCTCACATTTTTCCTCATAACACCATTAGAGCATGAAAGCTTTTTAAAGTAGCTTGATGAAGAAGAAGAAAGAATAATATCATCATATGAATTATCTCTTCCTCAATAATGTAACCATGGATGAGTTAAGCTATCATGCTTAACTCATGTAGAGAATTAACCAAGATATGAGATTAAGGGTTGGGTTAACTAATATCCTAAAGAATGACAAAAGAGTTGACTTTGTCAATGTTTCTTCAAGCTTCATGAAGCTTGATAACTTTGACCAAAGTCTCATCTCTTTTGTTATTTGTTAGGAAATAAGTTGGTCCTAGTCTTATACACCCAACTAGTTTCTATCATCAAGCATGATACAAACATGTACACTTGCATATATCACATATAAACAATGTGCCCAATCTAGTGAGAAAATAAATCATAAGTGAGCTAATACTAGTTAATATAATGTAATATATCAAATATATAATTATACATTAAATTATTAAATTAACTCTTGATTTAATAACCCGGCAATAACCGACTAACATAATGTGTAACAACTTATCGAATCAACACTTGATCCGATAACTTGGCTATATCGCATACAACCGATCAATGTCACGAATCGCGAGAATAGAATACGATATCTCATATCGTATTAATCTCGGTCCCGCACATATCACATATGTGCTCCTACTCCGTTTCGCTAGAGCCAGGAAACCCCTGTGTAGGACTCTAAAGACTCAATACGCCGGCAGTAGGCGATGGTCATATCAAAACACCCATAAGCCGCAAGCGGTCTACTAAACGTAACAGCCACCCGTGTATTGAGTGATCAGAAGATCAACAAGCAAGCCTGTATATTCTCCTGTGAATCCAATCAGTACCACTTCCATACAGTCCGGTCTCGTCGTCTGATATGTCGCATATCTCGCCTAGGGGTGGTAAACGTCAGACCCCAGTAGCTCGATAAGTCGTGTCGATATGAGGCCTATAACAGTTCGAGAAACTACTGATAACACTTACTAGTAAATCTCAGCAACCCTGGCCAGGGATTTCCTGTTATAGCCAATCGAACACAGCACAACATCAACTCCCTATACCGGGAGAGACGAATCGCCTCCTATCGCTCATTGCCTCCATGTGATTCGGGACTGTACCCAAAAGCCACCTTTTTGCACGCCCACTTGGACGTGGTATGATGGAAATCAAAGCACAGTGGGAATCACACAAGACTCTATGACGATCTCGGGTCAACAGACTAGTCTGTACCAGTGTCACCGGAGAACTGCCATCTGACGTAAGGTATAATACCATCTGGGAGTTCTCGGCGAGTCCGTCCTGTGTACCCAGACTCTACTGAGCACCCGTACACCATCCTTGATGTCAAACACCGATGGATACGGGATCATCAATCGCCCATCATATGGGTCAAGATGCGTATACGCTAGTCTACTCTGGTGTATCGATGCCCTGTCTCGATACACCCTCGCATAGGAACAGTTATAGGATGTACTCGTCGACTCCCGTGGCCCCACTAGTATGATCTCATTATAGTCCTAGTAGTCGAGTACATATCCTAAGGGCTTTATCAACATTTAATATAGAGACAATCAGAGTACATGTTAAGATAAAGTACAACCAGATAGCATACTATCATGTCGAGCAAGAAAGTCCTCCCTATATATGTCCAAACATCCATTACAATATACATCGTATGTACAGTAATGGCCTCTAGGGCATACATATAACTAACATCTGGTACACAACATCGCATATACTATAGAGCCTACCGTAGAAGCGTAGGGTATAATACTCATGCGATCCATTTCCAAATCAGTCTTGTAAGACATCTCTTTGGAGAGGGTGATCCCGTGACAAGCCTGTAGATTACTGAAAGTCGACCTTACTACCACCATGAGATTCTAGAGGCATCAAGCATGCCAAATTTTAATTTTTATTAGGTGCTAAGTTAACTAACAAGATCTTTACTAGATTATTTGGGTTTGCCTTTGTGATGTGATGAACTAAAGAGAAGAAAAGAGCATACAACCTTTGTAGTTCGAGTCCTTCTCTTCTGTGGCTCCGAGTTGAAGTTCACGCGACTCTACTAGGCTCCTTTTCGAGTTGAACGAACCTCCTTCGTGATCTTCGCGCTAAAGACGATCCACACCAAGTTCCTCCAGCCCCAGCTAACTCTACACTAAACTCCTTTAGTGTAGGAAACACACCACTCCAAATTGCTAGTTTGTTGTGGGATGGTGAAGTAGGGGATGTTAAAAGCTCACAAGTTTGTGTTCAAGCTTCATGGTTCACATCACATGTGAGGGTTGAAGCTTGAACTATTGCAATTGAGGAAGAAGAAGAAGCTAGAGAGCAACCATGGGAGCAACTCAAGAAAATGGCTAAGTGTTGAGAAAGAGCAAAGAATGAATGGCAACTCTTGACCCCCACTCATTCAACCATGGAATTTTACAATATAAAATTGCAACCATGCTTGAATAGTGAGTCAAGATGAATAAACAAATATAACTCCCATGCTTGCAACCATGCTCTCAATTTACACCCCATTTCTATTTTTCTCAAAAAATAGAAAATCAAGCCATGCTTCATTATTATATATATATCATATATATTAATATATATAATGAAGAATAATTAGTGAGCTAATGATATTAGTTAGGATATAATTATATCACATTATTAAATCAACACTTGATTTAATTATCCGGTTATATCACATATGACCGACTAATATCATTTATCTGTACATCACATTATCAAATCAACACTTGATTTGATAATCTGGTTATATCACGTATAACCGAACCGATAACAGATCACTGCCAGATTACAATACGGTATCACATACACGTATTTAATCAGGCCCATGCACATATCAACATATGTGCCCTACTTCGTTTCGCTCGAACCAGGAAACTTCTGTGTGGGACTCTAAAGACTCGTTAGTACGCCAGCAGTAGGTGATGATCACATCAATCACCTACAAACCGTCAGCGGTACTAGCTGGACGTAACGGCTACCCGGTTATTGAGCGATATGAAGATCAACAAGCAAGCTCGTCCATACTCTCCAGAAGCCTATCAGTAACACAACCGTACAGTCCGGTCTCTTCGTCTGATATGTCGCATATCATGTCTAGGGGTGGTAAATGTCAGTCCACAGTAACATGATAAGCCATGTCGATGTCTGGCCTATAATGGTTCAAGAAACTACTGATAACACTTATCAGTAAATCTCGGTAGCAGCCCTGGCCAGGGACTACCGGTTGTAGCCAATCGAGCATAGCGCAACATCAACCCCCAATACCGGGAGAGACGAAACCCCTCCTTTCGCTCATTACCTCCATGCAACTCGGGACTGTACCCAAAATCCACCTATTTGCACGTCTCCTTTGAGCATGGTAAGGAGGAAATCAAAGCATAGTGGGAGCCGCACAAGACTCTATGACGATCTCGGGTCTACAGACTAACCTGTACCAGTGTCAACAGAAGACTGCTATCTGACGATAAGTATACTACTACATATGAGTCATCGGCGAGTCCTGTTCAGTGTACCCAGTCTCCACTGAGCAACTGTATACCATCTTTGATGTCAAACACCAATGGATGTAGGATCATCCTTCGCCCATCATATGGGTCAAGAAGCGTATACGCTAGTCTACTCTAGAATATCGATGCCCTGTCTCGTTATTCCCATGAATAGGAACTGATTAAAGGATGTACTTTTGGACCACCCTGGCCCCACTAGTATGATCTCATCATAGTCATGGTAGTCAAGTACATATCCTAAGGTCTTTATCAACATGTGAAAGCAAGACAGTAAAGAATACCAGTCAACATGTTAAGATAAAGAGTAACCAGATAGCATACTATCATGTCGAGCATGAAAGTCCTCTATATACATGTCCAAGCATCCACTATAATATACATCACATGTACAATAATGGCCTCTAGGGCATACATATTCCTAACAATCTCCTGCTTGCACTAAGGCCAGTTGTTGTAGTATCTCATACCCAACGTCCCAAAAGTCACTCGAATTGCATCTGGGGGATGGCCTCGGTGAGTGGATCCGCTGTGTTATCCTATGTGTCAACTCTCCTAACCTCGATCTCCGGAAGATCAACTATCTCCCTGATCAGGTGATACTGATACTGTCTAAGAATATGTCTGGATCGCTGACGGGTCCGGGGTTCCTAGGCCAAAGCCACAGCTCCATTGTCATCACAATACACAGGTATTGGATGCCCAATGGTAGGAACCTAGTTCTGTTAGTTATATGTATGCCCTAGAGGCCAATACTGTACATATGATGTATATTATAGTGGATGCTTGGACATATATTGTCACGACCGGAAAGTACGGAACATGACCGACACTTAGGCTACGAACGTCTCAAGGCGTACGTGCTCTAAGTAAGCCGAGCGCAGAAATCCAAACCAAGAAAAGTAGTGGAGTGAAGGAAAAACCATATGTAAATCAACCAGTTTGCAACAATATATACAACGCCTAAAGGCGAGGATCATAACAGAAAAGGGAACCTAACAGCATGAAACCCAGAGAAATATAGCGTGCGACTCTAAGGTCGAAAGAATAAACACCACTGGTCTCTATCTCAAATAAGTACATGTTTGGTTGATGGAACTTCAAGATACAACTGAAATATAATATACAAAGTATAATGATGGGTATGATACAAATAACCCACCTACTATCAAGTCACCTGAAGAAGCTGTGCCCGCAAAGCCGTAATGGAACCCGTACGGCAAACCTGCAAGAAACTGGGGCACAACGGGTGTGAGTTGCCAACTCGTGAATAGAAAACATCTACGAACAGAAAATCGTATGTATGACGCAATCCTAGATCATACGATCATAATATATAATCCTCAATTATATAACCAGCATTCTATAACCATGACTAGGGTAACTATCTAACCCAAATGTAATCCCATATACCCGTGTCAATGTCAGTGCCTCAGGTAGCAATGTATCATAAGAATGATGTATGTATGCATGAAAAGTATGATCAATGTAATCAAGTCTATATGTGATCAATGTCTGTATATAGGTGGATCCCGTCCACGTGTCACCCAATGACAATAAGCATCATGCATGTAAATATGAGGATATAGTCAAAATCATGGAAACACATCATGAAACATGTGCCCAGCATCGACACAAAACATAGCCTCAATCTCAATATCTCTGATAAGTCTCACTATCTAGGGCGTCGTCAATCCAGACCGGCCCCTACCATCAATCTCAAGACCACAACGGTATCCTCCGGATATCTGACGTGTCGGGTAAAATCACCGGTCGGTAGTGCTCCCCTGCCAGGATCAACACCATCTCCTGCGATCTTCTTGCCCCGGGGTACCGCACCGGGCCCACCATGTACCCGCAATCGGCCTCATCCGCCTCCTCGAATCGGATTTCACATGTCACACTCAGCACCGAGAAAACACATGGTGGACGTACTGAAATATCATATCAAGGGTAACCGGGTTTTTACAACGATTACATAATCTCTTTGAAATACCCACGGTTCCTAAATCCAGAATATCATAGAAACAACATATCTCAATGCGCATAATCAGAAAACATGATGTATGTGACATATCAGTGAAGTGCAAGTATAACAGTATATCATGCAACATGGAATAATAGTATGCACATACAAGGGTCATATCCTGCAGAAATAATACTACTGTGTAGTGACATGGCAATTACCGATGAAGATGTGTGTGAACTGGCAAGTAAGTGTACGTGGTATATACGCATCATCGGTAATGGTGCTGGTGTCCTAACAGCATAATGTCAACAATAAAATATGAATCACAATAAGTTTGCGATGCAGAACAACAATAATAATATGCGGGAGCTGAATACCAAATACAATGATAGCTAAACTGCATTTAATGTCATAGGAGTCGTATAGCTACACCACTATAAGGCTGAGCTGAAGCTAACAGTAGGTAAGGGAAACCGCCTAACCTCTGAGTCGATACATATATATAGTCGGTGATCCGGCCTTATCATATCACATCCAATACCATATCTCTATAATCGGTTATTCCCAAGTCAAGAGGGAAGATCAAACATCAAATTACAGATCGTACGTAAATCCGTCGTACGGCATCCCCAAATCTGGGTACAGGTCAATATCACAATCGTCATATCATTCATCTAGTATTCTCTATATCAAATATCATGACCTGGGTACTGACCTACGTCTAGTATAAGGCTAACATCACCACTATAATTATGATCTGACTACTGATCGACAGTCTCATATAAATCAATATCATCATCATATATCGTCAATATAATCATAATCCGGCTTCCGATTGACAGCCTCTAGCAGAACGATATCATCAGCACATATCATCTCAAAGAGTAAACAACGCCCAAGGCGGCCTATAATAAATATCTTGTCATCTCATCTCATATCATATCCTATCTCATATCATGATCACATGTTGCTCACTTTATATATATCACTATTCCTATGGCATTATCATCCAAGACCCGCTATCATATCGGGACATATATCAAGTATGAATCCTACCAATCACAGATATCATAATCTCATATCAACTCTCATTGACTCATCTCAATCCCAAGTATCATCCTCAGATCCGTATGTGAACACATAGTCCCATACCCACGTGAACACATATCTATATAGAATCACATAACCACATATGTAATAAGGATGTATGCAAGTATGTATGTGTGAATATGTATGTGTAGTGCACCCACTACCCTAGGGTTCGTAACCTTTCACCAATCCAACAAACCAATATCCATTTTAACATTATCATTAATCCCAAATAACATAAGATAATTGTATGTGTGTATACGCATCCGTATACATAACAACGAATTGCGGGGGTGCTATACACCATCGACCCGACTTCTCCCCGTAGATATAAATCTACTCACCTTTCTTATGTGTGCCGGTGCCGATATCGCCATTTGCATCTCCAACGCCTCAACGCCACGCGGGGTACCTACAAGGATATCACACGCTAAAACACATGAAAACCATGTCGGAAGCCAAAATGGTGCGCGCTACGCTCATAGGTAAAAACCTGTAGCCTTGTATGCAAACACAGTCAATACCCCTCTGCCGTCGGAGTTCAAACGCCACCCGACAGAAACGAATCATCGAATACCAAAATCCATACGAAAACAAGTCGTAAATCATGCGCCAACTCAAGAAAATCAACCCAGATTCTATCCTAACGGGAATCAGTCAAAACTAGATATACCAGGGGTCAAGTTTACAGGTAAAAGAGCCGTGCACGCAAAACGAGGGGGTTTCACCCTGGTCTGTCCGCAAATTGCGGCCAGAAGGGATATATCAGCGGCCAGGAATTTGAGGTGGGGGCTAGGGTTTTGTGGGATGGTTCCAGGGTGCCTGCACAGCTTACTGCCAAGTCAATTTTATTTTAGGGTTCCCGGGGTGAAGGCAGATCTCAGAAAGGTCAAAAAGTCGACAAAATAGATAAAATACGCCAAGTTGAAACTTTCAGGTAACCAACTGGAAATCTGGGGAAATCTTGGTTAAACTGGTCTCAAATACACCTAATAAGGTTATACTAACCATCACAACCATCTCTTGGCCAAATTTCACTCAATTTTATCTAAACTAGCACTAATCCCCTTAATAACACTAAGTTTCAGTTTTACGACCATAATCAAGTAAGAAAGGAGTTGGGTTGTGAGATTATACCTCAAGGGGGACCTAGGATGTAGGAGAAGAGAGGATGAAGGAAGGAGGAAGGGTTGCTGCTGTGGAGCTGCTCCATTTGCTCAGGCTGCTGCTGCTGCTGTTAGCTGTTGCTGTTGCTACAACAGTGGCTATTGTTGTTGCTGCTTGGTGTTGTGGGAAGGGTTGTGGTGGTGTGGTGGTGTTGCTTTTAATGATGTTTTTGCTGCTGTGGCTGTAGTATCAGCAGGTGTAGGGGGGGCTGTTTTGTGGCTGGTGTAGCTGTTGATGTGAGGAAATTGGGGCTGATGTTTGTGCAGTAGCTGATGTTACTGATGTTACTGCTGCTAAATTGCTGATGTTTCTGATGGGTTGCTTTGGGGGGGCTGAAGTGTGCTGATGTGAGTGTGTAGGTATTGGGCCATGGTGTTAGGGGCTGGGGTGGTTGCTGATTCAGCTGATGTGCTGATATGGTGTCATGTAGCTGGGTAGGGTTGGCTGATGAAATGATTCAGCAGCTGCTGCTGCTGGAATTTCTTTAAGGGTGTGATGTGCGAGGGTGAGAGAGATGTGAGTGTTTGAGAGGCAAACAAAAGTTTGAAATGAGATGAGTTAACCCCCATCATCCTCTTTCTCTCGCTAGATGCTTGTCAAGGCACATCCATAATGCCCCCCTCTCTCTCTCTAGCCACAGGTCAACCCCATCCCTAAACACCATTAATTAAGCTCAATTAATCCTAATCAAAGCTAAACCCTTAATTAACCCACTTATCTTAAACAAATGGTTTAGACCCACCATGGTCATCTAAACATGGTTCATCCCTAAGCCATCAAGAGTCCATAATATGAGACAAGCGTGGAAAATGTTATGTGCGCAATTTTGCACAAAAGCCAAAAATCCAAATAGCGATTTTTTTTATCGCTATTAACACTAAAGTTGCTTATAATTTTTCATAAAAACTGCAAATGGCATATTTCCACAAAATAACCTATTTTAGAATTTCTAAAATTTTTCTCCGGAATTTTTCCCGATTTATCGGTATTTAATTATACCGACTATTAAAATATTAAAAATTAATATTAAATTATGAAAATTCCCAAAAATAATACTTTATTTTTTTTGAAATGTTACAGTCTTCCCCCCTTAAAGAAATTCGGTCCCCGAATTTAAATTTAAACCTCCAAATTCTAAAACATTTCAATAAAATGTCCAAGTCAACGGGGCTCCGAAATCATCAATCCATAGAACGCATCGTAGCGCAATACATGCGCATGCGTAACGAGCAGATAACTCGAAAACAAAACTCCGTCAAGCTTCTCACAATCATCGGAGTCAAGGTGAAACACGAATGCGAAATCCAAGGCAAAACCGATATGCTAGAAATCGGAACTATACATGTAATTACCAAATCCGTACATGTAAATACCTTGAAGGGAATGCATGCCAAATATTTTTTTTAAGTCAATGTGTGATGCACATAACACTGCACAGTGGCGGACGTCTTTATAAGAAAATAGCCATATACGTATATACCTTTTGTTTAACGTTCACGACCCGCCGTTTTAAAAACAATTTAGAAGGGTTCCCTCTTTTCAAACGTTTCGTGTCGTACCGGACACGTATGTAAATAATGAGACTATAGCTCGCTTTTGTAAATCCCTTGAAATCTATCTATGCATGCAAAATATATCCAGGCACTGTCCTCTGACTAGTCCTGCTCAGTGCGAAAACAAATCGCAATATCGTAAAACATACTGCTCCATAAGAAATCAATCCCAAAATGTGCATAAGAATACTACGTGCGTCTGGTGCGTACGGAAATCAAAATCCATAAATGTGCCATAAATGCGCACAAAAACAACGTCTAAGTGCATCGGGTGTGCACGAAGCATCTGTCATAGGCCACGTGTGTGCCTGACAGCAAAAACAGGTGCATCTGACATGCACGAAGAATCTCGATTTAGTGCATCTGGCGTGCACCAAAATCGCATCTCATAACATGCGCCCAACATGCGCAAAAAAAATCAAAATCCGGTGCATCCATCATGCACGAAATCATGTATTCCAATATCAAGTGTCGAACACGCGCAAATCCAATCAGGTGGATAAAATGCACAAAACAAATATCGAGCATCACCCTCGAAATCGAAGTCCAGTGCATCCAAGTGCGCAAAATACCTGTCACTGCACTGCAAGCATATGTAACTATACAGAGTGCAAAAACCAAATCGTGTGCGTGCATACGCAGAAAATCAACTCAAATGTCTAAAACCCATAAAATCACATACATGTGAAACCAAGGCACGAAAAACGATATCAAATGCAACAACTGTGCGAAAATCGTAACCCTCAATCATCAAAATCAACTCATGCGAATAAATCGCCCAAAATACCGAAATCAAGTATGGAGGACTAGTTCCGCTCAAGCACATCCTCCAAGAATCTCTGGCCAACAGTCGTGATCACTCCTAGCATGTCTCGCCGACGATCCTGAAATCTCGCTTGCTGGTATGCGTATCATGACCACTCCTGGGTCCAAGTCTTCTCTGTGGATTACAAATCTCACAATCCATCGGCTTATTGGCCCTGTCATGTGTGCTAACGGGGACGATTCCGTTCTGGTATTTCTCTGGTCATTTCTCTGTCAATCATTGCGACTACTCGTAAGGCAACATGTCATTGGCCTCGGCCTCTGGCTCTCTGAATGTACGTGACACATCTGGTCCTGGGTGCAAGTATCGTTGCCGCAGTGTCCTGGAAGGAATCTTGCTCACGGTCTCTTCCAAGTCTCGTCTCTGTCAATGGTCCGGGATTCCTCATCCTTTACTATATCTGCTTCATGTTCCGTAGCGGCTGCATACTCATCGCGACTCCTTCTGGAAGGTATATCTAGTATTATGCCTCGGCATGTGCATCGCATCACTGATGTTGACGGAGTGGAACGTCATCATATCTAGGTCTTGTACGAACCTCTTACTCTATTTTTCTCTAATGTCAACTGCTTCGGACTCGTCTCGTCGTGGCTGCATGGACTGAGCTCCAACGGCTATCCTCGTATCTGGAGTCTCCCAAGAAGTGCATCTCCCCACCTAGCATCCGAATTAAGTCGAGCCATCCGATCGATTTGTCAAAACCTCATAATCCTCCAAGAGCTCAACATCTTGGGTACAGTATAATAGTATTGAGTACATACCACAACATCAGTGGTCCAGCCGTAGAAGGGCAAACCCAAGCCTCACTAATGGCGCAGCAGAACTGCCGTAAACCCTAAGGTCCAAAATGCTTTCACACGGTCATTAAGTCGAGTTAGGGTTTCATTCTTCTAAAGGGACTATAGAATTGCCTGCATATCTTCCCGACTACTTTAAACTTGGAATAATAGGTTTCTGACATTCGATCGTCTCTGTAGACTCTCAACGTCTCCGTGTGAAGTTGTCTCAGCTGGAATCAATCTATCTGATGACCTCGCATCGGGGTAGCGAACAAAACACACGCCCTAGTCATTCATTCTCGAGGAATAGCGACCTTCTATCATCTCTTAGTACATTCGTACCGTAATAGCTCCATAATCTGGGGCGATATCTCGTCGTTCGCAGCAATAACTGGCTCACTCGTGTGCACGCTGAACAGTGCCTCAATAATCATGAATAAGCCATACATCAACGGTCATCAAAATCAGGCTGGCCTCTATCAGTGGCTCAATCCTCTGGTGCCAATCCGCACGTCCGAGTAATCTCATACAGCGATCCAAGCAACGCTCGTGGCGCAAAACACAATCAAAGGACACATCTCTACAATCGTGTGTCGCCAGAATCACGCCCTGATCAGTCCTCGTTCGTAACGAGCTCATGCTGACCGCAACTCTAGCCGTGGCTCTCCCTGCCCGTAATCGTGGCAGCAAAACCATAACTGGTACCGATGAGGCTAGATCAGGAAGGGATATAATACTGAACAAGAAATGTACATCCAGAGGCTTCTTAAGTGGAGCGGCGTGTCGTAAATATGCCGCGGAACATACCCACGATACGTCACTCTACTTTAGTCACCTATTCCATCAACCAAGGGTAATCCTATGCTCCGAAGGTAAAACCTGGCTTTGATACCAACTTTATCACGACCCGAAAGTACGGAACATGACCGACACTTAGGCTACGAACGTCTTAAGGCGTACGTGCTCTAAGTAAGCCGAGCCTAGAAATCCAAACCAAGAAAAGTAATGGAGTGAAGGAAAAACCATATGTAAATCAACCAGTTTGCAACAATATATACAACGCCTAAAGGCGAGGATCACAACAGAAAAGGGAACCCAACAGCATGAAACCCAGAGAAATATAGCGTGCGACTCTAAGGTCGAAAGAATAAACACCACTGGTCTCTATCTCAAATAAGTACATGTTTGGTTGATGGAACTTCTAGATACAACTGAAATATAATATACAAAGTATAATTATGGGTATGATACAAATAACCCACCTACTAGCAAGTCACCTGAAGAAGCTGTGCCCGCAAAGCCGTAATGGAACCCGTACGGCAAAACCTGTAAGAAACTGGGGCACAACGGGGCTGAGTTGCCAACTCGTGAATAGAAAACATCTACGAACAGAAAATCGTTTGTATGACGCAATCCTAGGTCATACGATCATAATATATAATCCTCAATTATATAACCAGCATTCTATAACCATGACTAGGGTAGCCATCTAACCCAAATGTAATCCCATATACTCGTGTCAATGTCAGTGGCTCAGGTAGCAATGTATCATAAGAATGATGTATGAATGCATGAAAAGTATGATCAATGTAATCAAGTCTGTATGTGATCAATGTCTGTATATAGATGGATCCCGTCCACGTGTCACCTAATGACAAAAAGCATCATGCATGTAAATATGAGGATATAGTCAAAATCATGGAAACACGTCATGAAACCTGTGCCCAGCATCGGCACAAAACATAGACTCAATCTCAATATCTCAATATTTCTGATAAGTCTCACTATCTAGGGTGCCGTCAATCCAGACCGGCCCCTACCATCAATCTCAAGACCACGACGGTATCCTCCGGATATCCGACGTGTCGGGTAAAATCACCGGTCGGTAGTGCTCCCCTGCCAGGCTCAACGCCATCTCCTGCGATCTTCTTTCCCCGGGGTACAGCACCGGGCACACCATGTACCCGCAATCGGCCTCATCCGCCTCCTCGAATCGGGTTTCACATGTCGCTCTCAGCACCGAGAAAACACATGGTGGACGTACTGAAATATCATATCAAGGGTAACCGGGTTTTTACCACAATTACATAATCTCTTTGAAATACCCACGGTTCCTAAATCCAGAATATCATAGAAAAAACATATCTCAATACGCATAATCAGAAAACATGATGTATGCAACATATCAGTGAAGTGCAAGTATAACAATATATCATGCAACATGGAATAATAGTATTCACATACAAGGGTCATATCCTGCAGCAATAATACTATTGTGTAGTGACATGGAAATTACCGATGAAGATGCGTGTGAACTGGCAAGTAAGTGTTCGTGGTACATACACATCATCGGTAATGGTGCTGGTGTCCTAACAACATAATGTCGACAATAGAATTTGAATCACAATAAGTATGCGATGCAGAACAACAATAATAATATGCGGGATCTGAATACCAAATACAATGATAGCTAAACTGCATCTAATGTCATAAGAGTCGTATAGCTACACCACTATAAGGCTGAGCTGAAGCTAACAGTAGGTAAGGGAAACCGCCTAACCTCTGAGTCGATACATATATATATAGTCGGTGATCCCGCCTTATCATATCACATCCGATACCATATCTCTATAATCGGTTATTCCCAAGTCAAGAGAGAGGATCAAGCATCAAATTAAAGCTCGTATGTAAATCCGTCGTACGGCATCCCCAAATCTGGGTACGGGTCAATATCACATTCGTCATATCATTCATCTAGTGTTCTCTATATCAAATATCATGACCTGGGTACTGACCTACGTCTAGTACAAGGCTAACATCACCACTATAATTATGATCTGACTACTGATCGACAGTCTCGTATAAATCAATATCATCATCATATATCGTCAATATAATCATAATCCGGCTTCCGATTGACAGCCTCTAGCAAAACGATATCATCAGCACATATCATCTCAAGGAGTAAACAACGCCCAAGGCGGCCTATAATAAATATCTTGTCATCTCATCTCATATCATATCCTATCTCGTATCATGATCACATGTTGCTCACTTTATATATATCACTATTCCTATGGCATTATCATCTAAGACCCGCTATGATATCGGGACGTATATCAAGTTCGAATCCTGCCAATCACCGATATCATAATCTCAGATCAACTCTCATTGACTCATCTCAATCCCAAGTATCATCCTCAGATCCGTATGTGAACACATTGTCCCATACCCACGTGAACACATATCTATATAGAATCCCATAACCACATATGTAATAAGGATGTATGCAAGTATGTATGTGTGAATATGTATGTATAGTGCACCCACTACCCTAGGGTTCGTAACCTTTCACCAATGCAACACACCAATATCCATTTTAACAATATCATTAATCCCAAATAACATAAGATAATTGTATGTGTGTATACGCATCCGTATACATTACAACGAATTGCGGGGGTGCTATACGCCATCCACCCGACTTCTCCCCGTAGATATAAATCTACTCACCTTTCTTATGTGTGCCGGTGCCGATGTCGCCATTTGCATCTCCAACGCCTCGACGCCACGCGGGGTACCTATAAGGATATCACATGCTAAAACACATGAAAACCATGTCGGAAGACAAAATGCTGCGCGCTACGATCATAGGTAAAAACCTGTAGCCTTGCGTGCAAACACAGTCAATACCCCTCTGCCGTTGGTGTTCAAATGCCACCCGACAGAAACGAATTATCGAATACCAAAATCCATACAAAAACAAGTCGTAAATCATGCGCCAACTCAAGAAAATCAACCCAGATTCTATCCTAACTGGAATCAGTCAAAACTAGACATACCAGGGGTTAAGTTTACAGGTAAAAGAGCCGTGCAGGCAAAACGAGGGGGTTTCACCCTGGTCTGGCCGCAAATTGCGTCCAGAAGGGATATATCTGCGGCCAGAAATTTGAGGTGGGGGCTAGAGTTTTGTGGGATAGTTCCAGGGTTCCTGCACAGCTTACTGCCAAGTCAATTTTATTTTAGGGTTCCCGGGGTGAAGGCAGATCTCAGAAAGGTCAAAAAGTCGACAAAATCGATGAAATACGCCAAGTTGAAACTTTCAGGTAACCAACTGGAAATCTGGGGAAATCTTGGTTAAACTGGTCTCAAATACACCTAATAAGGTTATACTAACCATCACAACCATCTTTTGGCCCAATCTCACTCAATTTTATCTAAACTAGCACTAATCCACTTAATAACACTACGTTTCAGTTTTACGACCATAATCAAGTAAGAAAGGAGTTGGGCTGTGAGATTGTACCTCAAGGGGGTCCTAGGATGTAGGAGAAGAGAGGATGAAGGAAGGAGGAGGGGTTGCTGCTGCTGTGGAGCTGCTCTTTTTGCTCAGGCTACTGCTGCTGTTGTGAGCTGTTGTTGTTGCTACAGCAGTGGCTATTGTTGTTGTTGCTTGGTGTTGTGGGAAGGGTTGTGGTGGTGTGGTGGTGTTGCTTTTAATGATGTTTTTGCTGCTGTGGCTGTAGTATCAGCAGGTGTAGGGGGTCTGTTTTGTGGCTGATGTAGCTGTTGATGTGATGAAATTGGGGCTGATGTTTGTGCAGCAGCTGATGTTACTGATGTTAATGCTGCTAAATTGCTGATGTTTCTGATGGGTTTCTTTGGGGGGGCTGAAGTGTGCTGTTGTGAGTGTGTAGGTATTAGGCCATGGTGTTAGGGGCTGTGGTGGTTGCTGATGCAGCTGATGTGCTGATATGGTGTCATGTAGCTGGGTAGGGTTGGCTGATGAAATGATTCAGCAGCTGCTGCTGCTGGAATTTCTTTAAGGGTGTGATGTGCGAGGGTGAGAGAGATGTGAGTGTTTGAGAGGCAAACAAAAGTTTTAAATGAGATGAGTTAACCCCCATCTGTTGGAGATAGTGCCCTCAGAGTCAATTATTGGATCACAGGCACGTGATTGCAATGATTGAGGGAGGACCTGTACCAGAAGGACAGTCTTACTCAAGATGATAGTATGCTATCTGGTTTACCTTTATCATCATGTACTGCTTCAGGTGAGCTTACAGGTCACTATTACACGTTGGTAGAGCCCCTAGGATTCTTGCTTGATTGCCGGCAGTATGAGGGCGATCATATACGTGGGAGCTGGTAGTCTATAAGCACATCCTTAAAAGGTCCCTAGTCGTGGGAGATTCGAGACAGGGCATCGATACTCCAGAGTAGACTAGTGTATACAGTTGAGACCCCGACGAGGGGCAGTGGCCGGTATTACAAGCCACTGGTGTCAGTTGGTTCACCTAAGATGTATACATGTGCTCATTGGGTTATGAGTACACCGGACATGACTCGCCGGGAACATACTAGTTGGTCTTATACCTGACGTCAGATAGCAGTTCCCTGGTGACATGTGTACAGGTTAGTTCATCGACCTGAGGATCGTCATTTGTCTCGTGTGAGTTCCCACTGTACTTTGATTACTACACTACCACGCTCAAAGGAGACGTGCAAACAGGTTTTAGTTGGGTACAGTCCCGAGCCACATGGTGGCAGTGAGCGGATCTTCAGGGGTTCGTCTCTCCCGGTATTGGGGGTGAGGTCGCGCTGTGTCTAGGAGAGCCATTACAAGAAGTCCTTGGCCAAGGCAGGAGATTTACTAGTAGGTATTCCAGTAGTATCTCAGGGTGTTCTGTGCTACACTCCGACATGACTTGTACCGCTTTTGGGGGTCTGACTTTTACCAACCCCCTAGGCCCGCCATGCGATGCTCATAGACGAACGGACCGGACTGAACGGATATTGTCACTGACAGGATCAGTAGGGTGTCAGGATGAGTTCACTCATCGACGTCCCTTTTGGTCAATAGCTGGTAGCCCGTCACGTATGGCTAATACCTTTGACGTGCTAGTGGTTAAATCCACAGCCATAGTATTGACGAGTTTTTAGAGTTCCCCACAGACAGTTACTCAAGTTTCGGGCGAAACGCTGTAGAGGCCGTATGGAGATGTGGCAGGGTTCGATCAGATACGTGCGTTATTGCACGAATCAGGATCGGACGGTTAATACTAGAGGGCTTTGGTTTAAGCCGGATCCTAGTATTGTACAGTGTAGATTTTGTCTCATTGCATTTGTATTTCGGTCGGAATACAAATGCGGGTATGTATATACAGTAGCGGGGTTTTCCTGTAATTTATTATGGGATCAGTTTTTTGAAGTTGCCAGTTTGTTTTCCGTTTCAGCCATATTTCTTTGTATCTTTCATTGGCTGAAGATTGGTGGAGGAGGGCTTATTTGCATTTATGCAAATAAGCATTTTGGAGGGTTGTTTTTGCGTATTGTTGGAACATGATGGTTTTGCCTCCCTTTGACTTCTTATAATCATCATTGCTTGACTTTCTTATTCATCATGGTTCACTTTTGGAATCATTATACTTGATGATGATGTTTGGTGATGATGGAGGGTTATGGTTGATGGAGTGTTTGGTTTAGTTTGTGATCATTTTCTTTGGTGAATGATCACCCTTTCTCTCTCTTGATTATTGGAGACACCCATATTCTTTTGGCTCCTCACACTCCTCTCATTCTCACCTTGTCATGGCCGGCCAAAGGGAAAGGGGGGCTGTCCCGATTTTTGGGTGTGGGATTTACACTCATTTGGCTTGGCAAAATCATTTAAGCTCCTCCTCCAAAAGCTCATATCTCATACCTCCACCATATGGCAACCTCCTACAACCCCAAGAGACAAAGTATCCTACAGCTAACCTACAGCAAATCTTGGGCACGTCGACTCGCCAACGTCGTGCCCGAGTTTCCTCAGTCAAGGGGTGGGAGCCCGTAAAAGAAGCCGGCGACGTGGTACCCTTCCGGCGACTTGGTGGAGACCGGAGATTCGTCGGGGAGATCGGGACGACGACGAGAGAAGACCGAAGGACACGGATCGCTCGGTATATCTCTCTACCCCCTTCTCTAGATAGCTAGGACTAGATTAATGGCCCGATCCGGGATTTTAGTGCGCTGTGGTGCCGGTTTAAAAAGTTAAAGCAAATCATAGCTTCCGCATTCCGGCGTCGGATTGACGGCTGGGGCACCGCCGTGACCCCTTGGACAGAAGTTTGCGTCAGGGCAATAACTTCACTATAGCCGATTACTTTTGCTTTGCATCGTGGTATTCAGTTGGAATATCCTGCACCTCATTCTACTGGGAAAGAGCCGAGATCCCTTCACCGGGAGTGACCTCTTTAGCGAAGGTTTTCGTTACTATATTTTTATAAAAGCTATCCGGTTCCTTCAACGATATCAAGTTCATTACGTTAAAGGTTTTCGCCAGAAACCATTCGTAGCCCTCCATCATTTCGGTTAAATATTCAGCAGTACTCAAGCTATGTATTTTGACCTCACGCCAAGGCATAGTGATTGGTAGCTGCCGGATATTTATCTGTTGCATAGATAGATGCGTTGGTTTGGGACAGTCGTACTACTATTTTGTCCTATGTCAAGGGTATGTTGATTAATCCAAAAATATTATGTTTACCGTAATCAGAAACGGCGCCGCTTTGTAGTTAGCCGGTGAATACGGGTCGTTCCACAGAGATGTGTAATTTTTTGATTTGTGTTTTTAAGAGTTGATTCCGATGGTGGTTTGGTTTTTGTTGATTGATTTAAAAACTAAGTTATACGATATTAAAGAACTTGTTAGGATTAGGTCTAAAGTAGGGTTGAGTAGATAAAGATTAACACCTCTTTCAATGTTTTTGATTCAAACCTGTTTTAGAAGTTATAACAATTATTAGAAAAGGGGATTAGGATGATTGGGAAGAAACGAAGTTTCTTCCTCTTGATCCTTGTCCGTCCTTTGCTACTAATTGCTATAACCTTCATGGATGTTATGCATGTCCGGTCCTTTATACTACGGTGTCACCGTTACCTCATGGGTAGGGTGCCGTAAGGAGCGGATCATGCATGCGTGCATGAAGTTCTATTTAAAAAATATTTGGCATTGAAAGAGATGAGAGATATTCATCTCTCATTCTCACCATTATTCCTAACCCTAACAAGCGAGGATTTTACTCGCTCATTAGGGTGTCTTTTAAAAGTGACATTTTTAAAGCACTTACCGATTGCATTTGAAAGACTACACTAAATTAATTAGGGGCAATGATATGATTGATCTACTGCAAGAATTATACGAGAGAACTAGGGCAACAATTAAATTAACACTACGGCAGAATTTAAAGAAATAAAGACTTACTAAAATGATGCTCTTGATCTCCCAACAATTCTGTATTTTATTGATTGAAAAGAGGCATACGTTTTACAGCCTTGTGAGTACAATTTATAAGAAAACAGGGAAGCTTGGGTTACAAATTCTCGCACACATGATTTTACAGATATGCCCACGAAAAATCCCAACACCCGCACCGACGCACCGACACAAGAAGTCGGCACCAACACGGGCATTAAATGGCCGCGGAACCGCGGCATTTGTTGGCTTGAGCCGCGGTTCCGCGGCCCTTTGTTGAGCTCAACTCACCAATTTCTCTGAGCTGCATCTTGGTTGTTAGGGCTTCTTAGTTCTTCACAACTTTTCTCTGTTTGGCTTCTTAGTTTTCTTCAGATCTTCAGTGAAATTTGTAGTGGTCTTTTAACCGTTTCCTTTAACATTTCGGACATGCATTGCTTTGTGAATTGTTCTTCGTCTAGGTTTGAGTAGGATCCGTCTACTTGTTGGTCAAAAGTCCCTTTTCTGTATCAACTTTCGTCTTTTTCACTGTGTTCGTATCCAAGAGCCTGTATCCTGTAATATGCAACAAACGTGCATCAAGAGTACCTGTTTACTTACAAAATGAATAAAAATGGAGAGTACAATAATGCTATATTATAGTATGAACAAATACCCCCAAACTTATCTTTTGCTCGTCCTCGAGCAAACTTATTATTTTATTCGCAATAAAAGCTAACCTAGCCGCACTTTCGCAGGGAACGCGATTGCACTGAGCACGTGCAACAAGCCGTTAAACCTCTAGGTGTCCCTAGTAGGAGGAGTGTTGTCTCGTGAGGGTTTTCAGCAGATTACACCCACAAAATCCTATCAATTAGGTTTTTTCAACTTTTGTTTTGTCATTAGGTTTTTCTAAGAAGGAATTCTATTATCGTCGACCCGCAAATTACCCACCCATATTCTTCACACTTCCCCATTATTTAACTTAAGATTATATATGTTCTATAGAATTACTTAGCTTTCGGCATTTCTTAAGTTTTCCTTCTAGGGTTTCATCTCCGCTTAGGAATTTCTATCAACTCTACTAAAGATACAAGTTCTATTCTTCATTCCTTTCTCTTATCTAAACTCTAATCACATATCCCCACGTGTGTGTAAATATCACCCTACACTTGGAAATTCAAATCAAGCAATCGTACTCTCGTCCATTGTCCAAAGCACTTATTAATTGGTGAATTTTCGCTTACACATCCTTCATGCGACCGTTAATACTTCTTGAGGTACCAACAACCGATTACAAGATGCGTTAGCATTTTAAAGCGTACTTCCTAGTTTTGTAACACCCAAGGCTTTTAGCAGTGACTCCCAAACCAGTCGGTCTAAGGCACTAGGTGATGAAGAACCCTCGCTAAATATTTTTCTATGTTTTAGCCTTAAGTAATCACAAAACCAGTGTCCATTTTTTTCCTCCATTCACCTTTTTTTTTTCTTCGTACTAAGGACTTTAGACAAGAGCAATTCAAGGTCTCTTCCACTATTCTAAGTTTCAAGGTGCGTGATTGTGTAAATTGTAGGGTATATGTTTTTAGACTCTAGACTTAAGCTAGGAATTATTTTTCAAACTTATACTCTAATAAAAGTTTCAATACTCTTCCTTCGTTTCGACTTAGCCCAAGAAATGAACCCAAAATTTACCTATTTCTAAATAACCTACAAAGACATATACTTTCTACCGTTAAACTCTAAGGAAGGTTATTTTTAGGGTTTTTAATTTGCTAAGTCAAAGATCTAGTTTTTCCTAGCCAGTTAACCTATTTATCAAACTCAAGTCAATTAACCAGAATTGAATACATTAATTTTTGAAAATTTTCAATTTTTATGGTTTTTTTCTTTTTCTAAATTTTTTTGTATATTCAAATTTTTCAAATTTTTATGATTTTTATATAAAGATGCAATGCAGAAATTAAATATGCAAAAAGAATATATACAAAATGAAAATACGCAATGCAAAAGATAACTATATACACAACCTTCTCCCCCAAACTTGAGCAAAGCAGTGCCCTCACTGCCCGGCCCTACGTCTCGCTCGTGAGCGTGAACGTGATCGTTCCCCTCTAGCCAAAAGGGTTTGAATACCCCTCTCAATTTCCGTCAACCGACGGTCGTGATCTCGTGCTGTCGCCCGAAACTCATCCCTCAAAGAATCAATTCTTCTTACAGTTCTCCGCATCAATCGTGCATGCTCTTGAGGGGTCAGTTCTTCCCCGCTCGATGTAGAGCTAGAGCTAGGGGTGCGTGCGGGAATATTCTCTGCCGGTTCCGTTCGTGACCAAATATCAGTAAGTCTAGAGTAGGATGAAGTAACGCCCTCAACGAGTGGTCGAACCGGAACTCCATCTATCATGTATGAATCAAATTCCTCGACGGGGAGGAAATAACGGCAGAGTTGGGTGACTAGCATGGGACATGGGTAGATGGTACCTCTTTTCCCTGCACCTATAGAATGGAGCAATACGGTGCACATGTCGAACCGTGGATTTTTCATCATTAGTGTGTGTAAGACATGTAAGGAGGGGGTGAAGAAAGTCGTGTTGTGTGAACTACCAAAGATATTGTTTTGTGCCCACCGGCACACAGTAAAAACGTTCACGAAAAGGGTCCGTGCTTGGATACCCTTACGCGGCTCTCTCGCACAGTCATTCCCCATCAAGGGCATATAATCCTCAAAGTGCAAGGGGTGGTCATGTGCGGGTATACGTGGTATGAGTGTGACCTCGTGGATCAGGTCCCTATCAATGTGAATTACGCGATCTTCCCAATTTATTTTAATGTAGCCTAATTTGTCTAGACTATTATCCTCCATTGATTCATAAAACTGGGCAACTAGTTCAGGTAAAGAAAACGCAGAGGATTTATTATAGGTCAGGAAATTCCATCCCCTTTGCTCGATTTCATGTGCAAAATATCTACCGTACACTTTGTGCGTGAAAACTGGGGTAAAATCTCTCTCCAATTGTATTTTATGTGCCATGACAATTTTACAGAAAAAGTATGCTAAAAACAGAGAGTAATATGACAGATTTACCTCCCCTGAAAATTTCAGGGGGCGACGACACCAAACGGCGGCGGAAGAGCGGCGGGAGGCGACTAAGGCGGCGGAACCGCGGCGTTGCGAAATTTTTATGGAGCAGATAGGGGGCGGCGGCTAGGGTTTTATGAAGAGGAAAAATTTAGGGTAAGAGAACAGGGGGGCTCGGGACATATAAATAGGGGGGAAGAGGGTTATTTGAAGAAAACACCCTCCAAAATGAGGATTTTATTTGTAAATAAAAAAAAGTCAGCTCTTAATTCTGCAAATTTGCAATTAGGTCCAAAAATATATATTTTTTTTGTTATTTTATTATTATTTTTTTTAAATTTTTTGTATGGTATTTTGGGATTATATATTTACAAATTATATACACACCCCCAAACTTATTTGAAATAATGTTTTGGAAAAAAGAAATTTGGGGGTGAAAGTGGAGGAAAATCACGCAGTGTAGATAGGCTCCTGCAAGAACAGGAGCTCCTCTGAAGGGTCCGCTGTGAGGAACGGTTTCAATCGATGCCCATTTACTTTGAAAAGCGTACCGTCCTCCGGGTTTTCAAGATCAACCGCACCGTGCGGATAAACGGTGCGGACTACAAAAGGTCCCTTCCACCTAGAATGGAGCTTGCCGGGGTGAAAATGTAACCGAGTGTCATAGAGTAAAACCTGTTGACCAGGTTCAAACGTCTTTCGCAAAAGGTGTTTATCGTGGAACACCTTAGCTCGGTTTTTAGCAATTATGGCATTATCATATGCCTCATCCCGCAGCTCTTCTAGTTCATTCAATTGCAGCTTTCGATTGCTGCCCGCATCCCCTAAAGATAAATTCAGCTCTTTGATAGCCCAAAATGCTTTATGCTCAATCTCAACTGGGAGGTCGCAAGCCTTCCCATAAACAAGCCGGTATGGAGACATACCGAGATCGGTCTTATACGCAGTACGGAAAGCCCATAGTGCATCAATCAGTTTAAGTGACCAATCTTTACGGTCTTTAGAAACCGTTTTCTCCAAGATTTGCTTGATTTGCCGATTCGAAACCTCGGCTTGCCCACATGTTTGGGGGTGATATGGCGTTGACAGCTTGTGGGTGATAGAGTATTTGCGCATTAAGGGCTCGAAAGTCCTATTGCAAAAGTGAGAACCATTATCACTTATTATCGCCCGAGGGTGCCCAAATCGAGTAAATATGTGTTCTTTAAGAAATCGAACGACAACCTTGTTATCGTTCGTTCGGCTGGGCACAGCCTCGACCCACTTTGAAACGTAGTCAACGGCCAAAAGAATATACACATTTCCAAAAGAGTTAGGAAATGGTCCCATGAAATCTATACCGCAAACATCAAAAATGTCCACAACCAAAATTGGTTGGAGCGGCATTTCGTTTCTCCGCGATATCCGGCCCAAGTGTTGGCCCCGGGAGCAGGTTTTGCAGTATTCGTAAGCATCTTTGAAGAGTCGTGGCCAATAGATGTAAGTCGATGTTCAACACCCCAATACTTATGGGGAGGCGGAAATATGAATAACAATCTTGTTCTATGATCAAACATCGATTAACCGTATGAATCGTTTGCTAAACAAGTTTTAACAAAAGCAATAGAGTTCTAAACTACTATGTTAAGAGATTATACCAAACGGTTCTACTCCTTTGTCTTAATGTTATCTACGGCCTCTTTGGATCTCCACGTCCTCTTCGGCTTTCTTCCGTGATAGACGATCCACCCGAGAACCCTAATCCAAGCTATAACCTCTAAACTTGAGGTTACTTAGTTTCTCTAGTTGCTAAATAGAGTAGCTAAGGTGATGTAGAGATAGGTTATGGAGTAATTAGTCTTTCCTAATCCTTGTTCTCAACTCATGAGGGTAGGATTAGGTTTGGTGAAGGAGAGAGAACTTGAAGAGAGAGAGTGAGAAGATGATAATGATAATAATATGAAAATGAAAAAGCTTCTCACTAGATATATGAAACATAATGAATTAAAAAGAAATGAATAATAAGAGATTATTCATCATGTTTCATTAATGCAAGTGGGTGATTCATTATGTGAGTCATTAAGCATTTAATAATGCATTAATGACATGATGAATCACTCACAATGAGTCACTAATTCATTAAATGAAAATGCCACATCTCCCTTCATGTCACATCCTTCTAGAAGCTTATCGAAAAATTACGAGAACGCCCCTCTCATCCGTAAAAACACGGAAAAACTTTAGACTGTATAAATCCAATAACCTGATACTAGAATCTGGCTTAAACCAAAGCCGGCTAGTAAAAACTGTCCGAATGTCGTACGTGCGTTCAAACACGTATGCGTCCGAACCTTTGTCGTAAAACCATACGACTTCTATATCTTTTCGCCTGGGTTTGGGAAATCTCTGTGTGGGACTCTAAAGACTCGACTACTACGCTGGCAGTGGGTTTAACCACAGACCGCAAGCGGCACTAGCTGTGCGTAACGGTCCCCAGGTAGTTGTCGATAAGAAAGCTGATGAGGTAATCCATCTGAAATCCTACTGAGCCTGTCTGTGACAATATCCGCGCAGTCCGGTCTGTTCGTCTAAGAGTATCGCATGTATGGTCAAGGGAGATGGTGGACGTCAGACCCCTAATAACCGTACAAGTCGTGTCGGTATAGTTCAAGACCACCCGAGAATCTACTGATCATTCCATCAGTAATTCTCAATTAGCCCTGGCCAGGGACTTATGGTAATGACCAACCGACCACAGTGCGATATCAACTCCCTATACCGGGAGAGACGAATCCCTAACAGTCACTCACTGCCTCCACATGGCTCGGGACTGTGCCCAACTAAAACCTGTTTGCACGACTCCTTTGAGCCGTGGTAGGGTAATAATCAAAGCATAGTGGGAACTCACACGAGACAAATGATGACTTTAAGTCAACGGACTATCTGCATTCATGTCACCTGAGAACTGCTATCTGACGTTAGGTATAATACCATCCAGTCAGTTATCGGCGAGTCCTGTCCGGTGTACTCACACCCAGTTGGCATCTGTATACAATCTTAGGTGAACACCACCAATGGTTGTGGGACCAATCCATTGCCCCTCGTCAGGGTCTAGATATGTGTACACTAGTCTACTCCGGAGTATCGATGCCCAATCTCGATACTCCTGCGACCAGGGACATCTAAGGGTGTGCCTATTGACTATCCAGCTCCCACTAGTATGACTACCATCACAACGCCGGTAGTCAGACAAAACACCCTATGGGCTTTATCAACATATATATATAAATAACAAGTAAAATATATCATACGTTAAGACAAAGTCAAACCAAATAGCGTACTATCATATCAAGCAAGACTGTCATGTACATACATATCCCAAGCATCCTATACAATGTAGGCCTCTTGGGCATATATATCCAACAATCTCCCACTTGCACTAAGGCCTATAATTGGCGCAATGAGTACCCACTGTCTCTACCAGATCCAGTTGCTTGCGTACCGCATGCCCAACATCTCAAAAAGCCTCTCGAACTGTACTTGAGGAATGGCCTTGGTGAATGGATCTGCCGTGTTGTCTTTTGTGTCCACTCTCCGTATCTCGATCTCCCGACGATCCACAATTTCCCTGATCAGGTGAAACCGCCTTAAGATATGCCTGGATTTCTGATGGGACCTTGGTTCCTTCGCTAAAGCTACAGCGCCATTGTTATCGCAATACAAAGGTATTGGATTGGCAATGGACGAAACCACCTGAAGTTCAGAAATGAACTTCCTCATCCAGACAGCCTCTTTTGCGGCTTCACTAGCAGCTATATACTCAGCCTCCATAGTTGAGTCTGCGACGGTATCTTGTTTGGAACTCTTCCAACATACCGCCCCTCCATTGAGGGTAAACACAAAACCCGAAATAGATTTAGAATCATCCTTATCACTTTGGAAGCCGGAGTCAGTAAAAGCCTCTACCTGGAGGTCCCTATTACCGTAAATCAAGAACATCTCCTTAGTCCTTCTCAGGTACTTGAGAATGTTCTTCACCGCTCTCCAATGTTTCTCACCTGGGTCAGACTGATACCTGCTTACCACACTAAGTGCGTAAGCTACATCTGGTCTGGTACATAACATCGCATACATTATTGATCCTACCGCCGAAGCGTAGGGTATAATGCCCATGCGAGCCCTCTCTTTATCAGTCTTTGGAGACATCTCTTTGGAGAGGGTGATTCCGTGACAAGCGGGCATATTGCCGCGCTTGGAATCTTCCATACTAAATCTCTTTAGTATAGTGTCTATATACCTGGACTGTGAAAGTCCTAATATTCAATTAGATCTATCTCGATAGAT
Source organism: Agapanthus africanus (assembly GCA_030015575.1). Lineage (NCBI taxonomy): Eukaryota > Viridiplantae > Streptophyta > Magnoliopsida > Asparagales > Amaryllidaceae > Agapanthus > Agapanthus africanus. Next base: position 361,258,547 of record JASDDO010000026.1, read on the forward strand.
CTTAATGCCCAGAATGTATGATGCATCTCCCAAGTCTTTCATAGAGAATTTCTGTGACAAGAAGAGCTTTACTGATTGTAGTGTAGGGATATCATTCCCTATCAGTAGTATGTCGTCGACGTACAAAACGAGGAAGACTACTGCTCCTTCTACAATCTTCCTATAAATACATGGTTCATCTACATTTTTGATAAAGTCAAATTCCTTGACCGTTTCATCAAAGCAGATGTTCCAACTCCGCGATGCTTTCTTTAACCCATAAATGGATTTAAGCAATTTGCACACTCTTCCGCTGATCCCACTGTCTAAGAAACCTTCTGGTTGATCCATGTAAACACTCTCTTCTAGATGTCCATTTAGAAAAGCTGTTTTTACATCCATTTGCCAGATTTCATAGTCATGGAAGGCAGCAATGGCAAGCATGATCCGAATGGATTTTAGCATAGCTACTGGTGAAAAAGTTTCATCATAGTCCAATCCTGGTCTTTGACGAAAACCTTTTCTACTAGTCTAGCTTTGTAGGTTTCCACTTGTCCAAATGTACCAATCTTCTTTTTGTTGATCCATTTGCACCCAACTGGTTTTACCCCAGGAGGAGCAACTTCTAAAGTCCATACTTTATTGGTGTACATGGATTCCATTTCGGATCTCATTGCATCCAGCCACTTCACTGAGTCGCTACTCGTGATAGCCTGCTGAAAACTAGTAGGCTCATCATCATCGATGATGCAATCCTCTCGATCTCCATCAAGAAGAAAACCATAGTATCTTTCAGGAGGATGAGAAAGCCTACTAGATCTGCGGAGTGGCATTGGTTCGTCATGTTCTATTGAAATCTGAGATTCTTCTAAGTCTTCGGTTGCAGTTTGAGGTTCTGGAATTTCTTCCAGTTCTACCACGCTCCCACTAATTTCTTTTGCAAGAAATTCGCTTTCTAAGAAGACAATGTGACGAGCGACAAACACCTTTTGTTCTTCAGTATGGTAGACCATGTACCCCCTTGAATGCTTGGGGTATCCTACAAACTTGCATAAAACCGATCGTGCTTCGAGCTTGTCCGGATTATGCTTTTTAACATATACCGGACACCCCCATATCTTGATATACTTGAGATATGGTCTCTTCCCACACCATATTTCATATGGAGTGGTAGGTACAGACTTAGTTAGAACTCTATTCAATAGGTATGCGGCTGATTCTAGAGCAAATCCCCAGAAGGAAAGTGGCAACTCAGCACTACTCATCATTGAACGCACCATATCTAATAGCGTGCGATTCCTTCTTTCTGATACACCATTATGCTGAGGTGTATAAGGTGGAGTAAGCTGAGAGAGAATTCCATTTGCTTTTAAGTATTCAAGGAAACTGGTACTTAAGTATTCTCCACCTCGATCAGATCGAAGTGTCTTGATGCTTTTACCAGTTTGTTTCTCTACTTCATTTTTATACTCCTTAAACTTCTCAAAAGCTTCGGATTTATGCTTTATTAAGAACACATGTCCATACCTAGAGAAGTCATCAGTAAAAGTGATGAAGTAGGAGTGACCACTTCGTGCATGTAGAGACATCGGACCACATACATCACTGTGTACTAGTCCCAAGAGTTCAGTGGCTCTTTCTCCGTGTCCGGTGAACGGAGATTTGGTCAATTTTCCTTTGATACATGATTGACAAGTTGCATATGATGAATATTCAAACGGATCTAGATATCCATCTTTATGTAACTTAGTCAACCTTGTTTCATTTATATGACCAAGTCTACAATACCATAGGAAGGCTTGATTCAAATCTGGAGCCTTTCTTTTACGCGTGTTTTGAATATTGAAAATTTGAGGTTGATTAAGTATGTATATGCCGTTTTCCAGTGTGCCAAACCCAATCAGTTCTTGATTTAGGAGAATGTTCATGAAATTTCTTTCAAGCACAAAATTATATCCTTTATTAGACAACAAAGATACTGATATAATATTACACAACATACTGGGAATACAAAAACAGCTATACAATACCAAAATGTGTCCACTATTCAACCCTAGGTGATATTCCCCTATTGCAACTGCATCTACATGCATTCCATTGCCCATCCGGAGAGTCATATCACCTGCCCCCAGTACTCTACTATTTCTCAGATCCTGCAAAGAATTACAGATGTGAGAACCAGAACCGGTATCAAGTACCCATGAAGTAGAGTTTACTGAAAGACAATTTTCGATTACGAACACCACTGAAGCAGAAGCAACAGCTTGCTTCATGTCCTTGGCTTTAAAGGCCAAACAGTCCTTCTTCCAGTGCCCTTGCTTGTGACAATAGAAGCACTCGTTCTTTTCTGCCTTTACCCTTCTTGCCTTGTTCGTTCCCTGCACCTTCTTGACCCCACCCTTCGGTTTGGTGGCTTTCATCTTCTTCTTCCCTTTAGCTTTCGCTTTAGATTTAGAAGAAGATGATTGGCCAACATACAGAACGGGGGTCTTCTCCTTTTTCAAGGAGGTCTCTGCGACCCTCAACATATTGAGAAGCTTTGGAAGATCCGCTTCCATTTCGTGCATGTTGAAGTTCAGCACGAACTGAGAGAAGGTGTGGGGAAGGGACTGCAAAATCAAGTCGATATACAAATCATTCTTTAGCACGCATCCCAGGTTTGCGAGTTCCTCAATGAGGGTGATCATTTTGAGGACGTGCTCTCCAACAGGCGATCCTGGAGCTAACCTCATCTGGAAGAGTTTCCTTGAGGTTTCGTACCTCGCGATACGGGAGTGTTCACCATACAATTCCTTGCAATGGAGGAATATGGATATAATATCCATACTCTCGTGCTGTTTCTGGAGTTCATTATTCATGGACGCCAGCACGATACACTTAGCTCGCTCACAGTCTAGATTCCAGGTTTTACGAACTTCCTTGTCCGCAACTGAGGAATCTGGTCCTGGGATAAGGGGAGGAACAGCGGTGGTAACATATGCAACTTTGTCATAAGTCAGCGCAATATTGACGTTCCTTAGCCAATCTTTATAGTTCTGCCCGGTCAGTATATTCTTTTCAAGTAATAGTTTTAGTCCAGTCATGGTAGCTGCCAGAGAGAGAAAAGAAAACACTCAGCATATGCTCTTGCAAGTTTAGATTGGTTATTTATTTTATCTAAACAGGATGGCTCCCACTGTTTCCTCAAATCCTTCTTCAAAACCTAAAATAAGAACTAGTCAGGATTTAATCACACGTTTCAATTCTTGCTTAACCTTTCAGCCAGGCTGGTGTTGGTACTTCGAGGGAGGTTTTCCAACGCTTTCGCGAAGTTCCTTAATTAAAGAACCTCTTTTCCCTGGAGGCGTAGCCCCTCTAACACCTTTCTAGGCACCTACTTGGTTTATAGCATTGATTGTTAAGTGAGAGAAATTCCCGAGAGTAATCCTACTCATCAGTGGGATCGGGATCCAACTATCATTGCATGATGCCCTAGATGGAAGCCACTCTAGTCACCACACTCCAGAAGGTAAGCTAAATCTGCAAGTTTCCTTTATGTTTGAAACTCCCGATGTGATTTTTACCCTAAGCTCTTATAGACCTTGACGTAGGCCAACAAGTCATAAGACGCAAGTCAAGTTCTACCCGTCGTTGTCCTGATCAATTTAAATACATCGTACAAGCCCTTGACGTAGGCCAACAAGGTGTACGTCTGTATTAAACTAATGCATCTATCTATGCAACAAATAGGCACACACACTGCTACCATTCACTATGCCTTGACGTAGGCCAACAAGCATAGCATGAATACGATGTGCTGTCTATCTGAAACGACGGAGGGTTACGGCTGGTTTTTGGCAAAAACCGTTAACGTAGTGAACTTGATTTGATCGAAGGAACTAAGATAGCTTTTATTAAAAGGAGTGGTTTAAGCTCCGCATTTAAAATTTGCTTTTTCAAGAAAACCGAGTGGTTTTTAGAAATTGTTCCAACGATTCTGTTTAGGTTTTATTTTCTTTGCATTAATAATAATGCGTCCCATCTTTAACCTATCATTACAGATAACAACGAAAATACAACGTCCTCTTATGCCATCCGCATTCGCCACGGGGTCCCGTCATCACCCGTTAGGTTACTTAACTAACGACAGAGCGGGGGCTGGGCTAGCGCGGGTGTAAAACATAAGCGACGTCTAAATAGCTATCATATATAGATATTGTACATTCGTCAGACGCAATAATAGGCATTCCAGATCACAGATAAACAATATTGGATTTGCAAGCAATCCGCATTTCTTTTGAGCCTGCAATGAAAGACGGATTACACTGTTGTGATGAATAGCCATTTTCCCAACCCAGACCCCTACGGGTACGGCAAACTACCTGCCAAGTACCAGAAGTGAAGCGGTATGCCCCAACACTTCAAAATACCCGGTAGTTTGTGCACCCCACCTTGGGTCCATCCTAGGAGCAAAAACAGTAAAAAGAAATAATACAACGGTGGCTACAACCGCAACCTGGATGTGCCCCGCAAAATAATATTACAACTTATTACATTTACATCAAATGAATTAATAAAAAACCCATCACAAATCCCGGCTAAACACCACAACAGTCCAATACAGTTTATATACACAAACAGTTATATATAACATCACAGATATATGCAACCCCCTGCCAACCGACATACTAGAAGTTAGGGGAGGTTTACGAACACATAAAACATTTCACAGATATAATCAAACAAGCAAATACTGTATAATTTCGATCGATTAAGCACATTTAATCTTGCTCCAATATTTCTCTGTAAATCTGAAACCTGAGCAAAAATAAAAATTACCAGAAAACACCAAATATCTTAGAGAAACAACACAAGAAAGTTGGGATGATGAATCGTCCAAAGCGCGGCGGAATCGCGGCGGATCGGTGGGATCGGCCGCGGTTCCACGGCGCTATGGCCGATTCATGAGCCCAATTTTCTTGGGTGTTTTAATACATTCATTTAGGTCATTCTGAAGGTCCCTGAAAAATTTTTGGTCCTCATTTAAAATTCGACAGAAAGTACATGATAGCGAGGTTTTTCCGGTTGGTTTTTCCGTTCGAAATTCATACAAATTTGCAAGTGTGTTAAATACTGTTTAGCTAGGCTCTGATACCACTGTAAGTCGATGTTCAACACCCCAATACTTATGGGGAGGCGGAAATATGAATAACAATCTTGTTCTATTATCAAACATCGATAAACCGTATGAATCGTTTGCAAAACAAGTTTTAACAAAAGCAATAGAGTTCTAAACTACTATGTTAAGAGATTATACCAAACGGTTCTAGTCCTTCGTCTTAATGTTATCTACGGCCTCTTTGGATCTCCACGTCCTCTTCGGCTTTCTTCCGTGATAGACGATCCACCCGAGAACCCTAATCCAAGCTATAACCTCTAAACTTGAGGTTACTTAGTTTCTCTAGTTGCTAAATAGAGTAGCTAAGGTGATGTAGAGATAGGTTATGGAGTAATTAGTCTTTCCTAATCCTTGTTCTCAACTCATGAGGTTAGGATTAGGTTTGGTGAAGGAGAGAGAACTTGAAGAGAGTGAGTGAGAAGATGATAATGATAATAATATGAAAATGAAAAAGCTTCTCACTAGATATATGAAACATAATGAATTAAAAAGAAATGAATAATAAGAGATTATTCATCATGTTTCATTAATGCAAGTGGGTGATTCATTATGTGAGTCATTAAGCATTTAATAATGCATTAATGACATGATGAATCACTCACAATGAGTCACTAATTCATTAAATGAAAATGCCACCTCTCCCTCCATGTCACATCCTTCTAGAAGCTTCTCGGAAAATTACGAGAACGCCCCTCTCATCCGTAAAAACACGGAAAAACTTTAGACTGTATAAATCCAATAACCTGATACTAGAATCTGGCTTAAACCAAAGCCGGCTAGTAAAAACTGTCCGAATGTCGTACGTGCGTTCAAACACGTATGCGTCCGAACCTTTGTCGTAAAACCATACGACTTCTATATCTTTTCGCCTGGGTTTGGGAAATCTCTGTGTGGGACTCTAAAGACTCGACTACTACGCTGGCAGTGGGTTTAACCACAGACCGCAAGCGGCACTAGCTATGCGTAACGGTCCCCAGGTAGTTGTCGATAAGAAAGCTGATGAGGTAATCCATCTGAAATCCTACTGAGCCTGACTGTGACAATATCCGCGCAGTCCGGTCTGTTCGTCTAAGAGTATCGCATGTATGGTCTAGGGAGGTGGTGGACGACAGACCCCTAATAACCGTACAAGTCGTATCGGTATGGTTCAAGACCACCCGAGAATCTACTGATCATTCCATCAGTAATTCTCAATCAGCCCTGGCCAGGGACTTATGGTAATGACCAACCGACCACAGTGCGATATCAACTCCCTATACTGGGAGAGACGAATCCCTAACAGTCACTCACTGCCTCCACATGGCTCGGGACTGTGCCCAACTGAAACCTGTTTGCACGACTCTTTTGAGCCGTGGTAGGGTAATAATCAAAGCACAGTGGGAACTCACACGAGACAAATGATGACTTTAAGTCAACGGACTATCTGCACACATGTCACCTGAGAACTGCTATCTGACGTTAGGTATAATACCATCCAGTCAGTTCTCGGCGAGTCCTGTCCGGTGTACTCACACCCAGTGAGCATCTGTATACAATCTTAGGTGAACACCACCAATGGTTGCGGGACCAATCCATTGCCCCTCGTCAGGGTCTAGATATGTATACATTAGTCTACTCCGGAGTATCGATGCCCAATCTTGATACTCCTGCGACCAGGGACATCTAAAGGTGTGCCTATTGACTATCCAGCTCCCACTAGTATGACTGCCATCACAACGCCGGTAGTCAGACAAAACACCCTATGGTCTTTATCAACATATATATATAAATACCAAGTAAAATATATCATACGTTAAGACAAAGTCAAACCAAATAGCGTACTATCATATCAAGCAAGACTGTCATGTATATACATATCCCAAGCATCCTATACAATGTAGGCCTCTAGGGCATATATATCCAACAATAGAAACCACACTGCAAAACTTTTTCGGCTGTCTTCTTTGGGCCAAAGTGCCCGCCACATGCTTGATCATGGCAAAAAGACAGCACGCTCTTGACCTAACTTTAAGGTACACACCGACGAATGATTTGGTCGGAACAGTATTTAAAAAGATAGGGTTCATCCCAGTAAAAATGCTTTACTTGGGACAAAAATCGAAGTTTATCCTGTTTCGACCAATCTGTAGGTATCAGGCCGGTGGCTAATTAGTTTACTATATCGGCGAACCATGGTTTGCAAGAAACGGTCAAGAGTTGCTCATCGGGAAAAACATCTGTGATTGGAAGATCAAGCGTGGGCGAAGAAGGAAGTTGTGATAGGTGATCAGCTACTACGTTTTCACATCCTTTTTTGTCCTTTATGACAAGGTCAAACTCTTGTTGTAAAAGGATCCAACGTATGAGCCTTGACTTAGCATCCTTCTTCGCAAAAAGGTGGCGAAGAGCTGAATGATCAGTATATACATCGACTGGAGAGCCAATTAAATAAGACCGAAATTTTTCAAGTGCAAACACAACAACTAAATTTTTTTTTCTGTTGTTGTGTAGTTTAGTTGGGCCTCATTTAGTGTTCGGCTAGCATAATAAATCACGTGCGGAATTTTATTAATGTGCTGTCCAAGAACAGCGCCAATTGCAAAATCTGATGCGTCGCACATGATTTCGAAAGGGTGCGTCTAGTCGGGAGATGAGAGAATGGGCGCAGAGATGAGGGAATGTTTCAAAGATTCGAATGCTTCAATGCATGTGGAGTCGAAAGCAAATGTTGTGTCCTTGGCCAGTAAGAGAGTCAAGGGTCTAGCGATCTTGCTAAAGTCCTTGATGAACCGTCTGTAAAAACCGGCGCGACCAAGGAAGGCTCTGATATCTTTGACGCACTTAGGGGGAGGGAGGTGAGAAATTACTTCGATTTTAGCTCTATCAACCTTGATGCCGTTTTGCGAAATGACATGTCCTAAGACAATGCCCTCTCGTACTATGAAATGGCACTTCTCCCAATTCAACGTTAGGTTCTTATCCCTACAGCGGGTAAGAACAGCGTCAAGATGTCGTAAACACTCGTCGAAGGAGTCGCCAAAGATGGAGAAATCATCCATAAAGATCTCCAAGAACTTTTCAACCATGTCTGAAAAGATCCCCATCATACACCGTTGAAATGTTGCGGGTGCATTTCATAACCCAAAGGGCATGCGACGAAAAGCAAAAGTGCCAAAGGGACAAGTAAATGTTGTCTTGTCTTGATCCTCTTTGGCGATGGGGACTTGGTTGTAACCGGAATAGCCATCTAGAAAGCAATAGAACTCGTGCCCTGCCAATCGCTCGAGCATTTGGTCAATGAAAGGTAGAGGAAAGTGGTCTTTCCTTGTCGCGGCATTGAGTTTTCTATAGTCTATGCAGACTCGCCACCCAGTTTGGGTGCGAGTGGGAATTAACTCATTTGCCTCATTGGTAATGACCGTAATGCCCGATTTCTTTGGCACAACGTGGATTGGGCTCACCCATTGGCTATCCGAGATAGGGTAAATGATACCACTATCCAGACACTAGACAATCTCCTTCTTAACAGCCTCTTTGATGATGGGGTTGAGGCGTCTTTGTGGATCCCTTGCCGGCTTGGCATCATCCATCAAGTGTATATGATGTTCGACTATGAGGGGACTAATCCCCTTAATGTTCGCCATAGACCAGCCGAAAGCTTGCCGATTATTATGTAAGACCATCAAAAGAGCATTCTCTTGCTCAAGAGCTAGAGAGGCCGATATAATGACGGGTAAGGTCTCATTATCACTTAGATAAGCATATTTTAGGTGCGACGGCAAAAGCTTCAATTCGAGTTTAGGAGGTGAAACAATAGATGGTAACAATGGGGTAACTGTTTCAAACTCGAAGGATTCCATCAAAGGTTCGAATCGAGTGTACGCAACAGAGTCGGATGGTTCAATTAACTCATCCGAAAAAGCAAAAGACTCCAATTCAGGTGATGAGTCTTCAAAGTCATCAAAGAAGGTAAAACACTCAAAATCATTGTCCGCTTTGAAAGCTGTGTCGGATTCTAGAAGGAACGCACTAGTGGCGTTAACATTGCTGTGATCGAACAAAAAATTCTCGAACTCACAGTCCTCCTCCGCGATCTCATTGATCGAGCAAACATCGAGTCCGCGATCTCATTGGTGCATAAGTCCTTTAAAATTTTTGCATATGAAGGAACTTGTTGGATTGCATCCAAAAGAGGGATATTTATGCTAACCTGTTTGAACAACTCAACAATCTTTTCCATCTGTGGAGTTGGTTTATTGGATCTCAACCGATTAGGAAAAGGAACATTTTGAAAGGTGGTTGAGTCCAATTTTTGCGGATCAGATTGTCGAGTTGGAACGGCACCCCGTGTAGATGTGTTCGTGTTGTGAGAAATGGGTCCGTTCGAGCTAGAAGAAGTAGAGCCGTGTGAAGGGTGGAGAATAGGCTCTAAAGAAGAAGTTGAAGAAGATGAAGAAGGGCCACCGGCAGGGGTGTCATTGTCGATTCCCATATTGTTTTGCAACACTTTTCCCGATCTCAACGTGGTCACCGCATTTACATTATGATTCTGCTGTTGATTTGCAGCATGTGCGTGACCGGGGTTGGGCAGTGGTTGAGACGGGAGTTTTCCTTTTTCGCGCTCGCTCAAAGCTGCATTGAGTTGTGCAATTTGTGCCTCAATAGATTTGATACTTTGATCGTGTGAGGCACTGTTTTGCACGAAAGATTGCATAGAAGTTTCTAGTCTTGCTGTAGACTGTGTAGATTGCTTAAGAAACGCATCTAAACTTCTTTCGAGCGAGCTAACCTTATCATTATTAGGTTGAACAAAATTGTTTGCCTGGTAAGAATTGTTAGGCACAAAATTGTTCACCTGATTAGGGTAAGGTTGCTGTTGAAAAGGTTGCTGTTGAAATTGAGTTTGTGAAGGTGCTTGTTGTTGTTGTGGAGGAGGAGGTCTTTGAAAATTGTTATTTCCTTGGAATTGTTGATTTTGGTTCCAAGCGTAATTTGGGTGACTCCTCCACCCCGGATTATATGTCGAAGAGTACGGATCGTTTTTTTGTCGTTGCTGAAATGCAGCATTGACTTGATCCTGTCCTTGAGTGGATGCATTATAAGGACATTCTTCGGTTAGGTGCGATGGATCCGTACAACAAGCATAAACAGTTCGTGGAGGCATAACAGGGGCAGGAGAAGGCGATGAGATTTTGGTCTCAATCGCTTCTAGCTTTTTTCATAAGAGCTGCCATCTCGGCCTTCATAGCAATCGACATCTCTACTTGATGTATGCCTGCCCTAGATTGACCACTAGAAGAAGATGATGTGGTCTTGGTACTCTCCCACTGAATTGTTTGCTCACTAAGATCCTCAAGAAACTGCCACGCTTCGTCACTAGACTTGGAGAGAAAATGACCTTGACATATGGTTTCTAGCAACTGCTTCGTTGTTGAGTTCAATCGCTCGTATAATGTTTGGCAAAGTTGCCAACTTTCGATCCCATGATGAGGGCATTGAACGAGTAGGTCCTTAAATCTCTCGAAGCACTTCCAAAAGGGTTCGGAAGGAAGTTGTGAGAATTGAATTATTTCATTGCGGATTCTGGCAGTTTTGTGATGAGGATAGAACTTTTTCAGAAAAGCTTTTACAAACTCATCCCAATTTCTAATGGAATGTGATGCGGTGCTGTATAGCCACTTCTCGGTTAGGTCACATAAGGTGAAAGGAATGACCCTTAGCCTTATAGCGTCATCACTTAATTGGGTTGTTTTCATCATAGCGCATACATTTTGGAATTTATTGATAAAAATATACGCATTTTCAGATTCCAAACCATGAAATTTTGGCAGCATATTGATGAAATGTGGTTTTATTTCAAAATTGTCCCCATTTGCCGGTGGGGGTGAAAGACAGGTAGGTAAGGAAGTGCGGACGGGGTAAAAGAGATCCTGGAGCGCAACTCGTGCGGGCGCTTCAACAGGCGGTTGATTCGGGTTATTCGCACCTAAAGGAGGTGGAATCCTTCCCGTCGGTAAGGTATTGTTGGGGTTGAATCCCGACATGCCTTCGGTGAAAGAGTTTGAAGGTGAGGGTAAGAAAGTGGACGGAATGTCGACTTCGGTGTCGAAGGGTTCGTCGGTCGGTACCAACGAAACACGGACTAATCGGGCGTTAGTATCCCTAGTCCAAAGTGACATACACTAAAGGGGTAGTGTAGTCAGGAAAAAGAAAGACAGAATTTGGAGGTAAGATAACGTCAGTGAAGGGAAGTGGTGGAAGTTAGTTGCAAGTTTTCTTAGCGACAAGTTGCAAGCTTGAAAAGATTTTTCTTTTTTTTTATGTGAGAGTTTTGCAAAAGAGGTTTTTGAAAAGAGACTTATGAGATAAATGTATCAACCACACATGCACAATCAGGCTTAGATCTAGGGTCACCTAGGTCTGCTAGACAGCTCCTAACTAGGGCTAGAAATAGGACCTCAAACCGCCTCTTCACCGACAAGTACGGCCAGGTAAGTGGGAAGGAACCACAATAGTGGACCTAATTAATAACCACTAGCCTAGACACCGCAAAATCAGTTAGGATAAACGGTCGATGCCTATACTAGTCCTTTTCCTATTGAGCTCGATGTCCTTAGGTCTGAGTCTAATATTTTTTAATTAATTGTTGTCAATGCACATGCTTTAGGTGTTTTCTGGGGTCCTGGGAAGGGTGATGAAATCCCCACCCAATCTGAGTTTGGTCAATTAGCCCCTTAAAGTCCGATTAAATTATGCAAAACAATAAAATTCACTTGCAATCAATTTTTAGCACGGCGCAAAGAAACCTGCAGAAAATCTGTTATTTAGAAGGGGGAAGAAGATTTTTTTAGCGCAAAGAATTCCTGCAGAAAATTTTTACAGAGAGAGATATGGAGGTTGCAGAGGGGAGAATGAGAAAGCAAACCATGCAAAATTTACGCAGAGAGGCCAACAGAAGGCCGTGGAAACGCGGTCTTGATGTGCTGTTTGCGGCGGAACCGCGGTCCTTTGAGCAGATCAGCTGCTCAGAAAATTTGTGGTGCTCTGTTGGTTCAATCTACCTCTGTTGTGATGTGCACTTTACTGATTTGCCCTCTGTAGAATTCCAGATCCGAGAGTCTTCACTGTTCCTGCAAGATTCAAACAATAAAACCCTTCTCAAACAGATAAAAATCGATAAATGTTTTTTGCATTTTTCTATTTTCTGATTTTTATGATTTTTTTAAAAAATTTAAATCAACCCGAAATTACACGAAAGAAAGATTACGCCATCCCCGGCAACGGCGCCATTTGATTAATCCAAAAATATTATGTTTACCGTAATCAGAAACGGCGTCGCTTTGTAGATAGCCGGTGAATACGGGTCGATCCACAGAGATGTGTAATTTTCTGATTTGTGTTTTTACTAGTTGATTCCGATGGTGGTTTGGTTTTTGTTGATTGATTTAAAAACTAAGTTATACGATATTAATGAACTTGTTAGGATTAGGTCTAAAGTAGGGTTGAGTAGATAAAGATTAACACCTCTTTCAATGCTTTTGATTCAAACCTGTTTTAGAAGTTATAACAATTATTAGAAAAGGGGATTAGGATGATTGGGAAGAAACGAAGTTTCTTCCTCTTGATCCTTGTCCGTCCTTTGCTACTAATTGCTATAACCTTCATGGACGTCATGCATGTCCGGTCCTTTATACTACGGTGTCACCGTTACCTCAAGGGTAGGGTGCCGTAGTGAGCGGATCATGCATGCGTGCATGAAGTTCTATTTAAAAAATATTTGGCATTGAAAGAGATGAGAGATATTCATCTCTCATTCCCTCCTTTATTCCTAACCCTAACAAGCGAGGATTTTACTCGCTCATTATGGTGTCTTTTAAAAGTGACATTTTTAAAGCACTTACCGATTGCATTTGAAAGACTACACTAAATTAATTAGTGGCAATGATATGATTGATCTACTGCAAGAATTATACGAGAGAACTAGGGCAACAATTAAATTTACACTACGGCAGAATTTAAAGAAATAAAGACTTACTAAAATGATGCTCTTGATCTCCCAACAATTCTGAATTTATTGATTGAAAAGAGGCATACGTTTTACAGCCTTGTGAGTACAATTTATAAGAAAACAGGGAAGCTAGGGTTACAAATTCTCGCACACATGATTTTACAGATATGCCCACGGAAAATCCCAACACCCGCACCGACGCACCGACACAAGAAGTCGGCGCCGACACGGGCATTAAATGGCCACGGAACCGCGGCATTTGTTGGCTTGAGCCGCGGTTCCGCGGCCCTTTGGTGAGCTCAGCTCACCAATTTCTCTGAGCTGCATCTTGGTTGTTAGGGCTTCTTAGTTCTTCACAACTTTTCTCTGTTTGGCTTCTTAGTCTTCTTCAGATCTTCAGTGAAATTTGTAGTGGTCTTTTAACCGTTTCCTTAAACGTTTCGGACATGCATTGCCTTCTGAATTGTTCTTCGTCTAGGTTTGAGTAGGATCCGTCTACTTGTTGGTCAAAAGTCCCTTTTCTGTATCAACTTTCGTCTTTTTCACTGTGTTCGTATCCAAGAGCCTGTATCCTGTAATATGCAACAAATGTGCGTCAAGAGTACCTGTTTACTTATAAAATGAATAAAAATAGGGAGTACAATAATGCTATATTATAGTATGAACATATGTACGGGTGGGTCAAATTAACCTGGAAAATGATGGGCAGAACTTGACATGTGACTTATGATATTTTGACCTCACGCCAAGGTCATAAGTGCTTGGGGCAAAAATCCACATCGGGAGTTTCTAAAGAAACTGAAACTTGCCAGATATGCGCATACCTTTTGGAGTGTGATAACGTGAGCGGATTCCGTCACGTTATCATGCGATGATAGTTAGATCCCGATTCCCACTGATGAGTTGGTTTACTCCTCGGGTGATCCCGACTAATTCTTCTTTCAGGTTTGGAGGAGAATTTGACGGGACAGTGGGAGGTTTCCAGATTAGATAAATTGGTAACCATTCTGATCTAGGTTAGAGTACACGCTGAGTGTTTCTTTTCTCTCTCTCTCTTTGGCAGCGACCTTTGACCCGACCCTAAGACTATGACTCAGTGACCAAAATTAACCGAACCTTCTTAAACACTGGCTTTTGGATTGTCAGAGTTGCAAACCTCATTGCCACTCCTACTTTTACCCTTTTCTCCAGGACACCCCGTATTACTACGAACGTCCACTTCCATTAGACAAAACCATCGTATGGTTATATACGAACTCGAAGGAATTTATTCGAGGATGGTTTCAGGTTCTGGAGAAAACGAATAGGACTATTCAGTTGACTTTTCCTTTTACCTTCTCTCAGGTTACGAGTACTCCTTGGTTTAGGAGATAGTACACCTATTACGCTAATTGGATAGTCTTCTTCCAAACCATAGGCAGGTGCCGACCGGTAGGGAATGAAGAAAACCAATTAGCATAACGATGGTGTGCAGAAGGTATTAAGTAAAGACATATCAAGGGATTAGTAAGAGGGCAAAGTAAATTGCGACTGATACTCACGACCAAACCAGGTATTTCATTACCACTCCCACTTCACCTTTGTATTTCTCCAGGACACTCCGTATCACTATGAAGATCTACAGTTTATTGGATACTCCATCGTATGGTTATAAACGAACTCAAAAGGAACTTGTTCCAGTTCGGGGATGGATTCTGGTTCAGGAGAAATAGGAATAAGGTTTATTCGGTTTTCTTTTATCTTCATCTTCTCTCGCATTGCGAGTGCTCCTAGGATTAGGACAGTACACCCATTATGCTTATTGGATAGTCTTCTTCCAAACCATAGGCTGGTGCCGAACGGTAGGGAAGGAAGAAAACCATTTGGCCTAAAGGGGTGTACAGAAGATAATGACTAAAGACATATAAAGGGATTTGGAGAGATGGCAAAGAATTATACGGTTATAGTTGTGAATCTGGATAATGGAAGAGGCATTACTAGGAATACCAGGTACCCCATCGAAACATTTCAATGTTTCAGTTTCACTGTGTACTGTTAAAGGAAAACTGATTTCCCGATTAGATACTTACTCCAGGGTATGTATTTACCAGGCATGATTCTCACATCTGTATGGTTTTACAGATGATGAGTGGGAGTAAGTTATTGGGAATTGGGTGATCATCCTCATTATATCGGGATTCATTGTAATCGGTGATATTTGAGTAAATCGACTTGGTTATTTGCCGGACGGCAAATATTTGGTTTTGAATATCCGCTGTTATGCACCAATTTCAAATTGATATATCTGTACGTATATTTTCATAGAGTGAGATATACCCTTTTGAAATTATGTCTACGACATTTACCTATATCAGTGGATGGTTAGGTAAGGAGCATTAAGCAGCGGTGTAAATCTTCTTAACCATAAGTACAGTTTTTAACCTGCAACACACAGGGAGTGAGTTATTAGACTCAAGGGACTTATACAAAGTATTGTATGTTGTCCAGTGTCCATTAGGACAGAGGGGTTGGTCCTCGTACTATATTCGGTTTATTTATGACTTCTCTAGTTTTTAGACAGGTGTTTCGTGCAAACACAGGGTCCGAATTTTGAGAAGTTATAGGTATATGAATAAAGTAGAGAACCAGGTGTTGCAAGTATCAGGATTCTTCAAGGTGATCGAAGACGTAGATACTTGTGTAGGGTATTCAGTTGACAGTAATGATTAAGAGAACTTGCTTCTCTTTCAGGTTACTCATAATTGGAAGCATTCCTAAGTTGAGTAACGCTGATCGGCCTCCTTCCATTTAGTTAACATGCACTGGAGACAGCTGCATGATTTGAATCTGGTTCAATTAAATCAGTGCCTCTGGTTCTATATTGGATATAGTACAGTTCATATCTTAACATTGTTAAGATACCGGGAGTTGTCCGGCTTATGCTTAAAACCAGACTCTGGATAACTCAAGGCACGTTTCTGTAATTGTTTATGAGTTGACCTAGGCTATGACGAGAGTTGACATTCTACCATCTGGAAGATCAATAGAGATATTGTTCTAGACTCGCCACAGTTATAATAAAAATGGATTTTTTCAGAAAACAGTAGTGGGAGTATGGTAGAACTAGAAGTGATTTCAGAACCACAAACGATTACTGAAGATTTGATAGGAACCTAAAGATTCAATCTGGTTTGACATTCCATTGGCCACTCCGCAGATAAGATGGGTAACCTTTGGCACCCGAGAGGTACTCCGGTAGCCTCAAGGACGGTGACAGGGAGGTTCTTGTTTACCCAGACAGGCCATTGCTGTTGTTCCAGGCTGCGAGACCCGGCAAGAGGATGAGTATAGCGTCGTTCTAAACTTTCTTTAGAAGTGTACGTGTATATGACTTTGCCAAAGGGTTGTCGTAGTCAGTGGGAGTAGCGGAAGCATTGGTGAACAGGTGGCTTATGTCTATTTATAGACTAAAGTAGATATAGCGGAGATAGATCATCTATTTCTGACGTGACAGTCATAGGTTTGACTTCATCAGAATAAGGGATGGATCTATTGAGAAGGTAGTAGGGTGTGATGTCCTGGTATTTGGATGACATACACAGAGTAGGAAGTGATACTCCTATACAACGATCGGTTATACTTTGGTCGTCACACAGTGGTTTCTCCACATGGGACTTGGACATTATATCAGACATACTGGTTACTGGATCTATGGTTTTAGATCTAGATTTGGGTGGTTTCCAAATCAGGATACTTAGACAGCATTCTAAGAGTATTTAGAATGGACAACTCCTGGCACGGTAGTGTACCTGCAGGTGATGGAGTCACCCTCTCTAAAGGTGTCTTACAGAGCAAAGGGGAGAGGGATGTGCATGATTGGCAGATCACTTGCTTAGGCAATTGAGCCAATCATGAGATGTCAAGTACCATACCAGATGTTGTTTTTGCAGTAGATGCAATAAGTTGATATTGATCCAATGCTGGAGAAGCAGTTTTAGAACAAAAGTGGATGTTCTAGGGATATGGTAACGACAACCTCATTCGGGAGACAGTTATCATTCCAGGCTTCCAAGGTGACATGGACGACAGGGTGGTTGTCAGAGTTATAGTTTTTCCTTCTGACGAGGGGCAGTATTTTAGACAGGTGTTCCAAGGCAATACTGAGGGAGGCATGGCGCAGGATACTGATTAAGTTCAGTTGACGATACAGTCTAAGAAGTTTGGATTTGGAGTTCATTTATGAGCTAGGTCCCATCAGACATCCAGACACATTCTAAGACAGGTATTGCTCATTTCGGGAGAAGGCTTTCTCCGCGAACTTGAGATATGGAGAGACATAGGAAGAAACATCAAAGCGGGTCCACTCATTGAGGCTATTCCTCGAACGCAATAGTTTCGCAAACGAGCTTTGTGAGACTGACTAGTAGAGGAGTTGGGTGTTCGGTATCACACGGGCTGTGAGTATGCGACAACGCAATAATTAGCCTTGAGTGCTAGGGGAGATTGTTGGAGATAGTACCCTCAGAGTCAATTATTGGATCACAGGCACGTGACTGCAATGATTGAGGGAGGACCTGTCCCAGAAGGACAGTCTTACTCAAGATGATAGTATGCTATCTGGTTTACCTTTATCATCGTGTACTGCTTTAGGTGACCTTACAGGTCACTATTACATGTTGGTAGAGCCCCTAGGATTCTTGCTTAACTGCCAGCAGTATGAGGGCGATCATATACGTGGGAGCTGGTAGTCTATAAGCACATCCTTAAAAGGTCCCTAGTCGTGGGAGTTTCGAGACAGGGCATCGATACTCCAGAGTAGACTAGCGTATACAGTCGAGACCCCGACAAGGGGCAGTGGCCGGTCTCACAAGCCACTGGTGTCCGTTGGTTCACCTAAGATGTATACAGGTGCTCATTGGGTTATGAGTACACCAGACAGGACTCGCCGGGAACATGCTAGTTGGTCTTATACCTGACGTCGGATAGCAGTTCCCTGGTGACATGTGTACAGGTTAGTTCATCGACCTGAGGTTGTCATTTGTCTCGTGTGAGTACCTACTGTACTTTGATTACTACCCTACCACGCTCAAAGGAGACGTGCAAACAGGTTTTAGTTGGGTACAGTCCCGAGCCACATGGAGGCAGTGAGCGGATCTTCAGGGGTTCGTCTCTCCCGGTATTGGGGGTGAGGTCGCGCTGTGTCTAGGAGAGCCATTACACGAAGTCCTTGGTCAAGGCAGGAGATTTACTGGTAGGTATTCCAGTAGTATCTCAGGGTGTTCTGGGCTACACTCCGATAGGACTTGTACCGCTTTTAGGGGTCTGACATTTACCAACCCCCTAGGCCCGCCATGCGATGCTCATAGACGAACGGACCGGACTGTACGGATATTGTCACTGACGGGCTCAGTAGGGTGTCAGGATGAGTTCGCTCATCGACGTCCCTTTTGTTCAATAGCTGGTAGCCCGTCACGTATGGCTAAAACCTCTGACGTGCTAGTGGTTAAATCCACAGCCATAGTATTGACGAGTCTTTAGTGTTCCCCACAGACAGTTACTCAAGTTTCGGGCGAAACGCTGTAGAGGCAGTATAGAGATATGGCAGGGTTCGATCAGATACGTGCGGTATTGCACGGATCAGGATCGGACGGTTAATACTAGAGGGCTTTGGTTTAAGCCGGATCCTAGTATTGTACAGTGTAGATTTTGTCTCATTGCATTTGTATTTCGGTCGGAATACAAATGCGGGTATGTATATACAGTAGCGGGGTTTCCTGTAATTTATTACGGGATCAGTTTTTTGGAGTTGCCAGTTTGTTTTCTGTTTCAGCCATATTTCTTTGTATCTTTCATTGGCTGAAGATTTGTGGAGGAGGGCTTATTTGCATTTATGCAAATAAGCATTTTGGAGGGTTGTTTTTGCATATTGTTGGAACATGATGGTTTTGCCTCCCTTTGACTTCTTCTAGTCATCATTGCTTGACTTTCTTATTCATCATGGTTCACTTTTGGAATCATCATACTTGATGATGATGTTTGGTGATTATGGAGGGTTATGGTTGATGGAGTGTTTAGTTTAGTTTGTGATCATTTTCTTTGGTCAATGATCACCCTTTCTCTCTCTTGATTATTGGAGACACCCATATTCTTTTGGCTCCTCACACTCCTCTCATTCTTACCTTGTCATGGCCGGCCAAAGGGAAAGGGGAGGCTGTCCCAATTTTTGGGTGTGGGATTTACACTCATTTGGCTTGGCAAAATCATTTAAGCTCCTCCTCCAAAAGCTCATATCTCATACCTCCACCATATGGCAACTTCCTACAACCCCAAGAGACAAAGCATTCTACAGTTAACCTATAGCAAATCTTGGGCACGTCGACTCGCCAACTTCGTGCCCGAGTTGCCTCGGTCAAGAAGTGGGAGCCCGTAAAAGAAGCCGTCGACGTGGTGCCCTTCCGGCGACTTAGTGGAGACCGGAGATTCCGTGGGGAGATCGGGACGACGACGAGAAGACCGAAGGACACGGATCGCTCGGTATATCTCTCTACCCCCTTCTCTATATAGCTAGGACTAGATTAATGGCCCGATCCGGGATTTTAGTGCGCGGTGGTACCAGTTTAAAAAGTTAAAGTAAATCATCGCTTCCGCATTCCGGCGTCGGATTGACGGCCGGGGCGCCGCCGTGCACTTTACCATCATCCTCTCTCTCTCACTAGATGCTTGTCAAGGCACATCCATCATGCCCCCCCTTCTCTCTCTAGCCACAGGTCAACCCCATCCCTAAACACCATTAATTAAGCTCAATTAATCCTAATCAAAGCTAAACCCTTAATTAACCCACTTATCTTAACCAAATGGTTTAGACCCACCATGGTCATCTAAACATGGTTCATCCCTAAGCCATCATGAGTCCATAACATGAGACAAGCGTGGAAAATGTTATGTGCGCAATTTTGCACAAAAGCCAAAAATCCAAATAGCGATTTTTTATCGCGATTAACACTAAAGTCGCATATAATTCATCATAAAAACTGTAAATGGCATATTTCCACAAAATAACCTATTTTAGAATTTCTAAAATTTTTCTCCAGAATTTTTCCCTATTTATCGGTATTTAATTATACCGACTATTAAAATATTAATAATTAATATTAAATTATGAAAATTCCCGAAAATAATACTTTATTTTTTTTGAAATGTTACATATATAGAGAGGACTTTCTTGCTCGACATGATAGTATGCTATCTGGTTGCTCTTTGTCTTAACATGTAGACTTGTATTGTGATACCGTCTTGCTCTCAAATGTTGATAAAGCCCTTAGGATGTGTCTTGACTACCAGGACTATGATGGAGATCATACTAGTAGGGCCAGGGTAGTCCACAAGTTCATCCTTTAATTGTTTCTAGTCGAGGGTGTATCGAGACAGGGCATCGATATTCCAGAGTAGTCTAGCGTATACGCTTCTTGTCCTATATGATGGGCGATGGATGATCCCATATCCTTTGGTGTTTGACATCAAAGATAGTATACGGGTGCTCAGTGGAGACTGGCTACACTGAACAGGACTCGCCGAGAACTCCTAGATTGTATTATACTTAGCGTCAGATAGCAGTTCTCTGGTGACACTGGTACAGGTTAGTCTCTCGACCCGAGATCGTCATATAGTCTTGTGTGATTCCCACTGCGCTTTGAATTCTACCTTACCATGTTCAAGAGATCGTGCAAAACGTTAGTTTTTGGGTACAGTCCCGAGTCCCATGGAGGCAAAGAGCGATAGGAGGGGATTCGTCTCTTCCGGTATTGGTGGTTGATGTTGCGCTGTGCTCGATTGGCCATAACAGGAAGTCCCTGGCCAGGGCTGATACAGAGATCTATTGGTAAGTGTTATCAGTTGTTTCTCGACCCGTTATAAGCCTCACATCGGCTCGACTTATCGGTTACTGGGGTTTGACATTTACCACCCCTAGACTGGATATGCGACATATCATATGAAGAGACCGGACTATACGGTAGTGTTACTGATAGGCTTTGCGGGAGTTTAGACAAACTTGCTTATTGATCTTCTGATTGCTCAATACCCGGGTAGCCGTTACGTCCAGCTAGTATCACAGACGGCTTGTGGGTGATTGATATGATCATCACCTACTGCCGGCGTATTGACGGGTCTTTAGAGTCCTACACAGAGGTTTCCTAGCTCAGGAAAAACAAACTAGGAGCACATATGTGATATGTGTGGGACCGAGATTAATACGAGTATGTGATACCGTATTCTATTCTCGTGATATTAGTATCGGTCGGTTATATGTGATATAGCCGAGTTATCGAATGAAGTGTTGATTCGATAAGTTGATACAAATAATATTAGTCGGTTATATGTGATATAGCCAGATTATTAAATCAAGTGTTGATTTAATAATTTAATGTATAATTGTATATTTGACATATTAATTTACTTTAACTACTATTAGCTCACTTAAGCATTTCTTTTTCTCGCTTATGCATTTAATATATATATATGTGATATATATTAATTGTATTTCTTTTTGTGTCATGCTTGATGATACATACTACATGGGTGTATGAGACTCACACCATACTTATGATAATGTGGGGTTTATTTATTTAAAGTAAATCAAAAAAATAGTTGGAAATTAGTCACATGATTTAAGCTTAGTGGAAGCTTATAGAACCATTGACTTAGTCCACTAGTTTTGTTTTAAATTAGATATTTATTAACCCAACCATTACCTTAAGCCATGGTTAAGTCTCTTCAAGAGTTATATGAGATATTTCTCACCCATGGTTGCCATAACAATAATTGTCTTCATCTTCTTCTTCATCAAGAGTGAGCTCTCTGGGTTTTTGAGAAGTGAAGAAAATTAGTGAGAAAATTAATTCTAAAGTGAGCAAAAATCCTACTTCATCATCCTCTACTAGACTAGCCATTTAGTTTAGGGTGTTAGCTTCACTAACTCCAAATTAGTGAAGAGGTAGCTTGAGTTGGTGTCTCCTCGACGTAGATCAGCTTCGGCCTCGAAGACTTCTAGCAAGCTTGTTCATTTCATCTTGTGGCGCCATTCTAGAGTCTGGGAGATCACTACACGGAGCTATTAAAGTGAAGGACCGGTCTACAAAGGTTGTATTTTTTGTTCACTTAGATGTAAAGTTGTTTACATGTATGTTTCGTCAAATTCTCTAGTTAAGATTCTTGGTTAGGGTTGTTTAGCATGCAAATTTTTTGAAAATGGCATGGTCGATGGCTCCCGAAACCTTTATGTCGTGCTACGCAACCCTACAAGTTCATCTCATGAACTTTATTCATCCAGACAACCACTTTGGCAGCATCGTTGGTAGCGATGTAATTAGCCTCTATCAACGAGTCTGCTGCGGTATATAGCTTGGAACCCTTCCAACATACCGTCCCTCCACTGAGGGTGAAGACAAAACCCGAGAATGACTTTCAGTCGTCCTTATCACTCTAGAAGCTCGAATCGGTAAAGGACTCAATCTGGAGTTCACCGTTACCATACACCAAGAACATCTCTTTAGTCCTTCTCAAGCACTTCAAAATGTTCTTCAGTTGTCCAGTGATTTTCCCAAAGATCTTTTCGATACCTAGTGAGTAAGCTACATCTGGTCTGGTACATAACATCGCATACATGATTGACCCATCTGCCAAAGCATAGGGTATCCCTTGTAAGCGAGCCCTCTCCAAATCAATCTCGAGAGACATCTCTTTGGAGAGAGTGATTCCCGAACAATCGGGTAGATTACCACGCTTAGAATCATCCATACTAAACCCCTTTAGCATGGTGTCTATGTACCTAGATTGGGACAATCCCAAATCCATTTAGATCTATATCTATAGATCTATATCCCGAAGATGTAGGAAACATCAGTTAGATCTTTCATGGAGAACCTATGTGATAAGAGGTGCTTGACCGAGTGTAGCATAGGAACAACCTTTCCTATTAAGAGTATGTCATCCGCGTACAATACGAGAAAGACAACCACACTCTCTACAACCTTCTTATTTATACATGGTTCATCTATCTTTTTGATGAAGTCAAACTCTTTAACAGTTTCATTAAAACAGATGTTCCATCTCCGCGATGTCTGCTTTAACCCGTAGATGGATTTAAGCAGCTTGCACATGCTTCCGCTGCTCCCACTGTCTATGACTCCCTATGGCAGTGTCATATACGCTCTCTTCTAAATCACCATTTAGAAAAGAGGTTTTGACGTGCAGTTTGCCAGATTTCGTAGTCATGGTATGCAACAATGGCAAGTAGGATCCTGATGGACTTAAGCATAGCTTTGAAAGTCTTAACTTTTCCATCTACACCAATTTATCTTTCTCAAACATCCTCTTGCTCCCGATGGGTGTTACCCCTTCAGGAGCAACATGCAAGTCAACACTTTGCTGGTGTATATGGATTCCATCTCAGATCGCATAGCGTCCAGCCATTTAACATAGTCTCCACTTGTGCTGGCCTGCTTGAAACTAGTTGGGTCATCATCTACATGATGCAATCCTCGCTCTCACCGTCTATGAGAAAACCGTAGTATCTCTCTGGTGGATGAGGAACCCTACTAGATCTGCGGAGTGGTTTCGGTTCGTCTGGCACTATTGAATCCTCCGTTTCCACCAAATCGTCAGTTATAGTTTGTGTTTGCGTGAACTACTTCCAGTTCTACCTCATCGGCACTAATTTCTTCCACAAGAAATTCCTTTTCCAAAAGGGTGGCATGTCGAGAAACAAAACAACTTTTGTTCCTCGGTGTGGTAGAAGATATACCCACGCGAATGGTGGGGATATTCTACAAACTTGCACCGAACTGACCTTGCCTCGAGCTTGTCCGAATTTTGCTTTTCAACATAGGCCGGACTGTAAGTCCACGTTGCCCACCCCGGTACTTGCGGGGAGGCGGAAAACGGAATAAAAATCAAGTTTTTATGAGCTTAGGCAACATAGACTTGACTATGAAGGATCTTTGCTAAACAAAAACACGCTAAAGCTAACTAGAAACTAGCTAAGTGCTAGAAAGGTTATACCTTGGGCTTTATGTCCTTCTCTCCTTGCTCCTTGGAGTGGTGGAAGGAGGTCACCTTAGTCGTCTTCTCACGTCGAAGAAAGATCCACCCGAAAGCCTCGACCTTTGGCTTCAACTCCAAGATAGAAGTAACTAGGGTGCAAGAAGTGCTAATCCTTGAACCCTAGATGAGAGTAGAGATTATCAAGAGAGGGTTTTTCTCAAGCTCAAGTGTTTCTCAACACATGAGAGGGGAGAGCTTGAGGGAGAGGAAGAACAAGAGAGAGAAAGTGAATGATAGAATGAGAATAAAATAAACCATTCTCACATATATTTGTGAATTGTTGTAATTAGATAATTAGCTACATAATTGGCATAGTTAATCAAGACATGACCATTATCATTTCATTTTTAATGCAAATTGCAAGGATCAAAGAGCATCTTCCAAATGAAATGATGATGGTCAAAGTGCCAACAAGGTCAACAAGTCAAGGTGGGTCAAATGGTCAACAACCATAACCATGCACAATTATTAAACTAATATCAATTAACCATAATACACACATAATCATTAGGGTTAATACAAATGACAATAGTCATTAACCCTAATCAAAGTCCTCTCCCTCTGTCTCAAGCAACTGTGCATACGCACCCGTATTCGTGATCCGAGGAACACGAATACAATGAGAAAAACCAATACCAAATCATATATTAAGATCCGGTTTAAACCAAAACCCGCTAGTATAAGCTGTCCGGACAGCAAACGTGCACAAGTGCGCGGATGTGAACGAACCCTGTCGCAAAACCATGCGACCTCTACTCATTTTGCCTAAAGGCGAATAGCTCTCTGTATGGGACTCTAAAGACTCGACACTACGCTGGCAGTGGGTTTAACCACAGACCGCAAGCGGCACTAGCTGTACGTAACGGTCCCCAGGTAGATGTCGAGAAGAAGACCGACGAGGTGAACCCCATCTGAACTCCTGCTGAGCCATTGTTAGTGTATATGCCCTAGAGGCCATTACTGTATCATACTAGTTTGTATATTACTTAATGGAAGCTTGGGATATTCACCTTGTATATACAATCTTGCTCAAAATAGTAGTATGCTACTTGGTTTGTTTCTACTTCAATGTGTACATGTGTTTATTTTAGTATATCGCCTATACACATTAGTGGAGCCCTTAGGATCTTTGCTTGATTACCAGCGTTGTGATGGCAGTCACACTAGTGGGGCTGGGTAATCTATAAGCACATTCTTATGCAGGTCCCTGGTCGCAGGACTATCGAGACAGGGCATCGATACTCCGGAGTAGACTAGCGCATGCACTTCTCATCCCAGTGTTGGAGACGGTCTGTCCCACAGCCGTCGGTACGTCATACTTGAGATAGTATGCGGGTGCTCGTTGGGTTATGAGTACACTGGACAGGACTCGTCGGGAACTGACTAGTTGGTATTATGCCTATCGTCAGTTATCAGTTCCCAGGTGACATGAGTACAGCTTAGTCCGCTGACTTGACATTGTCACTTCGCCTCGAGTGTGTTCCCAATGTACTTTGATTACTACCCTACCACGGCTCAAAGGAGTCGTGCAAATAGGTAGTAGTTGGGTGCAGTCCCGAAGCACTTGGAGGCAGTGACGGTTAGACAGGATTCGTCTCTCCCGGTATTGGGGGTTGACATCGCGTTGTGTCTAGGAGAGCCATTACATGAGTAGTCCCTGGCCAGGGCAAACGAGATATACTGGTAGGCTTCCAGTGTTATCTCAGGGTGTTTTAGGCTTCACTCCGACACGACTTGTACCGCTATTGGGGGACTGACGTTTACCGCCCCCTAGGCCCGCCATGCGATGTATCAGACGAACAGACCGGACTGTACGGAGAATGTCACATTCAGGCTCAGTAGGAGTTCAGATGGGTTTCACCTCGTCAGTCTTCTTGTCGGCATCTACCTGGGGACCGTTACGCACAGCTAGTGCCGCTTGCGGTCTGTGGTTAAACCTACTGCTAGCGTAGTGTCGAGTCTTTAGAGTCCCACACAGAAAGCTATTCGCCTTTAGGCAAAAGAGTAGAGGTCGCATGGTTTTGCGACAGGTCGCATAGTTTTGCGACAGGGTTCGGCCACATCCGTGCACTTATGCACGTACAGTGTCCGGACAGTTTACACTAGCGGGCTTTGGTTTAAGCCAGATCCTAGTGTACCTTTTGGGATTGGATTTATCCAGTGTGTATTCGTGTTCCTCGGAACGCGGATGCGGGTGTGTACGCACAGTTGACGGAGAGACAGAGGCAGAGGATTCTCATTAGGGTTGTTGACCGTTGACCGTTGACCGTTGACTTTTTGCTCAACCCTAATGAGAATATGATATGTGATTAACAATTATATTAATTAAGTATTATGGTGACATGGTTGTTGAGGGATTGACTTTGTTGACTTTTGTTGACTTGTTGACTTTGTTGACCGGTTGACTAGGCTTGACTAGTTGACCATCATGATAACTATAGCTATCATTTCATGGCAAAGACTTTTGCTTGCTTGCTCTTTTGTGCAAAATGAGTGCATGAAATGATATGGCTATGGTTGCTTAAACCATCACATAATACTTGATTGATATGAGGTGTTATGATTGTTTTGGATTATGAGAGCCAAATGAGAAAAGTCTTCTCTCATTCTTTCATGCTCATTCTCTCTCTTGTTCTTGAGCTCTCATCTTCCTCCTCTTGCTCTCCCTCTCTTGACTCTATGGTTCACTTGTCTCATTAGTTGAGAACCAAGAACCATAGATAAAATCCCATACAAACTCTTCTCTACTCACTCTAGTTCATAAGGTTTAGCAAACCGAGTGAACTAGTTTCTTTAAAGTTCGAAGAAGGAGCCAAAGGTTGAAGCTTTCAGGTGGATCTATCTTCGGCGCAAGGAGACGACGGGGAGAAGCCGATTCGGACGACCATCGAAGCTTGAAGACGAAGGAGTTCGAGAAAAAGAAAGGTATAACCCCCTAACCGAGTAGTTAGGTTGTTAGTTAGATGTTTAACAAAGATCCAGTTTTGAGTCCATGTTACCACCTCTAAGAAAATTGTTTTTCACCAAATTCCGCTTGCCCGAAAGTACCGGGAGAGGTAGCATGGACTTACAGTGGTATCAGAGCCTAGTTAAACTCTATCTAACATGTTAGCAAAGTAGCTAGAAGATCGATCAAAGAAAAAGTCGCAAAACGAACCCGATATGATAAGTTTCTGCCGATTTTTTTCTGTTAAAAAATTGATAAATTTTATCTTAAAAATCGGCTCAGGCTTTTGTGTGATCACCCACTAAATTTGGTCCAACGATCGAGTCAAAGCGCCGCGGAAACGCGGCGGGAGCACGCTCCCGCCGAGGATCCGCGGCCGAGTTGACTCGGCCGAGGTCCAAATTTGGTGCAGTGTATTTCTGGGGTTATTTTGGGATTTTTGGAATATGTATTTTCTGCCCAGATTTTCCAGAACGAAAATTTTATTTTTAGGGTCCTGAAAATCCGTATTTTTTATCGAACTTCTAAAAGACTTTAGCTGACGGGTTTTTCTGTGATGTGATATTTGTATTGAACGTCTGCTAATCGCTATATGTCGATTAGTGGGGGTTATACAAATCTGTGATCTGTAATGTTATTGGAATGTGTATATGAATTCATTGGATTGTCGCGGGTGAATAGCCGGGGGTTGTGAGACGAGAGTTTTCTTTTCTTTCAATTCATGTAAATTTGTAAATTGATGTAATAATTATTTGTATGGCCGCACAACCGGGTCGGGGTTGTAGCCGTCATTGTATAATTTCTTTTTACTGTTTTTGCTCCTAGGATAGACCCATGGAGGAGGTGCACAAACTACCGGGTATGCCGAAGTGCCGAGTGGCCTACTCACGGAGATGAGGGAGGTTGCTTCGCTTCGGGTACTTGGCGGGTAGTTTGCCGCACCCGTAGGGGTCTTGGGTGGGGTATTGGCTGTTCACCGCGACCGTGTAATCTGCTTTTCGTTACAGGCTCATACGAATTGCGGATTCCTAGTATATCCAATGTGTTCATCTGTGATCTGAAATGGCTATCATTGCAGTATATCTATATATGATATTATTTAGGCGTTGCTTATGTTTTACAGCCGCGTTAGCCCAGCCCCCGCTCTGTCGTTAGTTAAGTAACCTAACGGGTAATGACGGGGCCCCGTGGCGAATGCGAATGGCATAAGCGTACGTCATATTTTGGTTGTTTTCTGCAATGGTAGGATTAAATGATGGGACGCATTAAAAGAACTAATGCAAGAATATCACGCATTAAAAGAACTAATGCAAGAAAATAAACCAAGTTAAAATCGTTGGAACACTTTCGGAAAACCACTCGGTTCTTTTCAAAACTAACTTTTAATTGCGGAGCTTGAGCCACTCCTTTTAAAAGCTATCTTGTTCCATCGATTATATCAAGTTCACTACGTTCACGGTTTTGCCAAAACCATTCGTAGCCCTCCATCATTTCAGTTAAATATTCGGTAGTATTCAAGCTATGTATTTTGACCTCATGCCAAGGCATAGTGATTGGTAGCTGCCGGATATTTATCTGTTGCATAGATAGAATGCGTTGGTTTGGGACAGCCGTACTACCATTTTTGCTTACGTCAAGGGTAGGTATGGGTGGATTCAAATTAACCTGGATAATGATGGGAAGAACTTGACATGTGACTTATGACATTTTGACCTCACGCCAAGGTCATAAGAGCATGGGGCAAAAATCCACATCGGGAGTTTCAAAAGAACTGAAACTTGCTAGTGTTGCATACCATTTGGAGTGTGATGATTCTGGTAGGATTCCTTCAGTTTCGTCACGCGATGATATTTGGATCCCGATCCTACTGTGAGTATATGCTACTCCTCGGTAAATTTCTCACTTAACGATCAATGCTATAAACCTAGTAGGTGTCTAGAAAGGTGTTAGCGGCGCTACGCCCCAGGGAAAAGAGGTTATTTAATTAAGCAACTTCGCGAAAGCGTTGGAAAACCTCCCTCGAAGTACCGACACTGGCCTGGCTGAACGGTTAAGCAAGTATTGTACGGTGAGATTGATCCTGACTAATTCTTCCTTTTTGGTTTGAGGAGGGATTCGAGAAATAGTGGGAGCCATCATGTTTAGACAAACTAAAAACCATTCTAAACTTGCAAGAGCATCAAGCTGAGTGTTTCTTCTCTCTCCTAATTGCAGCGACCAATCCACATGACTGGACTTAAGTTACTCCTAGATAAAAACATACTGACAGGGCCAAACTACAAAGATTGGCTCAGGAATATCAAAATGGCAATCACTTACGACAAGCTGGGGGAAATTCTTACCACCAAAGCTCCCCCTATCCCTGGTCCCACTTCCAGCGTCGCGGATAAGGAAATCCGTAAGACTTGGGAGATTGATAGCGCGAAGGCCAAGTGCCTCGTACTTGCCTCTATGGACAATGAACATCAGAGGAGGCACGAGAATATGGACTTGGAATCCATATTTCTTCATACAAAAGAACTGTATGGAGAGCAATCTCGTATCGCAAGATACGAAGCGTCGAAAAAGTTATTTTCGGCAAGGATGGCCGTCGGATCATCAGTAGCAGAACACGTGCTTAAGATGATCGGCTACATTGAGGTGCTCGCGGACCTAGGGACCACATTGGAGAGTGAGCTCTATACGGACTTAGTTCTCCAGTCCCTTCCTTCCACTTACGCCCAGTTTATATTGAACTTCAACTTACAAGAAAAAGAAGTTGAACTTTCAGAGCTCCTCAACATGCTGAGGAGCGCAGACGGCACCCTACAAAAAGGTAGGGAAACATCCACTTTGTTTGTAGGAGGATCATCTTCTTCTAGGTCCAAGGCGAAAGCCAAGGGAAAGAAGAAGAAAGCCCCCGCCAAACCAAGAGGCGGTGTTAGTAAAGTGGATACGAAAGGAAAAGCTAAAGCAACAAAGAAAGCGGGGAAGCTTGTGGATAAGGAAGAATGCTTCTATTGTCATAAGAAAGGACACTGGAAGAATGATTGCAGGGCCTGGAAGGCCAGAACACAGGAATTGAAGCAGGTTGCAGCTTCAGCTTCAGGTGTGTATGTTATTGAAAACTGTCTTTCAATAAACTCTACTTCCTGGATATTGGAAACCGGATCAGGATCTCATATCTGTAATTCTTTGCAGGCGTTGAGAAACCGTAGGGTTTTGAAAGCAGGTGACACGACCCTCAGAGTTGCAAACGGAGCTAGCATGGATGCTAAGGCTGTGGGGGACTATCACCTGGGAATGTCAGATGGACATGTTTTGGTTTTGCGTAATTGCTTTTTTGTACCCAACGCAACTTGTAATATCATTTCTGTATCTTTAGTTTCTAAAGAAGGTTATGAATTTGCGTTTGTAAGTAATGTTGTAAACATTCACCTTAATCAAGTTTTGATTGGGTCAGGTACGTTAAGCAATGGTATATACGTATTAAACCAACCACAGATTTTCAATGTCCAGAATACACACAAAAGAAAGTCTCCGGAAATAAATCAGACTTTCTTATGGCATTGTTGACTGGGTTACATCAATGAGAGAAGGTTGATGAAGTTACATACAGAAGGATATTTGAATGCGTTCGAATATCAATCGTATGCCACTTGTCAATCCTGTCTCAAAGGAGATGACAAAGACTCCGTTCACTGGACATGGAGTAAGAGCGAGCGAGCTCTTGGGACTCATACACAGCGACGTGTGCGGTCCAATGTCTACACATGCGCGAAACGGTTATTCTTACTTCATTACTTTTACGGATGACTTTTCAAGGTACGGTTATGTCTTCTTAATGAAACATAAGTCCGAAGCCTTTGGAAAATTCCAGGAATATAAGAATGAAGTAGAAAAACAAACCGGCAAAAGTATCAAGATTCTAAGATCGGATCGAGGTGGTGAATACTTGAGTGCCGAGTTCCTGGACAATTTAAAAGAGAACGGAATTCTCTCTCAGCTTACTCCTCCATACACTCCGCAACATAACGGTGTATCGGAGAGACGGAACCGAACCCTATTGGGTATGGTACGGTCCATGATGAGTAACGCTGAGTTACCGCGATCATTCTGGGGGTATGCGCTAGGATCAGCTGCATACCTTTTGAACTGAGTTCCCACTAAGACTGTGCCTACCACACCTTATGAGTTATGGAGTGGGAAGAAACCCTATCTTCAATATCTAAAGATCTGGGGATGTCCAGCTTTTGTCAAAAAGCAGCATGCGGACAAACTCGAGGCACGCTCAGTACTGTGCAAGTTTGTGGGATACCCAAAGAACACCAGGGGGTATCTTTTCTACCACGCAGAGGAACAAAAAGTCCTTGTTTCTCGTAATGCCCACTTTCTATAACACTAGTTCTTAGAAAAGGAAATTAGTGGGAGCGCAGTAGAACTGGAAGAAATTCCAGAACCACGAACTTTTACTGAAAGCTTAGTGGAACCAGAGGGTTCAAAAGAACAGGACATTCCTACGCCGCTCCGCAGGAGTAGTAGGCAGTCTCATCCGCCTGAGAGATACTACGGTTTTCTCATAGACGGGGATAGAGAGGATTGCATCATAGATTATGATGAGCCTACTAGCTTCCAGCAGGCCGTTCAGAGCGTTGACTCGGTAAAATGGCTGGATGCAATGCGGACCGAAATGGAGTCCATGTACACCAACAAAGTATGGACGTTGGACATTGCTCCAGACGGGGTAAAACCCGTAGGATGCAAGTGGATCTTCAAAAGGAAGATTGGTGTAGATGGACAGGTTGAGACCTAAAAAGCTAGACTTGTTGCAAAGGGTTTCCGTCAAAGACCTGGCTTGGACTATGACGAAACCTTTTTCTCCAGTGGCTATGCTGAAATCCATTCGGATCCTTCTTGCCATTGCTGCCTTCCACGATTATGAGATCTGGCAAATGGACGTAAAGACCGCTTTTCTAAATGGAAATTTAGAGGAGTGTGTCTATATGGACCAACCAGAGGGTTTCATTCAAAGTGGGAGCAGCGGAAAGGTGTGCAAGTTGCTTAAGTCCATCTATGAACTAAAGCAGGCATCGCGGAGTTGGAACATCTGTTTTGATGAGACGGTCAAGGAATTTGGCTTTATCAAAAATCCAGATGAACCATGCATCTATTGTAGATTTGTAGCGAGAACTGTAGTATTCCTCATTTTCTACGTGGATGACATTCTCTTAATAGGAAATGACATTCCTATGCTACAATCTGTCAAGGGGTTCTTGTCACACAGGTTCTCCATGAAAGACCTAGGTGATGCCTCATACATCCTGGGGATCCGGATCCATCGTGATAGATCCAAGAGGATATTAGGACTTTCACAGTCCAGGTACATCGACACCATACCGAAGAGATTCAGTATGGATGATTCCAAACATGGTAACCTACCGGCTTGTCACGGGATCACCCTCTCTAAAGAGATGTCTCTCAAGACTGATTTGGAGAGGGATCGCATGTCTATTATACCCTACGCTTCTGCGATAGGCTCTATAATGTATGCGATGTTGTGTACCAGACCGGATGTAGCTTATGCACTGAGTGTGGTAAGCCGGTATCAATCAAACCCTTGGGAGAAACACTGGATAGCGGTAAAGAACATTCTCAAGTACCCGAGAAGGACTAAGGTGATGTTCTTGGTGTATGGCGGAAAAGACCTCCAGATCGAGGCCTTTGCTGACTCCAGCTTCCAGAGTGACAAGGATGATTCCAAGTCCATGTCGGGTTTTGTCTTTACCCTCAATGGAGGGGATGTGTTGGAAGAGTTCCAAACAGGAAACCGTTGCAGACTCGACGATGGAAGCGGAATACATCGCTGCATCTGATGCCGCAAAAGAAGCTGTTTGGATGAGGAAGTTCTTGAAAGAACTTCAGGTGGTTCCGTCCATTGTTGATCCAATACCTCTGTATTGCGACAACAACGGGACTATAGCTTTAGCGAAGGAACCCAGGTCCCATCAGAGATCCAGACACATCTTGAGGCGGTATCACCTGATCAGGGAGATCGTGGATCGCCAGGAGATCGAGGTTCGGAGAGTCGCTTCAGAAGATAACACTGCAGATCCATTCACCAAGGCCTTGCCCCAGACTCAGTTCGAGCGGCTGATCGAGATGATAGGTCTTCGATACGCCAGTACATGGCCTTAGTGCAAGTGAGAGATTGTTAGTGTATATGCCCTAGAGGCCATTACTGTATCATACTAGTTTGTATATTACTTAATGGAAGCTTGGGATATTCACCTTGTATATACAATCTTGCTCAAAATAGTAGTATGCTACTTGGTTTGTTTCTACTTCAATGTGTACATGTGTTTATTTTAGTATATCGCCTATACACATTAGTGGAGCCCTTAGGATCTTTGCTTGATTACCAGCGTTGTGATGGCAGTCACACTAGTGGGGCTGGGTAATCTATAAGCACATCCTTATGCAGGTCCCTGGTCGCAGGACTATCGAGACAGGGCATCGATACTCCGGAGTAGACTAGCGCATGCGCTTCTCATCCCATTGTGGGAGACGGTCTGTCCCACAGCCGTCGATACGTCGTACTTGAGATAGTATGCGGGTGCTCGTTGGGTTACGAGTACACTGGACAGGACTCGTCGGGAACTGACTAGTTGGTATTATGCCTATCGTCAGTTATCAGTTCCCAGGTGACATGAGTACAGCTTAGTCCACTGACTTGACACTGTCACTTCGCCTCGAGTGTGTTCCCACTGTACTTTGATTACTACCCTACCACGGCTCAAAGGAGTCGTGCAAACAGGTAGTAGTTGGGTGCAGCCCCGAAGCACTTGGAGGCAGTGACGGTTAGACAGGATTCGTCTCTCCCGGTATTGGGGGTTGACATCGCGCTGTATCTAGGAGAGCCATTACACGAGTAGTCCCTGGCCAGGGAAAACGAGATATACTGGTAGGCTTCCAGTGTTATCTCAGGGTGTTTTGGGCTTCACTCCGACACGACTTGTACCGCTATTGGGGGACTGACGTTTACCGCCCCCTAGGCCCGCCATGCGATGTATCAGACGAACAGACCGGACTGTACGGAGAATGTCACATTCAGGCTCAGTAGGAGTTCAGATGGGTTTCACCTCGTCAGTCTTCTTGTCGGCATCTACCTGGGGACCGTTACGCACAGCTAGTGCCGCTTGCGGTCTGTGGTTAAACCTACTGCCAGCGTAGTGTCGAGTCTTTAGAGTCCCACACAGAAAGCTATTCGCCTTTAGGCAAAAGAGTAGAGGTCGCATGGTTTTGCGACAGGTCGCATGGTTTTGCGACAGGGTTCGGTCACATCCGTGCACTTGTGCACGTACAGTGTCCGGACAGTTTACACTAGCGGGCTTTGGTTTAAGCCAGATCCTAGTGTACCTTTTGGGATTGGATTTATCCAGTGTGTATTCGTGTTCCTCGGAACGCGGATGCGGGTGTGTATGCACAGTTGACGGAGAGACAGTGGCAGAGGATTCTCATTAGGGTTGTTGACCGTTGACCGTTGACTATTTACTTTTTGCTCAACCCTAATGAGAATATGATATGTGATTAACAATTATATTAATTAAGTATTATGGTGACATGGTTGTTGAGGGATTGACTTTGTTGACTTGTTGACTTTGTTGACCGGTGGACTAGGCTTGACTAGTTGACCATCATGATAACTATAGCTATCATTTCATGGCAAAGACTTTTGCTTGCTTGCTCTTTTGTGCAAAATGAGTGCATGAAATGATATGGCTATGGTTGCTTAAACCATCACATAATACTTGATTGATATGAGGTGTTATGATTGTTTTGGATTATGAGAGCCAAATGAGAAAAGTCTTCTCTCATTCTTTCATGCTCATTCTCTCTCTTGTTCTTGAGCTCTCATCTTCCTCCTCTTGCTCTCCCTCTCTTGACTCTATGGTTCACTTGTCTCATGAGTTGAGAACCAAGATCCATAGATAAAATCCCATACAAACTCTTCTCTACTCACTCTAGTTCACAAGGTTTAGCAAACCGAGTGAACTAGTTTCTTCAAAGTTCGAAGAAGGAGCCAAAGGTTGAAGCTTTCAGGTGGATCTATCTTCGGCGCAAGGAGACGACGGGGAGGAGCCGATTCGGACGACCATCGAAGCTTGAAGATGAAGGAGTTCGAGAAAAAGAAAGGTATAACCCCCTAACCGAGTAGTTAGCAACTCGTAGTTAGGTTGTTAGTTAGATGTTTAACAAAGATCCGGTTTTGAGTCCATGTTACCAGCTCTAAGAAGATTGTTTTTCACCAAATTTCGCTTGCCCGAAAGTACCGGGAGATGAAGCATGGACTTACAGCCTGTATGTGACAATCTCCGTACAGTCCGGTCTGTTCGTCTGATACATCGCATGGCGGGCCTAGGGGGGCGGTGAACGTCAGTCCCCTAATAGCGGTACAAGTCGTGTCGGAGTGTAGCCCAGAACACCTTGAGATAACTCTGGAAACCTACCAGTATATCTCGCTTGCCCTGGCCAGGGACTACTCGTGTAATGGCTCTCCTGGACACAGCGCGATGTCAACCCCCAATACCGGGAGAGACGAATCCTGTCTAACCGTCACTGCCTCCAAGTGCTTCGGGAATGCACCCAAAAACTACCTGTTTGCACGACTCCTTTGAGCCGAGGTAGGGTAGTAATCAAAGTGCAGTGGGAACACACTCGAGGCGAAGTGACAGTATCAAGTCAGCGGACTAAGCTGTACTCATGTCACCTGGGAACTGATAACTGACGATAGGTATAATACCAACCAACAGTTCCCGACGAGTCCTGTCCAGTGTACTCGTAACCTAACGAGCACCCGCATACTATCTCAAGTACGACGTACTGACGGCTGTGGGACAGACCGTCTCCCACGCTGGGATGAGAAGCGCATACGCTAGTCTACTCCGGAGTATCGATGCCCTGTTTCGATAGTCCAACGACTAGGGACCTGTATAAGGATGTGCTTATAGATCACCCAGCTCCCACGAGTGTGAGCGCCATCACAACGCTGGTAATCAAGCAAAGATCCTAAGGGCTCTACTAATATGTATATCAGCGATATGCTAAAAGAAACACATGCACATATTAAAGCAGAGACAAACCAAGTAGCATACTACCATTTCGAGCAAGATTGTATATACAACTGTGAATATCCCAAGCTTCCATTAAGTAATATACAAACTAGTATGATACAGTAATGGCCTCTAGGGCATATACACTAACAATCTCCCAGTTGCACTAAGGCCATGTACTGGCATATCGAAGACCTATCATCTCGATCAGCCGCTCGAACTGAGTCTGGGGTAAGGCCTTGGTGAATGGATCTGCTGTGTTATCTTCTGAAGCAACCCTCCGAACCTCGATCTCCTGGCGATCCACGATCTCCCTGATCAGGTGATACCGCCTTAAGATGTGTCTGGATTTCTGATGGGACCTGGGTTCCTTCGCTAAAGCTATAGCTCCGTTGTTGTCGCAATACAGCGGTATTGGATCAACAATGGTAGGAACCACCTGAAGCTCCGTGAGGAACTTCTTCATCCAAACAGCTTCCTTTGCGGCATCGCAAGCAGCTATGTACTCCGCTTCCATAGTTGAGTCAGCAACGGTCTCCTGCTTGGAACTCTTCCAGCAAACCGCCCCTCCATTGAGGGTAAAGACATAACCCGACATGGACTTGGAGTCATCCTTGTCACTCTGGAAGCTGGAGTCAGCAAAGGCCTCGAGCTGGAGGTCTTTTCCGCCATACACCAAGAACATCTCCTTAGTCCTTCTCAGGTATTGAGAATGGTCTTTACCGCTATCCAGTGTTTCTCCCCTGGGTTCGACTGATACCGGCTTACAACGCTCAATGCGTATGCTACATCTGGTCTGGTACACAACATCGCATACATTATAGAGCCTACCGCAGAAGCGTAGGGTATGATAGACATGCGATCCCTTTCCAAATCAGTCTTGGGAGACATCTCTTTGGAGAGGGTGATCCCGTGACAAGCCGGTAAATTACCGCGCTTGGAATCTTCCATACTGAACCTTTTCAGTATGGTGTCAATGTACCTTGACTGTGAAAGTCCCAACATCCTCTTAGATCTATCACGATAGATCTGGATCCCCAGAATGTAGTTGGCATC
This sequence comes from Agapanthus africanus, assembly GCA_030015575.1. NCBI lineage: Eukaryota > Viridiplantae > Streptophyta > Magnoliopsida > Asparagales > Amaryllidaceae > Agapanthus > Agapanthus africanus. The sequence continues at coordinate 361,295,842 of JASDDO010000026.1, forward strand.
GCCCAGGTCCTTCATGGAGAACCTCTGCGACAAGAATCCCTTGACTGACTGTAGCATAGGAATATCATTTCCTATTAGGAGAATGTCATCCACGTACAAGACGAGGAATACCACAGTTCTCCCTACAATCTTACTTTAAATGCATGGTTCATCTGGATTTTTGATAAAGTCGAATTCTTTGACAGCATCATCAAAGCAGATGTTCCAACTCTGCGATGCCTGCTTAAGTCCATAAATGGACTTGAGCAACTTGCACACTCTACCGCTGCTCCCACTCTGATTGAATCCCTCCGGCTGATCCATATAGACGCACTCTTCCAAATTTCCATTTAGGAAAGCCGTCTTTACGTCCATCTGCCAGATTTCATAATCGTGGAAGGCAGCAATGGCAAGAAGGATCCGAATGGATTTCAGCATACCCACTGGAGAAAAGGTCTCGTCATAGTCCAAACCAGGTCTTTGACGAAAACCCTTTGCAACAAGTCTAGCTTTATAGGTCTCAACCTGCCCATCTACACCAATCTTCTTCCTGAAGATCCATTTGCAGCCTACGGGTTTTACCCCTTCTGGAGCAAAGTCCAAAGTCCAAACTTTGTTGGTGTACATAGACTCCATCTCGGCCCGCATTGCATCCAGCCATTTTACCGAGTCACCGCTCTGAATGGCTTGCTGGAAGCTAGTAGGCTCACCATAATCCATCATGCAATCCTCTCTATCCCCGTCAATGAGAAAACCGTAGTATCTCTCGGGCGGATGAGACTGCCTACTACTCCTGCGGAGTGGCGCTGGGATGTCCTGTTCTCTCGAACCCTCTGGTTCTACCAAGCTTTCAGTAATAGCTTGTGGTTCTGGAATTTCATCCAGTTCTATTGCGCTCCCACTTATCTGATTTTCCAAAAACTCAGTTTCCAAGAAGCGGGCATGATGAGAAACAAAAACCTTTTGTTCCTCTGCGTAATAGAAAAGATACCCCTTGGAGTTCTTTGGGTATCCCACAAACTTACACTGTACCGAGCGTGCCTCGAGCTTGTCCGCATGCTGCTTTTTTACAAAAGCTGGACACCCCCATGTCTTAAAGTGTTTAAGACTGGGTTTCTTCCCACTCTACATCTGATATGGTGTGGTAGGCACTGACTTAGTAGGAACTTGGTTCAAAAGATATGCAGCTGTTTCTAGTGCATAACCCAGAAGGATCGCGGCAACTCAGCCTTACTCATCATGGAACGAACCATATCCAATAGGGTTCGATTCCTTCTTTCCGATACACCGTTGTGTTGTGGTGTGTATGGAGGAGTAAGTTGAGAGAGAATTCCATTCTCTTTTTAGAAGCCCAGAAACTCGGCACTCAAGTATTCGCCACCTCGATCAGATCTTAGTGTCTTGATACTTTTGCCTATTTGTTTTTCAACTTCATTCTTGTATTTCTGAAATTTCTTAAAGGCCTCGGATTTGTGCTTCATTAAGAAGACATGCCCATACCTAGAAAAATCATCTGTGAAAGTAATGAAGTATGAATAACCACTTCGCGCATGTGTAGACATTGGACCACACACATCACTGTGTATGAGTCCCAAGAGCTCGCTCGCTCTTTCTCCGTGTCCAGTGAACGGAGTCTTTGTCATCTTTCCCATGAGACATGATTCACAAGTGGCATAAGACTGGTACTCGAACGGATCCAAGTATCCTTCTTTATGTAACTTTGTCAACCGTGTCTCATTAATGTGACCCAGTCTACAATGCCATAAGAAAGCCTGATTTAATTCCGGAGACTTTCTTTTAAGTGTGTTCTGGACACTGAAGACCTGAGCTTGATTCAAAACGTATATACCGTATTTCAATGTACCTGACCCAATCAGCACTTGATTTAGGTGGATGTTTACTACATCGCTTACAAAAGTAAAATCATATCCTTCCTTAGAAAGTAAGGATACAAATATGATGTTACAAGTCGCACCTGGCACATAAAAACAGTCACGCAGAATCAATATCAGCCCAGTTGTCAGTCCTAGATGATATTCCCCTACGGATTCAGCATACATGCTCATTCCGTTAGCAACCCTGAGAGTCATATCACCTTTCCTGATAACCCTACGGTTTCTCAAAGCCTGTAACGAATTACAGATATGAGATCCTGATCCGGTATCCAATACCCAGGAAGTAGGGTTAACTGACATACAGTTCTCAATAACAAACACACCCGAAGCCGAAACCACAACATGCTTCGAATTCTGGCTACTGGCTTTACAAGTCCTGCAATCCTTCTGTCCATGTTCATTCCAGTAACAATAGGAACATCCTTCTTTTACTACATCTGTTCCTGAAACTTCTGCCCTTCCCTTTCTTTCTACTTCCCTAGTTTCCTTTAGGGTAGTAGGTAGAGACTGTTGAACCGAGTCAGCATCTGACCCGTTCTTCAACGTGGTCTTCAGGTCCGAGAGCTCAAAAGAGCTGGTCTCTGTAAGGACGTTGCCCCCTACAGATGACCCGATAGCCAACCTCGCTGGAAGCAATTCATTCGAGGTCTCATATCTTGCGATACGAGATTGCTCTCCATATAAAACTTTGTTATGGAGGAAGATAGAAGCTGAGTCCATCTTCTTGTGCTGCCTCTGGTATATACCATCAACTGAGGCTAACACGAGGCACTTGGCTTTCGCACAGTCTTCTTCCGATGTCCTACGAATATCAATATCCGTGACAGGGAAAACTGGACCTGAGACGGCAGGGGTTGGATCAGTCAAGAGGTGTCCCAGCTTGTCCTGGGCAATGGACATCTGGACAGACCTTTGCCAGTTATAACAGTCAGATTCAGTCATCTTATTTTCTAGATGTAACCTAGGTGCGGTCACTGGGTCGCTGCAATTAAGAGAGAGAGAAGAAAACACTTAGCATGATGCTCTTGCAAGTTTAGATTGGTTTTTAATTTATCTAAACAGGATGGCTCCCACTGTCTCTCGAATCCCTTCTCAAACCATAAAGAAAGGATTAGTCAGGATCAATCTCACCGTACAATACTTGCTTAACCGTTCAGCCAGGCCAGTGTCGGTACTTCGAGGGAAGTTTTCCAACGCTTTCGCGAAGTTCCTTAATTAAGTAACCTCTTTTCCCTGTGGGCGTAGCCCCGCTAACACCTTTCTAGACACTTACTAAGTTTATAGCATTGATCGTTGAGTGAGAGTTTTCCCGAGGAGTAGCATATACTCACAGTAGGATCGGGATCCAAATATCATCGCGTGATAAAACCGAAGCAATCCTACCAGAATCATCACACTCTAAATGCTATGCAGCTCTAGCAAGTTTCAGTACTTTTGAAACTCCCGATGTAGATTTTTGCCCCATGCTCTTATGACCTTGACTAAGGCCAACAAATCATAAGTCACATGTCAAGTTCTTCCCGTCGTTATCCAGGTTAATTTGAACCCACCCGTATATACCCTTGATTATGGCCAACAAAGCAATACGACTGTCCCAAACCAACGCATTCTATCTATGCAATATATGAATACCCACCAGCTACCAAACACTGTGCCTTGACTAAGGCCAACAAACACAGCTTGAATACTGTTGAATATTCATATGAAACGACGGAGGGCTATGGATGGTTTTGGCGAAACCGTGAACGTAGTGAACTTGATATAGTCGATGGAACGAGATAGCTTTTAAAAGGAGTGGTTCAAGTTCCGCGTTTAAAATGCTTGTTTTTGAAAAGAACCGAGTGGTTTTCAAAGTGTTCCAACGACTTTTACTTGGTTTATTTTCTGGCATTAGTTCTTTTAATGCGTCCCATCATTAATCCTACCATTGCAGAAAACAACCAAAATATGACGTACGCTTATGCCATTCGCATTCGCCACGGGGCCCCGTCATCACCCGTTATGTTACTTAACTAACGACAGAGCGGGGGCTGGGCTAGCGCGGCTGTAAAACATAAGCAACGTCTAAATAGTTATCATATATAAATATATAGCAATGATAGACATTACAGATCACAGATGAATACATTGGATATACTAGGAATCCGCAATCCGTTCGAGCCTGCAACGAAAAGAGGATTACACGGTCGCGGTGAATAGCCAATACCCCACCCAAGACCCCTACGGGTGCGGCAAACTACCCGCCAAGTACCCGAAGCGAAGCAACCTCCCTCACCACCGTGAGTGGGCCACTCGGCACTTCGAGATACCCGGTAGTTTGTGCACCCCCTCCATGGGTCTATCCTAGGAGCAAAAACAGTAAAAAGAATTATACAATGACGGCTACAACCCCGACCCGGTTGTGCGGCCAAACAAATAATAATATTACATCAATTTACATGTTACAATGAATGAAAGAAAAAGCAACACTCATCTCATATCCACCCCGGCTATTCATCCGCGACAATCCAACCCATTCATATACACATACCATCATCAATCACAGATCACAGATATGTATAACCCCGACTAATCGACATATAGCGATTAGCCGACGTTCAATACATATAAACATCACAGATATAACCTTTTAGTCAAAGTGTATTGAAGTTCGGAAAAAATACGGATTTATAGGGCCTCAAAACCAAATTTCTATTCTGGAAAACCTGGGCACATATAAAGCATCTTAAAAATCCTAAAACCAAGCCAGAAATACACTGCACCAAACTCGACCCAGTGAAGAGCCAAGACGGCCGCGGTTGCGCGGCAATAGCTTGGTATTGCCGCGGAACCGCGGCTCTTTGGTCGAATCACTAGATCGTTTTTGGTGGCTTTCTTTAAAAAACCCTGAGATGATTTTTGGAGTATGACAAATTTTATTTTGAACATAAAAAAAATTAACAGAAACTTAGGTTTTTGTAAACTCGGTTTTTCGATTTTTCCGATTCGAACTTCGATACACTCTACTACCTAGCTAGTTTATGTTTAGTTAGGCTCTGATACCACTGTAAGTCCACGTTGCCCACCCCGGTACTTGCGGGGAGGTGGAAAACGGAATAAAAATCAAGTTTTTATGAGCTTAGGCAACATGGACTTGACTATGAAGGATCTTTGCTAAACAAAAACAAGCTAAAGCTAACTAGAAACTAGCTAAGTGCTAGAAAGGTTATACCTTGGGCTTTATGTCCTTCTCTCCTTGCTCCTTGGAGTGGTGGAAGGAGGTCACCTTAGTCGTCTTCTCACGTCGAAGAAAGATCCACCCGAAAGCCTCGACCTTTGGCTTCAACTCCAAGCTAGAAGTAACTAGGGTGCAAGAAGTGCTAATCCTTGAACCCTAGATGAGAGTAGAGATTATCAAGAGAGGGTTTTTCTCGAGCTCAAGTGTTTCTCAACACATGAGAGGGGAGAGCTTGAGGGAGAGGAAGAACAAGAGAGAGAAAGTGAATGATAGAATGAGAATAAAATAAACCATTCTCACATATATGTGTGAGTTATTGTAATTAGATAATCAGCTAGATAATTGTCATGGTTAATCAAGACATGACCATTATCATTTCATTTTTAATGCAAATTGCAAGGATCAATGTGCATCATCCAAATGAAATGATGATGGTCAAAGTGTCAACAATGTCAACAAGTCAAGGTGGGTCAAATGGTCAACAACCATAACCATGCACAATTATTAAACTAATATCAATTAACCATAATACACACATAATCATTAGGGTTAATACAAATGACAATAGTCATTAACACTAATCAAAGTCCATTCCCTCTGTCTCAAGCAACTGTGCATACGCACCCGTATTCGTGATCCGAGGAACACGAATACAATGAGAAAAACCAATCCCAAATCATATACAAGGATCCGGCTTAAACCAAAGCCCGCTAGTATAAGCTGTCCGGACAGCAAACGTTCACAAGTGCGCGGATGTGAACGAACTCTGTCGCAAAACCATGCGACCTCTACTCATTTTGCCTAAAGGCGAATAGCTCTCTGTGTGGGACTCTAAAGACTCGACACTACGCTGGCAGTGGGTTTAACCACAGACCGCAAGCGGCACTAGCTGTACGTAACGGTCCCTAGGTAGATGTCGACAAGAAGACTGACGAGGTGAACCCCATCTGAACTCCTACTGAGCCTGTATGTGACAATCTCCGTACAGTCCGGTCTGTTCGTCTGATACATCGCATGGCAGGCCTAGGGGCGGTGAACGTCAGTCCCCTAATAGCGGTACAAGTCGTGTCGGAGTATAGCCCAGAACACCCTGAGATAACACTGGAAACCTACCAGTATATCTCGCTTGCCCTGGCCAGGGACTACTCGTGTAATTGCTCTTCTGGACACAGCGCGATGTCAACCCCCAATACCGGGAGAGAAGAATCCTGTCTAACCGTCACTGCCTCCAAGTGCTTCGGGACTGCACCCAAAAACTACCTGTTTGCACGACTCCTTTGAGCCGTGGTAGGGTAGTAATCAAAGTGCAGTGGGAACACACTAGAAGCAAAGTGACAGTGTCAAGTCAGCGGACTAAGCTGTACTCATGTCACCTGGGAACTGATAACTGACGATAGGTATAATACCAACCAACAGTTCCCGACGAGTCCTGTCCAGTGTACTCGTAACCTAACGAGCACCCGCATACTATCTTAAGTACGACGTACTGACGGCTGTGGGACAGACCGTCTCCCACGCTGGGATGAGAAACGCATATGCTAGTCTACTCCGGAGTATCGATGCCCTGTCTCGATAGTCCAACGACTAGGGACCTGTATAAGGATATGCTTATAGATCACCCAGCTCCCACGAGTGTGAGCGCCATCACAACGTTGGTAATCAAGCAAAGATCCTAAGGGCTCTACTAATATGTATATCAGCGATATGCTAATAGAAACACATGCACATATTAAAGCAGAGACAAACCAAGTAGCATACTACCATTTCGAGCAAGATTGTATATACAACTGTGAATATCCCAAGCTTCCATTAAGTAATATACAAACTAGTATGATACAGTAATGGCCTCTAGGGCATATACACTAACACGGACAACCCTATATCTTAACTCGTTTAAGAGATGGTCTCTTCCCATTCCATATCTCATATGGAGCGGTAGGCAACGGATTTGATCGGAACTCTATTCAATAGGTATGCATCTTCTCAAGTGCATGTACCTGAATGGATTTAGGAAACTAAGCAATACTCATCATGGAGCGCACCATATCTCATAGGGTGCGATTCCTCCACCCCGATATACCGTTGTGTTGTGGTGTATACGGAGGAGTAAACTGAGAGAGAATCTCATTCTCTTTGAAATATTCTCGGAATTCCGTGCTCTAGTATTCTTCTCCACGATCATATCGAAGGATTTGAATACCTTTACCCATCTGGTTCTCTTCTCCGTACTTATATTCTTTAAAATTCTCAAAAGATTCAGGTTTGTGTTTCAACACGAACACATGTCCGTATCTTGAGAGAACATCGGTGAATGTAATAAAGTACGCGGAACCATCTCTGGCATATGTAGACATAGGACTGCATACATCACTATGTATCTGTCCAAGAGTTGAGTAGCTCTTTCTACGTTTCCAGTAAACGGAGATTTGGTCACCTTGGTCTTTGAGACATGACTGGAAAGTTTCATAAAATGTTAATTCGAACGGATTCAAATATTCATCCTTATGGAACTTTAGCTAGTCTTGTTTCGTCGATATGACCCAGTCTACAATACCACAAGAAGACTTCGTTCATTTCTGAACTGTTTCTCTTGTGTGTGTTTTGTACGTTAGAACTGTGTTTTGATTCAGAACGTGTACCTTGTTATACAACGTACCTTACCCAATCAACATTTGATTTACGAAAATATTCACAATATTATTGGTACAAAATTACAGTCGCTAAGAATCAATGTATTACCTTTTGGTAACACCGGGTGATATCTGCCAACTGCTTTGGCACCATCTCTACTATTTAGAGACATATCACCCTATCCCAGTTCTTTACCACAATAGCCCAGTAACAAATTACATGTGTGGGATCCTTGTAACGTTTTGAAAATCGTTTCGGTGAAATTTCGGAAAAATCGGTAAAATAAGGGGGTTTTCTGTAAAAACTCAAAATACAAATATCTTTATTATAAAATTAAATATACATATTCTAACTATGTAATTGTTATTATTTGGTGTTTATTGAGCCACCGTTAAAATTTCAAATTTTCTGAAAAATTTTCCGAAATTAATTATTTTAATATTATTTTAAGCCGTCACTAATACATTTAATTAGGGAAAACTACAAATTGGAATGAGTTGAAACAAATTTTATGTGTCATAACACATTAAACAAAATTTTAACATGTGATTTTTAAAATGAAATGAAGTTGTTAAACGGTGTTAGAAAATATAGAAGAAAAAGGCTTAAATGGTGAAATTAAAGCAATTTATTAAACAAGGAAGTGTGGTACATATTGAATTGGTGTTTGGTGTTCATTACTTCACACACACACACCACATCCCACTCCCCATCCTGCTGACCGAAAGTGGGGCTGCCCCAAACCCCATGTCCCCACAATTTTTGCACAAAGAAAAACAATGAAAAGAAAAGAAAAGGAAAGAAAGTCAATGAGGTGTGGGCCTTGTCTTTTCTACTCACTTTCAACCCCTCCCTCTCTCTCCTCACTCCCCTCCAATTTCCGGCCGAAATTTCCAGCCCCCAACAGCAGCAGCCCCTCCCCCAAATCCCACTCCATTTTGCATCAAAAATCCACAAAAATCACTTCAAATCCATACAAATTAAAATCTAATTCCAATTCCAAGCCTTACCCATTATTCTTTGAGCAATCCTACTTGAATACTTGGAGCAAAGAGAGCATTTTGGAGGCTAGGTTGTGTGTTTGATCATGGATTGTGAGGTATAATTCTTGACCTTTTGTTAAATTGTTGTTGAATTACTTCCAATCTAGCTAATTAGTAGTTAATTATGGTTTTGATATTAAAGATTTAACATTCAATAAAGGGTTTTGAATGCAAGTTAGGATTTTGTGTTGTGAGATTATAGTTGTGTGATGTATTTGACATATTAATGTCATGCAAAATCAAATTAAGTTGCTAGTTTGCATTTTTGTTAATTTAATTTGTGATGATTATATAAATTGCAAACTAGGTTTTAAAAACATTTATATTTTGGTGAGATAAAATTCTAATCAGGGTTTCATGGTATTATTAACATTATAATTTGTGGTTTTAAACTTTAGTATATGCAAAACCAAGCTTAATTGTAAAATTATGAATTTTACTTTAAAAAGAGTTAAAATCGGTAATTTTGGAAACTAGGAATTTGGAATTTATACAAATTGATGAGTTTAATTTATGAAAGTGATTTGTATGACCTAATTATGTTATTTAATTTGCATTTTGGTCATTTGAATCGCTAAAATTGGTAGATTGGTTAAAACATCAAGTTTTTAACCGAAATGGGAATTTGAGCTAACTAGGTTTTTGGAAAACTAAACGATTGGTTTAACTTTATGGTTTTGACGAATTAAACCCTATTTCATATGCAGTTAGTGAGTTTTGAAACCATGATTGGTATATTTGGTGTTTTTCTTCATCAATCGACGTTTGTACACCGATGTTGAGGGTTTTTGGGTTGATTTGTGAAAGCAACCATAGGTTTTGACCTATGTGGGATTCGTGTGTCGTTTTGGACATGAGTCGGATTTTAATGCGATACAATACTATATATGACATGTAGGTACCCCATGTGGACTTCGAGACAACAAGCAAGCGCGTGGCGACGTCGGCACCGGCGAGCGAGGACCAGGTGAGTAGATTTTATCTACGGGGGAATTCGGGTGGATGGCATATAGCACCCCCGCAGTCCGTAGTATAGTTGATAATATATATATGTTATAGGTGTTTTATGATACGAGGATGATTATCAAGGTATGATCTTGTGTTCATGGTTTAGTGTAGGGTAATTAGAAGTAAACTAGCATAACTTCTTACTCGCGAACCCTAGAATAGGTTCATACCTACCCGCACACCCGCATTTGCATACATATATCTTACATGTGCGTATATGGGGATATGTATATATATATATATATATATACTTGAGTATGGGACTAGGTATATATATATACGTATGCATATACATGGATTATGAGGATAGTACTCGGGATTGGAGATGAGTCGATGAGATTAAGCTTGAGACCAATAGATCGGTGATGTGACATAGTCCGTATTTGTGATACGACATGGTATTTTAGCGGTTTCTTTAGGCGTGGTGTTTTCATACACACGCATGCATTTCATTGATGGTATCAGTATTGTACTAGATGTAGATCAGTACCCCGATCATGATATTTGATAAAGAGGATACCAGATGAATAGTATGACGAACGTGATATTGACCCGTACCCAGATTTGGGATGCCGTATGACGGATTTACGTACGAGCTATATATTGATGTTTGATCCGCACTCATGACTTGGAAGTATCTTATTATAGATATGGTATCAGATGTGATATTATCGAGGCGGGATCACCGACTAAAATATATATATATATATATATATATATATATATATATATGTATGTATGTATCGACTCAGATGTTAGGCGATTTCCTTACCTTCAGTTAGCTTGTTAGTTCAGCCGTATAGTTTAGTGTAGTTGTTAGACTAGGTTAGATTCCTACCTATTTCAAATCTAACGGATCGTGGGTATTTTAAAGACAGGTCAAGGGATTCTACGGATATTTCAAAAGAAGTATCTTTTCTTAAAAACACCGAAGTCCTTATTTTCAAAACCCCACGATTCGTGTTATTTCAAATGGCACCACTGTGGAACTCATATTTTATTAAATGCAGATTAGTTATCATTATGTTTAGTATTCAGCTCCCACACATTATTGTTGTTCGCTCCGCATCGCATACATATTTTGTGATTCATATACCATTATTGATATCATGGTGCTAGGACACCAGCACCATTACTGATGACGCGTATGTACCACGTACACTTACTTGCCGGCTCACACACATTTTCATCGGTAATTGCCATGTCACGACCACTTTAGAAAATACTATTTCATTGACATAGTTTGTTAGCTAATAGTTTAGACATGATATTAGTGTACTTGCCTTATATGCTAGTTTAGACATTGTAGTTACTACTTGCAACTTCAAGCACATTATTATTCACTGTTATGCCGCATTCATGGATTTTTATGCCTATATTCACTGTTTACATGCTATTGAGGATTCGGATTCGGATTTTCATGAGATTTCCTGGATTTGGGGGGAAAACCGCAAAAACATTTATAAACTTCTTTTATTTCTCTTTTTAAATGAAAAGTGGGGTTTTCCCATGATGTATGAGTCGTCCACCATGAGTTTGATGATGGATTTCGAGACCCGATTCGAGGAGTTGGATGAACCGTTTCGGGTACATGGTGGGCCCTGTAAGGTACCCGGGGAAAGAAGTTCGAGTAGTAGACGATGAGCCTGGCAGGGGAGGACTACCTACTGGTGATTTTCCCCGACGCGTCGGATATCCGGAGGATACCGTCGTGGTCTTGAGATTGATGGTAGGGGCCGGTCTGGACTGACGGCGCCCTAGATAGTGAGACTGAGACATTGACATTTTGAGACATCGAGGTACTGAGATTGATGATCCAGGCCAGTCCGGGCAGCCGGAGCCTGAGATATTGAGATATTGGGATTTATGTTTTGTGTCGATTCTAGACACTGTTTATGCTGATTTCATTTATGATACCTCGTTTTGAAATTACAGAAATCTCACTAAATTATGAAAGTAGTTTCTTCATTTACATGTATTCTGTTTTCATGCATTCATACCTCATCCATATGATATATTGCTACCTGAGGCACTGACACGAGCACTTGGTATTTCCGTTGTTTAGAGGTATACCCTAGCCATTGTTTTAGGCTGCAGATTATATATTTGAGGGTATATTTTGATCGTGTGAATTAGGATTGCGTTGTTCATGCGATTTCTGTTCGTAGATGTTTTCTACTCACGAGTTGGCAACTTACCCCCGTTGTGCCACAGTTTCTTACAGGTTTTGCCATACAGGTTTCATTACGGCTTTGCTGGCACTGCTTCTTTTTCGGGTGACTTGCTTGTAGGTGGATTTACTTGTATCGTACCCATCATTATACCTTGTATATTATTATTCTACTGTATCTAGAAGTTCCATCAACCAAACATGTATTTATTTCAGAGATAGAGACAAGTGATGTTATTCTTTCAACCTTAGAGTCGAACGTTGTATTTCTTGCTGTTTTGAGTTTCCTTTTGAGTTTTGATCCTCGCCCTTAGCGTTGTATATTATATTGCTTGTGTGGTTGTGACCGTCGATTGACGAAGAGCTAGCTCCTGCTTGGGGATGCCCCTTTTATTCACTTCGTATACTATTCATGTTGTATCCCGTTTGGGGGCCAGTATTTACAAAGGAGACTCTGCCGAAATTTTCAAGAAATATTTGATGTTTTTAAAAACGCATAATTCGGCTTATGCTATTAAAACTACTTGCTTTAAGTTGGTTTTTCTTTCACCCTACTGCTTCTTTGGTTTTGATTTCTGGGTTTTGGCTTACTTAAATTACTACGCCTCGAGACGTCCGTAATTTAAGTGCCGGTCATGTTCCGTACTTTTCGGGTCGTGACAAAGTTGGTATCAAAGTGTTAGGTTTTACCTTCGGAGCGTTGGATGACCCTTGGTTGATGGAGTAGGTGACTAATGTAGAGTGACGTACCATGGGTATGTTCCGCGACATACTTACGATACGCTACTCCGCTTAAGAAGCCTTAGGATGTACATTTCTTTACTCAGTATTATATTCATTCATGATCTAGCCTCATCGGTACCAGTTATGGTTTTGCTGCCACGATTACGGGCAGGGAGAGCTACAGCTAGAGTTCCGGTCAGCACGAGCTTGTCACGAACGAGGACTGACAAGGGCGTGATTCCGGCGATACGCGATTGCATAGATGTGTCTTTTTATTATGTTTTCACGCCACGAGCGTTTGATGGATCGCTGTATGAGATTTCTCGGACGTGCAGATCAGCACTGGAGGATTGGGCCACCGACATAGGCCAACCAGATTTTGATGACCGTTGATGTATTGCTTATTCATGATGATTGAGGCACTGTTCAGCGTGCAGACGAGTGAGCCAGATGTTGCTGCGAACGATGAGATACCGCCCAGGTGTTGGAGCTATTGCAGTACGAGTTGTACTAAGAGATGATAAAAGGTCTCTAGTCACCGAGGATGAATGACTAGGACATGTGATTCGTTCGCCTACCCTGATGCGAGGTCATCAGATAGATTGATTCCAGCTAGAGACGACTTCATGCGGAGACGTTGAGAGTCGATAGAGGCGATCGAATGTCGGAAACCTATTATTCCAAGTTTAAAGTATTCGGAAAGACATGCAGGAAATTCTATGGACTCTCTAGAAGAATGAAACCCTAACTCGACATAATGACCGTGTGAAAGCCTTTGAACCTTAGGGTTTGCGGCAGTTCCGTGGCGCCATTAGTGAGGCTTGGGTTTGCCCTTCTACGGCTGGTCCACTGATGCTATGGTATGTACTCTATACTATTAAACTGTACCCAAGATGTTGAGCTCTTGGGGGATTATGAGGTTTTGACGAATCGGTCGAATGGTTCAACTTCATTCAGATGCTATGCGATGGGATGCATTGCTTGGGAGACTCCAGATACGAGTATAGCCGTTGGAGCACAGTCCATGCAGCCACGACGAGGAGAGTCCAAAGCAGTCGACATTAGAGAAAAGTGGAGTAAGAGGTTCGTACGAGATCTTGATGAGGTGACGTTCCACTCCGCCGACATCAAAGATGTGATACACAAGCAGGAGCATTGACTATAGATATATATTCCAGGAGGAGCCGTGATGAGTATGCAGCCGTTCTGGAACAAGAAATAGATATAGTAAAAGGATGATAACTTCCGGGCAGTTCGGCAGAAACGAGACTTGGGAGAGACTTCGACGGGACTTTTCTGGAATAAATTACGAGAAGACTCGGACCCAGGAGTGGTCATGTTACGCACACCGGCAGGCCAGAGTTCAGGATCGTCGACGAGACATGCTATGAGTGGCTACGACAGTTGGCCAGAGATTCTTGGAGGATGTGCTTGAGCGGGACTATTCCGCCATACTTGATTTTGGTATTTTAGGCGATCTATTCGCATGATTGATTTTGAGGATTAAGTTTCATGATATTTGTTTTGATGCACCATGGTTGCACCTACTGAGTATTTACGATTTTTGCACAGTTGTTGCACTTGATATTGTTTTCGTGCCTTGGTTTCTCATGTTTATGATTTTATGGGTTTCATACAGTTGAGTTGATTTTGGTGCATATATACGCACACGATTTGGTTTTTGCATTCGGTATGGTTCACATATGCTTGCAGTGCAATGATACGCATTTTGTGCACTTAGATGCACCGGACTTCGATTTCGATTGTGATGCTCGATATTGGTTTTATACACCTTGTGCATCTGATTGGATTTTGCGCATGTTCGACGCTAGATATTGGATTTCATGGTTTCGTGCACGATGGATGCACCTGATTTGGATTTTCGCGCATGTTGGGCGCATGTTATGAGGTAGGATTTTGGTGCACATCAGATGCACTAAATCGAGATTCTTCGTGCATGTCAGATGCACCTGATTTTACTATCAGGCACACATGTTACCTATGACAGATGTTGGGTGCACACCCGTTGCACCTAGATGTTGTTTCTGTGCACATGTATGGTACATTTATGGATTTTGATTTCCGTGCGCACCAGACGCACGTAGTATTCATATATATATTTGTGATTGATTTCTTTTGGAGCAGTATACTTTATGATACTTGCTATTTGGTTTAGTACCGAGCAGGACTAGTCAGAGGACAGTACCTGAATATATTTTGCATGCATTGGTAGTTATCGAATGGATTTCCAAGGAAGAGCTATAGTCTCAGTATTTACCTACGTGTCCGAGATGACACGAAACATTTATAAAGGAAACCCTTCTGAAATTGCTTTCAAAACGGCGGGACGTGCATATTAAACAAAGGATATATATATATATATATGTAGTTATTTTCTTACAATAGACGTCCGCCACTGTGCAGTGTTGCGAACATCGCACGGCGATTTGAAAAAGGTTTGTCATGCATTGCTTCTAGATGCTTTAATGATGTATATCATGTTGGTTTTCGTATTGGATCTTGATATTGATGTCTTCCACATGACTCCGATGATTGCGGGATGCTTGACGGAGTTTTGATTTTGAGTTATATGCTCATTTTTCATGCGCTACGATTTGTTTTATGTATTTATTATTTCGGAGCCCCGACGACTTGATGGTGTAGGGTTCCTAGGCACACTAATGAGGTCTCACAACAGATCAAACATGTTCAATTCAAATTTTTTCATGTGCCTACAAACCCTAATACGGATCGTTAACTAGAGGATAGGCGATGAAGATGCAAGTAAACAACTTTATTGCTAAAGGAAAGTGACTACAACCTTTGTAGATCCGGTCCTCCACTTCCTTGGCTCCGTGATGACGTCCCTCCGCTGTACCCATCGGAATCCGGACTCTAGCGTCGGCTTCATCGGAGAAATAGGCGGGCTAGGTCGTCGACTTCGATGCCGAAGATGATCTACGTCGAGGTAACTCAAGATCAAGCTCCAACTTCACCAAGTCATGAAACTTGTGAAGAAAACCCCTTATACTACTTGGCAAGTGGTAGAGGATGAAGAAATAGGAAGTGGGTTCACTTTAGAATTGGATATCTTACTCTTTTTCTCATATTGCCATTAATGGTAGCAAGCTTTCTTCTTCATTTTCAGGAAGAAGAAGAAGAAGAAAAGAATATGATAAGTATTTTGAAAATGTAAAATAAAATGATACTTATCATATTTGCAACCATGGTTTAGTGTAGAGAATTAACTAAGGTTTAGTTGAATGGTTAGGGTTAGGAGATGAAGACAAAAATGGTCACTTAGTCAAAGATGCAAGAAGCATCAAGAAGTTTCTTATATGAAAGCAACCATTTTGTTTTCCTTTTTCTTTTAACCAAAATAAATAGATAAATAAATAAGTGAAATGAAACCCTAACCATTCACAAAACATGGTTTAAGTCTTACACAAACCAAAGTTTGCATGTATCATCAAACATGATACAAACAAGTGCACAAATATATATCACACATACAACTTCCGCATTTCAAGTGAGAAAGTCAATCTTGAGTGAACCAATACTAGTTAATGTAAAGTAATATATCAAATATATAATTATACATTAAATCATTAAATCAACACTTGATTCAATGATCCGATCATGTCGTATATAACCGACTAGTATCCAATGTATCGACTTATCGAATCAATCTTCGATTCGATAACTAGGTAATATCGCATACAACCAATTGATACATTCATCGCGAGAATAGAATACGTTATCACATACACGCATTATTCTCGGTCCCGCACATATCTCATATGCGCTCCTATTTCGTTTCGCTTGAGCCAGGAAACCTCTGTGTAGGACTCTAAAGACTCGTCAATACGCCGGCAGCAGGTGATGATCATATCAAACACCGACAAGCCGCAAGCGGTCTGCTAAACATAACGGCCACCCGGGTATTGAACGATCAGAAGATCGACGAGCAATCCCGCTCACACTCCTGTGAATCCAACCAGTAACACTTACCGTACAGTCTGGTCTGTTCGTATGATATGTCGCATATCTCGCCTAGGGGTGGTAAACGTCAGACCCCAGTAGCTCGATAAGTCATGTCGATATGAGGTCTCTAACAGTTCGAGATACTACTGATAACACTTACCAGTAAATCTCAGCAACCCTGGCCAGGGATTTCCGGTTATAGCCAATCGAACACAGCGCAACATCAACTCCCTATACCGGGAGAGACGAATCCCCTCTTATCGCTCATTGCCTCCATATGATTCGGGACTGTACCCAAAAGCCACCGTTTTGCACGCCCTTGTTCAGACCATAATATTGCATTTTTCATTCCCCTATTCTTATCCGTTTTATAAATAAACAGGTACTCTTGACGCACGTTTGTTGCATATTACAGGATACAGGTTCTTGGAGTGAAGACAGTGAGAAAAGACAGAAGATGATACAAAAGAGAGACTTTTGACCAACAAGTAGACGGATCCTAGTCACGAAGAACAATTTACAATTGTATAAGGCAATGCAGTCCGAAATGTCAAAGTGAACGGTCAAAAGATCCTCACAAGTTCTCAATGAAGATCTGAAGAAGACCCAGATGTCAAATAGAGAAAAGAAGTAGAGAAATAACAAGCCCAAGAAGCAGAAAAGAAAGCCCAGAAGTTTGGTGAGCTGAGCTCACCAAAGGACCGTGGAACCGCGGCCCAAGGCCCACATTTGCTGCGGTTTCGCGGCCATTAAGAGCGCACGTCGGTGCAAACTTTCTGAGTTTGTGAGTCGGTGCGGGTGTTGGGATTTTCCGTGGGCAAATCTGTAATTGCACATGTGCGAGAGTCTGTAACCCTAGTTTTCATGTTTTCCTATAAATTGTAATCACAGATCTATAAAACTCATGCCTCTTTTCAATAAACAAATACAGATCTGTTCTGTATTATTGCTTGGAGGGAGCCATCAAATTAGTAAGTTAATTTTATTTCTTCGTTTTAATTCTCTTTCAATTAGAATGTCTTTTAATCCCCTAATGAGCGAGTAATCTCCTCGCTTGTTAGGGTTAGCCTTAGGGAAAGGTTTGAGAGATGAGATCTCTCACCCCTTTCATGCCATTCACACCTAAGAATTAGAACTCCATGCATGCACGCACACCCCGCTCCCTACGGCACCCTACCCATCGAGGTAACTGTGACATCGTAGTATAAAGGACCGGTTGCACGTGTTTTTCATGGAGGTTAGGGTAATTATCGATAAAGGAAGGATAAGAATCTAGAGGAAGAAACGTCTTCCCAAAAGATTCTAATCCACTTTATTAATAATTACCATAACATCTAATAGATCAAAAATAAGGTATTGAAAGCGGTGAGGAAACCTTTATTCTCCAAACTTCCCCTAAACCTAACCCTAGCAAGACTTTGTAAGTGCACGGCGGCGCCCCGGCCGTCAATCCGACGCCGGAATGCGGAAGCGGTGAATAACTTAAATTTTGCGGACTTAGCAAACCGGCACCACCGCGCACTAAACTCCGGATCGAACCATTAACTAGTCTAAGCTACTTAACAAGATGGGAAAGAGATATACCGACGATCCAAGTCCTCCGGTCTTCATCTCCAATCCGATCTCCTCGCGGGATCTCCGTCCGTCTCATCCTCGTCGCCGGAAGTGCACCACATTGCCTTCTTCGTTTACGGGCTCCCACCTCAATGCCGAGGCAACTCGGGCACGAAGCCGGCTACTCGACGTGCCCAAGGTTCGCTGTAGAATACGTAGTCCTCAAGTCTCACTTTGGGGTTCATGGAGATGCCATTTTAGGTGGAGGGATGATACAAGAACAATGTGGAGGAACTTGGGGATTTTTCTAACATCAAGAGAGCAAAAAATCCCCACTACAAAAAAATGGGCAACCCACCCTCATGGTGGCCGGCCATGACAAGAGGAGAAGGAGAGTGAAAAATGGAGAGAGAGAGCTCAAAAATAATGGGAGCCATTCTCATCTAAAACCAAAGAGAGAGAGAGAGAGGAAAGCTATCATACAAAAGAAATGATAGCAAGGTAAACTCAACACTCAACACCACCATCATCACCTCACAAAGTCCAACCATCATGAACCATGATGACTCAAAAAGTCATGCCATCATGAAGAAATCAAGTCAAAGGATGGTGCACATCATGAAAGCCATCATGATGCAACAAGATGCAAAGAACCCCTCCACAAATACTTATTTGCAACAATGCAAATAAGCCCTCCTCCACCAATCTTCGGCCAATGAACGGAACAATGGAAAATTGGCCGAAACGGAAAACAAACTGGCAACTCCAAAAACTGTTCCCGTAATAAATTACAGGAAAACCCCGATACTGTGCATACACACCCGCATCTGTATTTCGACCGAAATACAAATGCAATGAGACAAAATCTACACTGTACTATACTAGGATCCGGCTTATACCAAAGCCGGCTAGTAATATATGTTCGATCCTGATCCGTGCAATACCGCACGTATCTGATCGAACCCTGCCATATAACCATACGGCCTATAGTACAAACTGTCCGATCCTGATCCGTGCAATACCGCACGTATCTGATCAGACCTTGCCATATCTCCATACGGCCTCTACAACCTTTCGCCCGAAAGCTTGAGTAACTGTAAATGTGGTGGACTCTAAAGACTCGTCAATACTATGGCTGTGGATTTAACCACTAGCACGTCAGAGGTATATGCCAATACGTGACGGGCCACCAGCTATTGACCAAAAGGGACGTCGATGAGGAAGCTCACCCCGACACCCAACTGAGCCTGTCAGTGACAATATCCGTGCAGTCCGGTCCGTTCGTCTATGAGCATCGCATGGCGGGCCTAGGGGGTTGGTAAAAGTCAGACCCCCAAAAGCGGTACAAGTCGTGTCGGAGTGTAGCCCAGAACACCCTGAGATACTACTGGAATACCTACCAGTAAATCTCCTTGCCTTGGCCAAGGACTTTGTGTAATGGCTCTCCTAGACACAGCACGACCTCACCCCCAATACCGGGAGAGACGAACCCCTGAAGATACGCTCACTGCCTCCATGTGGCTCGGGACTGTACCCAACTAAAACCTGTTTGCACGACTCCTTTGAGCCGTGGTAGGGTAGTAATCAAAGTACAGTGGGAACTCACACGAGACAAATGACGATCCCCAGGTCGATGAACTAACCTGCACACATGTCACCAGGGAACTGCCATCTGACGTCTGGTATATGACCAACTAGCATGTTCCCGGCGAGTCCTGTCCGGTGTACTCATAACCCAATGAGCACCTGTATACATCTTAGGTGATCCAACTGACACCGGTGGCTTGTGAGACCGGCCACCGCCTCTCGTCGGGGTCTCGACTGTATACACTAGTCTACTAATGGAGTATCGATGCCCAGTCTCGAAACTCCCACGACTAGGGACCTTTTAAGGATATGCTTATAGACCCCAGCTCCCACTTATATGATCGCCCTCATACTGCTGGTGGTCAAGCAAGAATCCTAGGGGCTCTATCAACGTGTAATAGCGACGTGTCAGGTCACTTAAAGCAGTACACGATGATAAAGGTAAACCAGATAGCATACTATCATCTCGAGTAAGACTGTCCTACCGGGATAGGTCCTCCCTCAATCATTGCAATCACGTACCTGTGATCCAATAATTGACTCTGAGGGCACTATCTCCAACAATCTCCCACTTGCACTCAAGGCTAATTATTGCGATGTCGCATACTCACAGCCCGTGTGATACCGAACACCCAACTCCTCTACTAGTCAGTTTCACAAAGCTCGTTTGCGAAACTATTGCGTTCGAGGAATAGCCTCAGTGAGTGGATCCGCCTTGTTGTCTCTTTCCATGTCTCTCTAAATCTCAAGTTCGCGGAGAAACCCATCTCCCGAAATGAGCAATACCTGTCTTAGAATGTGTCTGGATGTCTGATGGGACATAGCTCATAAATGAGCTCCAAATCCAAACTTCTTAGACTGTATCGTCAACTGAACTTAATCAGTATCCTGCGCGCCATGCCTCCCTCAGTATTGCCTTGGACCACCTGTCCAAAATACTGCCCCTCATCAGAAGGAAAACTATAGCTCTGACAACCTCCTTGTCGTCCATGTCACCTTGGAAGCCTGGAATGATAACTGTTTCCCGAATGAGGCTGTCGTTATCATATCCCTAGAACATCCACTTATGTTCTAAAACTGCTTCCGACTGTTTCTCCAGGATTGGATTAATGTCAACTTATTGCATCTAGTGCAAGAACAATATCTGGTGTGGTACTTGACATCTCATGATTGACTCAATTGCCTAAGCAAGTGATCTGCCAATCATGCACATCCCTCTCCCCTTTAGTCTGTAAGACACCTTTAGAGAGGGTGACTCCGTTACCTGCAGGTACACTACCGTGCCAGGAGTCGTCCATCCTAAATACTCTTAGAATGCTGTCAAGTACCCTGATTGGGAAACCACCCAAATCTAGATCTAAGACCATAGATCTAGTAACCAGTATGTCAGATATAATGTCCAAGTCCATGTGGAGAAACCACTGTGTGACGACCAAAGTATAACCGATCGTAGTATAGGAGTTTCCTTTCCTACTTTGTGTATGTCATCCATATACCAGGATATCACACCCTACTACCTTCTCAACAGATCCATCTCCTATTCTGATGAAGTCAAACCTATGACTGTCACGTCAGAAATAGATGATCTATCTCCGCTACATCTGCTTTAGTCTATAAATAGACATAAGCTACCTGTCCACCAATGCTTCCGCTGCTCCCACTGACTACGACAACCCTCTGGCAGAGTCATATACACGTACACTTCTAAAACTAGTTTAGAACGACGCTATACTCATCCTCCCGCCGGGTCTCGCACCCTGGAACAACAGCAATGGTAATTGTGGGTAAACAAGAACTTCCCTGTCACCGTCCTTGAGGCTACCGGAGTACCTCTCGGGTAGCTGAAGTTACCCACCTTATCTGCGGAGTGGCCAATGGAATGTCAATCCAGATTGAATCTTTAGGTTCCTTATCAAATCTTCAGTAATCGTTTGTGGTTCTGGAATCACTTCCAGTTCTACCATACTCCCACTACTGTTTTTCTGAAAAAATCCATTTTTATTAAAACTGTGGCGAGTCTAGAACAATATTGCTATTGTTCATCCAGATGGTAGAAAGTCAACCCGCGTCATAGCCTGGGTCAACCCACAAACAGCCATTACAGAAACGTGCCTTGAGTTGTCCAGTGTCTGGTTTTAATCATAAACCGGACAACTCCCCGTACCTTAACATCGTTAAGATACGAACTGTTCTATATCCCATATAGGACCAGAGGCACTGATTTAATTGAACCAGATTCAAATCATGCAGCTGTCCCCAGCGCATGTCAACTAAATGGAAGGAGGCCGATCAGCGTTACTCAATCTTAGGAATACTTCCAATTATGAGTAATCTGAAAGAGAAGCAATTTCTCTTAATCATTACTATCAACTGAACACCATACACAAGTATCTACATCTTCGATCTCTTTGAAGAATCCCGATACTTGCTATACCTGGTTCTCTACTCTATTCAAATACATATAACTTCTCCAAATTCAGACCCTGTGTTTCCACGAAACACCTGTCTAAAAATTAGAGGAGTCATAAGTAAACCGAATATAGTACGAGGACCATCCCCTCTGTCCTGATGGACTCTGGACAACATACAATACTCTGTAAAAGTCCCTTGAGTCTGATTACTCATTCACTGTGTGTCGTAGGTTGAAAACTGTACTTATGGTTAAGAAGAATTACACCGCTGTTTAATGCTCCTTACCTAACCATCCACTGATATAGGTAAATGTCGTAGACATAATTTCAGAAAGGTATATCTCACTCTATGAAAATAGACGTACAGATATATCAATTTGAAATTGGTGCATAACAGCGGATATTCAAAACCAAATATTTGCCGACCGGCAAACAACCCAGGTGATTTCCTCAAATATCACCGATTACAACGAATCCCGATATAATGAGGATAATCACCCAATTCCCAATAACTTACTCCCCCTCATCATCTGTAAAACCATACAGATGTGAGAATCGTACCTGGTAAATACATACCCTGGAGTAAGTATCTAATCGGGAAATCAGTCTTCCTTTAACATTACACAGTGAAACTGAAACATTGAAATGTTCCGATGGGGTATTCTGGTATTCCTAGTAATGCCTCTTCCAGATTCACGACTGTAACCGTATAGTTCTCTGCCACCTCTCCAAATCCCTTCATATGTCTTTAGTCTTTACCTTCTGCACACCCTTTTAGGCCAAATGGTTTTCTTCCTTCCCTACCGTTCGGCACCAGCCTATGGTTTGGAAGAAGACTATCCAATAAGCATAATGGGTGTACTGTCCCAATCCTAGGAACACTCGCAATGAGAGAGGGTGAAGATAAAAGACAACCGAATAAACCTTATTCCTATTTCTCCTGAACCAGAATCCATCCCCGAACTGGAACAAGTTCCATTCGAGTTCGTATATAACCATACGATGGAGTATCCAAATAAACTGTGGATCTTCGTAGTGATACGGAGTGTCCTGGAGAAATACAAAGGTGATGTGGGAGTGGTAATGAAATATTTGGTTTGGTCGTGAATATCTGTTGCAATTTACTTTGCCCTCTTACTAATCCCTTGCTTTGTCTGAACTTAATACCTTCTGCACACCATCGTTATGCTAATCGGTTTTCTTCATTCCCTACCGGTCGGCACCAGCCTAAGGTTTGGAAGAAGACAATCCAATTTGCGTAATAGGTGTACTACCCCTAAACCAAGGAGTACTCGTAACCTGAGAGAGGGTAAAAGGAAAAGACAACTGAATAATCCTATCCGTTTTCTCCAGAACCGGAAACCATCCTCGAATAAATTCTTTCGAGTTCGTATCTAACCATACGATGGTTTTGTCCAATGGAAGTGGACGTTCGTAGTAATACGGGGTGTCCTGGAGAAAAAGGGTAAAAGTAGGAGTGGCAATGAGGTCTGCAACTCTGACAATCCAAAAGCCGGTGTTTAAGAAGGTTCGGTCAACTTGGTCACTGAGTCAAAGTCTTAGGGTCGGGTCAATGGTCGCTGCCAAAGAGAGAGAGAAAAGAAATACTCAGCGTGCACTCTAACCTAGATCAGAATGGTTACCAATTTATCTAATCTGGAATCCTCCCACTGTACCTCAAATTCTCCTCCAAACCTGAAAGAAGAATTAGTCGGGGTTACCCGAGGAGTATACCAACTCATCAGTGGGAATCGGGATCCAACTCTCATCGCATGACAACGTGACGGAATCCGCTCACGCTACCACACTCCAGAAGGTATGCGCATATCTGGCAAGTTTCAGTTCTTTTGAAAACCCCGATGTGATTTTTACCCCATGCTCTTATGACCTTGACTAAGGCCAACAAATCATAAGTCACATGTCAAGTTCTACCCGTCATTATCCAGGTTAATTTGAATCCACCCGTACAAGCCCTTGACTAGGGCCAACAAGGCTATACGACTGTCCCAAACCAACGCATCTATCTATGCAGCATATGAATACCCAATAGCTACCAAACACTGTGCCTTGACTAAGGCCAACAAACACAGCTTGAATACTATTGACTACCCATATGAAACGACGGAGGGCTACGAATGGTTTCTGGCGAAAACCTTTAACGTAATGAACTTGATATCGTCGAAGGAACGGATAGCTTTTTGAAAATATAGTGACGAAAATCGTTGCTAAAGAGGTCACTCCCGGTGAAGGGATCTCGGCTCTTTCCCCGTAGAATGGGGTGCAGGATATTCCAAATGAATACCACGGTGCAAAGCAAAAGTAATCGGCTATAGTGAAGTTAATGCCCTGACGCAAACTTATTGTCCAAGGGGTCACTCCCGGTGAAGGGATCTCGGCCCTTGCCTCGTCGACTGAGGAGCAGGATATTCTAATGAATACCACGATGCAAAACAAAAGTAAACGTCCTTGCAATAACAGCTTTTTTGAAAAAGTGTTCCAACAACATCAGATTAGGTTTGTTTTTAACTTTGCATTGATCCGAATCAATGCAGTCCCATCAATTGATCACACCAAAAAGAACGAAAATATACTGATGTACGTATATGCCATCCGCATTCGCCACTGGGTCCCGTCATTACCCGTTAGGTTAGCTAACTAACGACAGAGCGGGGACTGGACTAGCGCGGATGCAAAACATATACAACATCTACTAATATATATACCAATATATTATATTCGCTCAAGGCGTGAATAAAATGCAACATCACAGAAATGTACAGCATCACAGAAACAATACAGATATCTGGGATCCCCGGGTTTCACAGAGCCGCTGAAACCCGACGTTCCCCTGGTCGTGTGGATAGCCTGTGCAATGAAATCCTAGACCCCTACGGGCGCGGCAAGTCACCCGCCAAAACCTGAAGCGAGGCAGCCCCCTACAGCGCCGTGAATGGACCACCCAGCACTTCACGGAATCCGGCAACTTGGGCACCCCTCCTGGGTCAACCTGTACCCCCTACGAGTGCGGCGAATAGCCCGCCAATCCTAGAGTGAAGCCCCCTCCGTCTCAATGCCATGAGATGCGGGCTTGTTGCCCTCCAGAACCCGGCTATCCGTGCACCCCTCCGCGGGGCAATCCTAGTACAGAAAATAAAATATACATACAACGGGTACATCGACCGCAACCAGGTCGTGCCCCAAAATAATAATACAATCAGGCAGTGACGGCAGTCCACATGTCGGACGCTCGCCCCGCAATATCAAATGTACATAATACAACAGCACAGTACTAGCATTGCATCCAGGCTATCCCCCACGACCGATCCGCAACATCACAGCAAATACATAGAACATCAACGTGAAAGTCACGTTCGCAAATCCGTCTAACCGGGCTATAGCAGTTAGACCGGATTTACCGATCGAGTGACATTCACGGTCGCAGATATAATGTAAATACTGTGAAAAATGTGTTTAAAAAATTTCCGATTGATCAAACAATTAACAAGTGGGCCCCAAAGAAAACTGTAGCAGTTACAGAAAATATGGGCCCAATTTTAATGTTCCAAAACCCCTGAAATAAACCCAGAAGGCATCTGTAAAAATTTGGTGATGTGACGTGCACAGTGCACCGCGGAAGGGCGGCAAGTATGGTATTTCCGCGGCGGTTCCGCGCTCACACTGTAGCGTTACATCGTCGAATTTTTACAGAACTCTTATATTTTCTCGTACATCAATATTTTACAACCTGAAAAAATTTTGGACACCAAAAAATCTTAACAGAAAACTGATGTGGGTGTATTGGGGTTTTCGGACATTTCGATCGATCGGAACAGAAAAACACATTACACAAAGCTAGACTAAGTTAATGGGGAGGCTCTGATACCACTGTAAGTGCACGGCGGCGCCCCGGCCGTCAATCCGACGCCGGAATGCGGAAGCGGTGAATAACTTAAATTTTGCGGACTTAGCAAACCGGCACCACCGCGCACTAAACTCCGGATCGAACCATTAACTAGTCTAAGCTACTTAACAAGATGGGAAAGAGATATACCGACGATCCAAGTCCTCCGGTCTTCATCTCCAATCCGATCTCCTCGCGGGATCTCCGTCCGTCTCATCCTCGTCGCCGGAAGTGCACCACATTGCCTTCTTCGTTTACGGGCTCCCACCTCAATGCCGAGGCAACTCGGGCACGAAGCCGGCTACTCGACGTGCCCAAGGTTCGCTGTAGAATACGTAGTCCTCAAGTCTCACTTTGGGGTTCATGGAGATGCCATTTTAGGTGGAGGGATGATACAAGAACAATGTGGAGGAACTTGGGGATTTTTCTAACATCAAGAGAGCAAAAAATCCCCACTACAAAAAAATGGGCAACCCACCCTCATGGTGGCCGGCCATGACAAGAGGAGAAGGAGAGTGAAAAATGGAGAGAGAGAGCTCAAAAATAATGGGAGCCATTCTCATCTAAAACCAAAGAGAGAGAGAGAGAGGAAAGCTATCATACAAAAGAAATGATAGCAAGGTAAACTCAACACTCAACACCACCATCATCACCTCACAAAGTCCAACCATCATGAACCATGATGACTCAAAAAGTCATGCCATCATGAAGAAATCAAGTCAAAGGATGGTGCACATCATGAAAGCCATCATGATGCAACAAGATGCAAAGAACCCCTCCACAAATACTTATTTGCAACAATGCAAATAAGCCCTCCTCCACCAATCTTCGGCCAATGAACGGAACAATGGAAAATTGGCCGAAACGGAAAACAAACTGGCAACTCCAAAAACTGTTCCCGTAATAAATTACAGGAAAACCCCGATACTGTGCATACACACCCGCATCTGTATTTCGACCGAAATACAAATGCAATGAGACAAAATCTACACTGTACTATACTAGGATCCGGCTTATACCAAAGCCGGCTAGTAATATATGTTCGATCCTGATCCGTGCAATACCGCACGTATCTGATCGAACCCTGCCATATAACCATACGGCCTATAGTACAAACTGTCCGATCCTGATCCGTGCAATACCGCACGTATCTGATCGGACCTTGCCATATCTCCATACGGCCTCTACAACCTTTCGCCCGAAAGCTTGAGTAACTGTAAATGTGGTGGACTCTAAAGACTCGTCAATACTATGGCTGTGGATTTAACCACTAGCACGTCAGAGGTATATGCCAATACGTGACGGGCCACCAGCTATTGACCAAAAGGGACGTCGATGAGGAAGCTCACCCCGACACCCAACTGAGCCTGTCAGTGACAATATCCGTGCAGTCCGGTCCGTTCGTCTATGAGCATCGCATGGCGGGCCTAGGGGGTTGGTAAAAGTCAGACCCCCAAAAGCGGTACAAGTCGTGTCGGAGTGTAGCCCAGAACACCCTGAGATACTACTGGAATACCTACCAGTAAATCTCCTTGCCTTGGCCAAGGACTTTGTGTAATGGCTCTCCTAGACACAGCACGACCTCACCCCCAATACCGGGAGAGACGAACCCCTGAAGATACGCTCACTGCCTCCATGTGGCTCGGGACTGTACCCAACTAAAACCTGTTTGCACGACTCCTTTGAGCCGTGGTAGGGTAGTAATCAAAGTACAGTGGGAACTCACACGAGACAAATGACGATCCCCAGGTCGATGAACTAACCTGCACACATGTCACCAGGGAACTGCCATCTGACGTCTGGTATATGACCAACTAGCATGTTCCCGGCGAGTCCTGTCCGGTGTACTCATAACCCAATGAGCACCTGTATACATCTTAGGTGATCCAACTGACACCAGTGGCTTGTGAGACCGGCCACCGCCCCTCGTCGGGGTCTCGACTGTATACACTAGTCTACTAATGGAGTATCGATGCCCAGTCTCGAAACTCCCACGACTAGGGACCTTTTAAGGATATGCTTATAGACCCCAGCTCCCACTTATATGATCGCCCTCATACTGCTGGTGGTCAAGCAAGAATCCTAGGGGCTCTATCAACGTGTAATAGCGACGTGTCAGGTCACTTAAAGCAGTACACGATGATAAAGGTAAACCAGATAGCATACTATCATCTCGAGTAAGACTGTCCTACCGGGATAGGTCCTCCCTCAATCATTGCAATCACGTACCTGTGATCCAATAATTGACTCTGAGGGCACTATCTCCAACAGACTTTAATTTAGATTAATTTAGTTTAGTGATAGATCTAGGTTTTAGATTTAATCAATCCAAACAACATTTGGAATCAACTCGTAAAAACACATTAAGAAATTTACCCATCTCTGTGGATCGACCCGTACTCACCGGCTAGCTGCAAAGCGACGCCGTTTCTGATTGCGGTTAACACAATACAAATCTTTGGACTAATCAAATGGCGCCGTTGCTGGGGATGGCGTTGAAAGGTTCCTAGGCATCCTATAGTGGTCTCACAAGGCATCGAACATGCCAATTTAAAATTTTTAGTGCCTAGAAACCCTAGACTACGGATCTTTAACTAGATGTTTAGGCGAAAAGGATAACTAGTTAACAGTTAACTACTAAGATACGGATATACAACCTTTGTAGATCCGGATTTCCGCCTCCTCAGCTCCACGTGGTGATGTCCTCGCTGTCCATCATGAATCCTCGACTCGATCATCGGCTTCATCGGGAAAATAAGCGGAATAGGTCGTCGGCTTTGTGTCAAAGACGATCTACGTCGAGGTTGCACAAACTCAAGCTCCGACTTCACAAACTTGTGAAACTTGTGAAGTAAACACCCAAAACAACTTGGCAAGAGGTAGAGGGTGAAGAAATAGGAGGTGGGTTCACTTTAGAATTGGATTTATCTCACTTTAACTCAAGTTGCCATTGATGGACCTTGAGCTTTTCTTTTGAAGATGAAGAAGAAGAAGAGCTAGAATTATGATAAGTGTTCTTGAAAATGAATAATAAATCAATACTTATCATAACAATAACTAGGGTTAAGTGTAGAGAATAAACCATGGTCAAATGAGTGGGTTAGGGTTAAGCAAGAGGATAAGAATGGTTGCTAAAGTCAAGGGTTCAAGAAGCTTCATACAAGAAACAAATATAGCCACCATTCTCATTTTGAATTTATCCACATAAATAAACAAATAAATGGATAAATAAATATAGAAAACCCTAATTACAACATAACCATGGTTTAATTCTATTCACTTAACCATATGATCAAGTATCATCAAACATGATACAAAAAGTGCACAAAAGTATATCACATATACAATGTGCAATCCAAGTGAGAAAAATCCGTTTAAAGTGAACCAATACTAGTTAATGCAATGCAATATATCAAATATATAATTATGCATTAAATCATTAAATCAACATTTGATTCAATGATCCGGTCATGTCGCACATGACCGACTAGAATTCAATGTATCGATTTATCGAATCAATGATTCGATAACTAGGTCATATCGAATATAACCAATCGAAACATATATCGCGAGAATGAAATGCGGTATCACATACACGCATTATTCTCGGTCCTGCACATATCTCATATGCGCTCCTATTTCGTTTCGCTTGAGCCAGGAAACCTCTGTGTAGGACTCTAAAGACTCGTCAATACGCCGGTAGCAGATGATGATCATATCAAGCACCCACAAGCCGCAAGCGGTCTGCTAAACGTAACGGCCACCCGGGTATTGAGCGATCAGAAGATCGACGAGCTAGCCCGCTCACACTCCTGAGAATCCGACCAGTAACACTTACCATACAGTCAAGTCTCTTCGTCAGATACGTCGCATATCAAGTCTAGGGGTGGTATACGTCAGACCCCAATAACCTGATAAGTCATGCCGATGTGAGGCTCGTAACGGGTCGAGAAACTACTGGTAACACTTACCAGCAAATCTCTGATCAGCCCTGGCCAGGGACTTCCCTGTTACGGCCAATCGAGCACAGCGCAACATCAACCCCCAATACCGGGAGAGACGAAACCCCTCCTATCGCTCATTGCCTCCATATGACTCGGGACTGTACCCAAAGACCACCGTTTTGCACGCCCTCATGGACGTGGTAAGGTGGAGATCAAAGCACAGTGGGAATCACACAAGACTCTATGACGATCTCGGGTCTACAGACTAACCTGTACAAGTGTCACCTGAGAACTGCCATCTGACGTGAGGTATAATACCATCTGGGAGTTCTCGGCGAGTCCGTCCAGTGTACCAAGTCTCCACTGAGCACCCGTATACCATCTCTGATGTCAAACACCAATGGATATGGGATCATCCATCGCCCATCACATGGGTCGAGAAGCGTATACGCTAGTCTACTCTGGTATATCGATGCCCCATCTCGATACACCCACGACTAGGGACCTTGAAGGATGTACTTATGGACTACCATGTCCCCACTAGTATGATCTGCATCATAGCCCAGGTAGTCAAGTACAAATCCTAAGGGCTTTACCAACATGTAACTATAAGACAGTATAAAGAGACTAGTGTACATGTTAAGATAAATAGCAACCAGATAGCATACTATCATGTCGAGCAAGAAAGTCATCTCTATATATGTCCAAGCATCCAATATAATATACATAATCTGTACAATACTGGCCTCTAGGGCATACATACAACTAACAATCTCCCACTTGCACTAGGGCCAGCTGCTGTAGTATCTCATACCGAGCATCCCGAAGAGTCTCTCAAACTGTATCTGGGGAATGGCCTTCGTGAGTGGATCCGCCGTGTTGTTCTTCGTGTCAACTCTCCTGACCTCGATCTCCCGGCGATCAACTATCTCCCGGATCAGGTGATACCGCCTCAGAATGTGCCTGGACCGCTGA
This sequence comes from Agapanthus africanus, assembly GCA_030015575.1. Classification (NCBI taxonomy): domain Eukaryota; kingdom Viridiplantae; phylum Streptophyta; class Magnoliopsida; order Asparagales; family Amaryllidaceae; genus Agapanthus; species Agapanthus africanus. Next base: position 361,326,864 of record JASDDO010000026.1, read on the forward strand.
TGGGACCTGGGTTCCTTGGCCAAAGCCACCGCTCCATTGTTATCGCAATACAAAGGTATTGGATGCTCAATGGATGGAACCACTCCAAGTTCAGAAATGAACTTCTTGACCCAGACAGCTTCTTTAGCAGCATCGTTGGCAGCGATGTATTCAGCCTCCATCGTCGAGTCTGCCACGGTTTCCTGCTTGGAACTCTTCCAGCTAACCGCCCCTCCGTAAAGGGTAAAGACAAAACCCGACTGCGACTTAGAGTCATCCTTATCACTCTGGAAGCTCGAATCGGTAAAGGACTCCACTTGGAGTTCTCCGTTACCATACACCAAGAACATATCTCTAGTCCTTCGCAAGTACTTGAGAATGCTCTTCACAGCTGTCCAGTGACTCTCTCCAGGATCAGCTTGATACCTGCTCACTACACTTAGTGAGTATGCTACATCGGGTCTGGTACATAGCATCGCATACATGATAGAGCCTACTGCCGAAGCATAGGGTATCCCTTGCATGCGAGCTCTCTCCAAATCAGTCTTGGGAGACATCTCTTTGGAGAGAGTGACTCCAGAGATCGTGGGCATGTTCCCATGCTTGGACTCTTCCATACTAAACCTCTTTAGTATGGTGTCAATGTACCTGGATTGGGACAATCCCAAAATCCGTTTGGATCTATCTCTATAGATCCTGATCCCCAATATGCATGAGGCATCACCAAGATCTTTCATTGAGAATCTTTGTGATAAGAAGAGCTTGACCGATTGCAGCATAGGAATGTCATTTCCTATCAAGAGTATGTCGTCCACGTACAATAGGAGTAAGACAATCTTACTCTCTGCCACCTTCTTGTAGATACAAGGTTCATCGGGATTTTTGACGAAATCAAACTCTTTGATAACGACGTCAAAGCAGATGTTCCAACTCCGCGATGCTTGCTTTAATCCATAAATGGATTTAAGCAGCTTGCACACCTTTCCGTTGCTCCCACTGTCTACGAAGCCCTCTGGCTGAGTCATGTACACGCACTCTTCTAAATCACCATTTAGAAAGGCGGTCTTAACATCCATTTGCCAGATTTCGTAGTCATGAAAGGCAGCAATGGCAAGCATGATTCGGATGGATTTAAGCATAGCCACTGGAGAAAAGGTCTCGTCATAGTCCACACCTGGTCTTTGACGAAAACCCTTTGCTACAAGTCTAGCTTTGAAAGTCTCCACTTTCCCATCTACACCAAGTTTCTTCTTAAAGATCCACTTGCTCCCAATGGGTTTTACCCCTTCAGGAGCAACTTCCAAAGTCCATACTTTGTTGGTGTACATGGAATCCATCTCGGACCGCATAGCATCCAGCCATTTCACTGAGTCCCCACTCGTGATGGCCTGCTCGAAGCTAGTTGGATCATCATCCTCCATGATGCAATCCTCGCTTCCACCATCAATGAGAAAACCGTAGTATCTCTCAGGTGGACGAGAAACCCTACTAGATCGGCGGAGTGGCTGGGGTTCATCGGGAACTACGGAATCCTCTGCTTCCACCAGATCTTCTGTTGTAGCTTCTGCAGCTGGAACCTCATCCAGTTCTACCTCATGACCACTAATCTCTTTTTCAAGAAATTCCTTTTCTAAAAAGGTGGCATGCCGAGAAACAAACACTCTTTGTTCCTCAGAGTGGTAGAAGATATACCCTTGAGAATTCTTGGGATATCCTACAAATTTGCATAGAACAGACCGTGCCTCGAGTTTGTCCGGATTTTGTCGTTTGACATAGGATGGACAACCCCATATCTTAACATAGTTAAGACATGGTCTCTTCCCTTTCCATATCTCATATGGAGTGGTAGGCACTGATTTGGTGGGGACCATATTCAGTAGATGTATGGCTGTCTCAAGCGCATACCCCCAGAAGGAAATAGGTAACTCAGCTGTGCTCATCATAGAGCGCACCATATCTAATAGGGTGCGGTTCCTCCGTTCTGATACACCGTTGTGCTGTGGTGTATATGGAGGAGTCAGCTGAGAGAGAATCCCATTCTCTTTTAGGAAGTCCAGGAACTCATTGCTCAAGTATTCACCTCCTCGATCAGATCGAAGGATTTTAATACTCTTTCCGGTTTGGTTTTCGACTTCTTGTTTATATTCTCTAAATTTCTCAAAAGCTTCAGACTTGTGTCTTATCAAGTACACATGTCCGTATCTTGAGAGATCGTCAGTGAATGTAATGAAGTACGAAGAACCATCCCTGGCATTTGTAGACATGGGACCACATACATCACTATGTATCAGTCCTAAGAGTTCGGTAACTCTTTCTCCGTTTCCCGTAAACGGAGTCTTGGTCATCTTGCCTTTGAGACATGACTGGCAAGTGTCATAAGATGAAAATTCGAAAGGTTTCAAATATCCATCTTTATGCAACTTAGCCAGTCGTGTCACATTGATGTAACCCAGTCTACAATGCCACAAGAAGGATTCGTTGAGTTCAGAACTCTTCCTCTTGTGTGTGTTTGTTATGCTAAGAACTGTTGATTGATTTAGAACATAAATGCCATTGCATAACGTGCCTGATCCAACCAACTTTTGGTTATGGAAAATGTTCATAACATTGTCCTGTAATACAAAATTATATCCCTCTTTACTCAATAAAGAAACCGATATAATGTTGCATATCAGGTTCGGCATGTAATAGCATTCGTTCAGAACCAATGTATTACCAGTTGGTAATACAAGGTGATATTCCCCGACAGTCTTAGCTGCAACAATTGCACCATTTCCGACTCTAATGTCTTTATCACCTTCTCCAAGTTCTCTACCTTTCCTAAGCCCATGTAACTGATTACATATATGGGATCCTGACCCGGTATCCAATACCCAGGACGTAGAGCAAATGGAGAAACAGTTCTCAGTAACGAACACACCCGAAGAAAATGCATCAACATGTACTTTCTTCATTCGGGTGGCATGAGAATCCTGGTATTCCCCTATAACTCTTATAAGAAAGAACGGAACCAACGTTCCCCAGCACAGTATAACATGCGGGTTCGGTCAATACATCCATATTATTATCTTTATTAAGGCATGAAATGGTCGCTACCTGGAGAGAGAGAGAAGAAAACACTTTAGCGTAAGCTCGTGCAAGATCAGATTGGTTATTATCTTATCTAATCAGGATGGCTCCCACTGCTTTTTATCAAATCTTCCTCCAAACCCTAAAAGGAAAGACTAGCCGGGATTAATTACACACTACAAGTTCGCCAATCTTTCAGCCATGCCAGTGTCGGTACTTTGAGGGAGGTCCCCCGTGCTTTCGCACGAACCTAATTATTGTAAACCTCGTTTTCCCAGAGGCGTAACCTCGTTAACACCTTTCTAGACACCTACTTGATCAGCTAATTGCAATGTGTAAAACTCTCCCAGGAGTAACTCTTACTCGCAGCGGGTATCGGGATCCAACTATCTCATAGAAGGTATGCAATCTCATTGCAAATTTCAACACTTGAAACTCCCGATAATATTTTTACCCCTAGCGTGCTATGACCTTGACGAAAGCCAACAAACCACAGCCCGCTAGTCAAGTTCAACCCGTACATTTCTTGACTGAATTAAACCCACCCGCACGACCCTTGACGAAAGCCAACAAAGCCGTACGACTACCCTAATCCAGTCGCATCATATGCAGCAGATAAACAGCACATAGCTACCGCACACTACACCTTGACGAAAGCCAACAAATGTAGCACGAATACTATATGTAATTTATCTGAAAAGACGGAGGGCTACGCAGGTTTTTCATAAAAACCATGAGCGTAAAGAACTTGATATCGTTGTAGAATCAAATGATGTTTTGAAATGGAGTGATTTTGAGGCTTTTCTGGTTTTGCTAAAGGAGTCACTCCCGGTGAAGGGATCTCGGTCCTTTCCTCGTCGAATGAGGTGCAGGATATATCATATATATCACTGTGCAAAGCAAAAACGCAAAAGCAGTCAAAAGCAAACCGAGTGTGTAGCATCTGCCAGTTATTGCTAAAGGAGTCACTCCCGGTGAAGGGATCTCGGTCCTTTCCTCATCGAATAAGGTGCGGGGTATTTCATATATACCGCTATGCAAAGCAAGAACTGTAGCTACCTGTTTTATTTTAAAATCTGATTCTACAACATCTTAGGTTTCTTATCTTTCATTAATCACATTAATGAAGTCCCATCATATAAATACCTAAACATTATAGATAGATATGACGTACACTTATGCCATCCGCATTCGCCTCGATGTCCCCTCGTGCACCGTTAGGTTAGGTAACTAACGACAGAGCAGGGCAGGGCTAGCGCGGGTGTAAAACATAAGTAACGTCTATATAATATATCATATATACTATATACTAAATCCATCACAGAATCACATCACAGATATCGCAGCAGAATAACCATATGAAATATTGGATATACTAGGACGTCCGTGTTTTCAATACGAGCCAGTATAAAACACGGATTCCACGGTCGTGATGAATAGCCAATCCCACACCCCTAGACCCCTACGAGAGCGGCAAGCAACCCTGCCAATTCTAGGGTTAGGAGACCCGGACTCGACACCTCGAGTTGGTCTCCCACTGGACCCCAGAACCCGGTTACTTGTGCTCCCCTCCTTGGGTCTATCCTAATGCGGAAAAGTAAATAATATACAAAGGGTGACAACTCCTGCATCCTGGAAGTGCCCCGAATAAAAGAATATTACATACAAGTTTTTACATGAATGAAAACGAAAAACACTCATCTCACATAAAAACCTCCCGGCTATTCGAATACGACGATCCAATATAACATATCCAGCAACACATAACATCATATGTCATCAACGTAAGTAAGTATGCATACCCCAATTGTCGTTGACGTATAGCAACGAAACCGGCGATATGAACATACTACACTTACGGTCACAGAAAAGAAAGTGTAAAACTACAACAATTGGAATCCGCAATCTCTTTAGACATCACATGCCTAACAGTTATAAATCCCGCATTTTAGTCCCATCATCGAAAACTCTTTTCGATATCTTGTGAAACTAAACTGCTAGATCTATAACATTCATCCAGTTATCTCATAACCTTTTGTGAATTCCAATTATTGTATCCAGTTCCGGATAAATAGAATATATTAAACTTTCCGATCGAACATTCGAACACCCAAGTTTTCCCGACACCGATCAACACATGAAATAGGTTCAAAGACATTCACTTCATACCTCAGTACCAACGGTCCAGCCGTAGAAGGGTCAAGCCAACGCCTCACATGTGGCACGCCGTACTGCCCCAAACCCGAAGGTTCAAAGGGCAGTTCAAGACGGTCACATAATCGAGTTAAGGTTTGTGTCTTCTAGAGGGACCATCGCGTTACTTGCACTACTTGGAACGTCTTTTAACCACACAATAATCCAACACTTGGATATTCCGGCAGGGGAAAACCTGGGTATTCTTATCCGGTCGAACTCTTTAACATATTCTACAATTATCTGGAAAAACACTTAGACAAAGTTTGATATTCCGATCGAATTCATCGATTCCCAATTTAACTCCAGAGCACTCAACCCTTAAATTAATTTAAAAATATCCAGAAAACTCACCAGAATTTATCAGGTATTACTGTGTAAAAAAAAATGGGATGACGTCACTGTTTGACCGCGGAAGGTTTGGCAGAATGCATGCTTCTGCCGCGCTTCCGCGGCCGAATGAACAGTTGATGGGATCGTTTTGCACAGTAATGCTTATAATTCTATGCTGAATTTTTTAGACATTTTAAATATTGAAAAATCCCAGATTTATGAAAATGTCCAGAGAGCTCTAAAATTCTAGGGTTTCGGGTTCGTTCGGACTTCAAACGTCGTCGGGACTTCGCCTAAGGCTCTAGCTAGGCTCTGATACCAGTGAAAGGTTCCTAGGCATCCTATAGTGGTCTCACAAGGCATCGAACATGCCAATTTAAAATTTTTAGTGCCTAGAAACCCTAGACTACGGATCTTTAACTAGATGTTTAGGCGAAAAGGATAACTAGTTAACAGTTAACTACTAAGATACGGATATACAACCTTTGTAGATCCGGATTTCCGCCTCCTCAGCTCCACGTGGTGATGTCCTCGCTGTCCATCATGAATCCTCGACTCGATCATCGGCTTCATCGGGAAAATAAGCGGAATAGGTCGTCGGCTTTGTGTCAAAGACGATCTACGTCGAGGTTGCACAAACTCAAGCTCCGACTTCACAAACTTGTGAAACTTGTGAAGTAAACACCCAAAACAACTTGGCAAGAGGTAGAGGGTGAAGAAATAGGAGGTGGGTTCACTTTAGAATTGGATTTATCTCACTTTAACTCAAGTTGCCATTGATGGACCTTGAGCTTTTCTTTTGAAGATGAAGAAGAAGAAGAGCTAGAATTATGATAAGTGTTCTTGAAAATGAATAATAAATCAATACTTATCATAACAATAACTAGGGTTAAGTGTAGAGAATAAACCATGGTCAAATGAGTGGGTTAGGGTTAAGCAAGAGGATAAGAATGGTTGCTAAAGTCAAGGGTTCAAGAAGCTTCATACAAGAAACAAATATAGCCACCATTCTCATTTTGAATTTATCCACATAAATAAACAAATAAATGGATAAATAAATATGGAAAACCCTAATTACAACATAACCATGGTTTAATTCTATTCACTTAACCATATGATCAAGTATCATCAAACATGATACAAAAAGTGCACAAAAGTATATCACATATACAATGTGCAATCCAAGTGAGAAAAATCCGTTTAAAGTGAACCAATACTAGTTAATGCAATGCAATATATCAAATATATAATTATGCATTAAATCATTAAATCAACATTTGATTCAATGATCCGGTCATGTCGCACATGACCGACTAGAATTCAATGTATCGATTTATCGAATCAATGATTCGATAACTAGGTCATATCGAATATAACCAATCGAAACATATATCGCGAGAATGAAATGCGGTATCACATACACGCATTATTCTCGGTCCTGCACATATCTCATATGCGCTCCTATTTCGTTTCGCTTGAGCCAGGAAACATCTGTGTAGGACTCTAAAGACTCGTCAATACGCCGGTAGCAGATGATGATCATATCAAGCACCCACAAGCCGCAAGCGGTCTGCTAAACGTAACGGCCACCCGGGTATTGAGCGATCAGAAGATCGACAAGCTAGCCCGCTCACACTCCTGAGAATCCGACCAGTAACACTTACCATACAGTCAAGTCTCTTCGTCAGATACGTCGCATATCAAGTCTAGGGGTGGTATACGTCAGACCCCAATAACCTGATAAGTCGTGCCGATGTGAGGCTCGTAACGGGTCGAGAAACTACTGGTAACACTTACCAGCAAATCTCTGATCAGCCCTGGCCAGGGACTTCCCTGTTACGGCCAATCGAGCACAGCGCAACATCAACCCCCAATACCGGGAGAGACGAAACCCCTCCTATCGCTCATTGCCTCCATATGACTCGGGACTGTACCCAAAGACCACCGTTTTGCACGCCCTCATGGACGTGGTAAGGTGGAGATCAAAGCACAGTGGGAATCACACAAGACTCTATGACGATCTCGGGTCTACAGACTAACCTGTACAAGTGTCACCTGAGAACTGCCATCTGACGTGAGGTATAATACCATCTGGGAGTTCTCGGCGAGTCCGTCCAGTGTACCCAGTCTCCACAGAGCACCCGTATACCATCTCTGATGTCAAACACCAATGGATATGGGATCATCCATCGCCCATCACATGGGTCGAGAAGCGTATACGCTAGTCTACTCTGGTATATCGATGCCCCGTCTCGATACACCCACGACTAGGGACCTTGAAGGATGTACTTATGGACTACCATGTCCCCACTAGTATGATCTGCATCATAGCCCAGGTAGTCAAGTACAAATCCTAAGGGCTTTACCAACATGTAACTATAAGACAGTATAAAGAGACTAGTGTACATGTTAAGATAAATAGCAACCAGATAGCATACTATCATGTCGAGCAAGAAAGTCATCTCTATATATGTCCAAGCATCCAATATAATATACATAATCTGTACAATACTGGCCTCTAGGGCATACATACAACTAACAGGCGTAATATTTCTTTTGTGTGATTTCGGGTTGATATAAATTTTAAAAAAGTTATAAAAATCTGAAAATATAAAAAAAAAAGTTCAAAAACATTTTATCGATTTTTATCTGTTTGAAGGGTTTTGTCGTTTGATTTTTGCAGGAACAGTGAAGACTCTCGGATCTGGAATTTACAGAGGGCAAATCAGTAAAGTGCACATCACAACAGAGGTAGATTGAACCAACAGAGCATCACAAAATTTCTGAGCCACTGATCTGCTCAACGGACCGCGGTTCCGCCGCAAACGACCTATCAAGACCGCGGTTCCGCGGCCTTCTGTTGGCTTCTCTATTTGAAAATTACATAGTTCGATCTCTCCTTCTCCCCTCTGCAACCTCCATATGTCTCTCTGTAAAAATTTTCTGCAGGAATTCTTTGCGCTAAAAATCTTCTCTCCCCTTCTAAATAACAGATTTTCTGCAGGTTTCTTTGCGCCGCGCTAAAAATTGATTGCAAGTGAATTTATAGTTTTGCATAATTTAATCGGATTTTAAGGGGCTAATTGACCAAACTCAGATTGTGTGGGGATTTCATCACCCTTCCCAGGACCCCAGAAACCACTTAAAGCATTTGCATCGACCACAATTAATAAAAAATACTAGACTTGGCCCTAAGGACATCGAGCTCAATAGGAAAAGGACTAGTATAGGCATCGACCGTTTATCCTAACTGACTTTGCGGTGTCTAGGCAAGTGTGTCTAGGCTAGTGGTTATTAATTAGGCCCACTGTTGTGGTTCCTTCCCACTTACCTGGCCGTAATTGTCTGTGAAGAGGAGGTTTGAGGTCCTATTTCTAGCCCTAGTTAGGAGCTGTCTAGCAGACCTAGGTGACCCTAGATCTAGGCCTGATTGTGCATGTGTGGTTGATACATTTGTGTCACAAGTCTCTTTGCAAAACTCTTACATAAAAAAAAGAAAAATCTTTTCAAAACATGCAACTTGTCGCTAAAGGAAACTTGCACCTCACTTCCACCATTTCTTCTCATTGACGTTTTCTTACCCCCACATTCTATTTTTTTATTTTTCTGACTACACTACCCCTTTTAGTGTATGTCACTTTGGACTAGGGATATTAACGCCCTATTAGTCCGTATTTCGTTGGTACCGACCGATGAACCTTTCGACACCGAAGTCGAAATTCCTTCCATTTCCTTACCTCCACCTTCAAATTCTTCTTTCGAAGGTATGTCGGGACACGACCCCAACGATACCTTACCGACGGGAATGATTCCACCTCCGTTAGGTGCGAATAACCCGAATCTTCCGCCTGTTATAGCGCCCCAACGAATCGCGCTCCAGAATCTCTTCTACCCCGTCCGCACTTCTTTACCAACATGTCTTTCACCTCCACCGGCAAATGGAGACAATTTTGAAATAAAACCACATTTCATCAATATGCTGCCAAAATTTCATGGTTTGGAATCTGAAGATGCATATATCTTTATCAAAAAATTCCAAAATGTGTGCGCTATGATGAAAACGACCCAATTAAGTGATGACGCTATAAGGCTAAGGGTCATTCCTTTCACCTTATATGACCTAGCCGAGAAGTGGCTATACAGCACCGCATCACATTCCATTAGACATTGGGACAAGTTTGTGAAAGCTTTTCTAAAAAAGTTCTATCCTCATCACAAAACTGCTAGAATTCGTAACGAGATTATACAATTTTCACAGCTTCCTTCCGAACCATTTTGGAAGTGCTTCGAGAGATTTAAAGACCTACTCGTTCAATGCCCACATCATGGGATCGAAAGTTTGCAACTTTGCCAAACATTATACGAGAGATTGAACTCGGCAACGAAGCAGTTGCTAGAAACCATATGTCAAGGTCATTTTCTCTCCAAGTCTAGCGACGAAGCGTGGCAGTTTCTTGAGGATCTTAGTGAGCAAACAATTCAGTAGGAGAGTACCAAGACCACATCTTCTTCTTCTGTTGGTCAATCTAGGGCAGGCATACATCAAGTAGATATGTCGATTGCTATGAAGGGCGAGATGGCCGCACTTATGAAAAAGCTAGAAGCCATTGAGACCAAAATCTCATCGTCTTCTCCTGCCACTGTTATGCCTCCACGAACTGTTTGTGCTTGTTGTACGGATCCATCGCATCTAACCGAAGAGTGTCCTTATAATGCATCTACTCAAGGACAGGATCAAGTCAATGCTGCATTTCAGCAACGACAAAGAAACGATCCGTACTCTTCGACATACAATCCGGGGTGGAGGAGTCACCCAAATTTCGCTTGGAACCAAAATCAACAATTCTAAGAAAATAACAATTTTCAAAGACCTCCTCCTCCACAACAACAACAAGCACCTTCACAAACTCAAAACCAGCAACCTTTCCAACAACAACCTTATACAAATCAAACGAACAATTTGGTTCAACCAAATGATGATAAGGTTATCTCGCTCGAAAAAAGTCTAGATGCATTTCTCAAGCAATCTACAGAATCCGCATCAAGATTTGAAAATTATGTTCAGTCTTTGATGCATAACAATGCCTCACATGATCAAAGTATCAAATCTATTGAGGCACAAATTGCACAATTAACTGCTGCGTTGAGCGAGAGAGAAAAGGGAAAGCGTCCATCTCAACCATTGCCAAATCCCAGTCACACTCAAAACGCATATCACAATCACAATGTAAATGCGGTGACCATGTTGAGATCTGGAAGAGTGTTGCAAAATAATGTGGGTACTAGTGATGACATCCCCGCCGGTGGTTCTTCTTCTTCTTCTTCTTCTTCTTTTTCTTCTTCTTCTCCATCGTCATCTTCCCCTTCTTCATTTTCTTCACTTTCTTCTTCACTTTTTTCTTTAGAGCCTATTCTCCACCCTTCACACGGCTCTACTTCTTCTAACTCGAACGGACCCATTTCTCACAAGACGAACACATTCACACTGGGATCCGTTCCTACTCCACATTCTACTCCACAGACATTTGACTCAACAAATTTTCTAAATGCTCCATTTCTAAACAGGTTGAGTCCCAATAAACCAACTGCACAAGTGGAGAAGATTGTGGAATTATTTAAGCAGGTTAGCATAAATACACCTCTCTTGGATGCAATCCAACAAGTCCCTTCATACGCGAAAATCTTAAAGGGCTTATGCATCTCGAAGAGAAAGGCATCTCAAGTACCCAAGAAAGTGCTAGTGGCTAGTGCAGTGAGCAATGCTATTAACCACCCTCAAACCTTACCCCAAAAACGAAAGGACCCCGGCTGTCCTACGATTTCAATCACAATTGGGGATAATAAAATTAATCGAGCACTTTTAGATCTTGGGTCGAGTGTTGACCTGCTTCCCTACTCCGTGTACGAACAATTAGGGGTTGGAGAGTTGAAACCCACTCGTTGTACTCTCCAAATGGCTGATCGATCAATCACCAATCCAAGGGGTGAGCTAGAGGATGTGTTGATCAAAGTTGGGGAGTTCATATTCCCCGTTGATTTTATTGCTATGGATACACAACCTGTTGCTAACCCACGGAACCAAATTCCGGTGATCCTCGGTCGACCATTTTTGGCCACTTCCAATTCTGTAATAAACTGTCGCAATGGCTCCATGACTCTATCCTTTGGGAAGATGTCTAGTGAGTTCAATATTTATAAGATGGGAAGTCTGCCCCCCGTGCCTAAAACTAGTACACGAGAAGTTTGCTCTGTTCACGAAATCACGCAGGAGGACTGCGAGCTTGAAAGATTTCTATTTGATGAAAACAGTTTTGACGCCACTAGTGCGTCCCTCCTTGAGCGTACCACCGTTGACACAACCGATATTGATTATGAATGTTTCACTTTTTCGGATGATGACGACTCACAACCCGAATATGAGTCTTTTGAATTTTTGGATGAGTTAGTCGAACCATCCGAATCGGTTGTTTGCAGTGATTTCGAACCTGTGTTGGAGTCCTTTGAGTTTGAGATAGAGTTCCCAATTTTGCCTATGATTATTTCACCTCCGAAACTCGAACTCACGCCCTTGCCGTCTCACCTTATATATGCTTACATAGGTGAGAATGAGACTTTTCCCATTATAATATCAGCTTCTCTAGCCCTTGAGCAAGAGAACTCCCTTTTGATGGTCTTACAAGATAGGCGGCAAGTTTTCAGTTGGACTATGGCGGACATCGAGGAGATCAGTTCCCTTATAATTGAATATCATATAAAACTGATGGATGATGCCAAGTCAATAAAGGATCCACAGAATTATCTTGGGGATATTGTGGTTAGTCAACCTCCTCCTTTAGAAGTTGAACCACCCCCATTTCTTTTAAGAAGCTACGAGAATGCCAACATTCCACTGATTGCTGATCATTCGCATTCTCGTTTTGATTCATCACCACCTCTTGTCTATTCACCTCCATACCTTCCATACCACCACTTCTATCTTCCCCAATTCTTTATGGATCGCTACGACCTATTCTTCCACCAACTGATACTCTTTACTGATAAATTTTTCAACTGGTTGGTATTAACGTTTGGTCTATGCAAGGTTTGCCAGTAATGTCTAATATAGTTTAAATGATGTTTGGGGGAGGGCCTTTCTGTATATATTTTTGTTTTCCTTAACAATAAATTTTTTTATAAACAAATAAACAGGGAAGTGCCGGTATTTTGACCCTCTTGGTTTAGCATGACAGTGAGGACACTGTCAAGTTCAAGTTTGGGGGTATGCTCGGTACGTCTTTGTCCTTCGCATTCATTTGTATATATTTTTGCATTTGCATACTTATTTGAAAACCCATAAAAATTGAAAATTATAAAAATTATTGTATTCAATTTTGGCTTATTTGACTTGAGTTTGACAAATAGGTTAACTTGCTAGGAGCAACTAGATCTTAGACTTAGTGAATTAAAAACCCTAAAAATAACATTCCTCAAAGTTTAACGGTAGAAAGTATATGCCTTGTAGTTTATTTAGAAATAGGCAAATTTTGGGTTCACTTCTTGGGCTAAGTCAAAACGAAGGAAGAGTATTGATGTTCTTATTAGAGTATAAGTTTGAAAAATAGTTCCTAGCTTAAGTCTAGATTCTGAAAATGTATACCCTACAAATTGCACAATCACGAACCTTGAAACTTGGAATAGTAGAAGAGACCTTGAAATACTTTTGTCTAAAGTCCTTAGTACGAAGAAAAAAAAAGAAAAAAAAAGAGTGAATAAAGAAAAAAAATGGACACTGGTTTTTGTGATTACTTAAGGCTGTAAAAATAGAAAAATATTTAGCGAGGGTGCCTTATCACCTAGTGCCTTAGACCAACTGGTTTGGGAGTCACTGATAAAGCCTTGGGTGTTGCAAAACTAGGAAGTACGCTTTAAAGTGCTAACGCATCTTGTAATCGGTTGTTGGTACCTCTAGAAGTATTAACGGTCGCATGAAGGATGTGTAAGCAAATTTCATTTAAAAATTCACTAATTAATAAGTGCTTTGGACAAAGGACGAGAGTACGATTGCTTGATTTGAATTTCCAAGTATAGGGATGATCTATACACACACGTAGGGGTATGTGATTGGAATTTAGATGAGAGAAAGGAGTGAAGAATAGAACTTGTATCTTTAATAGAGTTGATAGAAATTCCTAAGTGGAGATGGAAACCTAGAAGGAAAACTTAAGAGATGCCGAAAGCTAAGTAGGTCTACATAACATATATAATCTTAAGTTAAATAATGAGGAAGTGTGAAGAATGTGGGTGGATAATTTGCGAGTCAATAGATAATAGAATTCCTTGTTAGAAAACCTAATTGGAGAACAAAAGTCGATGGGCCGAGTTGAAAGGATTTTGTGGGTGTAATCCGCTGAAAACCCTCAGGAGACAACACTCTTCCTACTAGGGACACCTAGAGGTTTAACGGCTTGTTGCACGTGCTCAGTGCAATCGCGTTTCCCTGCGACAGTGTGGTTAGGATTTTAGTGAATAAAAAAATAAGTTTGCTCGAGGACGAGCAAAAGATAAGTTTGGGGGTATTTGTTCAGACCATAATATTGCATTTTTCATTTCCCTATTCTTATCCGTTTTATAAATAAACAGGTACTCTTGACGCACGTTTGTTGCATATTACAGGATACAGGCTCTTGGAGCGAAGACAGTGAGAAAAGATAGAAGATGATACAAAAGAGAGACTTTTGACCAACAAGTAGACGGATCCTAGTCACGAAGAACAATTTACAATTGTATAAGGCAATGCAGTCCGAAATGTCAAAGTGAACGGTCAAAAGATTCTCACAAGTTTTCACTGAAGATCTGGAGAAGACCCAGATGTCAAATAGAGAAAAGAAGTAGAGAAATAACAAGCCCAAGAAGCAGAAAAGAAAGCCTAGAAGTTTGGTGAGCTGAGCTCACCAAAGGGCCGTGGAACCGCGGCCCAAGGCCCACATTTGCCACGGTTCCGCGGCCATTAAGAGCGCACGTCGGTGCAAACATTCTGAGTTGGTGCGTCGGTGCGGGTGTTGGGATTTTCCGTGGGCAAATCTGTAATTGCAGATGTGCGAGAGTCTATAACCCTAGTTTTCATGTTTTCCTATAAATTGTAATCACAGATCTGTAAAACTCATGCCTCTTTCAATAAACAAATTCAGATCTGTTCTGTATTATTGCTTGGAGGGAGCCATCAAATTAGTAAGTTAATTTTATTTCTTCGTTTTAATTCTCTTTCAATTAGAATGTCTTTTAATCCCCTAATGAGCGAGTAATCTCCTCGCTTGTTAGGGTTAGCCTTAGGGAAAGGTTTGAGAGATGAGATCTCTCACCCCTTTCATGCCATTCACACCTAAGAATTAGAACTCCATGCATGCACGCACACCCCGCTCCCTACGGCACCCTACCCCTCGAGGTAATGGTGACACCGTAGTATAAAGGACCGGTTGCGCGTGTTTTCCATGGAGGTTAGGGTAATTATCGATAAAGGAAGGATAAGAATCTAGAGGAAGAAACATCTTCCCAAAAGATTCTAATCCACTTTATTGATAATTACCGTAACATCTAATAGATCAAAAATAAGGCATTGAAAGCGTTGAGGAAACCTTTAATCTCCAAACTTCCCCTAAACCTAACCCTGGCAAGACTTTAATTTAAATTAATTTAGTTTAGTGATAGATCTAGGTTTTAGATTTAATCAATCCAAACAACATTTGGAATCAACTCGTATAAACACATTAAGAAATTTACCCATCTCTGTGGATCGACCCGTACTCACCGGCTAGCTGCAAAGCGACGCCGTTTTTGATTGCGGTTAACACAATACAAATCTTTGGACTAATCAGCCCTCTTGGACGTGGTAAGGTGGAAATCAAAGCACAGTGGGAATCACACAAGACTCTATGAGTAAAGTGTCTCTACTGACTACTGATACTCTTTGGACTAATCAGCCCTCTCGGGTCAACAGACTACTCTGTTCCAGTGTCACCAGAGAACTGCCATCTGACGTAAAGTATAATACCATCTGGGAGTTCTCGTTCAGTCCGTCCAGTGTACCCAGTCTCTACTGAGCACCCGTATATCATCTCTGATGTCAAACACTAATGGATATGGGATCATCCATCGCCCATCTGTATGGGTCGAGAAGGTATATGCTTGTCTACTCTGGTATATCGATGCCCCGTCTCGATACACCCGCGACCAGGGACCTTGAAGGATGTACTTATGGACTACCGTGTCCCCACTAGTATGATCCGCATCATAGTCCAGGTAGTCAAGTACACATCCTAAGGGCTTTACCAACATGTAACAGAGAGACAATCAGTGTACACGTTAAGGTAAAGAGTAACCAGATAGCATACTATCATGTCGAGCAAGAAAGTCCTCCCTATATATGTCCCAACATCCACTACAATATACATCCTATGTACAGCAATGGCCTCTAGGGCATACATACAACTAACAATCTCTCACTTGCACTAGGGCCATTTGTAACAGTGGTTGTAGTATCTCATACTCAACCATCCCATAAAAGTATCTCTCTGGGAAAAGGCCTTTGTGAGTGGATCCGCCGTGTTGTACTCTGAGTCTACTCTCCTGACCTCGATCACCCTGGAGATCAACTATCTCCATGATCAGGTGACACTGCCTTAGAATATGTCTGGATCACTGATGGGACAGGCGTTCCTTGGCATAAGCCACAACTCCATTGTCTCAAAATGGGATGAACGAAGTTCATCTCATGAACTAATATACACCCAGACTTCCTCTTTCGTAGCATCTTAAGTAGCGATGTATCCAGCCTTTATCGTCTAGTATGCCACGGTATCTAGCTTGGAACTCTTCCAACATACCGTCCCTTTACTGGGGGTAAAGACAATGCCTGTGACTGACATTCAGTCGTCCTTATCACCCTGGAACCTTTCCAGTGATTCTCCCCAGGATCAATTGATACCAACTCACTACGACTAGTGAGTATCCTAACATCCAATTAGATCTATCTCATAGATCCAAAATCCAGGATTTAGTAGGTATCACTTTGATCCTATATGAAGAATTATTGTGATAAGCGGAGATTGACCGAGCGTAGAATAGGAAACTCCTTCCCTCTCAAGAGTATGTCATCCACGTACTCTACGAGGATCACTACCATACTCCCTACTACCTTTTTGCATATACAAGGTTCATCTACCATTTTGATGATGTCAAACTATTTGACTAACTCATCAAAACAGATGTTCCAACTCCGCGATGCCTGCTTCATCACATAAAACATCTTGCACACGTTTCCGCTGCTCCCACTATTTACGAAGCCCTCTGGCTGTGAACTTATAGACGTTTTCTTCTAAAACATCATTTAGAAAAGCAGTCATGGCACCCAACCGCCAGATATCGTAGTCATGGTATGTAGCCGTGGCAAGTAGGATCTGGATGGACTTAAGCATATCCACTGGAAAAAGGTTTCATCATTATCCACGCCTGGTCGATGACGAAAACCTTTAACAAGTCTAGCTTTGAAAGTCTCAACTTTTTCATGTACACCAAATAATCTTCTCAAGATATACTTGCTCCTGATGGGGATTTAACCCTTCAGATATAGCAGCCAAAGTCCATACTTTGCTGGTGTATAAGGATTCCATCTCAGATCGCTAAGCATCCAGCCATTCTTACAGAGTCCTACTCCTGATGGCTATCTCGAAACTAGTTGGGTCATCATCTCATGATGCAATCCTCGCTCCCACTGTCATAGAGAAACCGAAGCAACTCTCAGGTGGGTGAGGAACCCTACTAGATCGGCGGAGAGGCTGAAGTTCGTTGGTTACTATTGAAACCTTTGGTTCTGTCAAATCATCAGTCTGTAGTTTGTATAGCTGGAACCTTTCCAGTTCTATATAACAGACCTTGCCTCGAGCTTGTCCGGATTTTTCTTTTCAGACATAGGCCGGACAACCCCAAATCTTAACAAACTTAAGATATGGGCTATTCCCTTTCCATATCTCATATGAAATGGTAGGCAATTGATTTGATTTGAACCCTATTCAATAGGTATGCAGCTTCTCAAGTGCATAACTCCCAAAAGGAAATAGGAAACTCAGCAGTACTCATCATAGAGCACACCATATCACATAGGGTGCTATTGCTCCGCCCCGATATACCATCGTGCTATGGTGTATACGGAGGAGTAATGCTGAGAGAGAATCTCTTCTTAGAATAGTCCAGGAATCCCGCGCTCAAGTATTCTCCTCCTTGATCACATCATAGGACATAATACTTATACCCTTGTTTTGGTTCCTTACTTCTAACTTATATTCTGTGAATATCTCATAAGGTTAGGACTTATGTTTCAACAGGAACATATGTCTGAATCTAAAGAGATCATCAGAGAATGTAATGAAGTACAAAGAACCGGTCTTGGCATGTGTAGACAGGGGACCTACATACATCAACATGTATCATCCCAAGAGTTCACCAACTCTTTCTTTGTTTCCAGTAAACGGAGCTATGGTCATCTTATCTCTATGACATGACTGGCAAGTTTCACAAGATGTAAATTCAAACTGATTTAAATATGCATCTAAATGTAACTTCAGCCAGTCGGGTCGCATTGATATGACCTAGTCTACAATGCCTCAAGAAGGAATCGTTTATTTCTGAACTCTTTCTCTTGTGTGTGTTCTGTATACTAGGAACTGTAGTTTGATTTAGAACGTTAATGCTTTTAGATAATGTGCCTGAGCCGATCAACTTTTGAAGTAGGAAATGTTCAAAACATTATCCAACAATACAAAATTTTATCATTTCTTTACTAGTAAAGAGACTGATATGATTTTGTATATCAGGTTCGGTATCTAATAACATTTGTTCAGAATCAATGTATTGGTAATACAGGGTGACAGTGACCAACAGACTTGGCTGCAACACTTGCCCCTTTTTCTACCTCATGAAACTTATCACCCGTTCTCAGTTCTCTACCTTTCTGTATCCCTATGTAATAGATTACATATCTGGGATCCTGATCCGGTATCAAATACCCAGGACGTAGAGGATACAGAAAAACAGTTCTATGTAATGAACACACCCGAAGGAGATGCATCATATGCACTTTCTTCGTTTGGGCGGCATAGGAATTCTGGTAATCCCCAATTTCCTGCTCTGTCTTGTAACATTTATAAGTTGGAGCGGGACCAATCGTTCCCCAGCTCAGTATAACAAGCTGGTTCGGTCAATATATCCGTTTTATTATCTTGATTAAGGCGTGATATGGTCGCTACCTGGAGAGAGAGAGAAGAAAACACTCAGCTTGCGCTCTTGCAAGATTTATTATTTTATCTAATCAGGATGGCTCCCACTGTTTTTATCAAATCTTTCTTTAAACCCTGAAAGGAAAGACTAGCCGGGATTAATTACACGCTACAAGTTCGCCAATCTTTCAGCCAGGCCAGTGTCGGTACTGGGAGGTTCCCCGTGCTTTCGCACGGACCTAATTACAGTAAACCTCATTTTCCGAGATGTATAACCCCGTTGACACCTTTCTAGACACCTATTTGATCGGCTAATTGTAATGCGTAAAATTCTCCCAGGAGTAACAATTACTCGCAGCGGATATCGGGATCCAACTATCTCATAGAAGGTATTCAATCTCATTGCAAATTTCAACACTTGAAATTCCTGATAATATTTTGCCCCTAGCGTGCTATGACCTTGACGCATGCCAAACAACCCATAGTCAGCTAGTCAAGTTCAACCCGTACATTTATTGATTGAATTAAACCCCCCCGCACGACCCTTGACGCATGCCAAACAACGTCGTGCGAATACCCTAATCCAATCGCATCATATGCAAGCAGATAAGCACTAGTTAGCTACCGTACACTACGCCTTGACGCATGCCAAACTACCGCAGCACGAATACTAACTAGTACTTATCTGAAATGATGGAGGGCTACGACAGGTTTTTCTGAAAACCTATTGCGTAATGAACTTGATATCGTTGTAGAATCAAATGATTTTAAAATGGAGTGTTTTTGAGGCTTTTCTAGTTTTGCTAAAGGGGTCACTCCCGGTGAATGGATCGTCGGCCCTTTCCTCGTCGAATGAGGTGCGGGATATATCATATATATCACTGTGCAAAGCAGAAACTATAGAAGCAATCAAAAGACAAACCGAGGGGTGTAGCATCTTCCAGTCATTGCTAAAGGAGTCACTCCCGGTGAAGGGATCTCGGTCCTTTCCTTATCGAATAAGGTGCAGGATGTTCTACAAGGAACACCGCGATGCAAAGCAAGAACTATAGCTACCTGTTTTATTTAGAAATTTGATTCCACAACATCTTAGGTTTCTTTTCTTTCATTAATCATATTAATGAAGTCCCATCATTTAAGTTACCTAAACATCACAGATAAATACGACGTACACTTATGCCATCCGCATTCGCCTCGATATCCCCTCGTGCACCGTTAGGTTAGGTAACTAACGGCAGAGCATGGCAGGGCTAGCACGGGTGTAAAACATAAGTAACGTCTATATAATATATCAAATATACTATATATAGTATCTATCACAGAACATCAAATGATCACATCACAAATATCGCAGCAGAAAATATCATATGAAATACTGGATATACTAGGACGTCCGTGTTTTCAATACGAGCCAGTATAAAACACGGATTCCACGGTCGCGATGAATAGCCAAACCCACACCCCTAGACCCCTACGAGAGCGGCAAGCAACCCCACCAATTCTAGAGTTAGGAGACCCGGACTCGACTCCTCGAGTTGGTCTCCCACTGGACTCCAGAACCCGGTTACTTGTGCCCTCCTCCTTGGGTCTATCCTAGTGCGGAAAAGTAAATAATATTCAAACGGTGACATCTTCCGCAACCTGGAAGTGCCCCAATAAAAGAATATTACATACATATTTTTACTTGAATGAAAATGAAAAACACTCATCTCACATAAAAACCCCCGGCTATTCAAACACGACGATCCAATATAACATATCCAGCAACACATAACATCACATGTCATCAACATAAGTAAACATGCGTATCCCAATTGTCGTTGACATATAGCAACGAAACCGACGATATCACATATTACACTTACGGTCACAGTAAAGAAAGTGTAAAACTATAACAGTTGGAATCCGCAAACTCTTTAGACATCGCATTCCTAACCAAATGAATTCCTTAGACATCGCATGCCTAACAATTATAAACCCCACATTTCAGTCTCAAAATCGAAAACACTTTTCAATATCAAGTCGGGCAATTCAACAAGATTCCCGACATTTTGATCGAATGCTCGTCGCAAACTTTAGTAGGCGGTCGCACCCCCGATACCGTCGACGAAGTGCACTAAGACGGAACACCGCTGCCGCGAGCACCCGAACGGATGCTTT
Organism: Agapanthus africanus; assembly: GCA_030015575.1. Taxonomy (NCBI): domain Eukaryota; kingdom Viridiplantae; phylum Streptophyta; class Magnoliopsida; order Asparagales; family Amaryllidaceae; genus Agapanthus; species Agapanthus africanus. Next base: position 361,347,845 of record JASDDO010000026.1, read on the forward strand.
CGGCGACGGGGTTCTCCTACAGTCACTTGGTCGGGGCTATGGGGTGTAGCTGTCTATTAAGTTTACCCGGCGAGTATCCGCGTATGCTACGTGATTGCGACGGACTTTTGATCACATCAAAATTCCGTGGCAACCGATCAAGTGAGACTAAAGTGCTGCGTTTATAACATTCATTCAGTTATCTCATAACTACTTGTGAATTCCAATTATTGTATCACATTCCAGATAAATAGAAAATGTTAAACTTTCCGATCGAACAGTCAAACACCCAAGTTTTCCCGAAACAGCTCAACACATGAAATAAGTCTAAGAACATCCACTTCATGCCACAGTAGCGACGGTCCAGCCGTAGAAGGGTCAAGCCAACGCCTCACATGTGGCGCGCCGTACTGCCCCAAACCCTAAGGTTCAAAGGGCAGTTCAAGATGGTCACATAATCGAGTTAAGGTTTGTTGTCTTCTAGAGGGTCCATCGCGTTACTTGCACTACTTAAAACGTCTTTAAACTACGGAAAGATCCAACAATTGGAAATTTCCCGGCAGGGGAAAAAGTGGGTATTTATATCCGGTCGAACTTTTTAACATGCTCTAAAAATACCCGGAAAAAAAAAACACAGACAAAATTAGACAGTCCGATCGAATCTCCGAACTCCCAATACAACCCAGAAACTCGACTCTTGAGTTCAGATTAAAAATTCCCAGGAAAACCAGCACTACAAAATAGGAATTACTGTGCAAAATTCAATACAAGAGGAGACCGTACGGCCGCGGAACCGCTGCACATGCCAGGCTCGTGCCGCGGTTCCGCGGCTGTTTAATTGAATTAGGCCCTCATTTTTCACAGTAATTCATATAAGACCCTTCTTATTTTTCTGCATATTTTTAATTCGAAAAAATCCCTGATTTCAAAAAATGTACAGAGAGAAATTTTGCATTAGGGTTTCAGTTCGATCGGACATCTAACTCCATCTACACATCGCCTAAGGCTCTAGCTAGGCTCTGATACCACTATAGGGTTCCTAGGCACACTAAAGAGGTCTCACAAGGCATCAACCATGCCAAATTCAAAAATTTCCGGTGCCGAGAAACCCTAATGCGATCGTTGACTAGAGATTAGGCGAAACCTGCAACTAGTTAACAACTTAACTAAGAGTGAACGGAAAATTTCAAGTGAGAAAGTCAATCTTAAGTGAACCAATACTAGTTAATGTAAAGTAATATATCAAATATATAATTATACATTAAATCATTAAATCAACACTTGATTCAATGATCCGGTCATGTCGCAGATAACCGACTAGTATCCAATGTATCGACTTATCGAATCAATCTTCGATTCGATAACTAGGTTATATCGCATACAACCAATCGATACATTCATCGCGAGAATAGAATACGGTATCACATACACGCATTATTCTCGGTCCTGCACATATCTCATATGCGCTCCTATTTCGTTTCGCTTGAGCCAGGAAACCTCTGTGTAGGACTCTAAAGACTCATCAATACGCCGGCAGTAGGTGATGATCATATCAAACACCCACAAGCCGCAAGCGGTCTGCTAAACGTAACGGCCACCCGGGTATTGAACGATCAGAAGATCGACAAGCAAGCCCGCTCACACTCCTGTGAATCCAACCAGTAACACTTACCGTCCAGTCCGGTCTGTTCGTCTGATATGTCGCATATCTCGCCTAGGGGTGGTAAACGTTAGACCGCAGTAGCTCGATAAGTCGTGTCGATATGAGGTCTATAACAGTTCGAGATACTACTGATAACACTTACCAGTAAATCTCAGCAACCCTGTCCAGGGATTTCCGGTTATAGCCAATCGAACACAGCGCAACATCAACTCCCTATACCGGGAGAGACGAATCCCCTCCTATCGCTCATTGCCTCCATGTGATTCGGGACTGTACCCAAAAGCCACCGTTTTGCACGCCCTCTTGGACGTGGTAAGGTGGAAATCAAAGCACAGTGGGAATCACACAAGACTCTATGACGATCTAGGGTCAACAGACTACTCTATACCAGTGTCACCAGAGAACTGCCATCTGACGTAAGGTATAATACCATCTGGGAGTTCTCGGCGAGTCCGTCCAGTGTACCCAGTCTCTACTGAGCACCCGTATATCATCTCTGATGTCAAACACTAATGGATATGGGATCATCCATCACCCATCTGTATAGGTCGAGAAGGTATACACTAGTCTACTCTGGTATATCGATGCCCCGTCTCGATACACCTACGACTAGGGACCTTCAAGGATGTACTTATGGACTACCGTGTCCCCACTAGTATGATTCGCATCATAGTCCAGGTAGTCGAGTACACATCCTAAGGGCTTTACCAACATGTAACAGAGAGACAATCAGTGTACACGTTAAGGTATAGAGTAACCAGATAGCTTACTATCATGTCGAGCAACAAATTCCTCCCTATATATGTCCCAGCATCTACTACAATATACATCCTATGTACAGTAATGGCCTCTATGGCATACATACAACTAACAGATGGATTTGCTTAGATATTTTAGTATTTGGCGGAGGGGGAGTTTTAATTTAAATTCGGGGACCGAATTTCTTTAAGGGGGAAGATTGTAACGTTTTGAAAATCGTTTCGATGAAATTTCGGAAAAATCGGTAAAATAAGTGGGTTTTCTGTAAAAAGTCAAATTACAAATATCTTTATAATAAAATTAAATATACATATTCTAGCTATATAATTGCTAGTATTTGGTGTTTATTGAGCCACTGGTAAAATTTCTAATTTTCTGAAATTAATTATTTTAATATTATTTTAAGCCGTCACTACTATATTTAATTAGGGAAAATTACAAATTGGAATGAGTTGAAACAAATTTTGTGCATCATAACACATTAAAAAAAAATTTAACATGTGGTTTTTGAAATGAAATGAAGTTGTTAAACGGTGTTAGAAAATATGGAAGAAAAAGACTTAAATGGTGAAATTAAAGGAATTTATTAAACAAGGAAGTGTGGTACATATTGAATTGGTGTTTGGTGTTCATTACTTCACACACACACCACATCCCCCTCCCCATCTTGCTGGCCGAAAGTGGGGTTGCCCCAATCCCCATGTCCCCACAGTTTTTGCACAAAGAAAAACAATGGAAAGAAAAGAAAAAGAAAGAAAGTCAATGAGGTGTAGGCCTTGTCTTTTCTTCTCACTTTCAACCCCTCCCTCTCTCTCCTCACTCCCCTCAAATTTCTGGCCGAAATTTCTAGCCCCCAACAGCAGCAGCCCCTCCCCCAAATCACACTACATTTTGCATAAAAAATCCACAAAAATCACTTCAAATCCATACAAATTCAAATCTAATTCCAATTCCAAGCCTTACCCATTATTCTTTGAGCAATCCTACTTGAATCCTTGGAGCAAAGAGAGCATTTTGGAGGCTAGGTTGTGTATTTGATCATGGATTGTGACGTATAATTCTTGACCTTTTATTAAATTGTTGTTGAATTACTTCCTATCTAGCTAATTAGGAGTTAATTATGGTTTTGATATTAAAGATTTAACTTTCAAGAAAGGGTTTTGAATGCAAGTTAGGGTTTTGTGTTGTGAGATTATGGTTGTGTGATGTATTTGACATATTAATGTTATGCTCAATCAAATCAAGTTGGTAGTTTGCATTTTTGTTAATTTAAATTGTGATAATTATATAAATTGCAAACTAGGTTTTAAAAATATTTATATTTTGGTGAGATAAAATTCTAATTAGGGTTTCATGGCATTATTAACATTATAATTTATGGTTTGATACTTTAGTATATGCAAAACCAAGCTTAATTGTAAAATTGTGAATTTTACTTTAAAAAGAGTTAAAATCGGTATTTTTGCAAACTAAGAATTTGGAATTTATACAAATTGATGAGTTTAATTTATGAAAGTGATTTGTATGACCTAATTATGTTATTTAATGAGCATTTTGGCCATTTGAATCGTTAAAATTGGTAGATTGGTTAAAACAACAAGTTTTTAACCGAAATGGGAATTTGTGCTAACTAGGTTTTTGGAAAACCAAACGATTGGTTTAACTTTATGGTTTTGACGAATTAAACCCTATTTCTTATGCAGTTAGTGAGTTTTGAAACGATGATTGGTATGTTTGGTGTTTTTCTTGATCAATCGACGTTAGTACGCCGATGTTGAGGGTTTTTGAGTTGATTTGTGAATGCAACCATAGGTTTTGACCTATGTGGGATTCGTGTGTCGTTTTGGACATGAGTCGGATTTTAATACGGTACAATGCTATATTTGACATGTAGGTACCCAATGTGGACTTCGAGATGACAAGCAAACGCGTGGCGACGTCGGCACCGGCGAGCGAGGACCAGGTGAGTAGATTTTATCTACGGGGGAAGTCGGGTGGATGGCGTATAGCACCCTCGCAGTCCATAGAATAGTTGATAATATATATATGTTATAGGTGTTTTATGATATGAGGATGGCTATCAAGGTATGATCTTGTGTTCATGGTTTAGTGTAGGGTAATTAGAAGTAAACTAGCATAACTTCTTAGTTGCGAACCCTAGAATAGGTTCACACCTACCCGCACACCCGCATTTGCATACATATATCTTACATGTGCGTATATGGGGATATGTATATATATATATATACACTTGGGTATGGGACTAGGTATATACATATATACGTATGCATATACATGGATTATGAGGATAGTACTCGGGATTGGAGATGAGTCGATGAGATTGGGCTTGAGACCGTGAGATCGGTGATGTGACATAGTCCGTATTTATGATACGACATGGTATTTTAGCGGTTTCTTTAGGCGTGGTGTTTTCATACACACGCATGCATTTCATAGATGGTATCAGTATTGTACTAGACGTGGATCAGTACCCCGATCATGATATTTGATAAAGAGGATACCTGATGAATAGTATGACGAACATGATATTGACCCGTACCCAGATTTGGTATGCCGTACGACGGATTTACGTACGAGCTATATATTGATGTTTGATCCGCACTCTTGACTTGGGAATATCTGATTATAGATATGGTATCGGATGTGATATTATCGAGGCGGGATCACCGACTAATATATATATATATATATACATACATATATATATATATATATCGACTCAGATGTTAGGCGGTTTCCTTACCTTCAGTTAGCTTGTTAGTTCAGCCGTATAGTTTAGTGTAGTTGTTAGACTAGGTTAGATTCGTACCTATTTCAAAACTAACGGATCGTGGGTATTTTAAAGACAGGTCAAGGGATTCTACGGATATTTCAAAAGACGTATCTTTTCTTAAAAACACCGTAGCCCTTATTTTCAAAACCCCACGATTCGTGTTATTTCAAATGGCACCACTGTGGAACTCATATTTTATTTAATGCAGATTAGTTATCATTGTGTTTAGTATTCAGCTCCCGCACGTTATTGTTGTTCGCTCCGCATCGCATACTTATTTTGTGATTCATATACCGTTATTGATATCATGGTGTTAGGACACCAGCACCATTACCGATGACGCGTATGTATCACGTACACTTACTTGCCGGCTCACACATATTTTCATCGGTAATTACCATGTCACGACCACTTTAGAAAATACTATTTCATTAACATAGTTTGTTAGCTAATAGTTTAGACATGATATTAGTGTACTTGCCTTATATGCTAGTTTAGACATTGTAGTTATTACTTGCTACTTCACGCATGTTATTATTCACTGTTATGTAGCATTCATGGATTTTTATTCCTCTATTCACAGTTTACATGCTATTGAGAATTTGGATTCGGATTTTCATGAGATTTCCTGGATTTGGGGGGAAAACCGCAAAAACATTTATAAACTTATTTTCTCTCTCTTTTTAAATGAAAATTGTTGTTTTCCCATGATGTATGAGTCGTCCACCATGAGTTTGCTGATGGATTTCGAGACCCGATTCGAGGAGTTGGATGAATCGTTTCGGGTACATGGTGGGCCCGGTAAGGTACCCCGGGGCAAGAAGTTCGAGTAGTAGATGATGAGCCTGGCAGGGGAGGACTACCTACCGGTGATTTTACCCGACGCGTCGGATATCCGGAGGATACCGTCGTGGTCTTGAGATTGATGGTAGGGGCCGGTACGGACTGACGGCGTCCTAGATAGTGAGATTGAGACATTGAGATTTTGAGACATCGAGGTACTGAGATTGATGATCAAGGCCAGTCCGGGTAGCCGGAGCCTGAGATATTGAGATATTGGGATTTATGTTTTTTGTCGATGCTAGACACTGTTTATGCTGATTTCATTTATGATACCTCGTTTTGAAATTACAGAAATCTCACTAAATTATGAAAGCAGTTTCTTCATTTACTTGTATTCTGTTTTCATGCATTCATACCTCATCCATACGATATATTGCTACCTGAGGCACTGACACGAGCACTTGGTATTTCCGTTGTTTAGAGGTATACCCTAGCCATTGTTTTAGGCTGCAGATTATATATTTGAGGGCATATTTTGATCGTATGACTTAGGATTGCGTTGTTCATGCGATTTCTGTTCGTAGATGTTTTTTCTACTCACGAGTTGGCAACTCACCCCCGTTGTGCCACAGTTTCTTGCAGGTTTTGCCGTACAGATTTCATTACGGCTTTGCTGGCACTGCTTCTTTTACGGGTGACTTGCTAGTAGGTGGGTTTACTTGTATCGTACCCATCATTATACCTTGTATATTATTATTCTGTTGTATCTAGAAGTTCCATCAACCAAACATGTATTTATTTCAGAGATAGAGACCAGGAATGTTATTCTTTCGACCTTAGAGTCGCGCGTTGTATTTCTATGGATTTCTTGCTGTTTTGAGTTTCCTTTTGAGTTTTGATCCTCGCCCTTGGCATTGTATATTATATTGCTTGCGTGGTTGTGACCGTCGATTGACGAAGAGCTAGCTCCCGCTTGGGGATGCCCTTTTTATTCATTTCGTATACTATTCATGTTATATCCCGTTTGGGGCCAGTATTTAAAAAGAAGACTCTGCCGAAATTTTCAGGAAATATTTGATGTTTTTAAAAACGCATAATTCGGCTTATGCTATTAAAACTACTTGCTTTAAGTTGGTTTTTCCTTCACTCTACTGCTTCTTTGGTTTTGATTTCTGGGTTTTGGCTTACTTAGATTACGTACGCCAAGAGACGTCAGTAATTTAAGTGCCGGTCATGTTCCGTACTTTTCGGGTCGTGACAATCCTGATACGATATCCTATACCCAGGACGTAGAGTAAACTAAGAAACAGTTCTTGGTAACGAACACACCCGAAGACAATGCATCAACATGCTTTTTCATCGTTTGGGTGGCATGGGAATCCGAATATTCCCCTATTCCTTGCTCAGACTGTAAGTGCACGGCGGCGCCCCGGCCGTCAATCCGACGCCGGAATGCGGAAGCGATGCTTTTCTTTAACTTTTCAAACCGGCACCACCGCGCACTATAAACCCGGATCGTGCCATTAATCAAGTCCTAGCTATCTAGAGAGGGGGTAGAGAGATATACCGAGTGATCCGAGTCCTCCGAGTCCTCCGGTCTTCTCGCCGTCGTCCCGATCTCCCGCGGAATCTCCGGTCTTCATCTCCTCGCTGGAAGGGCACCACGTCGCCAGCTTCTTTTACGGGCTCCTACCACTGGACCGAGGCAACTCGGGCACGAAGTTGGCAAGCCGACGTGCCCAAGATTTGCTGTAGAATGTGTGTAGAACTCATGTCTCATTTTGGGGTTTATGGAAGTTGCCTTTGGTGGAGGAAAATGAACTTAGACCTTTTTGGAGATGAAACTTGGGATTTTTGTGATGTCAAAAGACCAAAAATTCCACTTGCAAAACTTGGACAGCCCCACCCTCTCCTTTGGCCGGCAAACTCTAGAGGAGGAGAAGAGATAGGAGTGTGTATATTGTTCAAAATTATGAGAGTGTGCCCATCAAGCAAGAGAGAGGTCAAAATGATATCATGAAAAGAAAATGATCACAAAACCAAAACCACACTCCATCAACCATCACCCATCATCAAGTCAAATGGTCAAGCAATCATGAAGCATAATCATGAAGCAAGAAAGTCAAGGAAGAAAGAACCATCATGATACAAATATATATGCAAATACAACCCTCCAAAATACTTATTTGCACAAATGCAAATAAGCCCTCCTCCACCAATCTTCAGCCAATGAAAGATACAAAGAAATATGGCTGAAACGGAAAACAAACTGGCAACCCCAGAAAACTGATCCCGTAATAAATTACAAAAAAACCCCGATACTGTGTATACACACCCGCATCTGTATTCCGACCGAATACAAATGCAATGAGACAAAATCTACACTGTACTATACTAGGATCCGGCTTAAACCAAAGCCGGCTAGTATTATCCGTCCGATCCTGATCCGTGCAATACCGTACGTATCTGATCGAACCCTACCATATATGCTTACGGCCTCTAGTACTAACCGTCTGATCCTGATCCGTGCAATACCGCACGTATCTGATCGAACCCTGCCATATCTCCATACGGCCTCTACAGCTTTTCGCCCGAAACTTGAGCAACTGAATGTGGGGGACTCTAAAGACTCGTCAATACTATGGCTGTGGATTTAACCACTAGCACATCAGAGATATTAGCCATACGTGACGGGCTACCAGCTATTGACCAAAAGGGACGTCGATGAGCGAACTCATCCTGACACCCTACTGAGCCTGTCAGTGACAATATCCGTACAGTCCGGTCCGTTCGTCTATGAGCATCGCATGGCGGGCCTAGGGGGTTGGTAAAAGTCAGACCCCCAAAAGTGGTACAAGTCGTGTCGGAGTGTAGCTCAGAACACCCTGAGATACTACTGGAATACCTACCAGTAAATCTCCTGCCTTGGTCAAGGACTTCGTGTAATGGCTCTCCTAGACACAGCGCGACCTTAACCCTAATACCGGGAAAGACGAACCCCCGAAGATCCGCTCACTGCCTCCATGTGGCTCGGGACTGTACCCAACTAAAACCTATTTGCACGTCTCCTTTGAGCGTGGTTGGGTAGTAATCAAGGTACAATGGGAACTCACACGAGACAAATGACGATCCTCAGGTCGATGAACTAACATGTATACATGTCACCAGGGAACTGCTATCTGACGTCAGGTATAAGACCAACTAGCATGTTCCCGGCGAGTCCTGTCCGGTGTACTCAAAACCCAATGAGCACCTGTATACATCTTAGGTGAACCAACTGACACCAGTGGCTTGTGAGACCAGCCACCGCCCCTCGTCAGGGTCTCGACTGTATACACTAGTCTACTCTGGAGTATCGATGCCCTGTCTCAAAACTCCCACGACTAGGGACCTTTTAAGGATGTGCTTATAGACTACCAGCTCTCACGTATATGATCGCCCTCATACTGCTGGTAGTCAAGCAAGAATCCTAAGGGCTCTATCAACGTGCAATAGTGACCTGTAAGGTCACCTAAAGCAGTACACGATGATAAAGATAAACCAGATAGCATACTATCATCTCGAGTAAGACTGTCCTACCTGGTTAGGTCCTTCCTCAATCATTGCAATCACGTGCCTGTGATCCAATAATTGTCTCTGAGGGCACTATCTCCAACAATCTCCCACTTGCACTCAAGGCTAATTATTGCGATGTCGCATACTCACAGCCCATGTGATACCGAACACCCAACTCCTCTACTAGTCAGTCTCACAAAGCTCGTTTGCGAAACTATTGCGTTCAAGGAATAGCCTCAGTGAGTGGATCCGCTGTGATGTTTCTTTCTATGGCTCTCCATATCTCAAGTTCGCGGAGAAAGCCATCTCTCGAAATAAGCAATACCTGTCTTAGAATGTGTCTGGATGTCTGATGGGACCTAGCTCATAAATGAACTCCAAATCCAAACTTCTTACGCTGTATTGTCAACTGAACCTAATCAGTATCCTGCGCCATGCCTCCCTCAGTATTGCCTTGGACCACCTGTCCAAAATACTGCCTCTCGTCAGAAGGAAAACTATAACTCTGACAACCTCCTTGTCGTCCATGTCACCTTGGAAGCCTGGAATGATAACCGTCTCCTAATGAGGCTGTCGTTATCATATCCCTAGAACATCCACTTATGTTCTAAAACTGCTTTCGACTGTTTCTCCAGGATTGGATCAATGTCAACTTATTGCATCTAGTGCAAGAACAACATCTGGTGTGGTACTTGACATCTCATGATTGACTCAATTGCCTGAGCAAGTGATCTGCCAATCATGCACATCCCTCTCCCCTTTAGTCTGTAAGACACATTTAGAGAGGGTGACTCCATCACTTGCAGGTACACTACCGTGCCAGGAGTTGTCCATTCTAAATACTCTTAGAATGCTCTCTAATTACCCTTAATTGGGAAACCACCCAAATCTAGATCTAAAACCATAGATCTAGTAACCAGTATGTCTGATATAATGTCCAAGTCCCATGTGGAGAAACCACTGTGTGATGACCAAAGTATAACCGATCGTAGTATAGGAATATCACTTCCTACTCTGTGTATGTCATCCAAATACTATGATATCACACCCTACTACTTTCTCAACAGATCCATCCCCTATTCTGACGAAGTCAAACCTATGACTGTCACGTCAGAAATAGATGATCTTTCTCCGCTACATCTGCTTTAGTCTATAAATAGACATAAGCCACTTGTCCACCAATGCTTCCGCTGCTCCCACTGACTACGACAACCCTCTGGCAGAGTCATACAGACGTACACTTCTGATGCCAGTTTAGAACGACGCTATACTCATCCTCCTGCCGGGTCTCACAGTCTGGAATAACAGCAATGGCAAGTCTGGGTAAACAAGAACTTCCCTGTTACCGTCCTTGAGGCTACCGGAGTACCTCTCGGGTGCCTGAAGTTACCCACTATATCTGCGGAGTGGCCAATGGAATGTCAAACCAGATTGAATCTTTAGATTCCTATCAAATCTTCAGTAATCGTTTGTGGTTCTGGAATCACTTCCAGTTCTACCATACTCCAACTACTGTTTTCTGAAAAAATCCATTTTTATTAAAACTGTTGCGAGTCTAGAACAATATCACTATTGATCTTCCAGATGGTAGAAAGTCAACCCTCGTCATAGCCTGGGTCAACCCACAAACATCCATTACAGAAACGTACCTTGAGTTATCCAGAGTCTGGTTTTAAGCATAAGCCGGACAACTCCCCGTACCTTAACATCGTTAAGATATGAACTGTTCTATATCCAATACAGAAACAGAGGCACTGATTTAATTGAACCAGATTCAAATCATGCAGCTGTCTCCAGTGCATGTCAACTAAATGGAAAGAGGCCGATCAGCGTTACTCAACTTAGGAATGCTTCCAATTATGAGTAACCTGAAAGAGAAGCAAGTTCTCTTAATCATTACTATCAACTGAATACCATGCACAAGTATCTACATCTTCGATCACCTTGAAGAATCCTGATACTTGCAATACCTGGTTCTCTACTTTACTCATATACCTATAACTTCTCAAAATTCGGACCCTGTGTTTCCACAAACACCTGTCTAAAAACTAGAGAAGTCATAAGTAAACCGAATATAGTACGAGGACCAACCCCTCTGTCCTGATGGACCCTGGACAACATACAATACTCTGTATAAGTCTTTTGAGTCTGACAAGTCATTCACTGTGTGTCGTAGGTTGAAAACTATACTTATGGTTAAGAAGAATTACACCGCTGTTTAATGCTCCTTACCTAACCATCCACTGATATAGGTAAATGTCACAGACATAATTTCAAAAAGATATATCTCACTCTATAAAAATAGACGTACAGATATATCAATTTGAAATTGGTGCATAACAGCGGATATTCAAAACCAAATATCTGCCGTCCGACAACCAACCCAGGTGACTTCCTTAAATATCATCGATTACAACGAATCCCGATATAATGAGGATGATCACCCAATTCCCAATAACTTACTCCCACTCATCATCTGTAAAACCATACAGATGTGAGAATCATACCTGGTAAATACATACCCTGGAGCAAGTGTCTAACTGGTGTTAGTTATATGTATGCCCTAGAGGCCATTACTGTACATAGGATGTATATTGTAGTGGATGCTGGGACATATATAGGGAGGACTTTCTTGCTCGACATGATAGTATGCTATCTGGTTACTCTTTACCTTAACGTGTATGCTGATTGTCTCTCTGTTACATGTTGGTAAAGCCCTTAGGATCTGTACTTGACTACCTGGACTATGATGCGGATCATACTAGTGGGGACATGGTAGTCCATAAGTACATCCTTCAAAGTCCCTAGTCGAGGGTGTATCGAGACGGGGCATCGATATACCAGAGTAGACTAGCGTGTACCTTCTCGACCTATACAGATGGGCGATGGATGATCCCATATCCATCGGTGTTTGACATCAGAGGAGATATACGGGTGCTCAGTAGAGACTGGGTACACTGGACGGACTCGCCGAGAACTCCCAGATGGTATTATACCTCACGTCAGATGGCAGTTCTCTGGTGACACTGGTACAGAGTAGTCTGTTGACCCGAGATCGTCATAGAGTCTTGTGTGGTTCCCACTGTGCTTTGATTTCCATCTTACCACGTCCAAGAGGGCGTGCAAAACGGTGGTTTTTGGGTACAGTCCCGAGTCACATGGAGGCAATGAGCGATAGGAGGGGATTCATCTCTCCCGGTATATGGGGGTTGATGTTGCGCTGTGTTCGATTGGCTAAAACAGGAAATCCCTGGCCAGGGTTGATGAGATTTACTGGTAAGTGTTACCAGTAGTTTCTCGAACAGTTATAGACCTCATATCGACACGACTTATTGAGCTATTGGGGTCTGACGTCTACCACCCCTAGGCGAGATATGCGACATATCAGACGATCAGACCGGACTGTACGGTAGTGTTACTGGTCGGATTCACTGGAGTGTGAGCGGGCTTGCTCGTCGATCTTCAGATCGCTCAATACCCGGGTGGCCGTTACGTTTAGCAGACCGCTTGCGGCTTGTGGATGTTTGATATGATCATCATCCGCTGCCGGCGTATTGACGAGTCTTTAGAGTCCTACACAGAGGTTTCCTGGCTCAAGCGAAACGAAATAGGAGCGCATATGAGATATGTGCGGGACCGAGAATAATACGAGTATGTGATACTGTATTCGATTCTCGCGATGTGACATTGATCGGTTATATGCGATATAGCCGGGTTATCGGATCAAGTGTTGATTCGATAAGATGTTACTAATGATACCAGTCGGTTATGTGCGCATGACCGGGTCATTGAATCAAGTGTTGATTTAATGATTTAATGCATATTTATATATTTGATATATTACTTTGCATTAACTAGTATCGGTTCACTTTAGACGGATTTTCTCACTTGGTTCGTGCGCATTGCATATGCGATATGTTTTTGTGCACTAGTATGTATCATGTTTGATGATGCATGCTAACTTGAGTTTGTGTAAAGATTAAACCATGGTTAATCAAATGGTTAGGGTTTTGTTTTTCATAACTATTAATTTATTTATTTATTTATTTTCTTTATGGAAAATGAAATGAGAAGAATGGTGGCTTTCTTTGTTTTGTAGTTGAAGATTCATGAACCTTTGACTTTGTCCACCATTCTTATCTCATGCTTAACCTAACCATTCTTTAACCATGATTTACTCTCTACATCTAACCATGGTTCAAGTTATGATAAGATTATTATTCTTTTCATTTTGAAAATAATCTAATCATAATTTTCTTCTTCATATTCTTCTTCTTCTTCATTGAACTAAAGAAGAAAAACCTTGACCTCATCAATGGTGATTGATGAATTTGAGTGAGAAATCCAATTCTAAAGTTTACCCACTTCCTATTTCTTCATCCTCTACCTCTTGCCAAGTAGTAGAGTGTGTTTCCTTCACAACTTTTCACGGTTTGGTGAAGGTGGAGCTTGATTCATCGATGCTTCGACGTAGATCATCTTCGGCACGGACATCGACGACCTAGCTTGCCCATTCTCCGACGAAGCCGACTCTAGAGCCCGGATTTGATTTGGACAGCGGAGACGACCTCGTTGCGGAGCTATGGAGGTGGAGCACTGGATCTACAAAGGTTGTATTTCCGTATCTTTTAGTTAACTGTTAACTAGTTCTATGTTCGCCTAGAAATCTAGCAAACGATCCGTAGTTTAGGGTTTGTAGGCACTGTAAAATTTTAATTTGCCAAGGTTGATGGCTTGGGAGACCTCACTAGAGTGCCTAGGAACCCTGCAGTGGTATCAGAGCCTAGCTAGAGCCTTAGGCGATGTCCAGACGGAAATTGAAGTCCGAACGAACCCGAAACCCCGATTCAAACATGCTCTCTGTACAATTTTTAAAATCTGGTCTTTTTCCACATTAAAAATGTTCAGAAAAATCAGCAGGTGAATATATGAGGTACTGTGAAATTCGTGCAACTGATTCCTCTATCTTGCCGCGCTTCCGCGGCACGAGCTAGCCTCGTGCGGCGGTTGCGCGGTGGTACGGAAAGCTTATTTGGTAATTTTTACACAGTATCTCATAATTATTAGTGCTGGTATTCCTGGGTATTTTTAATATTTTTTAAAGAGTTGATTTTTTCTGAGTTGTTTTGGGAATTCGGTGTTTCGATCGGGGTATCAAATTTTGTCTGTGTGGCTTTCCGGATAAATTTTAGAATATGTTAAAAAGTTCGACCGGATACAATACCCAACTTTTCCCCTGTCGGGAAATTTCCAAGTGTTGGATTTTTCCGTAGTTTAACGACGTTCTAAGTAGTGCAAGTAACGCGATGGTCCCTCTAGAAGACACAAACCTTAACTCGATTATGTGACCGTCTTGAACTGCCCTTTGAACCTTCGGGTTTGGGGCAGTACGGCATGCCACATGTGAGGCGTTGGCTTGACCCTTCTACGGCTGGACCGTTGGTACTGAGGTACGAACTGAATGTTGTTAGACTTATTTCATGTGTTGATATGTATCGGGAAAACTTGGGTGTTCGATTGTTCGATCGAAAAGTTTAACATTTCTGTTTATCTGGAATGGGATACAATAATTGGAATTCACAAGTAGTTATGTGATAACTAAATGAATGTTATGAAAATAGCAGTTTAGTCTCACTTGATCGGTTGCCACGGAATTTTGATGTGATCAAAAGTCCGTCGCAATCACGTAGCGTACAAGGATACTCGCCGGGTAAACTTAATAGACAGCTTCACTCCATAGCCCCGACCAAGTGACTGTAGGAGAACCCCGTCGCCGAAAGCATCCGTCCGGGTGCTCGCGGTAGCGGTGTTCCGCCTTGGTGCACTTCGTCGACGGTATCAGGGGTGCAGCCGTCTACTGAAGTTTGCGACGAGCATTCGATCAGGATTTCGGGAATCTTGTTGAATTACCCGACTTGGTATTGAAAAGTGTTTTCGATTTTGAGACTAAAATGCGGGGTTTATAATTGTTAGGCATGTGATGTCTAAGTAATTCATTTGGTCAGGCATGCGATGTCTGAGGTGGTTGCGGATTCCAACTGTTGTAGTTTTACACTTTCTTTTCTGTGACCGTAAGTGTAATATGTGATATCGCCGGTTTCGTTGCTATATGTCAACGACAATTGGGATGGACATATTTACTTACGTTGATGACATGTGATGTTATGTGTTGCTGGATATGTTATATTGGATCGTCGTGATTGAATAGCCGGGGGTTTTTATGTGAGATGAGTGTTTTTCATTTTCATTCATGTAAAAACTTGTATGTAATATTCTTTTATTGGGGCGCTTCCAGGTTGCGGAAGTAGTCACCTGTTGTATATTATTTTCTTTTCCGCACTAGGATAGACCCAAGGAGGAGGGCACAAGTAACCGGGTTCTGGAGTCCAGTGGGAGACCAACTCGAGGAGTCGAGTCCGGGTCTCCTAACTCTAGAATTGGTAGGGTTGCTTGCCGCTCTCGTAGGGGTTTAGGGGTGTGGGTTTGGCTATTCATCACGACCGTGGAATCCGTGTTTTATACTGGCTCGTATTGAAAACACGGACGTCCTAGTATATCCAATATTTCATATGATTTTTCTGCTGCGATATCTGTGATGAGATCATGTGATGTTTCTGTGATGGATATAATATATAGTATATATGATATATTATATAGATGTTACTTATGTTTTACACCCGCGCTAGCCCTGCCCTGCTCTGCCGTTAGTTACCTAACCTAACGGTGCACGAGGGGACATCGAGGCGAATGCGGATGGCATAAGTGTACGTCATATCTATCTGTGATGTTTAGGTACTTAAATGATGGGACTTCATTAATGTGATTAATGAAATAAAAGAAACCTAAGATGTTGTAGAATCGAATTTCAAAATAAAACAGGTAGCTACAGTTCTTGCTTTGCACAGCGGTATATGCGATATATCCTGCACCTCATTCGACGAGGAAAGGACCGAGATCCCTTCACCGGGAGTGACTCCTTTAGCAATAACTGGCAGATGCTACAACCCTCAGTTTGTCTTTTGATTGCTTCTAAGAGTTTTTGCTTTGCACAGCGGTATATGCGATATATCCTGCACCTCATTCGACGAGGAAAGGACCGACGATCCCTTCATCGGGAGTGACTCCTTTAGCAAAACTAGAAAAGCCTCAAAAGCACTCCATTTTAAAATCATTTGATTCTACAACGATATCAAGTTCATTACGCAATAGGTTTTCAGAAAAACCTGTCGTAGCCCTCCGTCATTTCAGATAAATCCTGTTTAGTATTCGTGCTGTGTTTGTTGACCTTGTCAAGGCGCAGTGTGCGGTAGCTAACCAGTATTTATCTGCTTATGCATATGATGCAGATTGGGTTAGGGTAGTCGTGCGGCCTTGTTGACCTTGTCAAGGGTCGTGCGGGTGGGTTTGATTCAATCAAGAAATGACGGGCTGAACTTGACTTGCGGTCTATGGTTTGTTGACCTTGTCAAGGTCATAGATCGTTCGGGGCAAAATATTATCGGGAATTTCAAGTGTTGAAATTTGCAATGAGATTGCATACCTTCTATGAGATAGTTGGATCCCGATACCCGCTGCGAGTAAGAGTTACTCCTGGGAGAGTTTTATACATTACAATTAGCCGATCAAGTAGGTGTCTAGAAAGGTGTTAACGAGGTTACGCCTCTGGGAAAACGAGGTTTACAGTAATTAGGTTCGTGCGAAAGCACGGGGGACCTCCCTCAAAGTACCGACACTGGCCTGGCTGAAAGATTGGCGAACTTGTAGTGTGTAATTAATCCCGGCTAGTCTTTCCTTTTAGGGTTTGAAGGAAGATTTGATAAAAAGCAGTGGGAGACATCCTGATTAGATAAAATAATAACCAATCTATTCTTGACAGAGCGCACGCTGAGTGTTTTCTTCTCTCTCTCTCCTGGTAGCGACCATATCACGCCTTAATCAAGATAATAAAACAGATTATTGACCGAACCCGCTTGTTATACTGAGCTGGGGAACGTTGGTCCCGCTCCAACTTATATTTGTTATAAGACCGAGCAGGAAATTGGGGAATAGCAGATTTCCCGTGCCGCCCAAACGAAGAGAGTGCATGCTGATGCATCATCTTCGGGTGTATTCGTTACAAAGAACTGTTTCTCAGAATCCTCTACGTCCTGGGTATGTGATACCAGATCAGGATCCCAAATATGTAATCTGTTACATAGGGCTACAGAAAGGTAGAGAACTGAGAACGGGTGATAAGTTTCATGAGGCAGAAAACGGGGCAAGAGTTGCAGCCAAGTCTGTTGGTCACTGTCACCCTGTATTACCAATACATTGATTCTGAACGAATGTTATTAGATACCGAACCTGATATACAAAATCATATCAGTCTCTTTATTAGTAAAGAAAGGATATAATTTTGTATTGTTGGATAATGTTTTGAACATTTCCTATATCAAAAGTTGATCGGTTCAGGCACGTTATCTAAAAGCGTTGATGTTCTAAATCAAACTACAGTTCTTAGTATATGGAACACACACAAGAAGAACAGTTCAGAAATGAACGGATTCTTCTTGAGGTATTGTAGACTAGGTCATATCAATGCGACCCGACTAGCTAAGTTCCACATAGATGCATATTTAAAACAGTTTGAATCTACATCTTATGAAACTTGCCAGTCATGTCACAAAGATAAGATGACCATAGCTCCGTTTATTGGAAACAGAGAAAGATTTAGTGAACTCATGGGATGATACATGTTGATGTATGTAGGCCCCAGTCTACACATGCCAAGACCGGTTCTTTGTACTTCATTACATTCTCTGATAATCTCTCGAGATTCAGACATATGTTCCTGTTGAAACACAAGTCCGAACCTTTTGAGATATTCACAGAATATAAGTTAGAAGTAGAGAACCAATACAGGTATAAGTATTATGTCCTATGATGAGATCAAGGAGGATAATGCTTGAGCACGGAAATCCTGGACTATTCTAAAGGAGAATGAGATTCTCTCTCAGCATTACTCCTCCGTATACACCATGGCACGATGGTATATCGGGGTGGAGCAGATACACCCTATTTGATATGGTGTGCTCTAAGATGAGTACTGCTGAGTTACCTTTTTCCTTTTGGGAGTTATGCACTTATGAAGTTGCATACCTATTGAATAGGGTTCGAATCAAATCAGTTGCCTACCACTTCATATGTGATATGGAAGGGGAAGAGCCCATATCTTAAGTTAGTTAAGATTTGGGGTTGACCGGCCTATGTCTAAAAGCAAAATCCGGACAAGCTCAAGGCAAGGTCTGTAATGTAGAACTGGAAATGTTCCAGCTATACAAACTACAGCACATAATTTGATAGAACCAAAGGATTCAGTAGATTCCAACGAGCCTCAGCCTCTCCGCCGATCTAGTAGGGTTCCTCACCCACCTGAGAGATACTTCGGTTTCTCTATGACAGTGGGAGCTAGGATTGCATCATGAGATGATGACCCAACTAGCTTCGAGCTGGCCATCAGGAGTAAAACTCCGTAAGAATGGCTGGATGTTTAGCGATCTGAGATGGAATCTTTATACACCAGCAAAGTATGGACTTTGGCTGCTATATCTGAAGGGTTAAATCCCCATCAGGAGCAAGTATATCTTGAGAAGATTACTTGGTGTAGATGGAAAAGTTGAGACATTCAAAGCTAGAATTGTTAAAGGTTTTCGTCATCGACCAGGCGTGGATAATGATGAAATCTTTTCCAGTAGCTATGCTTAAGTCCATCCAGATCATACTTACCACGGCTACATACCATGACTACGATATCTGGTGGTTGGGTGTCTTGACTACTTTTCTAAATGATGATTTAGAAGAGTGCGTCTGTAAGTACACAGCCAGAGGGCTTCGTAGACAGTGGGAGCGGCGGAAACGTGTGCAAGATGCTTTATAGGATAAAGCAGGCATCGCGGAGTTGGAACGTCTGTTTTGATGAAGCAGTCAAAGAAGTTGACATCATCAAAATGGTAGATGAACCTTGTATAAACAAGAAGGTAGTAGGGAGTATGATGACGATCCTCGTAGAGTACGTGGATGACATACTCTTGATAGGGAAGAAGTTTCCTATGCTACGCTCGATCAATCTCCGCTTATCACAATGATTCTCCATATAGAATCAAAGTGATACCTACTAAATCCTGGATTTTGGATCTATGAGATAGATCTAAATGGATATTAGGATACTCACTAGATGTAGTGAGGTGGTGTCAATCGATCCTGAGGAGAATCACTGGAAGGGTTCCAGGGTGATAAAGACGACTGAGTGTCAGTCGCAGGCATTGTCTTAACCCTCAGTAAAGGGACGGTATATTGGAAGAGTTCCAAGCAGGATACCGTGACATACTAGACGATAAAGGCTGGATACATCGCTGCTTAAGATGCTACCAAAGAGGCTGTTTGGGTAAATATTGGTTCATGAGATGAACTTTGTTCCTCCCATTGTGTGACAATGGAGTTGTGGCTTATGCCAAGGAACGCCGGTCCCATCAGTGATCCAGACTTATTCTAAGGCAGCATCGCTTGATCATGGAGATGGTTGATCTCCAGGGTGATCGAGGTTTGGAGAGTAGACTCAGAGGACAACACAGCGGATCCACTCACAAAGGCCTGTTCCCAGAGAGAGACTTTCATGGGATGGTTGAGTATGAGATACTTGAAACCACTGCTACAGATGGCCCTAGTGCAAGTGGGAGATTGTTAGTTATATGTATGCCCTAGAGGCCATTACTGTACATAGGATGTATATTGTAGTGGATGCTGGGACATATATAGGGAGGACTTTCTTGCTCGACATGATAGTATGCTATCTGGTTACTCTTTACCTTAACGTGTATGCTGATTGTCTCTCTGTTACATGTTGGTAAAGCCCTTAGGATCTGTACTTGACTACCTGGACTATGATGCGGATCATACTAGTGGGGACATGGTAGTCCATAAGTACATCCTTCAAAGTCCCTAGTCGAGGGTGTATCGAGACGGGGCATCGATATACCAGAGTGGACTAGCGTGTACCTTCTCGACCCATACAGATGGGCGATGGATGATCCCATATCCATCGGTGTTTGACATCAGAGGAGATATACGGGTGCTCAGTAGAGACTGGGTACACTGGACGGACTCGCCGAGAACTCCCAGATGGTATTATACCTTACGTCAGATGGCAGTTCTCTGGTGACACTGGTACAGAGTAGTCTGTTGACCCGAGATCGTCATAGAGTCTTGTGTGGTTCCCACTGTGCTTTGATTTCCATCTTACCACGTCCAAGAGGGCGTGCAAAACGGTGGTTTTTGGGTACAGTCCCGAGTCACATGGAGGCAATGAGCGATAGGAGGGGATTCTTCTCTCCCGGTATATGGGGGTTGATGTTGCGCTGTGTTCGATTGGCTATAACAGGAAATCCCTGGCCAGGGTTGATGAGATTTACTGGTAAGTGTTACCAGTAGTTTCTCGAACAGTTATAAACCTCATATCGACACGACTTATTGAGCTATTGGGGTCTGACGTCTACCACCCCTAGGCGAGATATGTGACATATCAGACGATCAGACCGGACTGTACGGTAGTGTTACTGGTCGGATTCACTGGAGTGTGAGCGGGCTTGCTCGTCGATCTTCAGATCGCTCAATACCCGGGTGGCCGTTACGTTTAGCAGACCGCTTGCGGCTTGTGGATGTTTGATATGAT
Source organism: Agapanthus africanus (assembly GCA_030015575.1). Taxonomy (NCBI): domain Eukaryota; kingdom Viridiplantae; phylum Streptophyta; class Magnoliopsida; order Asparagales; family Amaryllidaceae; genus Agapanthus; species Agapanthus africanus. Next base: position 361,369,085 of record JASDDO010000026.1, read on the forward strand.
CATCATCCGCTGCCGGCGTATTGACGAGTCTTTAGAGTCCTACACAGAGGTTTCCTGGCTCAAGCGAAACGAAATAGGAGCGCATATGAGATATGTGCGAGACCGAGAATAATACGAGTATGTGATACTGTATTCGATTCTCGCGATGTGACATTGATCGGTTATATGCGATATAGCCGGGTTATCGGATCAAGTGTTGATTCGATAAGATGTTACTAATGATACCAGTCGGTTATGTGCGCATGACCGGGTCATTGAATCAAGTGTTGATTTAATGATTTAATGCATATTTATATATTTGATATATTACTTTGCATTAACTAGTATCGGTTCACTTTAGACGGATTTTCTCACTTGGTTCATGCGCATTGCATATGCGATATGTTTTTGTGCACTAGTATGTATCATGTTTGATGATGCATGCTAACTTGAGTTTGTGTAAAGATTAAACCATGGTTATTCAAATGGTTAGGGTTTTGTTTTTCATATCTATTTATTTATTTATTTATTTATTTTCTTTATGGAAAATGAAATGAGAAGAATGGTGGCTTTCTTTGTTTTGTAGTTGAAGATTCATGAACCTTTGACTTTGTCCACCATTCTTATCTCATGCTTAACCTAACCATTCTTTAACCATGATTTACTCTCTACATCTAACCATGGTTCAAGTTATGATAAGATTATTATTCTTTTCATTTTGAAAATAATCTAATCATAATTTTCTTCTTCATATTCTTCTTCTTCTTCATTGAACTAAAGAAGAAAAACCTTGACCTCATCAATGGTGATTGATGAATTTGAGTTAGAAATCCAATTCTAAAGTTTACCCACTTCCTATTTCTTCATCCTCTACCTCTTGCCAAGTAGTAGAGTGTCTTTCCTTCACAACTTTTCACGGTTTGGTGAAGGTGGAGCTTGATTCATCGATGCTTCGACGTAGATCATCTTCGGCACGGACATCGACGACCTAGCTTGCCCATTCTCCGACGAAGCCGACTCTAGAGCCCGGATTTGATTTGGACAGCGGAGACGACCTCGTTGCGGAGCTATGGAGGTGGAGCACCGGATCTACAAAGGTTGTATTTCCGTATCTTTTAGTTAACTGTTAACTAGTTCTATGTTCGCCTAGAAATCTAGCAAACGATCCGTAGTTTAGGGTTTGTAGGCACTGTAAAATTTTAATTTGCCATGGTTGATGGCTTGGGAGACCTCACTAGAGTGCCTAGGAACCCTGCAACTGGGAAATCAGTTTTCCTTTAACAGTACACAGTGAAACTGAAACATTGAAATGTTTCGATGGGGTATCCCGGTATTCCTAGTAATGCCTCTTCCAGATTCACGACTGTAACCGTATAATTCTTTGCCACCTCTCCAAATCCCTTTGTATGTCTTTAGTCATTACCTTCTGCACACCCCTTTAGGCCAAATGGTTTTCTTCCTTCTCTACCGTTCGGCACCAGCCTATGGTTTGGAAGAAGACTATCCAATAAGCATAATGGGTGTACTGTCCTAATCCTAGGAACACTCGCAATGAGAGAAGGTGAAGATAAAAGACAACCGAATAAACCTTATTCCTATTTCTCCTAAACCAGAATCCATCCCCGAACTGGAACAAGTTCCTTTCGAGTTCGTATATAACCATACGATGGAGTATCCAATAAACTGTGGATCTTCGTAGTGATACGGAGTGTTCTGGAGAAATACAAAGGTGATTTAGGATTGACGAATAAATACTTGGTTTGGTCGTGAATAGCAGTCGCAATTTACTTTGCTCTCTTAGTAATCCCTTGTTATGTCTTTACTTAATACCTTCTGTACCCCATCGTTAGGCTAATTGGTTTTCTTCATTCCCTACCGGTCGGCACCAGCCTAAGGTTTAGAAGAAGACTATCCAATTTGCGTAATAGGTGTACTATCTCCTAAACCAAGGAGTACTCGCAACCTGAGAGAAGGTAAAATGAAAAGACAACTGAATAGTCCTATCCTTTTTCTCCGGAATCGGAAACCATCCTCGAATAAATTCCTTCGAGTTCGTATCTAACCATATGATGGTTTTGTCCAATGGAAGTGGACGTTCGTAGTAATACGGGGTGTCCTGGAGAAAAGGGTAAAAGTAGGAGTGGCAATGAAGTTTGCAACTCTGACAATCCAAAAGCCAGTGTTTAAGAAGGTTCGGTCAACTTGGTCACTGAGTCATAGTCTTAGGGTCGGGTCAATGGTCGCTGCCAAAGAGAGAGAGAAAAGAGACACTCAGCGTGCACTCTAACCTAGATCAAAATGGTTACCAATTTATCTAATCTGGAAACCTCCCACTGTAACCTTAAATTCTCCTCCAAACCTGAAAGAAGAATTAGTCGGAGTCACCCGAGGAGTAAACTAACTCATCAGTGGGAATCGGGATCCAACTATCATCGCATGATAACGTGACGGAATCCGCTCGCGTCATCACACTCCAAAAGGTATGCGCATATCTGGCAAGTTCCAGTTTCTTTAGAAACTCCCAATGTGGATTTTTGCCCCATGCTCTTATGACCTTGACTTTGGCCAACATATCATAAGTCACACGTCAAGTTCTACCCGTCATTCTCCAGATTAATTTGAGCCCACCTGTACATACCCTTGACTTTGGCCAAAATAGTAGTACGACTGCCCCAAACCAACGCATCTATCTATGCTGCATATGAATACCCAATAGCTACCAATCACTGTGCCTTGACTTTGGCCAACATACACAGCTTGAATACTATTGACCACCCATTTGAAACGACGGAGGGCTACGAATGGTTTCTGGCGAAAACCTTTAACGTAATGAACTTGATATCGTTGAAGGAACCGGATAGCTTTTAAAAATATAGTGACGAAAACCTTTACTAAAGAGGTCACTCCCGGTGAAGGGATCTCGGCTCTTTCCCCGTAGAATGAGGTGCAGGATATTCCAACTGAATACCACGATGCAAAGCAAAAGTAATCGGCTATATTGAAGTTATTTCCCTGACGCAAACTTCTGTCCAAGGGGTCACTCCCGGTGAAGGGATCTCGGCCCTTGCCTCGTCGACTGAGGAGCAGGATATTCCAACTGAATACCACGATGCAAAACAAAAGAGAACGTCGTTGCAATAACAGCTTTTTGAAAAGTGTTCCAACAACATCAGAATAGGTTTGTTTAACTTGCATTGATCCGAATCAACACAATCCCATCAATTGACCACACCAATAAAGAACGAAAATAATGATGTACGTATATGCCATCCTCATTCGCCACTGGGTCCAGTCATTACCCGTTAGGTTACTTAACTAACGAGAGAGCGGGGACTGGACTAGCGCGGATGCAAAACATATACAACATCTACTAGTATATATATCAATATATAATATTTCGCTCAAGGCGTGATAAAATGCAACATCACAGAAATGTACAGCATCACAGAACAATACAGATATCTGGGATCCCTGGGTTTCACAGAGCCGCTACTGAAACCCAACGTTCCCCTGGTCGTGTGGATAGCCTATGCAATGAAATCCTAGACCCCTACGGGCGCGGCAAATTACCCACCAAAACCTGAAGCGAGGCAGCCCCCTTCAGCAACGTGAATGGACCACCCAGCACTTCACGGAATCCGGTAACTTGGGCACCCCTACTGGGTCAACCTGTACCCCCTATGAGTGCGGCGAATAGCCCGCCAATTCTAGAGTAAAGCCCCCTCCGTCTCAATGCCATGAGATGCGGGCTTGTTGCCCTCTAGAACCCGGCTATCCGTGCACCCCACCTTGGGGTAATCATAGTACAGAAAGTAAAATATACATACAACGGGTACATCGACCTCGACCTGGTCGTGCCCCAAAAGAATAATATACAATCAGGCAGTGACGGCAGTCTACATGTCGGACGCTCGCCCCGCAATATCAAATGTACATAATACAAACAAATCTGTACTACCATTGCATCCAGGCTATCCCCCACGACCAATCTGCAACATTACAGCAATACACAGAACATCAACGTGAATGTCATGTTCGTAAATCCGTCTAACCGGGCTATAGCAGTTAGACAGGATTTACCGATCAAGTGACATTCACGGTCGCAGATATAATGTAAATACTGTGAACCAATGTGTTTAAAATATCCGATCGATCAAATTTACCCAAGTGGGCCCCAAGCACTATTGTAGCACATAAAGAAATTCTGGGCCCAAAAATAATATTCCAAAACCCCAATTTCCCTGTTTAAAGATCTCTGTGCAAAATTGGTGCACTGAAGGCACTGTACTGCGGCGGAACCGCGGCCAGAGGGGGGGTTTGGCCGCGGTTCCGCGGTCATCCTACAGCATCAGTTCACCAAATTTTCACAAAAGTCTTATCTTTCCCTGAACATCATTCTGCAATGACCTGAAAAATTTTTCGAGCTAAAAAAATTTCGACAGAAAACTGATGTTTTGAAAAACGCGGTTTTGGAACATTTGTCCAATCGGAAGTGTAAACACATTAGACCAAGCTAGACTAGGTTAATGGCGAGGCTCTGATACCACTGTAAGTGCACGGCGGCGCCCCGGCCGTCAATCCGACGCCGGAATGCGGAAGCGATGCTTTTCTTTAACTTTTCAAACCGGCACCACCGCGCACTATAAACCCGGATCATGCCATTAATCTAGTCCTAGCTATCTAGAGAGGGGGTAGAGAGATATACCGAGTGATCCGATTCCTCCGGTCTTCTCGCCGTCGTCCCGATCTCCCGCGGAATCTCCGGTCTTCATCTCCTCGCCGGAAGGGTACCACGTCGCCGGCTTCTTTTACGGGCTCCCACCTCTGGACCGAGGCAACTCGGGCACGAAGTTGGCGAGCCGACGTGCCCAAGGTTTGCTGTAGAATGTGTGTAGAACTCATGTCTCATTTTGGGGTTTATGGAAGTTGCCTTTGGTGGAGGAAAATGAACTAAGACCTTTTTGGAGATGAAACTTGGGATTTTTGTGAAGTCAAAAGACCAAAAATCCCACTTGCAAAATTTGGACAGCCCCACCCTCTCCTTTGGCCGGCCAACTCTAGAGGGGAAGAAGAGAGAGGAGTGTGTATATTGTTCAAAAATATGAGAGTGTGCCCATCAAGCAAGAGAGAGGTCATAATGATATCATGAAAAGAAAATGATCACAAAAACAAAACCACACTCCATCAACCATCACCCATCATCAAGTCAAAAGGTCAAGCAATCATGAAGCATAATCATGAAGTAAGAAAGTCAAGGAAGAAAGAACCATCATGATACAAATATATATGCAAAGACAACCCTCCAAAATACTTATTTGCACAAATGCAAATAAACCCTCCTCCACCAATCTTCAGCCAACGAAAGATATAAAGAAATATGGCTGAAACGGAAAACAAACTGGCAACTCAAGAAAACTGATCCCGTAATAAATTACAAGAAAACCCCGATACTGTGTATACACACCCGCATCTGTATTCCGACCAAATACAAATGCAATGAGACAAAATCTACACTGTACTATACTAGGATCCGTCTTAAACCAAAGCCGGCTAGTATTATCCGTCCGATCCTGATCCGTGCAATACCGCACTATCTGTTCGAACCCTGCCATATATGCATACGACCTCTAGTACTAACCGTCTGATCCTGATCCGTGCAATACCGCACGTATCTGATCGAACCCTGCCATATCTCCATACGGCCTCTACAGCTTTTAGCCCAAAACTTGAGTAACTGAATGTGGAGGACTCTAAAGACTCGTCAATACTATGGCTGTGGATTTAACCACTAGCACGTCAGAGGTATTAGCCATACATGACGGGCTACCAGCTATTGACCAAGAGGGACGTCGATGAGCGAACTCATCTTGACACCCTACTGAGCCTGTCAGTGACAATATCCGTACAGTCCGGTCCGTTCGTCTATGAGCATCGCATGGCGGGCCTAGGGGGTTGGTAAAAGTCAGACCTCCAAAAGCGGTACAAGTCGTGTCGGAGTGTAGCCCAGAACACCCTGAGATACTACTGGAATACCTACCAGTAAATCTCCTGCCATGGCCAAGGACTTCGTGTAATGGCTCTCCTAGACACTGCGTGACCTCACCCCTAATACCGGGAGAGACGAACCCCTGAAGATCCGCTCACTGCCTCCATGTGGCTCGGGACTGTACCCAACTAAAACCTGTTTGCACGTCTCCTTTGAGCGTGGTAGGGCAGTAATCAAAGTACAGTGGGAACTCACACGAGACAAATGACGATCCTCAGGTCGATGAACTAACCTGTACACATGTCGCCAGGGAACTGCTATCTGACGTCAGGTATAAGACCAACTAGCATGTTCCCGGCGAATCCTTTCCGGTGTACTCATAACCCAATGAGCACCTGTATACATCTTAGGTGAACCAACTGACACCAGTGGCTTGTGAGACCGGCCACCGCCCCTCGTCGGGGTCTCGACTGTATACACTAGTCTACTCTGGAGTATCGATGCCCTGTCTCGAAACTCCCATGGCTAGGGACCTTTTAAGGATGTGCTTATAGACTACCAGCTCTCACGTATATGATCGCCCTTATACTGCTGGCAGTGAAGCAAGAATCCTAGGGGCTCTATCAACGTGCAATAGTGACCTGTAAGGTCACCTAAAGCAGTACACGATGATAAAGATAAACCAGATAGCATACTATCATCTCGAGTAAGACTGTCCTACCGGGATAGGTCCTCCCTCAATCATTGCAATCACGTGCCTGTCATCCAATAATTGACTCTGAGGGCACTATCTCCAACACAGACTTATGACAATCATAAGGTAGAGTGGAACTTAGCCCATAAAATAAGTAGGTTCGGTCAATACATCCATATTATAATCTTGATTAATGCATTTCATTAGTCGCTACCAGGAGAGAGAGCGAAGGATAATCACTTTGCGTGCGCTCTTTGCAAGATTAGATTGGTTATTATCTTATCTAATCAGGATGGCTCCCATTGTTTTTATCAAATTTTCCTTCAAAGCTTAAAAGGTAAAATTAGCCGGGATTAATTACACCCTACAGGTTCGCCAATCGTTCGGCCAGGCAGGTGTCGGTACTCCGAGGGAGGTTCCCCATGCTTTCGCACGGACCTAATTAAAATAAACCTCGTTTCCCTAAAGGCATAACCCCGTTGCCACCTTTCTATACACCTACTGGATTAGCTAATTGTATAGTGCAAAACTCTCCCAGGAGTAACTCTTACTCGCAGTGGGTATTGGGATCCAACTATCATATAGAAGGTATGCAATCTCATTGCAAATTTCAACACTTGAAATTCCCGATAACAGTTTTTACCCCTAGCTTCCTATGACCTTGACGAAGGCCAACAAACCATAGGCCGCTAGTCAAGTTCAACCCGTTCATTTCTTGATTGAATTAAACCTACCCGCACGACCCATGATGAAGGCCAACAAAGTCGCACGACTACCCTAATCCAATCGCATAACATGCTAGCAGATAAGCACTAATCAGCTACCGCACACTACGCCTTGAAGAAGGATAACAAATGCAGCACGAATACTAAAATAGTACATATCTGAAACGACGAAGGGCTACGGAGGTTTTTAAGAAAACCGTGAGCGTAATGAACTTGATATCGTTGTAGAATCTAGTGATTTTGAAAAGGAGTATTTTGAGGCTTTTGCTAGTTTCGCTAAAGAGTTCACTCCCGGTGAAGTGATCTCGGCTCTTTGCTTATAGAATGAGGTGCAAGATATTCAGTAATACCACTATGCAAAGCAGGAACTAGAGAAGCAGTCAAAAGACAAAACCGAGTAAGTTGTAGCATTTTCTAGTTTCGCTTAAGAGGTCACTCCCGGTGAAGGGATCTCAGCTCTTTCCTCATCGAATGAGGTGCTGGATATTCATCAAGGAATACAACTATGCAAAGCAAGAACTAGAGCTACTCTTTTTGAAAATTTGATTCTACAACATCTTTTGGTTTCTTTCTTTTCATTAATCTCATTAATGAAGTCCTATCAATTAATGTTTCCTAAACATTACAAAAAAATGAAACAAAAGTAGAACGTACGCTTATGCCATCCGCATTCACGGCGTCACATGCAGTGATATACTTCGCTTCTATCGTCGAGTCAGCAACGGTGTCCTGCTTGGAGCTCTTCCAATAGACCGCCCCTCCATTAAGGGTAAAGACATAAGTTGGCATGGACTTCGAGTCATCCTTGTCACTCTGGAAGCTCGAGTCAGCGAAGGCCTCGATCTGGAGGTCTTTACTGCTGTACACTAAGAACATCTCCTTTTTCCTTCTATGGTACTTGAGAATGTTCCGCTATCCAGTGCTTCTTCCCAGGGTTTGACTGATATCTGCTTACCATGCTCATTGCGTATGCAACATCTAGTCTGGTACACAACATCGCATATATTATAGAGCCTACCGTAGAAGCATAGGTTATAATATTCATGCGATCCATTTCTAAATCAGTCTTGGGAGACATCTTTTTGGAGAGGGTGATCCCGTGACAAGCCTGTAAATTACTGAAAGTCGACCTTAGCACCACCATGAGGTTCTAGAGGCATCAAGCAAGCCAAATTTTAATTTTTATTTGGTGCTAGGTTAACTAACAAGATCTTTACTAGATTATTAGGGTTTGCTTTTGTGATGTGATGAACTAAAGAGAAGAAAAGAGCATACAATCTTTGTAGTTCAAGTCCTTCTCTTCTATAGCTCCGGGTTGAAGTCCACACGACTCTACTAGGCTCCTCTTCGAGTTGAATGAACCTCCTTCGTGATCTTCGCACCAAAGACGATCCACCCCAAGTTCTTCTAGCCCAAGCTAACTCTACACTAAACTCCTTTAGTGTAGGAAACACATCACTCTAAATAGCTAGTTTGTTGTGGGATGGTGAAGGAGGGGATGTTAAAAGCTCACATGTTTGTGTTCAAGCTTCATGGTTCACATCACATGTGAGGGTTGAAGCTTGAACTATAGCAATTGTGGAAGAAGAAGAAGCTAGAGTGCAACCATGGGAGCAACTCAAGAAAATGGCTTTGTGTTGAGAATGAGCAAAGAATGAATGGCAACTCTTGACCCCCACTCATTCAAGCATGGAATTTTGCAATATAAAATTGCAATCATGCTCGAATAGTGAGTCAAGATGAATAAACAAATATAACTCCCATGCTTGCAACCATGCTCTCAATTACACCTCATTTCAATTTTTCTCAAAAAATAGAAAATCAAGCCATGCTTCATTATATATATATATATACATATATCATATATATTAATATATATATATATAATGAAGAATAATTAGTGAGCTAATGATATTAGTTAAGATATAATTCTATTACATATAATATATATCACATTATTAAATCAACACTTGATTTAATAATCCGGTTATATCACATATGACCGACTAATATTATTTATCTGTATATCACATTATGAAATCAACATTTGATTCGACAATCTGGCTATATCACATATAACCGAACCAATAACAAATAACTGCCAGATTACAATACGGTATCTCATACACGTATTTAATCAGGCCCATACACATATCACATATATGCCCTACTTCGTTTCGCTCGAACCAGGAAGCTTCTGTGTGGGACTCTGAAGACTCGTCAATACACCAGCAGTAGGTGATGATCACATCAATCACTTACAAGCCATCAGCGGTACTAGCTGGACGTAACGGCTACCCGGGTATTGAGCGATATGAAGATCAACAAGCAAGCTCGTCCATACTCTCCATGAAGCCTATCAGTAACACTACCGTTCAGTCCGGTCTCTTCGTCCGATATGTCGTATATCATGTCTAGGGGTGGTAAACGTCAGACCCCAGTAACGTGATAAGTCATGCCGATGTCTGGCCTATAACGGTTCAAGAAACTACTGATAACACTTATTAGTAAATCTCATAAGCAGCCCTGGCCAGGGACTTCCAGTTATAGCCAATCGAGCATAGCGCAACATCAACCCCTAATACCGGGAGAGACGAATCCCCTCCTATCGCTCATTGCCTCCATGCGACTCGGGACTATACCCAAAATCCACCTGTTTGCATGACTCCTTTGAGCCGTGGTAGGGAGGAAATCAAAGCACAGTGGAAGCCACACAAGACTCTATGACGATCTCGGCTCTACAGACTAACCTGTACCAGGGTCACCAGAGGACTGCTATATGACGATAGGTATACTACCATATAGGAGTCCTCGGCGAGTCCTGTTCGGTGTACCCATTCTCCAATGAGCACCTGTGTACAATCTTTGATGTCATACACTAATGGTTATGGGATCAACCATCACCCTCTGAGGGACAAGAAACGTACACACTAGTCTACACTGGAATATCGATGCCATAGTCTCGATATTCCCATGAGTAGGAACTGATTAAAGAATGTACTTTTGGACCACCCTGGCCCTACTAGTATGATTTCATCATAGTCCTGGTAGTCAAGTATATATCCTAAGGGTTTATCAAGATGTGAGAGCAAGACAATAAAGAATACCAGTCAACATGTAAAGATAAAGAGTAACCTGATAGCATACTTGTTGGCTATAGTGCCCTTAAGTCAATTATTTGATCGCAGGCACATGATTGCAATGATTGAGGGTGGACCTAAACCACAAGGCTAACTTGACCTTCCGCACCGGGGACGGTGAAGGACGCTCAAACGAGGATCCTTTGAAAGAATCCAAAAGTTTCCTGAAAAGCTTGAGGAAAGAAAGTAGAACAGTCTTACACGAGATGATAGTATTCTATCTGGTTTGTCTTTATCGTCGTGTACATGCTTCAGGTGAATTACAAATCACTATTACATGTTGATAGAGCCCATATGATTCTTGCTTGACTACGAGCATTATGATGGCGATCATATACGTGAAAGCTGGGTAGTCTACAAGCACATCCTTAAATATCCCTAGTCGTGGGAGTTTCGAGACTGGGCATCGATACTCGGAGAGTAGACTAGTGTATACTGATCGAGACCCCGACGAGGGGCGGTTGCCGGTCTCACAAGCCATTGGTGTTAGTTTGTTCACCTAAGATGTATACAGGTGCTCATTGGGTTATGAGTACACCGGACGGACTCACCGGGAACATGCTAGTTGGTATTATACCTATTGTCAGATAGCAGTTCCCAGGTGACATGTGTACAGTTTAGTATATCGACCTGAGATCGTCATTTGCCGTGTCTGAGTTCCCACTGTGCTTTGATTACTACCCTACCACGACTCAAAGGAGTCGTGCAAACAGGTTTTAGTTGGGTACAGTCCCGAGATACATGGAAGCAGTGAGCGGATCGTCAGGGGGTTCGTCTCTCTCGATATTGGGGGTTGATTCCGTGTTGTGCACGGGTGGCCATTACCAGAAATCCTTGGCCAAGGTAGTCGAGAATTACTGATCTAGGATTGGTAGTTTCTCATGTGGCGATGGGTTTCATACCGACACTAAATGTCGTATTATTAGGGCTCTGATATTATCCACCCCCCTAGACTCGATATACGATACTCATAGACGAACAGACCGGACTGTACGGATATTGTCACTATCAGGCTCAGTAGGTGTTTCAGGATGAGTTTGCTTGGCGGCCTCCCTTTCTCTCAATACCTGGGTAGCCGTTACGTACAGCTAGTGCCGCTGACGTGCTTGTGTTTAAACCCACTGCCAGCGTATTGAAGAGTCTTTAGAGTCCCACACAGAGGGTTTCCCTGCTTCGGGCGAAACGATATAGAGGCCGTATGGTTTTACGGCAGGGTTCGATCACATACGTGTACTTGTGCACGGATGATGTTCGGACGGATAATACTAGTGGGCATTGGTTTAAGCTGGATCCTAGTATTATATTTGTTGGATTATTTTCGTCTCTTTGTATTCGTATTCTTCGGAATACGGATGCGGGTATGTATATACGTTTGAGGGGTATTCTTGTAATTTATTACAAGATTACTTTTAGAAGATTACACCTTATCATGGTTTAGACCTTTTTGGATTGAAAGGTTATTGAGGTGTAGGATGAGGTGTTTATTGCATTTTTGTGGCATGGCTAATTAGTTACCCATGGTTACTATTCTAGCATGCTTAGGGTTTTTGTTTGTTTTGAGATTATGTTGACTTGAGATATTTTTTGTTGACTAAGATATTTTGGAGACATGGACATTTATATGATGGCTCCATTATTTTTTATCACACTCACATAACAAACAATAGGACAAGCCATTATTCATTTTCTCTCTCTCTCTCTTAAGTTGCTCTCAGCACCTCATCCTCATGACATCTTCTTCTTTTTCTAGCTCTACCCAAACCCTCTCATGAGTTGAGAAAACTTGGGTGTCTTGATACAAATTAATCCTTCATCTGTAATTCCACGTTGCCCACCCCGGTGGTTGCGGGAAGGCGGAAAACGGAATAAAAATCGGATTTTTATCGAACTAGGCAACATGGACTAACTAAAGGAGGATCTTTGCTAAAAGCTAACTAAATTTAGCTACATGAAAGAAAGGTTATACCTTTGGCTTTATGTCCTTCTCTCCTTACTCCTTGGAGTGAAAGAAAGTGCTCACCTTGTCGCCTTCTCTAGTCGAAGAAGGATCCACCCGAAAGCCTCAACCTTTGGCTTCAACTTCAAGCTAGAAGTAGCTAAGGTGCTAGAAGTGTAATCCTAGATCCTTAGATGAGAGTAGAGATTACTTTGGAGAGGTTTATCTCAAGCTCCAGTGTTTCTCAACACATGAGAGGGGAGAGCTTGAGAGAGAGGAAGAGGAGGAGAGAGAATCAATATTATAGAATGAATGAGAATAAAGAACTATTCTCACATATATGTGTGAATTATGTAAATAGATAATTAGCAAGATAATTGTCATGGTTTAATCAAGACTTGACCATTATCATTTCATATTTAATGCAAATTGCAAGGATCAAAGAGCATCTTTTATATGGAATGGTGATGGTCAAAGTGTCAACCAAGGTCAACAAGTCAAGTATGGTCAAAATGTCAACAACCCTAACCATGCACAATTATATATAACTAATATCAATTAATCATAATACACACATAAGCATTAGGGTTAACAAAATGACAATGGTCATTAACCCTAATCAAAGTCCTCTGCCTCCGTCTCAGTCAACTGTGCATACACACCCGTATTCGTGATCCGAGGAACATGAATACAATGAGAAAAAACCAATCCCAAATCATATACTAGGATCTGGCTTAAACCAAAGCCCGCTAGTATAAGCTGTCCGGACAGCAAACGTGCACAAGTGCGCGGATGTGAACGAACCCTGTCGCAAAACCATGCGACCTCTACTCATTTTGCCTAAAGGGGAATAACTCTCTGTGTGGGACTCTAAAGACTCGACACTACGCTGGCAGTGGGTTTAACCACAGACTGCAAGCGGCACTAGCTGTACGTAACGGTCCCCAGGTAGATGCCGATAAGAAGACTGACGAGGTGACCCCATCTGAACTCCTACTGAGCCAGAATGTAACAGTCTCCGTACAGTCCGGTCTGTTCGTCTGATACATCGCATGGCGGGCCTAAGGGGGTGGTGAACGTCAGTCCCCTAATAGCGGTACAAGTCGTGTCGGAGTGTAGCCCAGAACACCCTGAGATAACACTGGAAACCTACCAGTATATCTCGCTTGCCCTGGCCAGGGACTACTTGTGTAATGGCTCTCCTGGACACAGCGCGATGTCAACCCCCAATACCGGGAGAGACGAATCCTGTCTAACCGTCACTGCCTCCAAGTGCTTCGGGACTGCACCCAACTACTACCTGTTTGCACGACTCCTTTGAGCCGTGGTAGGGTAGTAATCAAAGTACAGTGGGAACACACTCGAGGCGAAGTGACAGTGTCAAGTCAGCGGACTAAGCTGTACTCATGTCACCTGGGAACTGATAACCGACGATAGGTATAATACCAACCAACAGTTCCCGACGAGTCCTGTCCAGTGTACTCGTAACCTAACGAGCACCCGCATACTATCTCAAGTACGACGTACTGACGGTTGTGGGACAGGCCGTCTCCCATGCTGGGATGAGAAGCGCATACGCTAGTCTACTCTGGAGTATCGATGCCCTGTCTCGATAGTCCAACGACTAGGGACCTGTATAAGGATGTGCTTATGGATTACCCAGCCCCCACGAGTGTGAGCGCCATCACAACACTGGTAATCAAGCAAAGATCCTAAGGGCTCTACTAATATGTATATAAGCAATATGCTAAAAGAAACACATGCACATATTAAAGCAGAGACAAACCAAGTAGCATACTACCATTTCGAGCAAGATTGTATATACAACTGTGAATATCCTAAGCTTCCATCAAGTAATATACATACTAGTATGATACAGCATTGGCCTCTAGGGCATATACACTAACAATCTCCCACTTGCACTAAGGCCATGTACTGGCGTATCGAAGACCTATCGTCTCGATCAGCCGCTCGAACTGAGTCTGGGGTAAGGCCTTCGTGAATGGATCTGCAGTGTTATCTTCTAAAGCAACCCTCCGAACCTCGATCTCCTGGCGATCCACGATCTCCCTGATCAGGTGATACCGCCTCAAGATGTGTCTGGATTTATGATGGGACCTGGGTTCCTTCGCTAAAGCTATAGCCCCGTTGTTGTCGCAATACAGAGGTATTGGGTCAACAATGGACGGAACCACCTGAAGTTCTTTCAAGAACTTCCTCATCCAGACAGCTTCTTTTGCGGCATCAGATGCAGCGATGTATTCCGCTTCCATAGTCGAGTCCGCAACGGTTTCCTGTTTGGAGCTCTTCCAACACACCACCCCTCCATTAAGGGTAAAGACAAAACCCGACATGCACTTGGAATCATCCTTGTCACTCTGGAAGCTGGAGTCAGCAAAGGCCTCAATCTGGAGGTCTTTTCCTCCATACACCAAGAACATCTCCTTAGTCATTCTCATGTACTTGAGAATGTTCTTTACCGCTATTCAATGTTTCTCCCCAGGGTTTGACTGATACCTGCTTACCACACTCAGTGCATAAGCCACATCTGGTCTGGTACACAACATCGCATACATTATAGAGCCTTCCGCAGAAGCGTAAGGTATAATAGACATGCGATCCCTCTCCAAATCAGTCTTGGGAGACATCTCTTTGGAGAGGGTGATCCCGTGACAAGCAGGTAGATTACCGCGCTTGGAATCTTCCATACTGAATCTTTTCAGTATGGTGTCGATGTACCTGGACTGTGAGAGTCCTAAAATCCTCTTGGATCTGTCACGGTAGATCCGGATCCTCAGAATGTATGAGGCATCACCCAGGTCTTTCTTGGAGAACCTGTGTGACAAGAACCCCTTGACAGATTGTAGCATAGGAATGTCATTTCCTTTTAAGAGAATGTCATCCACTTATAAAACGAGGAATACTATAGTTCTCGCTATAAATCTACAATAGATGCATGGTTCATCTGGATTTTTGATAAAGCCGAATTCCTTGACCGTCTCATCAAAACAGATGTTCCAACTCCGCGATGCCTGCTTTAGTCCATAAATGGACTTAAGCAACTTGCACACCTTTCCGCTGCTCCCACTCTGAATGAAACCCTCTGGGTGGTCCATATAGACACACTCCTCTAAATTTCCATTTAGTAAAGCGGTCTTTACGTCCATCTGCCAAATCTCATAATCGTGGAAGGCAGCAATGGCAAGAAGGATCCGAATGGATTTCAGCATAGCTACTGGAGAAAAGGTTTCGTCATAGTCCAAACCAGGTCGCTGACGAAAACCCTTTGCAACCAGTCTAGCTTTATAGGTCTCAACCTGTCCATCTACACCAATCTTCCTTTTGAAGATCTACTTGCATCCTACGGGTTTTACCCCATTTGGAGCAATGTCCAACGTCCATACTTTGTTGGTGTACATGGACTCCATTTCGGTCCGCATTGCATCCAGCCATTTTACCGAGTCAACGCTCTGAATGGCTTGCTGGAAGCTAGTAGGCTCATCACAATTTTTGATGCAATCCTCTCTATCCCTGTCTACGAGAAAACCGTAGTATCTCTCGGGCGGATGAGACTGCCTACTACTCCTGCGCAGTGGCGTGGGAATGTCCTGATCTTTCGAACCCTCTGGTTCTACTAAGCTTTCAGTAGTAGCTCATGGTTCTGGAATTTCTTCCAGTTCTATTGCGCTCCCACTTATTTCTTTTTCTATGAACTGGTGTTCTAGAAAGTTGGCATGGCGAGAAACAAAAACCTTTTGTTCCTCTTCGCAATAGAAGAAATATCCCTTGGAGTTCTTTGGATATTCCACAAACTCGCACTGTACTGAGCGTGCCTCGAGCTTGTTCGCATGCTGCTTTTTGACAAAAGCTGGACATCCCCATGTCTTAATGTGATTAAGATAGGGTCTCTTCCCACACCACATCTGATATGGTGTAGTAGGCACAGTCTTAGTTAGAACTCGGTTCAAAAGGTATGCAGCTGATTCTAGCGCATATCCCTAGAACGATCGCGGCAACTCAGCGTTACTCATCATGGACCGTACCATATCCAATAGGGTTCGGTTCCGTCTCACCGATACACCGTTATGTTGCGGAGTGTATGTGTAGGGTTCCTAGGCACACTAATGAGGTCTCACAAGTGATCAAACATGCCCAATTCAAAAAATTTCATGTGCCTATAAACCCTAATACGGATCGTTAACTAGATTTATGGGTGATGCGATGCAAGTAAACAACTTTAACTAAAGGGTGAACGGAAATACAACCTTTGTAGATCCGGTCCTCCACCTCCATAGCTCCGTGATGAAGTCCCTCCGCTGTACCCATCGGATCTCGGACTCTCGCGGTGGTTTCATCGAAGAATTGATCGGGCTAGGTCGTCGACTTCGATGCCGAAGATGATCTACGTCGAGGCAACTCAAGATCAAACTCCAACTTCACCAAGTCATGAAACTTGTGAAGAAAACACCCTATACTACTTGGCAAGTGGTAGAGGATGAAGAAATAGGAAGTGGGTTCACTTTAGAATTGGATTTCTCACTCTTTTTCTCAAGTTGCCATTGATGGAGGCAAGGTTTTCTTCTTGTTGATGAAGAAGAAGAAGAAGAAGAGAATATATGATAAGTATATACAAAATAGAAAATAAAAGGAATACTTATCTTATAGCAACCATGGTTAGGTGTAGAGAATAGACTATGGTTAGGTTGAATGGTTAGGGTTAAGCATGAGACAAATATGGTGGACTTGTTCAAAGCTTCATGAAGCTTCAACAAGCAAACAAAGAAAGCAACCATGACTTATTTTGCAAAAAAGAATAAATAAATAAATGGTTAATAAAATCAAAACCCTAACCATTTACTTTACCAAGGTTTAAGTCTTACACAAACCCAAGTTTGCATGTATCATCAAACATGATACAAACAAGTGCACAAAAGTATATCACATATACAACTTGTGAAGTTCAAGTGAGAAAATCCATTTAAAGTGAACAAATACTAGTTAATGCAAATTATTATATCAAATATATAATTATGCATTAAATCATTAAATCAATACTTGATTTAACGATCCGGTCATATCGCATATAACCGACTAATATCCAATGTATCGGCTTATCAAATCAATCCTTGATTCGATAACTAGGTTATATCGTATACAACCAATCGATACATTCATCGCGAGAATAGAATACGGTATCACATACACGCATTATTCTCGGTCCCGCACATATCTCATATGCGCTCCTATTTCGTTTCGCTTGAGCCAGGAAACCTCTGTATAGGACTCCGGCAGCAGGTGATGATCATATCAAACACCCACAAGCCGCAAGCGGTTTGCTAAACGTAACGGCCACCCGGGTATTGAGCGATAAGAAGATCGACGAGCAAGCCCACTCACACTCCTGTGAATCCAACCAGTAACACTTACCGTACAGTCCGGTCTGTTCGTCTGATATGTCGCATATCTCGCCTAGGGGTGGTAAACGTCAGACCCGAGTAGCTTGATAAGTCATGCCGACGTAAGGTCCAAAACATTCGTGAAACTACTAATAACTATTACCAGTATATCACTGCAACCCTGGCCAGGGATTTCCTGTTATGGCCAGTCGTGCATAGCACAACCTCAACCCCCAATACCGGGAGAGACGAATCCCCTCCTATCGCTCATTGCCTCCATATGAATCGGGACTGTACCCAAAAACCACCTGTTTGCACGACTCAGTAGAGCCGTGGTAGGGTGGAAATCAAAGCACAGTGGGAGACACACAAGACTCTATGACGATCTCGGGTCAACAGACTAAGTTGTACCAGTGTCACCAGAGAACTGCCATCTGACGTGAGGTATAATACCATCTGGGAGTTCTCGGCGAGTCCGTTCAGTATACCCAGTCTCCACTGAGCACCCGCATACCATCTCTGATGTCAAACACCAATGGATATGGGATCATCCATCGCCCATCACATGGGTCGAGAAGATATATGCTAGTCTACTCAGGAATATCGATGCCCCGTCTCGATATTCCCACGACTAGGAACATTGAAGGATGTAATCATGGACAACCCAGGCCCCACTAGTATGATCTGCATCATAGTCCTGGAAGTCGAGTACACATCCTAAGGGCTTTATCAACATGTAATAGAGAGACAGAAAGTATACATGTTAAGATAAAGAGCAACCAGATAGCGTACTATCATGTCGAGCAAGAAAGTCTTACCTATATATGTCCCAGCGTCCACTACAATATACATCCAATGTACAGTAATGGCCTCTAGGGCATACATATAACTAACAATCTCCCACTTGCACTAGGGCCATCTGTAGCAGTGGTTGCAGTATCACATACTCAACCATCCCATATAAGTCTTTCTCTGGGAAAAACCTTTGTGAGTGGATCCGCCGTGTTGTCCTCTGAGTCTACTCTCCTAACCTCGATCACCCTGGAGATCAACTATCTCCATGATCAGGTGATGCTGCCTCAGAATATGTCAGGGTCACTGATGGGACCGGGGTTCCTGGGCCAAAGCCACACTTCCATTGTCACACAATGGTGGGAACCTAGTTCATCTTATGAACCAATATACACCTAAACTGCCTCTTTGGTAGTATCCTTGATAGCGATGTTACCAGCCTTTATCGTCTAGTTTGTCACGGTATCTAGCTTGGAACTCTTCCAACATACCGTCCCTTTACTGAGGGTAAAGACAATGCCTGTGACTGATATTCAGTCGTCCTTATCATCCTGGAACCTTTCCAGTGATTCTCCCCAGGATCAACTGATACTATCTCACTATAGTTAGTGAGAATCCTAACATCCAATTAGATCTATCTCATAGATCCAAAACCTAGGATTTAGGAGGTATCACCTTTATCCTATTGGGAGAATCCTTGTGATAAGCGGAGATTAACCGAGCGTAGCATAGGAAACTATTTTCCTATCAAGAGTATGTTGTCCACGTACAATACGAGGACGGCCACCTTACTCTCTACTACCGTTTTGTATATACAAGGTTCATCTACCGTTTTGATGTAGTCAAACTCTTTAACTATCGCATCAAAACAGACGTTCCAACTCCGCGATGCCTGCTTCATTATGTAAAGAAACTTGCACACATTTCCGCTGCTCCCACTGTTTACGAAGCCCTCTGGCTGTGTTCTTATAGACGTTCTCTTTAAATCACTATTTAGAAAAGTAGTCATGGCACCCAACCACCAGATATCGTAGTCAAGGTATGAAGCAATGGTAAGTAGGATCTGGATGGACTTAAGCATAGTCCCTGAAAAAAGGTTTCATCATTATCCATGTTTGGTTGATGACGAAAACCTTTAACAAGTCTAGCTTTGAAAGTCCCACATTTTCCATCTACACCAAGTAATCTTCTCAAGATATACTTACTCCTGATAGGGATTTAACCCTTCAGATCGCTAAGCATCCAGCCATTCTTATAGAGTCCCTACTCTCGATGGCCTGCTCGAAACTAGTTAGGTCATCAACTCATGATGTAACCCTTGCTCCCACTGTCATCGAGAAACCGAAGTATCTCTCAGGCGGATGAGGAACCCTACCAGATCGGTGGAGAGGCTGAGGTTCGTCGGGGACTATTGAATCCTTTGGTTCTGACAAATCATAAGCTGCAGTTTTGTATAGCTGGAACCTTTCCAGTTCTACAGAACTGACCTCGCCTCGATCTTGTCCAAATTTTTCTTTTGACATAGGCCGGACAATCCCAAATCTTAACTAACTTAAGATATGAGCCCTTCCCTTTCCATATCACATATGAAGTGATAGGCAACTGATTTGATTTGAACCTAATTCAATAGGTATGCAGCTTCTCAAGTGCACAACCCCAAAAGGAAATAGGTAACTCAGTAATACTCATCATAGAGCACACCATATCTAATATTGTGCGATTGCTCCGCCCCGATACACCGTTGTGCTATGGCGCATTCAGAGGAGTAATACTGAGAGAGAATCTCATTTTCTTTTAGAATAGTCTAGGAATGCCATGCAAAAGTATTCTCCTCCCTGATCTTATCATAGGACATAATACTTATACCCGTATTGGTTCTCTACTTCTAGCTTATATTCTGTGAATATCTCAAAAGGTTCGGACTTGTGTTTCAACAGGAACACATGATTGAATCTTGAGAGATCATTAGAGAACGTAATGAAGTATAAAGAACGGGTCCTGGCATGTATAGACAGGAGACCTTACATACATCATCATGTATCAGTCCCAAGAGTTTACTAACTCTTTCCCTGTTTCCAATAAACAGAGCTCTGGTCATCTAATCTTTGTGACATGACTGGCAAGTTTCACAAGATGTAAATTCAAACTGATTTAAATATACATCTAAAATGTAACTTCAGCCAGTCGGGTCGCATTGATGTGACCTAGTCTACAATGCCTCAAGAAGGATCCGTTCATTTCTGAACTCTTCCTCTTGTGTGTGTTCTGTATACTAGGAACTGTAGTTTGATTTAGAACGTCAATGCTTTTAGATAACGCGCCTGAACCGATCAACTTTTGATATAGGAAATGTTCAAAACATTATCCATCAATACAAAATTTTATCATTTCTTTAATAAATAAAGAGATTGATATGATTTTGTATATCAGGTTCGGTATCTAATAGCATTTGTTCAGAATCAATATATTGGTAATACAGGGTGACAGTGACCAACAGACTTGGCTGCAACACTTGCCCCATTTTCTGTCTCATGAAACTTATCACCCGTTCTTAGTTTTCTACCTTTTTGTAGCCCTATGTAACAGATTACATATCTGGGATCCTGATCCGGTATCAAATACCCAGGATGCAGAGGATACTGAGAAACAGTTCTTTGTAATGAACATACCCGAAGGAGATGCATCATATGCACTTTCTTCGTTTGGGCGGCATAGGAATTCTGGTATTCCCTATCTCCTGCTCTGTCTTATAACAATTATAAGTTGGAGCGGGACCAACGTTCCCCAGCTCAGTATAACAGGCGGGTTCGGTCAAAACATCCATATTATTATCTTGATTAAGGCGTGATATGGTCACTACTGGAGAGAGAGAGAAGAAAACACTCTGCGTGCGCTCTTGCAAGATTAGATTGGTTATATATATATTATCTAATCAGGATGGCTCCCACTTTTTTTATCAAATCTTCCTTCAAACCTTAAAAGGAAAGACTAGCCGGGATTAATTACACTCTACAAGTTCGCCAATCTTTTAGCCAGGCCAGTGTCGGTACTTTGAGGGAGGTCCCCGTGCTTTCGCACGGACCTAATTACAGTAAACCTCGTTTTCCCAGAGGCGTAACCCCGTTGACACCTTTCTAGACACCTACTTGATCGGTTAATTGCAAAGTGCAAAACTCTCCCAGGAGTAACAATTACTCCCAGTGGGTATCGGGATCCAACTATCACATAGAAGGTATGCAATCTCATTGCAAATTTCAACACTTGAAACTCCCGATAAAGATTTTTACCCCTAGCACTTATGACCTTAACTATGGTCAACAAATCATAAGTACTAGTCAAGTTCTACCCGTCATTTCGTGATTAATTAGACCCACCCACATGACCCTTAACTAAGATCAACAAAGTCACGCGACTGTCCTAACTAATCGCATCATATGCGGTGTAGGAAGACATCACTTAGCAACCGTACACTGTGCCTTAACTAAGGTCAACAAACACAGCACGAATACTAAGTACTCTACTTCCTAAAATGACGGAGGGTTGCGAATGGTTTTTATGAAAACCTTTAACGCTTTGAACTTAATCTCGTTGCGGAATCAAATGGTTTTTAAATGGAATGTTTTTTAGGCTTTTCTAGTTTTGCTAAAGGGGTCACTCTAGGTGAAGGGATCGTCGGCCCTTTCCTCGTCGAATGAGGTGCGGGATATATCATATATATCACTGTGTAAAGCAGAAACTATAGAAGCAATCAAAAGACAAACCGAGTGTGTAGCATCTGCCGGTTATTGCTAAAGGATTCACTCCCGGTGAAGGGATCTCGGTCCTTTCCTCATCGAATAAGGTGCAGGATGTTCTACAATGAACACCGCGATGCAAAGCAAGAACTGTAGCTACCTGTTTTATTTTGAAATTCGATTCCACAACATCAATTAGGTTTATTTTCTTTCATTAATCTCATTAATGAATGTCCCATCAATTAAGTCCACCTAAACATCACAGATAAATATAACGTACGCTTATGCCATCCGCATTCGCCTCGATGTCCCGTCTGCACCGTTAGGTTAGGTAACTAACGCCAGAGCGAGGCAGGGCTAGCGCGGGTGTAAAACATAAGCAACATCTATATAATATATCATATATACTATATATAATATCTATCTGAACATATCACATGAACACATCACAGATAACGCAGCAGAAAGTATCATATGAAATATTGGATATACTAGGACGTCCGTGTTTTTAATACGAGCCAGTATAAATCACGGATTCCACGGTCGTGATGAATAGCCAATCCCACACCCCTAGACCCCTACGAGAGCGGCAAGCAACCCTACCAATTCTAGGGTTAGGAGACCCGGACTCGACTCCTCGAGATGGTCTCCCACTGGACCCTAGAACACGGTTACTTGTGCTCCCCTCCTTGGGTCTATCCTAATGCGAAAAAGTAAATAATATACAAATGGTGACATCATCCGCAACCTGGAAGTGCCCCAATAAAAGAATATTACATACGAGTTTTTACATGAATGAAAATGAAAAACACTCATCTCACATAAAAAAACCCCGGCTATTCGAACACGACGATCCAATATTACATATCCAGCGACACATAACATCACATGTCATCAACGTAAGTAAATATGTGCATCCCAATTGTCGTTGACATATAGCAACGAAACCGGCGATATCACATATTACACTTACGGTCACAGAAAAGAAAGTGTAAAACTACAACAGTTGGAATCCGCAACCTCTTTAGACATCGCATGCCTAATCAAATGAAATACTTAGACATCGCATGCCTAACAATTATAAACCCCGCATTTTAGACTAATTATCAAAAACACTTTTCAATATCATGTGGGGCAATTCAACAGGATTCCCGACATTCTGATCGAATGCTCGTCGCCATTTTTAGTAGGCGGCTGCACCCCCGATACCGTCGACGAAGTGCACCAAGGCGGAACACCGCTAACGCGAGCACCCAAACGGATGCTTTCGGCGACGGGGTTCTCCTACAGTCACTTAGTCGGGGCTATGGGGTGAGGCTGTCTATTAAGTTTATCCGGCGAGTATCCGCGTACACTACGTGATTGCGACGGACTTTTGAACGCATCAAAATTCCGTGGCAACCGATCAAGTGAGACTAAACTGCTATGTTTATAATATTCATTCAGTTATCTCATAACTACTTGTGAATTCCAATTATTGTATCACATTCCGGATAAGATAGAAAATGTTAAACTTTCCGATCGAACAATCGAACACCCAAGTTTTCCCGAAACTTCTCAACACATGAAATAAGTTCAAAGACATTCACTTCATGCCTCAGTACCAACGGTCCAGCCATAGAAGGGTCAAGCCAACGCCTCACATGTGGCACGCCGTCTTCCCCAAACCCGAAGGTTCAAATGGCAGTTCAAGACGGTCACATAATCGAGTTAAGGTTTGTTGTCTTCTAGAGGGACCATCGCGTTACTTGCACTACTTAGAACGTCGTTAATCTAAAGAAATATTCAACAATTGGAAATTTCCCGGAAGGGGAAAAAGTGGGTATTTATATCCGGTCGAACTTTTTAACATATTCTAAAATTACCCGGAAAAACACACAGACAAAATTAGACAATCCGATCGAAACACCGAGTCCCCAATACAACCCAGAAAACTCAACTCTTGAGTTCAGATTAAAAAATTCCCAGGAAAACCAGCACTGCAAAATAGGAATTACTGTGCAAAATTCAATGCAAGAGGAGACTAAACGGCCGCGGAACCGCCGCATTAGCCATGCTAATGCCGCGGTTCCGCCGCGCTTTGATGGACTCAGGAGTACGGGTTTCTCAGTAATTCTCAGAATCTCCTTCTGGTTTTTCTGCATATTTTTAATTCTCAAAAATCCCCGATTTCAAAAAATGTACAGAGAGCATTTTTGAGTTAGGGTTTCGGTTCGATCAGACTTCTAAGTCCGTCTACGCATCGCCTAAGGCTCTAGCTAGGCGCTGATACCACTGTAGGGTTCCTAGGCACACTAATGAGGTCTCACAAGTGATCAAACATGCCCAATTCAAAAATTTTCATGTGCCTACAAACCCTAATACGGATCGTTAACTAGATTTATGGGTGATGCGATGCAAGTAAACAACTTTAACTAAAGGGTGAACGGAAATACAACCTTTGTAGATCCGGTCCTCCACCTCCATAGCTCCGTGATGAAGTCCCTCCGTTGTATCCATCGGATCTTGGACTCTCGCAGTGGTTTCATCAAAGAATTGATCGGGCTAGGTCGTCGACTTCGATGCCGAAGATGATCTACGTCGAGGCAACTCAAGATCAAACTCCAACTTCACCAAGTCATGAAACTTGTGAAGAAAACACCCTATACTACTTGGCAAGTGGTAGAGGATGAAGAAATAGGAAGTGGGTTCACTTTAGAATTGGATTTCTCACTCTTTTTCTCAAGTTGCCATTGATGGAGGCAAGGTTTTCTTCTTGTTGATGAAGAAGAAGAAGAAGAAGAGAATATATGATAAGTATATACAAAATAGAAAATAAAAGGAATACTTATCATATAGCAACCATGGTTAGGTGTAGAGAATAGACTATGGTTAGGTTGAATGGTTAGGGTTAAGCATGAGACAACTTTGGTGGACTTGTTCAAAGCTTCATGAAGCTTCAACAAGCAAACAAAGAAAGCCACCATGACTTATTTTGCAAAAAAGAATAAATAAATAATTGGTTAATAAAATCAAAACCCTAACCATTTACTTAACCAAGGTTTAAGTCTTACACAAACCCAAGTTTGCATGTATCATCAAACATGATACAAACAAGTGCACAAAAGTATATCACATATACAACTTGTGAACTTCAAGTGAAAAAATCCATTTAAAGTAAACAAATACTAGTTAATGCAAATTATTATATCAAATATATAATTATGCATTAAATCATTAAATCAATACTTGATTTAACGATCCGGTCATATCGCATATAACCGACTAATATCCAATGTATCGGCTTATCGAATCAATCCTTGATTCGATAACTAGGTTATATCGCATACAACCAATCGATACATTCATCGCGAGAATAGAATACGGTATCACATACACGCGATCACATACACGCATTATTCTCGGTCCCGCACATATCTCATATGCGCTCCTATTTCGTTTCGCTTGAGCCAGGAAACCTCTGTGTAGGACTCTAAAGACTCGTCAATACGCCGGCAGCAGGTGATGATCATATCAAACACCCACAAGCCGTAAGCGGTCTGCTAAACGTAACGGCCACCCGGGTATTGAGCGATCAGAAAATCGACGAGCAAGCCCGCTCATATTCCTGTGAATCCAACCAGTAACACTTACCGTACAGTCCGGTTTGTTCGTCTGATATGTCGCATATCTCGCCTAGGGGTGGTAAATGTCAGACCCCAGTAGCTTGATAAGTCATGCCGACGTAAGGTCCAAAACATTCGTGAAACTACTAATAACTCTTACTAATATATCACTGCAACCCTGGCCAGGGATTTCCTGTTATGGCCAGTCGTGCATAGCGCAACATCAACCCCCAATACCGGGAGAGACGAATCCCCTCCTATCGCTCATTGCCTCCATGTGAATCGGGACTGTACCCAAAAATCACCTGTTTGCACGACTCAGAAGAGCCGTGGTAGGGTGGAAATCAAAGCACAGTAGGAGACACACAAGACTCTATGACGATCTCGGGTCAACAGACTAAGCTGTACCAGTGTCACCAGAGAACTGCCATCTAACGTGAGGTATAATACCATCTGGGAGTTCTCGGCGAGTCCGTTCAGTGTACCCAGTCTCCACTGAGCACCCGCATACCAACTCTGATGTCAAACACCAATGGATATAGGATCATCCATTGCCCATCACATGGGTCGAGAAGATATACGCTAGTCTACTCTGAAATATCGATGCCCCGTCTCGATATTCCCACGACTAGGAACATTGAAGGATGTACTCATGGACTACCCAGGCCCCACTAGTATGATCTGCATCATAGTCCTGGAAGTCGAGTACACATCCTAAGGGCTTTATCAACATGTAATAGAGAGACAGAAAGTATACATGTTAAGATAAAGAGAAACCAGATATCGTACTATCATGTCGAGCAAGAAAGTCCTACCTATATATGTCCCAGCATCCACTGCAATATACATCCAATGTACAGTAATGGCCTCTAGGGCATACATATGACTAACAGTATGGAAGAGTAAGCTGAGAGAGAATTCCATTCTCTTTTAAGTAACCCAGGAACTCGGCGCTCAAGTATTCACCACCTCGATCAGATCTCAGTGCCTTGATACTTTTTCCTGTTTGTTTTTCTACTTCATTCTTGTATTCCTGGAATTTTTCAAAAGCCTCGGATTTATGTTTCATTAAGAAGACATATCCGTACCTTGAAAAGTCATCCGTAAAAGTAATGAAGTAAGAATAACCGCTTCGTGCATGCGTAGACATTAGACCGCACACGTCGCTGTGTACGAGTCCCAAGAGCTCGCTCGCTCTTACTCCGTGTCCAGTGAACGGAGTCTTTGTCATCTTTCCTTTGAGACAGGATTGACAAGTTGCATACGATTGATATTCGAACGGATCCAAATATCCTTCTATATGTAACTTCCTCAACCTTCTCTCATTAATGTGACCGAGTCTACAATGCCAAAGAAAGTTTTATTGATTTCCGGAGACTTTCTTTTGTGTGTATTCTGGACATTGAAAATCTGCGGTTGGTTTAATACGTATATACCGTTGTTTAATGTACCCGACCCAATCAAAACTTGATTAAGGTGAATGTTCACTACATTACTTACAAATGCAAATTCATAACCTTCTTTAGATAATAAAGATACAGAAATGATATTACAGGTTGCATTTGGTACAAAATAACAACTACGAAAAACCAAAAAGTGTCCATCTGACAATCCCAGGTGATAGTCCCCCACGGCCTCAGCATCCATGCTAGCTCCGTTTGCAACTCTGAGGGTCATATCACCTGCCTTCAAAACTCTACGCTTTCTCAACGCCTGCAAAGAATTACAGATATGAGATCCTGATCCGGTATCCAATACCCAGGAAGTAGAGTTTATTGATAGACAGTTTTCAATAACATACACACCTGAAGTTGAAGCCGCAACTCGCTTCAGATCCTGGGTTCTGGCCTTCCAAGCCTTGCAATCCTGTTTCCAGTGTCCACTTTTGTGACAGTAGAAGCATTCTTCCTTCCCCACCAGCTTTCCCGCTACCTTTGTTGCCTTTCCCTTTCCCTTCGTATCCACTTTACTGACACCGCCCCTTGGTTTGGCGGGGGCTTTCTTCTTCTTTCCCTTGGCTTTCGCCCTGGACCTAGAAGTGGAAGATCCTCCTACAAACAAAGTGGATATCTCCTTATCTTTCTGTAGGGTGCCCTCAGCACTCCTCAACATGTTCAGAAGTTCGAAAAGTTCAACCTCCTTTCCTTGCATGTTGAAGTTTAGGATAAACTGGGCTTAAGTGGAAGGAAGGGACTGGAGAATCAAATCAGTGTAGAGTTCATTCTCCAACGTGGTCCCAAGGTCCGTGAGCTCCTCTATGTAGCCAATCATCTTAAGCACGTGTTCCGCTACAGATGATCCGATGGCCAATCTTGCCGAAAATAGCTTCTTCGACACTTCGTATCTGGCAATACGAGACTGCTCTCCATACAGTTCTTTTGTATGGAGAAATATGGACTCTAGGTCCATATTCTCGTGCCTCCTCTGATGTTCGTTGTCCATCGAGGCAAGTACGAGGCATTTGGCCTTCGCGCAATCTATCTCCCATGTCTTACGGATTTCTACATCCGCGACGCTGGAGGTGGGGCCTGGGATAGGGGGAGCTTTGGTGGTAAGGATATACCCCAACTTGTCGTAAGTGATTGCCATCTTGACATTCCTGAGCCAATCTTTGTAGTTTGGCCCTGTCAGAATGTTTTTATCCAATAATAACTTAAGTCCGGTCATGTTGAATGGTCGCTGCAATTAGGAGAGAGAAAAGAAACACTTTAGCATGATGCTCTTGCAAGTTTAGAGTGGTTTTTAGTTTGTCTAAACAGGATGGCTCCCACTGTCTCTCGAATCCCTTCTCAAACCATAAAGAAAGAATTAGTCGGGATCAATCTCACCGTACAATACTTGCTTAACAGTTCATCCAGGCCAGTGTCGGTACTTCGAGGGAGGTTTTCCAACGCTTTCGCGAAGTTCTTTTACTAAGTAACCTCTTTTCCCTATGGGCGTAGCCCCTCTAACACCTTTCTAGACACCTACTAGGTTTATAGCATTGATCGTTAAGTAAGAACTTTCCCAAGGAGTAGCATATACTCACAGTAGGATCGGGATCCAAATATCATCGCGTGATAAAGCCGAAGGAATCCTACCAGAATGATCACACTCCAAATGGTATGCAGCGCTAGCAAGTTTCAGTACTTATGAAACTCCCGATGTGGATTTTTGCCCCATGCTCTTATGACCTTGACTTTGGCCAAAATATCGTAAGACACACGTCAAGTTCTACCCGTCATTCTCCTAGTTAATTTGGACCCACCAGTACCTACCCTTGACTTTGGCCAAAATGGCAGTACGGCTGTCCCAAACCAATGCATCTACCTATGCTGCACATGAATACCCAATAGCTACCAATCACTATGCCTTGAATTTGGCCAAAATACATAGCTTGAATACTTTTTGACCATTCATTTGGAATGACGGAGGGCTACGAATGGTTTTGGCGAAACCGTGAACGTAATGAACTTGATATAATCGATGGAACGAGATAGATTTTAAAAGGAGTGGTTCAAGCTCCGCGTTTAAAAGTTTAGTTTTGAAAAGAACCGAGTGGTTTTCAAAGTGTTCCAATCGACTTTTACTTGGTTTATTTTCTTGCATTAGTTCGTTTAATGCGTCCCATCAATTAATCCTACCATTGCAGAAAACAACCAAAATATGGTGTACGCTTATGCCATCCGCATTCGCCACGGGGCCCCGTCATCATCCGTTAGGTTACTTAACTAACGACAGAGCGGGGGCTGGACTAGCGCGGATGCAAAACATAAGCAACACCTAAATAGTTATCATATATAAATATATAGCAATGATAGCCATTACAGATCACAGATGAACACTTTGGATATACTAGGAATCCGCGATTCGTTCGAGCCTGCAACGAAAAGCTGATTACACGGTCGCGATGAATAGACAATACCCCACCCAAGACCCCTACGGGTGCGGCAAACTACCCGCCAAGTACCCGAAGCGAAGCAACCTCCCTCAACGACGTGAGTAGGCAACTCGGCACTTCGAGATACCCGGTAGTTTGTGCACCCCACCATGGCTCTATCCTAGGAGCAAAAACAGTAAAAAGAAATTATACAATGACGGCTACACCCCCGACCCGGTTGTGCGGCCAAATAAATAATTTTACATCAATTTACATATTACAATGAATGAAAGAAAAAGAAGCTCTCATCTCACATCCACCCCGGCTATTCATCCGTGACAATCCAACGAGTTCATATACACAAACCAATAAGCATTACAGATCACAGATATGTATAACCCCCACTAATCGACGTATAGCGATTAGCAGACGTTAAATACATATAAACATCACAGATATAACCCAATAGTCAAAGTATAGTGAAGTTCGATCAAAAATACGGATTTATAGCCACCCAAATACAAATTTCTATTCTGGAAAATCTGGGCAGAAATAAAATATCTTAAAAATCCCAAAACCATCACAGAAGAACACTGCACCAAACTCGGTCCAGATTCGAGTCAACTCGACCGCGGTTCCGCGGCAAGAAGCATGTTCTTGCAGCGGAAACGCGGCGCTTTGAACGGTTCATTGGATCATTTTTGGTGTGCTTCTTAACAAAACCCTGAGCTGATTTTTAATGTGTGATTTATTATTTTTAGAGCAGAAAAAAATTCAACAGAAACTTAAGGTTTTGAAATCTCGTTATTCGATTTTTATCGATCGAACTTCTATACACTTTACTACCTAGCTAGTTTATATTTAGTTAGGCTCTGATACCACTGTAAGTCCACGTTGCCCACCCCGGTGCTTGCGGGGAGGCGGAAAACGGAATAAAAATCGGATTTTTATCGAACTAGGCAACATGGACCAACTAAAGGAGGATCTTTGCTAAACAAAAACTAACTAAAAGCTAACTAGATTTAGCTACATGGAAGAAAGGTTATACCTTGGGCTTTATGTCCTTCTCTCCTTGCTCCTTGGAGTGAAAGAAAGTGCTCACCTTGTCGCCTTCTCTAGTCGAAGAAGGATCCACCCGAGAGCCTCAGCCTTTGGCTTCAACTTCAAGCTAGAAGTAACTACGGTGCTAGAAGTGCTAATCCTAGAACCTGAGATGAGAGTAGAGATTACATTGGAGAGGTTTATCTCAAGCTCAAGTGTTTCTCAACACATGAGATGGGAGAGCTTGAGAGAGAGGAAGAGGAGGAGAGAGAATCAATATGATAGAATGAATGAGAATAAAGAACCATTCTCACATATATGTGTGAATTATGTAAATAGATAATTAGCAAGGTAATTGTCATGGTTTAATCATGACTTGACCATTATCATTTCATATTTAATGCAAATTGCAAGGATCAAAGAGCATCTTTTATATGGAATGATGATGGTCAAAGTGTCAACCAAGGTCAACAAGTCAAGTATGGTCAAAATGTCAACAAGCCTAACCATGCACAATTATATATAACTAATATCAATTAATCATAATTGTTGGAGATAGTGCCCTCAGAGTCAATTATTAGGTCACAGGTACGTGATTGTAATGATTGAGGGAGGACCTATCCCGGTAGGACAGTCTTACTCGAGATGATAGTATGCTATCTGGTTTACCTTTATCATCGTGTACTGTTTTAGGTGACCTGACACGTCGCTATTACACGTTGATAGAGCCCCTAGGATTCTTGCTTGACCACCAGCAGTATGAGGGCGATCATATAAGTGGGAGCTGGGGGTCTACAAGCATATCCTTAAAAGGTCCCTAGTCGTGGGAGTTTCGAGACCGGGCATCGATACTCCATTAGTAGACTAGTGTATACAGTCGAGACCCCGATGAGGGGCGGTGGCCGGTCTCACAAGCCACTGGTGTCAGTTGGATCACCTAAGATGTATACAGGTACTCATTGGGTTATGAGTACACCGGACAGGACTCGCCGGGAACATGCTAGTTGGTCATATACCAGACGTCAGATGGCAGTTCTCTGGTGACATGTGTGCAGGTTAGTTCATCGACCTGGGGATCGTCATTTGTCTCGTGTGAGTTCCCACTGTACTTTGATTACTACCCTACCACGGCTCAAAGGAGTCGTGCAAACAGGTTTTAGTTGGGTACAGTCCCGAGCCACATGGAGGCAGTGAGCGTATCTTCAGGGGTTCGTCTCTCCCGGTATTGGGGGTGAGGTCGTGCTGTGTCTAGGAGAGCCATTACACAAAGTCCTTGGCCAAGGCAAGGAGATTTACTGGTAGGTATTCCAGTAGTATCTCAGGGTGTTCTGGGCTACACTCCGACACGACTTGTACCGCTTTTGGGGGTCTGACTTTTACCAACCCCCTAGGCCCGCCATGCGATACTCATAGACGAACGGACCGGACTGTACGGATATTGTCACTGACAGGCTCAGTAGGGTGTCAGGATGAGTTCGCTCATCGACGTCCCTTTTGGTCAATAGCTGGTGGCCCGTCACGTATTGGCTTATACCTCTGACGTGCTAGTGGTTAAATCCACAGCCATAGTATTGACGAGTCTTTAGAGTCCACCACACTTTCAGTTACTCAAGTTTCGGGCGAAACGCTGTAGAGGCCGTATGGAGATATGGCAGGGTCCGATCAGATACGTGCGGTATTGCACGCATCAGGATCGGACAGTTTGTACTAATAGCCGTATAGGTTTAAGGCAGGGTTCGATCAGATACGTGCGGTATTGCACGGATCAGGATCGAACGGATATTACTAGCCGGCTTTGGTTTAAGCCGGTCCTAGTTTAGTACAGTGTAGATTTTGTCTCTTTGCATTTGTATCCGGACGGAATACAGATGCGGGTGTGTATGCACAGTATCGGGGTTTTCCTGTAATTTATTACGGGACCAGTTTTCTGGAGTTGCCAGTTTGCATTCCGTTCCGGCCGGTTTTCCTTTGTTCTTTCCCGGCCGGACTTTTCCGATGGAGGGGGTTATTTGCAATTGTGCAAATAACTTTTGTGGAGGGGGTTTCTTGTAAAAGATTGATTATGATAGCTTTCATATCTTTTGCACCATGCTTTTGTTTTTGTTGTGACATGAAAGGGTATGGTTTGAAAAAGGTAAAGCATGGTTGTATGTTTTCTTGTCTCTTGATGTGGTCACCTCTTTCATCTCCTACACTCACCTCCCTTCATGCTTCATAACTTTTGCTCCACCATTTTCTAAAGAAGAGAGTTTTTCATTTTAGAAAAGAAAAGTGAGAAGAAGAAAAGAGAAGGAGAGAGCTTCATCTTTGAGAGTGATTCATTTGGTGTATATCATTCTTCATCTCATTCCATTACTAGAAAATTGAAAGCACCAATTTTCTATACACCATTCCTCCATCTATGGCAACCAACCCCAAAGTGAGACATACACTCTACAATATATTCCTACAGCAAATCTTGGACGCGTCGATTCGCCAGGTTCGCGCCCGAGTTGCCTCGGTATTGAGGTGGGAGCCCGTAAAAGCTACAGGCGATGTGGTGCCCCTTTCCGACGAGGAGGAGACGGACGGAGATCCCGCGAGAAGATCGGAGTGGAGATGAAGACCGGAGGACTTGGATCGTCGGTATACATCTCTTCCCTTTCTTATTAGTAGCGTAGACTTGTTAATGGTTACGATCCGGAGTTTAGTGCGCGGTGGTGCCGGTTTGCAAAGTCCGCAAAATTTAAGTTTATCACCGTTTCCGCATTCCGGCGTCGGATTGACGGCCGGGGCGCCGCCGTGCACTTACAGTGGTATCAGAGCCTCGCCATTAACTTAGTCTAGCTTTGTGTAATGTGTTTTACGTTTCCGATCGAACAAAATCCCGAAAACGCATTTTTCATGCACATCAGTTTCTGTCGAATTTTTTTTTAGTCCAAAAATTTTTCAGGTTGTCTCAGAGTGATGTGCAGGGAATTTTAAGGTTACTGCAAAAATTTGGTAGCAGGAACTCACCATACCGCCGCGGAAGGGCGGCCAAACCCCTGCTTTGGCCGCGCTTCCGCCGCGGATATAACTGTTCACGCTCCCAAAATTTTTCAGAATGTTCCTGAGTTGAAAATATGGTTTTTGGGATATTAAAATTGGGCCAATTATTTCTGTGAGTGCTACAGTTTTCTTTGGGGCCCACTTGTTAAGGTTTGATCAATCGGAAAATTTTAAACACATTTTTCACAGTATTTACATTATATCTGCGACCGTGAATGTCACTCGATCGGTAAATCCGGTCTAACTGCTATAGCCCGGTTAGACGGATTTGCGAACGTGACTTTCACGTTGATGTTCTGTTTTTGCTGTGATGTTGCGGATCGGTCGTGGGGATAGCCTGGATGCAATGCTAGTACTGTGTTGTTGTATTATGTACATTTGATACTGCGGGGCGAGCGTCCGACATGTGGACTGCCGTCACTGCCTGCTTGTATTATTATTTTGGGACACGACCTGGTTGCGGTCGATGTACCCGGTGTATGTATATTTTACTTTCTGTACTAGGATTGCCCCGCGGAGGGGTGCACGGATAGCCGGGTTCTAGAGGGCAACAAGCCCGCATCTCATGGCATTGAGACGGAGGGGGCTTCACTCTAGAATTGGCGGGCTATTCGCCGCACTCGTAGGGGGTACAGGTTGACCCAGGAGGGGTGCCCAAGTTACCGGATTCCGTGAAGTGCTGGGTGGTCCATTCACGGCGCTGAAGGGGGCTGCCTCGCTTCAGGTTTTGGCGGGTGACTTGCCGCGCCCGTAGGGGTCTAGGATTTCATTGCACAGGCTATCCACACGACCAGGGGAACGTCGGGTTTTCAGCGGCTCTGTGAAACCCGGGGATCCCAGATATCTGTATTGTTTCTGTGATGCTGTACTTTTCTGTGATGTTGCATTTTATTCACGCCTTGAGCGAATATAATATATTGGTATATATATTAGTAGATGTTGTATATGTTTTGCATCCGCGCTAGTCCAGTCCCCGCTCTGTCGTTAGTAAGCTAACCTAACGGGTAATGACGGGACCTAGTGGCGAATGCGGATGGCATATACGTACATCAGTATATTTTCGTTCTTTTTGGTGTGATCAATTGATGGGACTGCGTTGATTCGGATCAATGCAAGTTAAAAACAAACCTAATCTGATGTTGTTGGAACACTTTTCAAAAAGCTGTTATTGCAAGGACGTTTACTTTTGTTTTGCATCGTGGTATTCATTGGAATATCCTGCTCCTCAGTCGACGAGGAAAGGGCCGAGATCCCTTCACCGGGAGTGACCCCTTGGACAGAAGTTTGCGTCAGGGCATTAACTTCACTATAGCCGATTACTTTTGCTTTGCATCGCGGTATTCATTTGGAATATCCTGCACCCCATTCTACGGGGAAAGTGCCGAGATCCCCTCACAGGGAGTGACCTCTTTAGCAACGGTTTTCGTCACTATATTTTTAAAAGCTATCCGTTCCTTCAACGATATCAAGTTCACTACGTTAAAGGTTTTCGCCAGAAATCATTCGTAGCCCTCCGTCGTTTCATATGGGTAGTCAATAGTATTCAAGCTGTGTTTGTTGGCCTTAGTCAAGGCACAGTGTTTGGTAGCTATTGGGTATTCATATGCTGCATAGATAGATGCGTTGGTTTGGGACAGTCGTATAGCCTTGTTGGCCTTAGTCAAGGGCTTGTACGGGTGGGTTCAAATCAACCTGGACAATGACGGGTAGAACTTGACATGTGACTTATGATTTGTTGGCCTTAGTCAAGGTCATAAGAGCATGGGGCAGAAATCACATCGGGAGTTTCAAAAGAACTGAAACTTGCCAGATATGCGCATACCTTCTGGAGTGTGATACCGTGAGCGGATT
This sequence comes from Agapanthus africanus, assembly GCA_030015575.1. Classification (NCBI taxonomy): domain Eukaryota; kingdom Viridiplantae; phylum Streptophyta; class Magnoliopsida; order Asparagales; family Amaryllidaceae; genus Agapanthus; species Agapanthus africanus. The sequence continues at coordinate 361,404,853 of JASDDO010000026.1, forward strand.
CCGTCACGTTATCATGCGATGAGAGTTGGATCCCGATTCCCACTGATGAGTTGGTTAACTCCTCGGGTGACCCCGACTAATTCTTCTTTCTGGTTTGGAGGAGAATTTGAGGTACAGTGGGAGGATTCCAGATTAGATAAATTGGTAACCATTCTGATCTAGGTTAGAGTGCACGCTGAGTGTTTCTTTTCTCTCTCTCTGGCAGCGACCATTTGACCCGACCCTAAGACTTTGACTCAGTGACCAAGTTGACCGAACCTTCTTTAACACAGGCTTTTGGATTGTCAGAGTTGCAGACCTCATTGCCACTCCTACTTTTACCCTTTTCTCCAGGACACCCCGTATTACTGCGAACGTCCACTTCCATTGGACAAAACCATCGTATGGTTAGATACGAACTCGAAGGGATTCGAGGATGGTTTCCGGTTCTGGAGAAAATGGATAGGATTATTCAGTTGTCTTTTCTTTTTCACCTTCTCTCAGGTTGCGAGTACTCCTTGGTTTAGGAGTAGTACACCTATTACGCAAATTGGATAGTCTTCTTCCAAACCATAGGCTGGTGCCGACCGGTAGGGAATGAAGAAAACCAGTTAGCCTAAACGGTGTACAGAAGGTATTAAGTTCAGAAAAAACAAGGGATTAGTAGGAGGGCAAAGTAAATTGCGACTGCTATTCACGACCGAACCAAGTATTTCTTCGCCAATCCTAAATCACCTTTGTATTTCTCCAGGACACTCCGTATCACTACGAAGATCCCATTTTATTGGATAATCCATCGTATGGTTATATACGAACTCGAAAGGAACTTGTTCCAGTTCGGGGATGGATCCTGGTCCAGGAGAAATAGGAATAAAGTACATTCAGGTGTCTTTTATCTTCACCTTCTCTCGTGTTGCGAGTGTTCCTAGGATAGGGACAGTACACCCATTATGCTTATTGGATAGTCTTCTTCCAAACCATAGGCTGGTGCCGAACGGTAGGGAAGGAAGAAAACCATTTGGCCTAAAGGGGTGTGCAGAAGGTAAAGACTAAAGACAGATGAAGGGATTTGGAGAGGTGGCAAAGAATTACAAGGTTACAGACGTGATGATGGTGTTGGAGATAGTGCCCTCAGAGTCAATTATTGGATCACAGGCACGTGATTGCAATGATTGAGGGAGGACCTATCCCGGTAGAACAGTCTTACTCGAGATGATAGTATGCTATCAGGTTTACCTTTATCATCGTGTACTGCTTTAGGTGACATGACATGTCGCTATTGCACGTTGATAGAGCCCCTGGGATTCTTGCTTGACTACCGGCAGTATGAGGGCGATCATATAAGTGAGAGCTGGAGTCTACAAGCACATCCTTAAAAGGTCCCTAGTCGTGGGAGTTTCGAGACAGGGCATCGATTCTCCAGAGTAGACTAGTGTATACAGTCGAGACCCCGACGAGGGGCGGTGGCCGGTCTCACAAGCCACTGGTGTCAGTTGGATCACCTAAGATGTATACAGGTGCTCATTGGGTTATGAGTACACCGGACAGGACTCGCCGGGAACATGCTAGTTGGTCTTATACCTGACGTCAGATAGCAGTTCCCAGGTGACATGTGTACAGGTTAGTTCATCGACCTGGGGATCGTCATTTGTCTCGTGTGAGTTCCCACTGTGCTTTGATTACTACCCTACCACGGCTCAAAGGAGTCGTGCAAACAGGTTTTAGTTGGGTACAGTCCCGAGCCACATGGAGGCAGTGAGCGGATCTTCGGGGGTTTCGTCTCTCCCGGTATTGGGGGTGAGGTCGCGCTGTGTCTAGGAGAGCCATTACACGAAGTCCTTGGCCAAGGCAGGAGATTTACTGGTAGGTATTCCAGTAGTATCTCAGGGTGTTCTGGGCTACACTCCGACACGACTTGTACCGCTTTTGGGGGTCTGACTTTTACCAACCCCCTAGGCCCGCCATGCGATGCTCATAGACGAACGGACCGGACTGTACGGATATTGTCACTGACAGGCTCAGTAGGGTGTCAGGATGAGTTCGCTCATCGACGTCCCTTTTAGTCAATAGCTGGTGGCCCGTTACGTATTGGCTTATACCTCTGACGGGCTAGTGGTTAAATCCACAGCCATTGTATTGACGAGTCTTTAGAGTCTACCACACTTTCAGTTACTCAAGTTTCGGGCGAAACGCTGTAGAGGCCGTATGGAGATATGGCAGGGTCCGATCAGATACGTGCGGTATTGCACGGATCAGGATCGGACAGTTTGTACTAGTAGCCGTATAGGTTTATGGCAGGGTTCGATCAGATACGTGCGGTATTGCACGGATCAGGATTGAACGGATATTACTAGCCGGCTTTGGTTTAAGCCGGTCCTAGTTTAGTACAGTGTAGATTTTGTCTTTTTGCATTTGTATCCGGACGGAATACAGATGCGGGTGTGTATGCACAGTATCGGGGTTTTCCTGTAATTTATTACGGGACCAGTTTTCTGGAGTTGCCAGTTTGCATTCCGTTCCGGCCGGTTTTCCTTTGTTCTTTCCCGGCCGGACTTTTCCGATGGAGGGGGTTATTTGCAATTGTGCAAATAACAATTGTGGAGGGGGTTTCTTGTAAAATATTGATTATGATAGCTTTCTTTTATTTGCTCCATGACTTGCTTTGACTTTTGATGATTGAAAGGGTATGGTTTGGTTTTAATGAAGCATGGTTCATATCTTTGTTGTGGTCACCCATTGCTTTATGATACACTAACCTCCCTTCTTGCTTTATGATCACACCTCCACCATTTCCACTTGACATGGCCGGCCACACATCTTGGAGAATGAGAGAGAATTCCTTTTTGGAGAAAAGATTGGTTTATATCATTCTTACATGCTTGCAAAATTCTACTCTTCATTTTCCAAAGTCCATTCTTGATCCCTCCATCATCCAAAGGCAACCAATACCCCAAAAAGAGACAAAGCACTACACTTTCTACAGCACTTCTTGGACGCGTCGATTCGCCAGCTTCGCGCCCGAGTTGCCTCGGTATTGAGGTGGGAGCCCGTAAAAGCTACAGGCGATGTGGTGCCCTTTCCGACGAGGAGGAGACGGACGGAGATCCCGCTAGGAGATCGGAGTGGAGATGAAGACCGGAGGACTCGGATCAGTCGGTACAACATTTCCACACTCTTTACTGTTTGTTAGTTTAGCAATTATGGCAGATCCGGGTTAAAGTATACGATAGCGCCAAGTTAAAAAGTTTTATTCCGCATTTGGCGTCTGTAGACTGCCGGGGCGCTAACGTAGACTTACAGTGGTATCAGAGCCTCACCATTTTGCTATGCTAACTTGTGCTAACGCGTTTAAAACTTCGATCCGACCGGAAATCGAAAACTACAAAAATCCAAGCCGACAGTTTCTGTTGTTTTTAAACGGTCTCAAAAATTATTTCTGGATGTCTTAAAAATCATAGCAGGAACATTTAAGAGACTCGACAAAATTTGGGGTTGTGATCCCCCCAAGGTGCAGCGGAAGCGCGGCCAAACCCATGGTTTGGCCGCGCAACCGCGGCCACGTGGGGAGCACGTGCTCCCAAATTTTGTCAGGTTGTTCTAAGTTGGTTTTTGGGGTTTTTGATATATATCATTTTTGCCCAGATTTTGTTACTGTTCACCAGTAAGTCGTGGGGCCCACTTCTTGATATTTTGTCGATCGAAATTTAAACACGTTAGTTTTCACAGTATTTACATTATATCTGCGACCGTGAATGTCACTCGATCGGTAAATCCGGTCTAACTGCTATAGCCCGGTTAGACGGATTTGCGAACGTGATTTTCACGTTGATGTTCTATGTATTTGCTGTGATGTTGCGGATCGGTCGTGGGGGATAGCCTGGATGCAATGCTAGTACAGTGTTGTTGTATTATGTACATTTGATATTGCGGGGCGAGCGTCCGACATGTGGACTGCCGTCACTGCCAGTTTGTATTATTCTTTTGGGGCACGACCTGGTTGCGGTCGATGTACCCGGTGTATGTATATTTTACTTTCTGTACTAGGGTTACCCCGCGGAGGGGTGCACGGATAGCCGGGTTCTGGAGGGCAACGGGCCCGCATCTCAGGGCATTGAGACGGAGGGGCTTCAGTCTGGAATTGGCGGGCTATTCGCCGCACTCGTAGGGGGTACAGGTTGACCCAGGAGGGGTGCCCAAGTTACCGGATTCCGTGAAGTGCTGGGTGGTCCATTCACGGTGCTGAAGGGGGCTGCCTCGCTTCAGGTTTTGGCGGGTGACTTGCCGCGCCCGTAGGGGTCTAGGATTCTCATTGCACAGGCTATCCACACGACCAGGGGAACGTCGGGTTTCAGTAGTGGCTCTGTGAAACCCGGGGATCCCAGATATCTGTATTGTTTCTGTTATGCTGTTCATTCTCTGTGATGTTGCATTTCTTTCACGCCTTGAGCGAAATATAATATATTGGTATATATATTAGTAGATGTTGTATATGTTTTACATCCGCGCTAGTCCAGTCCCCGCTCTGTCGTTAGTTAGCTAACCTAACGGGTAATGACGGGACCCAGTGGCGAATGCGGATGGCATATACGTACATCAGTATATTTTCGTTCTTTGTGGTGTGATCAATTGATGGGACTGCATTGATTCGGATCAATGCAAAGTTAAAAACAAACCTAATCTGATGTTGTTGGAACACTTTTCAAAAAGCTGTTATTGCAAGGACGTTCACTTTTGTTTTGCATCGCGGTATTCATTTAGAATATCCTGCTCCTCAGTCGACGAGGCAAGGGCCGAGATCCCTTCACCGGGAGTGACCCCTTGGACAATAAGTTTGCGTCAGGGCATTAACTTCACTATAGCCGATTACTTTTGCTTTGCACCGTGGTATTCAGTTGGAATATCCTGCACCTCATTCTATGGGGAAAGAGCCGAGATCCCTTCACCGGGAGTGACCTCTTTAGCAACGGTTTTCGTCACTATATTTTCAAAAAGCTATCCGTTCCTTCGACGATATCAAGTTCATTACGTTAAAGGTTTTCGCCAGAAACCATTCGTAGCCCTCCGTCATTTCAGTTAAATATTCGGTAGTATTCAAGCTATGTATTTTGACCTTACGCCAAGGCATAGTGATTGGTAGCTGCCGGGTATTTATCTGTTGCATAGATAGATGCGTTGGTTTGGGACAGTCGTACTACTATTTTGGCCTACGTCAAGGGTATGTACGGGTGGGTTCAGATTAACCTGGATAATGACGGGCAGAACTTGACATGTGACTTATGATATTTTGACCTCACGCCAAGGTCATAAGAGCATGGGGCAGAAATTACATCGGGAGTTTCAAAAGTACTGAAACTTGCCAGATATGTGCATACCTTCTGGAGTGTGATACCGTGAGCGGATTCCGTCACGTTATCATGCGATGAGAGTTGGATCCCGATTCCCACTGATGAGTTAGTTTACTCCTCGGGTGACCCCGACTAATTCTTCTTTCAGGTTTGGAGGAGAATTTGAGGTACAGTGGGAGGTTTCCAGATTAGATAAATTGGTAACCATTCTGATCTAGGTTAGAGTGCACGCTGAGTGTTTCTTTTCTCTCTCTCTTTGGCAGCGACCATTGACCCGACCCTAAGACTTTGACTCAGTGACCAAGTTGACCGAAGTTTCTTAACACAGGCTTTTGGATTGTCAGAATTGCAGACCTCATTGCCACTCCTACTTTTACCCTTTTCTCCAGGACACCCCGTATTACTGCGAACGTCCACTTCCATTGGACAAAACCATCGTATGGTTAGATACGAACTCGAAGGAATTCGAGGATGGTTTCTGGTTCTGGAGAAAACGGATAGGATTATTCAGTTGTCTTTTCCTTTTACCCTCTCTCGGGTTACGAGTACTCCTTGGTTTAGGGGTAGTACACCTATTACGCAAATTGGATTGTCTTCTTCCAAACCTTAGGCTGGTGCCGACCGGTAGGGAATGAAGAAAAACCAATTAGCATAACGATGGTGTGCAGAAGGTATTAAGTTCAGACAAAGCAAGGGATTAGTAAGAGGGCAAAGTAAATTGCAACAGATATTCACGACCAAACCAAATATTTCGTTACCACTCCCACATCATCTTTGTATTTCTCCAGGACACTCCGTATCACTACGAAGATCCACAGTTTATTTGGATACTCTATCGTATGGTTATATACGAACTCGAATGAAACTTGTTCCAGTTCGGGGATGGATTCTGGTCCAGGAGAAATAGGAATAAAGTACATTCAGGTGTCTTTTATCTTCACCTTCTCTCGCGTTGCGAGTGCTCCTAGGATTAGGACAGTACACCCTTTATGCTTATTGGATAGTCTTCTTCCAAACCATAGGCTGGTGCCGAACGGTAGGGAAGGAAGAAAACCAATTGGCCTAAAGGGGTGTGCGGAAGGTAATGACTAAAGACATATGAAGGGATTTGGAGAGGTGGCAAAGAACTATACGGTTACAGTCGTGAATCTGGAAGAGGCATTACTAGGAATACCAGAATACCCCATCGGAACATTTCAATGTTTCAGTTTCACTGTGTAATGTTAAAGGAAAACTGATTTCCCGATTAGATACTTACTCCAGGGTATGTATTTACCAGGTACGATTCTCACATCTGTATGGTTTTACAGATGATGGGTGGGAGTAAGTTATTGGGAATTGGGTGATCATCCTCATTATATCGGGATTCGTTGTAATCGGTGATATTTGAGGAAATCACCTGGGCTGTTTGCCGGTCGGCAAATATTTGGTTTTGAATATCCACTGTTATGCACTAATTTCAAATTGATATATCTGTACGTCTATTTTTATAGAGTGAGATATACCTTTCTGAAATTATGTCTACCACATTTACCTACATCAGTGGATGGTTAGGTAAGGAGCATTAAACAGCGGTGTAATTCTTCTTAACCATAAGTACAGTTTTCAACCTACGGCACATAGTGAATGAGTTATCAGACTCAAGGGACTTATACAGAGTATTGTATGTTGTCCAGGGTCCATTAGGACAGAGGGGTTGGTCCTCGTACTACATTCAGTTTACTTATGACTTCTCTAGTTTTTAGACAGGTGTTTCGTGGAAACACAGGGTCCGAATTTGGAGAAGTTATTGGTATTTGAATAGAGTGGAGAACCAGGTGTCGCAAGTATCGGGATTCTTCAAAGAGATCGAAGATGTAGATACTTGTGTATGGTATTCAGTTGATAGTAATGATAAAGAGATCTTGCTTCTCTTTCAGGTTACTCATAATTGGAAGTATTCCTAAGTTGAGTAACGCTGGTCGGCCTCCTTCCATTTAGTTGACATGCGCTGGGGACAGCTGCATGATTTGAATCTGGTTCAATTAAATCAGTGCCTCTGGTTCTATATTGGATATAGTACAGTTCATATCTTAACATTGTTAAGGTACGGGGAGTTGTCCGGCTTATGATTAAAACCAGACTCTGGATAACTCAAGGCACGTTTCTGTAATGGCTGTTTGTGGGTTGACCCAGGCTATGACGAGGGTTGACTTTCTACCATCTGGAAGATCAATAGTGATATTGTTCTTAACTCGCCACATTTTAAAAGAAATGGTTATTTTTCAGAAAACAGTAGTGGGAGTATGGTAGAACTGGAAGCGATTCCAGAACCGCAAACGATTACTGGAGATTTGATAACGAACCTAAAGATTCAATCTGATTTGACATTCCATTGGCCACTCCGCAGAAAAGGTGGGTAACTTCAGGCACCCGAGAGGTACTCCGGTAGCCTCAAGGACGGTGACAGGGAAGTTCTTGTTTACCCACACTTGCCATTGTTGTTGTTCCAGGCTGCGAGACCCGGCAGGAGGATGAGTATAGCGTCGTTCTAAACTAGCTTTAGAAGTGCACGTCTATATGACTCTGCCAGAGGGTTGTCGTAGTCAGTGGGAGCAGCGGAAGCATTGGTGGACATCAGGCTTATGTCTGTTTATAGACTAAAGCAGATATAGCGGAGATAGATCATCTAATTCTGATGTGACAGTCATGGGTTTGACGTCGTCAGAATAGGGGATGGATCTGTTAAGAAGATAGTAAGGTGTGATATCCGGGTTTTGGATGACATACACAAAGTAGGAAAAGAAACTCCTATACTACAATCGGTTATTCTTTGGTCGTCACACAGTGGTTTCTCCACAAGGAACTTGGACACAATATCAGACATACTGGTTACTAGATCTATGGTTTTGGATCTAGATTTGGGTGGTTTCCCAATCAGGGTACTTTGACAGCATTCTAAGAGTATTTAGAATGGACGACTCCTGGCACGGTAGTGTACCTGCAGGTAATGGAGTCACCCTCTCTAAAGGTGTCTTATAGACTAAAGTAGAGAGAGGGATGTGCATGATTGGCAGATCACTTGCTTAGGCAATTGAGTCAATCATGAGATGTCAAGTGCCACACCAGATGTTGTTCTTGCACTAGATGCAATAAGTTGATATTGATCCAATCCTGGAGGAACAGTCGGAAGCAGTTTTAGAACATAAGTGGCTGTTCTAGGGATATGATAACGAAAGCCCTATTCGGGAAACAGTTATCATTCCAGGCTTCCAAGGTGACCTGGACGACAAGGAGGTTGTCAGAGTTACAGTTTTCCTTCTGACGAGGGGCAGTATTTTGGACAGGTGATCCAAGGCAATACTGAGGGAGGCTTGGCGCAGGATACTGATTAAGTTCAGTTGACGATACAGTCTAAGAAGTTTGGATTTGGAGTTCATTTATGAACTCGGTCCCATCAGACATCCAGACACTCTAAGACAGGTATTGCTCATTTCGGGAGATGGCATTCTCCGCGAACTTGAGATATAGAGAGATATAGAAAGAAACTTCAGAGCGGATCCACTCACTGAGGCTATTCCTCGAACGCAATAGTTTCGCAAACAGGTTTTGTGCGACTGACTAGTAGAGGAGTTGGGTGTTCGGTATCACACGGGCTGTGAGTATGCGACATCGCAATAATTAGCCTTGAGTGCAAGTGGGAGATTGTTGGAGATAGTGCCCTCAGAGTCAATTATTGGATCACAGGCACGTGATTGCAATGATTGAGGGAGGACCTATCCCGGTAGAACAGTCTTACTCGAGATGATAGTATGCTATCAGGTTTACCTTTATCATCGTGTACTGCTTTAGGTGACATGACATGTCGCTATTGCACGTTGATAGAGCCCCTGGGATTCTTGCTTGACTACCGGCAGTATGAGGGCGATCATATAAGTGAGAGCTGGAGTCTACAAGCACATCCTTAAAAGGTCCCTAGTCGTGGGAGTTTCGAGACAGGGCATCGATTCTCCAGAGTAGACTAGTGTATACAGTCGAGACCCCGACGAGGGGCGGTGGCCGGTCTCACAAGCCACTGGTGTCAGTTGGATCACCTAAGATGTATACAGGTGCTCATTGGGTTATGAGTACACCGGACAGGACTCGCCGGGAACATGCTAGTTGGTCTTATACCTGACGTCAGATAGCAGTTCCCAGGTGACATGTGTACAGGTTAGTTCATCGACCTGGGGATCGTCATTTGTCTCGTGTGAGTTCCCACTGTGCTTTGATTACTACCCTACCACGGCTCAAAGGAGTCGTGCAAACAGGTTTTAGTTGGGTACAGTCCCGAGCCACATGGAGGCAGTGAGCGGATCTTCAGGGGTTTCGTCTCTCCCGGTATTGGGGGTGAGGTCGCGCTGTGTCTAGGAGAGCCATTACACGAAGTCCTTGGCCAAGGCAGGAGATTTACTGGTAGGTATTCCAGTAGTATCTCAGGGTGTTCTGGGCTACACTCCGACACGACTTGTACCGCTTTTGGGGGTCTGACTTTTACCAACCCCCTAGGCCCGCCATGCGATGCTCATAGACGAACGGACCGGACTGTACGGATATTGTCACTGACAGGCTCAGTAGGGTGTCAGGATGAGTTCGCTCATCGACGTCCCTTTTAGTCAATAGCTGGTGGCCCGTTACGTATTGGCTTATACCTCTGACGGGCTAGTGGTTAAATCCACAGCCATTGTATTGACGAGTCTTTAGAGTCTACCACACTTTCAGTTACTCAAGTTTCGGGCGAAACGCTGTAGAGGCCGTATGGAGATATGGCAGGGTCCGATCAGATACGTGCGGTATTGCACGGATCAGGATCGGACAGTTTGTACTAGTAGCCGTATAGGTTTATGGCAGGGTTCGATCAGATACGTGCGGTATTGCACGGATCAGGATTGAACGGATATTACTAGCCGGCTTTGGTTTAAGCCGGTCCTAGTTTAGTACAGTGTAGATTTTGTCTTTTTGCATTTGTATCCGGACGGAATACAGATGCGGGTGTGTATGCACAGTATCGGGGTTTTCCTGTAATTTATTACGGGACCAGTTTTCTGGAGTTGCCAGTTTGCATTCCGTTCCGGCCGGTTTTCCTTTGTTCTTTCCCGGCCGGACTTTTCCGATGGAGGGGGTTATTTGCAATTGTGCAAATAACAATTGTGGAGGGGGTTTCTTGTAAAATATTGATTATGATAGCTTTCTTTTATTTGCTCCATGACTTGCTTTGACTTTTGATGATTGAAAGGGTATGGTTTGGTTTTAATGAAGCATGGTTCATATCTTTGTTGTGGTCACCCATTGCTTTATGATACACTAACCTCCCTTCTTGCTTTATGATCACACCTCCACCATTTCCACTTGACATGGCCGGCCACACATCTTGGAGAATGAGAGAGAATTCCTTTTTGGAGAAAAGATTGGTTTATATCATTCTTACATGCTTGCAAAATTCTACTCTTCATTTTCCAAAGTCCATTCTTGATCCCTCCATCATCCAAAGGCAACCAATACCCCAAAAAGAGACAAAGCACTACACTTTCTACAGCACTTCTTGGACGCGTCGATTCGCCAGCTTCGCGCCCGAGTTGCCTCGGTATTGAGGTGGGAGCCCGTAAAAGCTACAGGCGATGTGGTGCCCTTTCCGACGAGGAGGAGACGGACGGAGATCCCGCTAGAAGATCGGAGTGGAGATGAAGACCGGAGGACTCGGATCAGTCGGTACAACATTTCCACACTCTTTACTGTTTGTTAGTTTAGCAATTATGGCAGATCCGGGTTAAAGTATACGATAGCGCCAAGTTAAAAAGTTTTATTCCGCATTTGGCGTCTGTAGACTGCCGGGGCGCTAACGTAGACTTACAGATGGAAGAGGCATTACTAGGAATACCAGGATACCCCATCGAAACATTTCAATGTTTCAGTTTCACTGTGTAATGTTAAAAGAGAACTGATTTTCCGATTAGACACTTACTCCAGGGTATGTATTTACCAGGTATGATTCTCACATCTGTATGGTTTTACAGATGATGAGTGGGAGTACGTTATTGGGAATTGGGTGATCATCCTCATTATATCGGGATTCGTTGTAATCGGTGATATTTGAGGAGATCATCTGGGCTGTTTGCCGGTCGGCAAATATTTGGTTTTGAATATCCGCTGTTATGCACCAATTTCAAATTGATATATCTGTACGTCTATTTCCATAGAGTGAGATATACCTTTTGATATTATGTCGATGACATTTACCTATATCAGTGGATGGTTAGGTAAGGAGCATTAAACAGCGGTGTAATTCTTCTTAACCATAAGTACAGTTTTCAACCTACGACACACAGTGAAAGAGTTGTTAGACTCAGCGGACTTATACAGAGTATTGTATATTGTCCAGTGTCCATTAGGACAGAGGGGTTGGTCCTCATACTATATTCTGTTTACTTTTAACTTCTCTAGTTCTTAGACATGTGTTTCGTAGAAACGCAGGGTCTAAGTTTTGAGGAGTTATAGGTATTTGAATAGAGTAGAGAACCAAGTGTAGCAAGTATCGGGATTCTTCAAGGTGATCGAAGATGTAGATACTTGTGTATGGTATTCAGTTGATAGTAATGATAAAGAGAAATTACTTCTCTTTCAGATTACTCATAATTGGAAGCATTCCTAAGTTGAGTAACGCTGATCGGCCTCCTTCCATTTAGTTGACATGCGCTGGGACAGCTGCATGATTTGAATCTGGTTCAATTAAAACAGTGCCTCTGTTTCTATATTGGATATAGAACAGTTCATATCTTAACGATGTTAAGGTACGGGGAGTTGTCCGGTTCATGATTAAAACCAGACACTGGACAACTCAAGGCACGTTTCTGTAATGGCTGTTTGTGGGTTGACCCAGGCTATGACGAGGGTTGACTTTCTACCATCTGGATGAACAATAGCAATATTGTTCTAGACTCGCCACAGTTTTATTAAAAATGGATTTTTTCAGAAAACAGTAGTGGGAGTATGGTAGAACTGGAAGTGATTCCAGAACCACAAACGATTACTGAAGATTTGATAAGGAACCTAAAGATTCAATCTGGATTGACATTCCATTGGCCACTCCGCAGATATGGTGGGTAACTTCAGGCACCCGAGAGGCACTACGGTGGCCTCAAGGACGGTGACAGGGAAGTTCTTGTTTACCCACAATTGCCATTGCTGTTGTTCCAGGTTACGAGACCCGGCGGGAGGATGAGTATAGCGTCGTTCTAAACCAGTTTTAGAAGTGTACGTCTATATGACTCTGCCAGAGGGTTGTCGTAGTCAGTGGGAGCAGCGGAAGCATTGGTGGACAGGTTGCTTATGTCTATTTATAGACTAGAGCAGATGTAGCGGAGATAGATCATCTATTTCTGACGTGACAGTCATGGGTTTGACTTCATCAGAATAGGGGATGGATCTGTTGAGAAGGTAGTAGGGTGTGATGTCCTGGTATCTGGATGACATACACAGAATAGGAAAAGAAACTCCTATACTACAATCGGTTATACTTTGGTCGTCACACAGTGGTTTCTCCACAAAGGAAATGGATTTTATATCTGACATACTGGTTACTAGATCTATGGTCTTAGATCTAGATTTGGGTGGTTTCCCAATCAGGGTACTTGACAGCATCCTAAGAGTATTTAGGATAGACGACTCCTGGCACGGTAGTGTACCTGCAGGTAATGGAGTCACCCTCTCCAAAGGTGTCTTACAGACTAAAGGGGAGAGGGACGGGCATGATTGGCAGATCACTTGCTCAGGCAATTGAGTCAATCGTGAGATGTCAAGTACCACACCAGATGTTGTTCTTGCACTAGATGCAATAAGTTGACATTAATCCAATCCTGGAGAAACAGTCGGAAGCAGTTTTAGAACATAAGTGGATGTTCTAGGGATATGATAACGACAGCCTCATTCAGGAGACAGTTATCATTCCAGGCTTCCAAGGTGACATGGACGACAAGGAGGTTGTCAGAGTTATAGTTTTCCTTCTGATGAGGGGCAGTATTTTGGACAGGTGGTCCAAGGCAATACTGAGGGAGGCATGGCGCGCAGGATACTGATTAAGTTCAGTTGACGATACAGTCTACGAAGTTTGGATTTGGAGTTCATTTATGAGCTATGTCCCATCAGACATCCAGACACATTCTAAGACACGTATTGCTCATTTCGGGAGATGGGTTTCTCCGCGAACTTGAGATATAGAGAGACATAGAAAGAAACAACTAAGCGGATCCACTCACTGAGGCTATTCCTCGAACGCAATAGTTCCGCAAACGAGCTTTGTGAGACTGACTAGTAGAGGAGTTGGATGTTCGGTATCACACGGGCTGTGAGTATGCGACATCGCAATAATTAGCCTTGAGTGCAAGTGGGAGATTGTTGGAGATAGTGCCCTCAGAGTCAATTATTAGGTCACAGGTACGTGATTGTAATGATTGAGGGAGGACCTATCCCGGTAGGACAGTCTTACTCGAGATGATAGTATGCTATCTGGTTTACCTTTATCATCGTGTACTGTTTTAGGTGACCTGACACGTCGCTATTACACGTTGATAGAGCCCCTAGGATTCTTGCTTGACCACCAGCAGTATGAGGGCGATCATATAAGTGGGAGCTGGGGGTCTACAAGCATATCCTTAAAAGGTCCCTAGTCGTGGGAGTTTCGAGACCGGGCATCGATACTCCATTAGTAGACTAGTGTATACAGTCGAGACCCCGACGAGGGGCGGTGGCCGGTCTCACAAGCCACTGGTGTCAGTTGGATCACCTAAGATGTATACAGGTGCTCATTGGGTTATGAGTACACCGGACAGGACTCGCCGGGAACATGCTAGTTGGTCATATACCAGACGTCAGATGGCAGTTCTCTGGTGACATGTGTGCAGGTTAGTTCATCGACCTGGGGATCGTCATTTGTCTCGTGTGAGTTCCCACTGTACTTTGATTACTACCCTACCACGGCTCAAAGGAGTCGTGCAAACAGGTTTTAGTTGGGTACAGTCCCGAGCCACATGGAGGCAGTGAGCGTATCTTCAGGGGTTCGTCTCTCCCGGTATTGGGGGTGAGGTCGTGCTGTGTCTAGGAGAGCCATTACACAAAGTCCTTGGCCAAGGCAAGGAGATTTACTGGTAGGTATTCCAGTAGTATCTCAGGGTGTTCTGGGCTACACTCCGACACGACTTGTACCGCTTTTGGGGGTCTGACTTTTACCAACCCCCTAGGCCCGCCATGCGATACTCATAGACGAACGGACCGGACTGTACGGATATTGTCACTGACAGGCTCAGTAGGGTGTCAGGATGAGTTCGCTCATCGACGTCCCTTTTGGTCAATAGCTGGTGGCCCGTCACGTATTGGCTTATACCTCTGACGTGCTAGTGGTTAAATCCACAGCCATAGTATTGACGAGTCTTTAGAGTCCACCACACTTTCAGTTACTCAAGTTTCGGGCGAAACGCTGTAGAGGCCGTATGGAGATATGGCAGGGTCCGATCAGATACGTGCGGTATTGCACGCATCAGGATCGGACAGTTTGTACTAATAGCCGTATAGGTTTATGGCAGGGTTCGATCAGATACGTGCGGTATTGCACGGATCAGGATCGAACGGATATTACTAGCCGGCTTTGGTTTAAGCCGGTCCTAGTTTAGTACAGTGTAGATTTTGTCTCTTTGCATTTGTGTCCGGACGGAATACAGATGCGGGTGTGTATGCACAGTATCGGGGTTTTCCTGTAATTTATTACGGGACCAGTTTTCTGGAGTTGCCAGTTTGCATTCCGTTCCGGCCGGTTTTCCTTTGTTCTTTCCTGGCCGGACTTTTCCGATGGAGGGGGTTATTTGCAATTGTGCAAATAACTTTTGTGGAGGGGGTTTCTTGTAAAAGATTGATTATGATAGCTTTCATATCTTTTGCACCATGCTTTTGTTTTTGTTGTGACATGAAAGGGTATGGTTTGAAAAAGGTAAAGCATGGTTGTATGTTTTCTTGTCTCTTGATGTGGTCACCTCTTTCATCTCCTACACTCACCTCCCTTCATGCTTCATAACTTTTGCTCCACCATTTTCTAAAGAAAAGAGTTTTTCATTTTAGAAAAGAAAAGTGAGAAGAAGAAAAGAGAAGGAGAGAGCTTCATCTTTGAGAGTGATTCATTTGGTGTATATCATTCTTCATCTCATTCCATTACTAGAAAATTGAAAGCACCAATTTTCTATACACTATTCCTCCATCTATGGCAACCAACCCCAAAGTGAGACATACACTCTACACTATATTCCTACAGCAAATCTTGGACGCGTCGATTCGCCAGCTTCGCGCCCGAGTTGCCTCGGTATTGAGGTGGGAGCCCGTAAAAGCTACAGGCGATGTGGTGCCCCTTTCCGACGAGGAGGAGACGGACGGAGATCCCGCGAGAAGATCGGAGTGGAGATGAAGACCGGAGGACTTGGATCGTCGGTATACATCTCTTCCCTTTCTTATTAGTAGCGTAGACTTGTTAATGGTTACGATCCGGAGTTTAGTGCGCGGTGGTGCCGGTTTGCAAAGTCCGCAAAATTTAAGTTTATCACCGTTTCCGCATTCCGGCGTCGGATTGACGGCCGGGGCGCCGCCGTGCACTTACAATAATACACACATAAGCATTAGGGTTAACAAAATGACAATGGTCATTAACCCTAATCAAAGTCCTCTGCCTCTGTCTCAGTCAACTGTGCATACGCACCCGTATTCGTGATCCGAGGAACACGAATACAATGAGAAAAAACCAATCCCAAATCATATACTAGGATCTGGCTTAAACCAAAGCCCGCTAGTATAAGCTGTCCGGACAGCAAACGTGCACAAGTGCGCGGATGTGAACGAACCCTGTCGCAAAACCATGCGACCTCTACTCATTTTGCCTAAAGGTGAATAACTCTCTGTGTGGGACTCTAAAGACTCGACACTACGCTGGCAGTGGGTTTAACCACAGACCACAAACGGCACTAGCTGTACGTAACGGTCCCCAGGTAGATTCCGATAAGAAGACTGACGAGGTGACCCCATCTGAACTCCTACTGAGCCTGAATATGACAGTCTCCGTACAGTCCGGTCGGTTCGTCCGATACATCGCATGGCGGGCCTAGAGGGCGGTGAACGTCAGTCCCCTAATAGCGGTACAAGTCGTGTCGGAGTGTAGCCCAGAACACCCTGAGATAACACTGGAAACCTACCAGTATATCTCGCTTGCCCTGGCCAGGTACTACTTGTGTAATGGCTCTCCTGGACACAGCGCGATGTCAACCCCCAATACCGGGAGAGACGAATCCTGTCTAACTGTCACTGCCTCCAAGTGCTTCGGGACTGCACCCAACTACTACCTGTTTGCACGACTCCTTTGAGCCGTGGTAGGGTAGTAATCAAAGTACAGTGGGAACACACTCGAGGCGAAGTGACAGTGTCAAGTCAGCGGACAAAACTGTACTCATGTCACCTGGGAACTGATAAGTGACGATAGGTATAATACCAACCAACAGTTCCCGACGAGTCATGTCCAGTGTACTCGTAACCTAACGAGCACCCGCATACTATCTCAAGTACAACGTACTGACGGTTGTGGGACAGACCATCTCCCACGCTGGGATGAGAAGCACATACGCTAGTCTACTCCGGAGTATCGATGCCCTGTCTCGATAGTCCAATGACTAGGGACCCGTATAAGGATGTGCTTATGGATTACCCAGCCCCCACAAGTGTGAGCGCCATCACAACGCTTGTAATCAAGCAAAGATCCTAAGGGCTCTACTAATATGTATATAAGCGATATGCTAAAAGAAACACATGCACATATTAAAGCAGAGACAAACCAAGTAGCATACTATCATTTCGAGCAAGATTGTATATACAACTGTGAATATCCCAAGCTTCCATCAAGTAATATACATACTAGTATGATACAGTAATGGCCTCTAGGGCATATACACTAACATCATCACTCTCTACTTCATCTACGGTATCTAGAGTGGCGATCTAGGTGCCCTAGTTGCCTCGGATATGAGGTTGGAGGTCGTTGCATAGACTCTCGGGTGGATCATCTTCGATGGAGGGAGACCGGAGATCAAGCTTGATCAAGGAAGCCCCTAAGAGCTTGGGATGATGGTTGAAGACCGAAGGACATGGATCTATTCGGTATAACCATTCTAACTCCTTTGCATGTTTTGTTATCTAGGGCTTATTGGTAGATCCGGGTAATTGGTTGTGGTAGCGCCAAGTTTTATAAATTTTTGTTCCGCATTTGGTCACGGATTGATGGTCGGGGCACTGCCATAACCCAACATGGTATCAGAGCCACTCCATAAGCCTTAGTTAACTCTTTGCGACATTAGAAATCCGCTGTTTTTGTCGTGCAAAAACTGTCAACAAAAACAGTTCCGAAACCTGAAAGTTTGAGATGTTTGTACACCTCGCGGGCTCACGGTTTGAACTGAGAAGCCGCAGGGTGGTGCATGGGCACCCCGGGGAACCCTCGGGTGGGACCGAACGGCTGGGCCCACTCCCCAAGACCACCACAAGGTGGTCTTGGCAGTGGGGACCCCAAACTGCCCCACCTTGGGCAGTTTCGGGTCTGCCTCACCCCTTGGCCACCCCGTGGTGGACTCGGGGGTGGGGCACCCCTTCTAGGACCCCCAACTCAAAGTTAATTTCATTCTCTAACTCCCCGCGAAGGTTCATGTGCATTTCATTTTGATTCGGACATCCGAATTGGTTTTAAACGGTCGGTTTTTTGAACTTTAGCTCACTGTTTTTTCATGGTTTTGGAAATTGGTTTAGTTTGCTAATTGCGTGCGGAATTCTAATGTCGTAGTTTTTAATACATACATTACTATCTGCGACCGTTAACGTCATTAGTGCGGTACAACTCGTCTAACTGCTATATGCTCTTTTTGACGGGTTTGCGAACGTGACATTCATGTTGATGTTCTGTGTTGTACTGTGGTTGTGGGGGGATCGTCGTCGTGGATAGCTTAGGTGCAATGGTAGCATAGTTTGGATTTATTTGTACTTTTAATATTGCAGGGCAAGCGTCCGACATGTGGACTGCCGTCACTGCCAGTTTGTATATTATTTGTTCGGGGAGCGACCGGGTTGAGGTCGATGTCACCGTTGTACATATTCTTTTCTTTTCTGTACTACGATTACCCCGCGGTGGAGTGCACGGTTAGCTGGGTTCTAGAGGGCAACGGGCCTACATCTCATGGAGTTGAGACGGAGGGGGACTTGTTAGTTATATGTATGCCCTAGAGGCCAGTATTGTACAGATGATGTATATTATATTGGATGCTTGGACATATATAGAGATGACTTTCTTGCTCGATATGATAGTATGCTATCCGGTTACTCTTTATCTTAACATGTACACTAGTCTCTTTAAACTGTCTTATAGTTACATGTTGGTAAAGCCCTTAGGATGTGTACTTGACTACCTGGACTATGATGCGGATCATACTAGTGGGGACATGGTAGTCCATAAGTACATCCTTCAAGGTCCCTAGTCGTGGGTGTATCGAGACGGGGCATCGATATACCAGAGTAGACTAGCGTATATGCTTCTCGACCCATGAGATGGGCGATGGATGATCCCATATCCATTGGTGTTTGACATCAGAGAGGGTATACGGGTGCTCAGTGGAGACTGGGTACACTGGACGGACTCGCCGAGAACTCCCAGATGGTATTATACCTCACGTCAGATGGCAGTTCTCAGGTGACACTTGTACAGGTTAGTCTGTAGACCCGAGATCGTCATAGAGTCTTGTGTGATTCCCACTGTGCTTTGATCTCCACCTTACCACGTCCATGAGGGCGTGCAAAACGGTGGTCTTTGGGTACAGTCCCGAGTCACATGGAGGCAATGAGCGATAGGAGGGGTTTCGTCTCTCCCGGTATTGGGGGTTGATGTTGCGCTGTGCTCGATTGGCCGTAACAGGGAAGTCCCTGGCCAGGGCTGATCAGAGATTTGCTGGTAAGTGTTACCAGTAGTTTCTCGACCCGTTATGAGCCTCATATAGGCACGACTTATCGGTTATTGGGGTCTGACGTTTACCACCCCTAGACTTGATATGCGACATATCAGACGAACAGACCGGACTGTACGGTAAGTGTTACTGGTTGGATTCACAGGAGTGTGAGCGGGCTAGCTCATCGATCTTCTGATCGCTCAATACCCGGATGGCCGTTACGTTTAGCAGACCGCTTGCGGCTTGTGGGTGCTTGATATGATCATCATCTGCTACCGGCGTATTGACGAGTCTTTAGAGTCCTACACAGAGGTTTCCTGGCTCAAGCGAAACGAAATAGGAGCGCATATGAGATATGTGCAGGACCGAGAATAATGGGTGTATGTGATACCGCATTTCATTCTCGCGATATATGTTTCGATTGGTTATATTCGATATGACCTAGTTATCGAATCATTGATTCGATAAATCGATACATTGGATTCTAGTCGGTTATGTGCGACATGACCGGATCATTGAATCAAATGTTGATTTAATGATTTAATTTATAATTATATATTTGATATATTGCATTGCATTAACTAGTATTGGTTCACATTAAATGGATTTTCTCACTTGATGTGCAAGAAGTATATGTGATATACTTTTGTGCACATATTTGTATCATGTTTGATGATACTTGATGATTTAGTTAAGTGTAAAATATTAAAACCATGGTTAAGTGTTGATTAGGGTTTTGCATATTCATTTATTTATTTATTTATTTATTTGAAAAGGATTATGATGAGAATGGTGGCTTTCTTTGTTTTAAGTTGAAGCTTCATGAAGCTTTGACTTTTGTAACCATTCTTGTCTTCATGCTTAACCCTAACTCATCCAAGTAACCATGGTCTATTCTCTACACTTAACTATAGTTAGCTTATGATAAGTATTGAATTTTTATTCATTTTAACTAAACACTTATCATATTCTATCTTCTTCTTCATCTTCATCTTCAAGAAAAAAGCTTGATGCCATCAATGGCAACTTGAGCTAAAGTGAGAGAAATCCAATTCTAAAGTGAACCCACCTCCTATTTCTTCACCCTATACCTCTTGCCAAGTTGTTTTGGGTGTTTTCTTCACAAGTTTCACAACTTTGTGAAGTTGGAGCTTGAACTTGTGATGCCTCGACGTAGATCGTCTTCGGCACGAAGCCGACGACCTGTTGGAGATAGTGCCCTCAGAGTCAATTATTAGGTCACAGGTACGTGATTGTAATGATTGAGGGAGGACCTATCCCGGTAGGACAGTCTTACTCGAGATGATAGTATGCTATCTGGTTTACCTTTATCATCGTGTACTGCTTTAGGTGACATGACACGTCGCTATTACACGTTGATAGAGCCCCTAGGATTCTTGCTTTGACCACCAGCAGTATGAGGGCGATCATATAAGTGGGAGCTGGGGGTCTACAAGCATATCCTTAAAAGGTCCCTAGTCGTGGGAGTTTTCGAGACCGGGCATCGATACTCCATTAGTAGACTAGTGTATACAGTCGAGACCCCGACGAGGGGCGGTGGCCGGTCTCACAAGCCACTGGTGTCAGTTGGATCACCTAAGATGTATACAGGTGCTCATTGGGTTATGAGTACACCGGACAGGACTCGCCGGGAACATGCTAGTTGGTCATATACCAGACGTCAGATGGCAGTTCCCTGGTGACATGTGTGCAGGTTAGTTCATCGACCTGGGGATCGTCATTTGTCTCGTGTGAGTTCCCACTGTACTTTGATTACTACCCTACCACGGCTCAAAGGAGTCGTGCAAACAGGTTTTAGTTGGGTACAGTCCCGAGCCACATGGAGGCAGTGAGCGTATCTTCAGGGGTTCGTCTCTCCCGGTATTGGGGGTGAGGTCGTGCTGTGTCTAGGAGAGCCATTACACAAAGTCCTTGGCCAAGGCAAGGAGATTTACTAGTAGGTATTCCAGTAGTATCTCAGGGTGTTCTGGGCTACACTCCGACACGACTTGTACCGCTTTTGGGGGTCTGACTTTTACCAACCCCCTAGGCCCGCCATGCGATACTCATAGACGAACGGACCGGACTGCACGGATATTGTCACTGACAGGCTCAGTTGGGTGTCGGGGTGAGCTTCCTCATCGACGTCCCATTTAGTCAATAGCTGGTGGCCCGTCACGTATTGGCTTATACCTCTGACGTGCTAGTGGTTAAATCCACAGCCATAGTATTGACGAGTCTTTAGAGTCCACCACACTTTCAGTTACTCAGCTTTCGGGCGAAACGCTGTAGAGGCCGTATGGAGATATGGCAGGGTTCGATCAGATACGTGCGGTATTGCACGGATCGTGATCGGACGGTTTTTACTAGCCGGCTTTGGCTTAAGCCGGATCCTAGTATTTGATAGTGTAGTTTTGTCTCTTTACATTTGTATTTCGGTCGAAATACAAATGCGGGTGTGTATGCACAGTATCGGGGTTTTCCTGTAATTTATTATGGGACCAGTTTTCTGGAGTTGCCAGTTTGCATTCCGTTCCGGCCGGTTTTCTCTTTTTCCTTCCCGGTCGGACTTTTCGTTGGAGGGTGTTAATTGCAAGTTTGCAATTAACATTTTTGTTGGGGGTTTCCTTGCAAAAGGTTTTATTATGATATCACCTTTCCTATTCATGCTTTCAATTTGACTTGCTAAAAGAGTATGGGTTTAGTGGTGGGGCCGGCCACTGTTTGAGTGGACATAGGGAATGGGCCGGCCACTGTGAGGGGGTATGGAGTGTGTATGGTTTTGATAAATTAATGTTAACATTTTGTGAGTGTGCTGTGTGACATTTTGTTTTTTTTGGAGTGGCTTGATTAATTTATTAAGGGATGATTACATAATGAGGGTGCAAGGGGCTCCCTTCTTTCTGGGACAGCAAGAAAAAGAGAGAGGCTTTGCTTCATTTTCCAGTGAGCAATCAAGGGGCTCCCTTCTTTCTGGGACAGCAAGAAAAAGAGAGAGGCTTTGCTTCATTTTCCAGTGAGCAATCAGGGGGCTGGCCGAGAGCTCAATGGTGCATGGATGCTCCATTTTTCTTTATCATCCATGGAAAAATTCTTGTCTACAAAATTCCTCCACAATGGCAACTATCCTAAACCCCAAAGAGACAACTATACTATACATTCTACAGCAAATCTTGGGCGCGTCGGTTAGCCAACTTCGCGCCCGAGTTGCCTCGGCATTGAGGTGGGAGCCCGTAAAAGATACAGGCGATGTGGTGCCCTTCCGGCAAGGAGGCGACGACCGGAGGATCCGCGGGAGATCGGGACGACGACGAGAAGACCGGAGGACTCGGATCAGTCGGTACAACATTTCCACACTCTTTACTGTTTGTTAGTTTAGCAATAATGGCAGATCCGGGTTAATGTATACGATAGCGCCAAGTTAAAAAGTTTTATTCCGCAATTGGTGTCTGTAGACTGCCGGGGCGCTAACGTAGACTTACAGTGGTATCAGAGCCTCACCATTTTGCTATGCTAACTTGTGCTAACGCGTTTAAAACTTCGATCCTACCGGAAATCGAAAACTACAAAAATCCAAGCCGACAGTTTCTGTTGTTTTTAAACGGTCTCAAAAATTTTTTCTGGACGTCTTAAAAATCATAGCAGGAACATTTAAGAGTCCCGACAAAATTTGGGATCGTGATCCCCCCAAGCTGCCGCGTAAGCGCGGCCAAACCCATGGTTTGGCCGCGCAACCGCGGCCACGTAGGGAGCACGTGCTCCCAAATTTTGTCAGTTGGTTCTTGGTTGGATTTTGGGGTTTTTGATATATATCGTTTTTGCCCAGATTTTGTTACTGTTCACCAGTAAGTCGTGGGGCCCACTTCTTGATATTTTGTCGATCGAAATTTAAACACGTTAGTTTTCACAGTATTTACATTATATCTGCGACCGTGAATGTCACTCGATCGGTAAATCCGGTCTAACTGCTATAGCCCGGTTAGACGGATTTGCGAACGTGATTTTCACGTTGATGTTCTATGTATTTGCTGTGATGTTGCGGATCGGTCGTGGGGGATAGCCTGGATGCAATGCTAGTACTGTTTTGTTGTATTATGTACATTTGATATTGCGGGACGAGCGTCCGACATGTGGACTGCCGTCACTGCCTGATTGTATTATTCTTTTGGGGCACGACCTGGTTGCGGTCGATGTACCCGGTGTATGTATATTTTACTTTCTGTACTAGGATTGCCCCGCGGAGGGGTGCACGGATAGCCGGGTTCTGGAGGGCAACAAGCCCGCATCTCATGGCATTGGGACGGAGGGGGCTTCACTCTAGGATTGGCAGGCTATTCGCCGCACTCGTAGGGGGTACAGGTTTGACCCAGGAGGGGTGCCCAAGTTGCCGGATTCCGTGAAGTGCTGGGTGGTCCATTCACGGCGCTGAAGGGGGCTGCCTCGCTTCAGGTTTTGGCGGGTGACTTGCCGCGCCCGTAGGGGTCTAGGATTTCATTGCACAGGCTATCCACACGACCAGGGGAACGTCGGGTTTCAGTAGTGGCTCTGTGAAACCCGGGGATCCCAGATATCTGTATTGTTCTGTGATGCTGTACATTTCTGTGATGTTGCATTTTATTCACGCCTTGAGCGAATATAATATATTGGTATATATATTAGTAGATGTTGTATATGTTTTTCATCCGCGCTAGTCCAGTCCCCGCTCTGTCGTTAGTAAGCTAACCTAACGAGTGATGACGGGACCCAGTGGCGAATGCGGATGGCATATACGTACGTCAGTATATTTTCGTTCTTTGTGGTGTGATCAATTGATGGGACTGCATTGATTCGGATCAATGCAAGTTAAACAAACCTATTCTGATGTTGTTGGAACACTTTTCAAAAAGCTGTTATTGCAAGGACGTTCACTTTTGTTTTGCATCGTGGTATTCATTTGGAATATCCTGCTCCTCAGTCGACGAGGCAAGGGCCGAGATCCCTTCACCGGGAGTGACCCCTTGGACAGAAGTTTGCGTCAGGGCATTAACTTCACTATAGCCGATTACTTTTGCTTTGCATCGCGGTATTCAGTTGGAATATCCTGCACCTCATTCTACGGGGAAAGAGCCGAGATCCCTTCACCGGGAGTGACCTCTTTAGTAAAGGTTTTCGTCACTATATTTTCTAAAAAGCTATTCGTTCCTTCAACGATATCAAGTTCACTACGTTAAAGGTTTTCGCCAGAAACCATTCGTAGCCCTCCGTCGTTTCATATGGGTAGTCAATAGTATTCAAGCTGTGTTTGTTGGCCTTAGTCAAGGCACAGTGTTTGGTAGCTGTTGGGTATTCATATGCTGCATAGATAGATGCGTTGGTTTGGGACAGTCGTATAGCCTTGTTGGCCTTAGTCAAGGGCTTGTACGGGTGGGTTCAAATCAACCTGGACAATGACGGGTAGAACTTGACATGTGACTTATGATTTGTTGGCCTTAGTCAAGGTCATAAGAGCATGGGGCAGAAATCACATCGGGAGTTTCAAAAGTACTGAAACTTGCCAGATATGCGCATACCTTCTGGAGTGTGATAGCGTGAGCGGATTCCGTCACGTTATCATGCAATGATAGTTGGATCCCGATTCCCACTGATGAGTTAGTTTACTCCTCGGGTGACCCCGACTAATTCTTCTTTTAGGTTTGGAGGAGAATTTGAGGTACAGTGGGAGGATTCCAGATTAGATAAATTGGTGACCATTCTGATCTAGGTTAGAGTGCACGCTGAGTGTTTCTTTTCTCTCTCTCTTTGGCAGCGACCATTGACCCGACCCTAAGACTTTGACTCAGTGACCAAGTTGACCGAACCTTCTTAACACTGGCTTTTGGATTGTCAGAGTTGCAGACCTCATTGCCACTCCTACTTTTACCCTTTTCTCCAGGACACCCCGTATTACTGCGAACGTCCACTTCCATTGGACAAAACCATCGTATGGTTAGATACGAACTCGAAGGAATTCGAGGATGGTTTCTGGTTCTGGAGAAAACGGATAGGATTATTCAGTTGTCTTTTCCTTTTACCCTCTCTCAGGTTACGAGTACTCCTTGGTTTAGGGGTAGTACACCTATTACGCAAATTGGATTGTCTTCTTCCAAACCTTAGGCTGGTGCCGACCGGTAGGGAATGAAGAAAACCAATTAGCATAACGATGGTGTGCAGAAGGTATTAAGTTCAGACAAAGCAAGGGATTAGTAAGAGGGCAAAGTAAATTGCAACAGATATTCACGACCAAACCAAATATTTCGTTACCACTCCCACATCACCTTTGTATTTCTCCAGGACACTCCGTATCACTACGAAGATCCACAGTTTATTTGGATACTCCATCGTATGGTTATATACGAACTCGAATGGAACTTGTTCCAGTTCGGGGATGGATTCTGGTCCAGGAGAAATAGGAATAAAGTACATTCAGGTGTCTTTTATCTTCACCTTCTCTCGCGTTGCGAGTGCTCCTAGGATTAGGACAGTACACCCTTTATGCTTATTGGATAGTCTTCTTCCAAACCATAGGCTGGTGCCGAACGGTAGGGAAGGAAGAAAACCATTTGGCCTAAAGGGGTGTGCAGAAGGTAAAGACTAAAGACATATGAAGGGATTTGGAGAGGTGGCAAAGAATTATACGGTTATAGTTGTGAATTTGGATAATGGAAGAGGCATTACTAAGAATACCGGGATACCCCACCGAAACATTTCAATGTTTCAGTTTCACTGTGTACTGTTAAAAGAAAACTGATTTCCCGATTAGATACTTACTCCAGGGTATGTATTTACCAGGTATGATTCTCACATCTGTATGGTTTTACAGATGATGAGTGGGAGTAGGTTATTGGGAATTGGGTGATCATCCTCATTATATCGGGATTCGTTGTAATCGGTGATATTTGAGGAAATCACCTGGGCTGTTTGCCGGTTGGCAAATATTTGGTTTTGAATATCCGCTGTTATGCACCAATTTCAAATTGATATATCTGTACGTCTATTTTCATAGAGTGAGATATACCTTTCTGAAATTATGTCTACGACATTTACCTATATCAGTGGATGGTTAAGTAAGGAGCATTAAACAGCGGTGTAATTCTTCTTAACCATAAGTACAGTTTTCAACCTACGACACACAGTGAATGAGTTATCAGACTCAAGGGACTTATACAGAGTATTGTATGTTGTCCAGGGTCCATCAGGACAGAGGGGTTGGTCCTCGTACTACATTCAGTTTACTTATGACTTCTCTAATTTTTAGACAGGTGTTTCGTGGAAACACAGGGTCCGAATTTGGAGAAGTTATAGGTATTTGAATAGAGTAGAGAACCAGGTATAGCAAGTATCGGGATTCTTCAAAGAGATCGAAGATGTAGATACTTGTGTATGGTATTCAGTTGATAGTAATGATAAAGAGAGCTTGCTTCTCTTTCAGGTTACTCATAATTGGAAGTATTCCTAAGTTGAGTAACGCTGATCGGCCTCCTTCCATTTAGTTGACATGCGCTGGGGACAGCTGCATGTTTGAATCT
This sequence comes from Agapanthus africanus, assembly GCA_030015575.1. Taxonomy (NCBI): domain Eukaryota; kingdom Viridiplantae; phylum Streptophyta; class Magnoliopsida; order Asparagales; family Amaryllidaceae; genus Agapanthus; species Agapanthus africanus. The sequence goes on from JASDDO010000026.1 coordinate 361,431,745, forward strand.
GGTTCAATTAAATCAGTGCCTCTGTTTTGGATATAGAACAGTTCATATCTTAACGATGTTAAGGTACGGGGAGTTGTCCGGTTTATGATTAAAACCAGACACTGGACAACTCAAGGCACGTTTCTGTAATGGCTGTTTGTGGGTTGACCCAGGCTATGACGAGGGTTGACTTTCTACCATCTGGATGAACAATAGCGATATTGTTCTAGACTCGCCACAGTTTTATTAAAAATGGATTTTTTCAGAAAACAGTAGTGGGAGTATGGTAGAACTGGAAGTGATTCCAGAACCACAAACGATTACTGAAGATTTGATAAGGAACCTAAAGATTCAATCTGGATTGACATTCCATTGGCCACTCCGCAGATATGGTGGGTAACTTCAGGCACCCGAGAGGTACTACGGTAGCCTCAAGGACGGTGACGGGGAAGTTCTTGTTTACCCACAATTACCAATGCTGTTGTTCCAGGCTGCGAGACCCGGCGGGAGGATGAGTATAGCGTCGTTCTGAACTCGCTTCAGAAGTGTACGTGTATATGACTCTGCCAGAGGGTTGTCGTAGTCAGTGGGAGCAGCGGAAGCATTGGTGGACAGGTTGCTTATGTCTATTTATAGACTAGAGCAGATGTAGCGGAGATAGATCATCTATTTCTGACGTGACAGTCATGGGTTTGACTTCATCAGAATAGGGGATGGATCTGTTGAGAAGGTAGTAGGGTGTGATATCCTGGTATTTGGATGATATACACAGAGTAGGAAAAGAAACTCCTACACTACGATCGGTTATACTTTGGTCGTCACACAGTGGTTTCTCCACAAAGGACTTGAACATTATATCAGACATACTGGTTACTAGATCTATGGTTTTAGATCTAGATTTGGGTGGTTTCTCAATCAGGGTACCTTGACAGCATTCTAAGAGTATTTAGAATGGACGACTCCTAGCACGGTAGTATACCTGCAGGTGATGGAGTCACCCTCTCCAAAGGTGTCTTACAGACTAAAGGGGAGAGGGACGTGCATAATTGGCAGATCACTTGCTTAGGCAATTGAGTCAATCATGAGATGTCAAGTACCACACCAGATGTTGTTCTTGCACTAGATGCAATAAGTTGACATTAATCCAATCCTGGAGAAACAGTCGGAAGCAGTTTTAGAACATAAGTGGATGTTCTAGGGATATGATAACGACAGCCTCATTCGGGAAACAGTTATCATTCCAGGCTTCCAAGGTGACATGGACGACAAGGAGGTTGTCAGAGTTATAGTTTTCCCTCTGACGAGGGGCAGTATTTTGGACAGGTGATCCAAGGCAATACTGAGGGAGGCATGGCGCGCAGGATACTGATTAAGTTCAGTTGACGATACAGTCTAAGAAGTTTGGATTTGGAGTTCATTTATGAGCTATGTCCCATCAGACATCCAGGCACATTCTAAGACAGGTATTGCTCATTTCGGGAGATGGGTTTCTCCGCGAACTTGAGATATAGAGAGACATAGAAAGAAACAACTAAGCGGATCCACTCACTGAGGCTATTCCTCGAACGCAATAGTTCCGCAAACAAGCTTTGTGAGACTGACTAGTAGAGGAGTTGGATGTTCGGTATCACACGGGCTGTGAGTATGCGACATCGCAATAATTAGCCTTGAGTGCAAGTGGGAGATTGTTGGAGATAGTGCCCTCAGAGTCAATTATTAGGTCACAGGTACGTGATTGTAATGATTGAGGGAGGACCTATCCCGGTAGGACAGTCTTACTCGAGATGATAGTATGCTATCTGGTTTACCTTTATCATCGTGTACTGCTTTAGGTGACATGACACGTCGCTATTACACGTTGATAGAGCCCCTAGGATTCTTGCTTTGACCACCAGCAGTATGAGGGCGATCATATAAGTGGGAGCTGGGGGTCTACAAGCATATCCTTAAAAGGTCCCTAGTCGTGGGAGTTTTCGAGACCGGGCATCGATACTCCATTAGTAGACTAGTGTATACAGTCGAGACCCCGACGAGGGGCGGTGGCCGGTCTCACAAGCCACTGGTGTCAGTTGGATCACCTAAGATGTATACAGGTGCTCATTGGGTTATGAGTACACCGGACAGGACTCGCCGGGAACATGCTAGTTGGTCATATACCAGACGTCAGATGGCAGTTCCCTGGTGACATGTGTGCAGGTTAGTTCATCGACCTGGGGATCGTCATTTGTCTCGTGTGAGTTCCCACTGTACTTTGATTACTACCCTACCACGGCTCAAAGGAGTCGTGCAAACAGGTTTTAGTTGGGTACAGTCCCGAGCCACATGGAGGCAGTGAGCGTATCTTCAGGGGTTCGTCTCTCCCGGTATTGGGGGTGAGGTCGTGCTGTGTCTAGGAGAGCCATTACACAAAGTCCTTGGCCAAGGCAAGGAGATTTACTAGTAGGTATTCCAGTAGTATCTCAGGGTGTTCTGGGCTACACTCCGACACGACTTGTACCGCTTTTGGGGGTCTGACTTTTACCAACCCCCTAGGCCCGCCATGCGATACTCATAGACGAACGGACCGGACTGCACGGATATTGTCACTGACAGGCTCAGTTGGGTGTCGGGGTGAGCTTCCTCATCGACGTCCCATTTAGTCAATAGCTGGTGGCCCGTCACGTATTGGCTTATACCTCTGACGTGCTAGTGGTTAAATCCACAGCCATAGTATTGACGAGTCTTTAGAGTCCACCACACTTTCAGTTACTCAGCTTTCGGGCGAAACGCTGTAGAGGCCGTATGGAGATATGGCAGGGTTCGATCAGATACGTGCGGTATTGCACGGATCGTGATCGGACGGTTTTTACTAGCCGGCTTTGGCTTAAGCCGGATCCTAGTATTTGATAGTGTAGTTTTGTCTCTTTACATTTGTATTTCGGTCGAAATACAAATGCGGGTGTGTATGCACAGTATCGGGGTTTTCCTGTAATTTATTATGGGACCAGTTTTCTGGAGTTGCCAGTTTGCATTCCGTTCCGGCCGGTTTTCTCTTTTTCCTTCCCGGTCGGACTTTTCGTTGGAGGGTGTTAATTGCAAGTTTGCAATTAACATTTTTGTTGGGGGTTTCCTTGCAAAAGGTTTTATTATGATATCACCTTTCCTATTCATGCTTTCAATTTGACTTGCTAAAAGAGTATGGGTTTAGTGGTGGGGCCGGCCACTGTTTGAGTGGACATAGGGAATGGGCCGGCCACTGTGAGGGGGTATGGAGTGTGTATGGTTTTGATAAATTAATGTTAACATTTTGTGAGTGTGCTGTGTGACATTTTGTTTTTTTTGGAGTGGCTTGATTAATTTATTAAGGGATGATTACATAATGAGGGTGCAAGGGGCTCCCTTCTTTCTGGGACAGCAAGAAAAAGAGAGAGGCTTTGCTTCATTTTCCAGTGAGCAATCAAGGGGCTCCCTTCTTTCTGGGACAGCAAGAAAAAGAGAGAGGCTTTGCTTCATTTTCCAGTGAGCAATCAGGGGGCTGGCCGAGAGCTCAATGGTGCATGGATGCTCCATTTTTCTTTATCATCCATGGAAAAATTCTTGTCTACAAAATTCCTCCACAATGGCAACTATCCTAAACCCCAAAGAGACAACTATACTATACATTCTACAGCAAATCTTGGGCGCGTCGGTTAGCCAACTTCGCGCCCGAGTTGCCTCGGCATTGAGGTGGGAGCCCGTAAAAGATACAGGCGATGTGGTGCCCTTCCGGCAAGGAGGCGACGACCGGAGGATCCGCGGGAGATCGGGACGACGACGAGAAGACCGGAGGACTCGGATCAGTCGGTACAACATTTCCACACTCTTTACTGTTTGTTAGTTTAGCAATAATGGCAGATCCGGGTTAATGTATACGATAGCGCCAAGTTAAAAAGTTTTATTCCGCAATTGGTGTCTGTAGACTGCCGGGGCGCTAACGTAGACTTACACGACCTAGTCCGCCCAAATCTCCGATGAAGCCGACGTATGAGTTCGGGATTCGAGATGGACAGCGAGAGGATGCCTACATGGAGCTAAGGAAGTGGATAACCGGATCTACAAAGGTTGTAGCTCTCTTCTTTTAGTTAAGTTGTTAACTAGATTCACATTTCGCCTAAACTTCTAGTCAACGATCCGTATTAGGGTTTCTCGGCACCCATAATTTTAGAAATTGGCATGGTTGATGCCTTGAGAGACCTCTTGAGAGTGCCTAGGAACCCTACAGTGGTATCAGAGCCTAGCTAGAGCATTAGGCGAAGTCTAGACGACGTTTAAAACCCGAACGAACCGAAACCATAACTCACAAAATGCTCTCTGTCGAATTTTTAAAAATCAGGATTTTTCAATATTAAAAATATGCAGAAAAATCAGCAGGTGATTTTTAGAGTTATTGTGAATTTCGTGTGCCTAACTCCATCAAACCGCCGCGGTTCCGCGGCACGAGCATGGCTCGTGCGGCGGTTCCGCGGTCGTACGGCCTCCTTATTCAATATATTTTATACAGTAACTCCTAATTGATAGTGCTGGTTTTCCTGGGAATTTTTAAAATTTATTCCAGAGTTGCATTTTCTGGGGTTGTTTTGGAGCTTCGATAGTTCGATCGAATTATCAAATTTCGTCTATGTGTTTTTCGGATATTTTAAGAATATGTTAAAAAGTTCGACCGGATGAAAATACCCAACTTTTCCCCTGCCGGAATATTTCCAAGTGTTGGATCTTTCTATGGTTTAAAGACGTTCTGAGTAGTGCAAATAACGCAATGGTCCCTCTAGAAGACAACAAACCTTAACTCGATTATGTGACCGTCTTGAACTGCCCTTTGAACCTTCGGGTTTGGGGCAGTACGGCATGCTACATGTGAGGCGTTGGCTTGACCCTTCTACGGCTGGACCGTTGGTACTGAGGCATGAAGCGAATGTCATTGAACCTATTTCATGTGTTGAACGGTTTCGGGAAAACTTGGGTGTTCGATTGTTCGATCGGAAAGTTTAACATTTTCTATTTATCCGGAATAGGATACAATAATTGGAATTCACAAACAGTTATGAGATAACTGAATGAATGTTATAAATCTAGCGGTTTAGTCTCACGTGATATTGAAAAGAGTTTTCGATAATGGGACTAAAATGCAGGGTTTATAACTGTTAGGCATGTGATGTCTAAGTATTTCATTTGATTAGGCATGTGATGTCTAAAGAGGTTGCGGATTCCAACTGTTGTAGTTTTACACTTTCTTTTCTGTGACCGTAAGTGTAATATGTGATATCGCCGGTTTCGTTGCTATATGTCAACGACAATTGGGATACGCATGTTTACTTACGTTGATGGCATGTGATGTTATGTGTTGCTGGATATGTTATATTGGATCGTCGTGTTTGAATAGCCGGGGTTTTTTTATGTGAGATGAGTGTTTTTCCTTTTCATTCATGTAAAAACTTGTATGTAATATTCTTTTATTTGGGGCACTTCCAGGTAGCGGAAGATGTCATCATTATTTACTTTTCCGCATTAGGATAGACCCAAGGAGGGGAGCACAAGTAACCGGGTTCTAGGGTCCAGTGGGAGACCAACTCGAGGAGTCGAGTCCGGGTCTCCTAACCATAGAATTAGCAGGGTTGCTTGGCGCTCTCGTAGGGGTCTAGGGGTGTGGGATTGGCTATTCATCACGACCGTGGAATCCGTGTTTTATACTGGCTCGTATTGAAAACACGGACGTCCTAGTATATCCAATGTTTCATATGTTTCTTCTGCTGCGATATCTGTGATGTGATCATGTGATGTTCTGTGATAGATACTATATATAGTATATATGATATATTATATAAACGTTACTTATGTTTTGCACCCGCACTAGCCCTGCCCTGCTCTGTCGTTAGTTACCTAACCTAACGGTGCACGAGGGGACATCGAGGCGAATGCGGATGGCATAAGTGTACGTCGTATTTATCTGTGATGTTTAGGTATTTAAATGATAGGACTTCATTAATGTGATTAATGAAAGAAAAGAAACCTAAGATGTTGTAGAATCAAATTTTAAACAAAACAGGTAGCTACAGTTCTTGCTTTGCATAGCGGTATATATGATATACCCTGCACCTTATTCGATGAGGAAAGGACCGAGATCCCTTCACCGGGAGTGACTCCTTTAGCAATAACTGGCAGATGCTACACACTCGGTTTGCTTTTGATTGTTTTTGAGTTTTGCTTTGCACAGTGATATATATGATATATCCCGCACCTCATTCGACGAGGAAAGGGCCGACGATCCCTTCACCGGGAGTGACCCCTTTAGCAAAACTAGAAAAGCCTCGAAATCACTCCATTTCAAAACTTCATTTGATTCTACAACGATATCAAGTTCATTACGCAATAGGTTTTCAGAAAAACCTGTCCTAGCCCTCCGTCATTTCAGATAAATTACATATAGTATTCGTGGTACATTTGTTGGCTTTCGTCAAGGTGTAGTGTGCGGTAGCTATGTGCTGTTTATCTGCTGCATATGATGCGACTGGATTAGGGTAGTCGTACGGCTTTGTTGGCTTTCGTCAAGGGTCGTGCGGGTGGATTTAATTCAGTCAAGAAATATACGGGTTTAACTGGACTAGCGGGCTGTGGTTTGTTGGCTTTCGTCAAGGTCATAGCACGCTAGGGGCAAAAGCATTATCGGGAATTTCAAGTGTTGAAATTTGCAATGAGATTGCATACCTTCTATGAGATAGTTGGATCCCGATACCCACTGCGAGTAAGAGTTACTCCTGGGAGAGTTTTACACATTACAATTAGCCGATCAAGTAGGTGTCTAGAAAGGTGTTAACGAGGTTACGCCTCTGGGAAAACGAGGTTTACATTAATTAGGTTCGTGCGAAAGCACGGGGGACCTCCCTCAAAGTACCGACACTGGCCTGGCTGAAAGATTGGCGAACTTGTAGTGTGTAATTAATCCCGGCTAGTCTTTCCTTTTAGGGTTTGAAGGAAGATTTGATAAAAACAGTGGGAGCCATCCTGATTAGATAAGATAATAACCAATCTGATCTTGCATGAGTTTACGCTAAAGTGTTTTCTTCTCTCTCTCTCTCTAGGTAGCGACCATTTCATGCCCTAATAAAGATAATAATATGGATGTATTGACCAAACCCGCATGTTATACTGTGCTGGGGAACGTTGATTCCGTTCTTTCATATAAGAGTTATAGGAATGAACAGGATATAGGGGAATACCAGGATTCCCATGCCACCCGGATGAAGAAAGTACATGTTGATGCATTTTCTTCGGGTGTGTTCGTTACAGAGAACTGTTTCTCCATTTGCTCTACGTCCTGGGTATTAGATACCGGGTCAGGATCCCATATATGTAATCAGTTACATGGGCTTAGGAAAGGTAGAGAACTTGGAGAAGGTGATAAAGACATTAGAGTTGGAAATGGTGCAATTGTTGCAGCTAAGACTGTCGGGGAATATCACCTTGTATTACCAACTGGTATTACATTGGTTCTGAACGAATGCTATTACATGCCGAACCTGATATGCAACATTATATCAGTTTCTTTTTTAAGTAAAGAGGGATATAATTTTTTATTACAGGACAATGTTATGAACATTTTCCGTAACCAAAAGTTGGTTGGATCAGGCACGTTGTGCAATGGCATTTATGTTCTAAATCAATCAACAGTTCTGAGCATAACAAACACACACAAGAGGAAGAGTTCAGAACTAAACGAATCCTTCTTATGGCATTGTAGACTGGGTCACATCAATGCGACACGACTGGCTAAGTTGCATAAGGATGGATATTTGAAACCATTCGAATTTTCATCTTATGACACTTGCCAGTCATGTCTCAAAGGCAAGATGACCAAAACTCCGTTTACGGGACACGGAGAAAGAGTTACTGAACTCTTAGGACTAGTACATAGTGATGTATGCGGTCCAATGTCTACACATGCCAGGGATGGTTCTTCGTACTTCATTACATTCACTGACGATCTCTCAAGATACGGACATGTGTACATAATAAGACACAAGTCTGAAGCTTTTGAGAAATTTAGAGAATATAAACAAGAAGTCAAGAACCAAACCGGAAAAAGTATTAAAATCCTTCGATCTGATCGAGGAGGTGAATACTTGAGCAATGAATTCCTGGACTTCCTAAAAGAGAATGGGATTCTCTCTCAGCTGACTCCTCCATATACACCACAGCACAACGGTGTATCAGAACGGAGGAACCGCACCCTATTAGATATGGTGCGCTCTATGATGAGCACAGCTGAGTTACCTATTTCCTTCTGGGGGTATGCGCTTGAGACAGCCATACATCTATTGAATATGGTCCCAACCAAATCTGTGCCTACCACTCCATACGAGATATGGAAAGGAAAGAGACCAAGTCTTAACTATGTTAAGATATGGGGTTGTCCAGCCTATGTCCAACGACAAAATCCGCACAAACTCGAGGCACGGTCTGTTCTATGCAAATTTGTAGGATATCCTAAGAATTCTCAAGGGTATATCTTCTACCACCCTGAGGAACAAAGAGTGTTTGTTTCTCGGCATGCCACCTTTTTAGAAAAGGAATTTCTTGAAAAAGAGATTAGTGGTCATGAGGTAGAACTGGAAGAGGTTCCAGCTGCAGAAGCTACAACAGAAGATCTGGTGGAACCAGAGGATTCCGTAGTTCCCGATGAACCCCAGCCACTCCGCCGATCTAGTAGGGTTCCTCGCCAACCTGAGAGATACTACGGTTTTCTCATGGATGGAGGGAGCGAGGATTGCATCATGGAGGATGATGACCCAACTAGCTTCGAGCAGGCCATCACGAGTAGGGACTCAGTGAAATGGCTGGATGCTATGCGGTCCGAGATGGAATCCATGTACACCAACAAAGTAAGGACTTTGGAAGTTGCTCCTGAAGGGGTAAAACCCATCGGGAGCAAGTGGATCTTCAAGAAGAAACTTGGTGTAGATGGGAAAGTGGAGACTTTCAAAGCTAGACTTGTAGCAAAGGGTTTTCGTCAAAGACCAGGTGTGGACTATGATGAGACCTTTTCTCCAGTGGCTATGCTTAAATCCATCCGGATCATGCTTGCCATCGCTGCATATCATGATTACGAAATCTGGCAAATGGATGTTAAGACCGCCTTTCTAAATGGTGATTTAGAAGAGTGCGTGTACATGACTCAGCCAGAGGGCTTCGTAGACAGTGGGAGCAGCGGCAAGGTGTGCAAGCTGCTTAAATCCATTTATGGATTAAAGCAAGCATCGCGGAGTTGGAACATCTGCTTTGATGTCGTTATCAAAGAGTTTGATTTCGTCAAAAACCCAAATGAACCTTGTATTTACAAGAAGGCGGCAGGGAGTAAGGTTGTCTTCCTCGTATTGTATGTGGACGACAAACTCTTGATAGGAAATGATATTCCTATGCTGCAATCGGTCAAGCTCTTCTTATCAAAAAGATTCTCAATGAAAGATCTTGGTGATGCCTCCAGCATATTGGGAATCAGGATCTATAGAGATAGATCCAAACGGATATTGGGATTGTCCCAATCCAGGTACATTGACACCATACTAAAGAGGTTTAGTATGGAAGAATCCAAGCGTGGGAACTTGCCCACGATCTCTGGAATCACTCTCTCCAAAGAGATGTCTCCCAAGACTGATTTGGAGAGAGCTCGCATGCAAGGGATACCCTATGCTTCAGCTGTAGGCTCTATCATGTATGCGATGCTATGTACCAGACCCGATGTTGCATACTCACTAAGTGTAGTGAGCAGGTATTAAGCTGATCCTAGAGAGAGTCACTGGACAGCTGTGAAGAGCATTCTCAAATACTTACGAAGGACTAAAGAGATGCTCTTGGTGTATGGTAACGGAGAACTCCAAGTGGAGTCTTTTACCGATTCGAGCTTCCAGAGTGATAAGGACGAATCTAAGTCGCGGTCGGGATTTGTCTTTACCCTGTACGGAGGGGCGGTTAGCTGGAAGAGTTCCAAGCAGGAAACCGTGGCAGACTCGACGATGGAGGCTGAATACATCGCTGCCAACGATGCTGCCAAAGAGGCTGTCTGGATCAAGAAGTTCATTACTGAACTTGGAGTGGTTCCATCCATTGAGCATCCAATACCTTTGTATTGCGATAACAATGGAGCGGTGGCTTTGGCTAAGGAACCCAGGTCCCATCAGCGATCCAGGCATATTCTGAGGCGGTATCACCTGATCCGGGAGATAGTTGATCGCCGGGAGATCGAGGTCAGGAGGGTTGACACGAAGAACAACACGGCGGATCCACTCACGAAGGCCATTCCCCAGATACAGTTTGAGAGACTCTTCGGGATGCTCGGTATGCGATACTACAGCAGCTGGCCCTAGTGCAAGTGGGAGATTGTTAGTTGTATGTATGCCCTAGAGGCCAGTATTGTACAGATGATGTATATTATATTGGATGCTTGGATATATATAGAGATGACTTTCTTGCTCGATATGATAGTATGCTATCTGGTTACTCTTTATCTTAACATGTACACTAGTCTCTTTAAACTGTCTTATAGTTACATGTTGGTAAAGCCCTTAGGATGTGTACTTGACTACCTGGACTATGATGCAGATCATACTAGTGGGGACATGGTAGTCCATAAGTACATCCTTCAAGGTCCCTAGTCATGGGTGTATCGAGACGGGGCATCGATATACCAGAGTAGACTAGCGTATATGCTTCTCGACCCATGAGATGGGCGATGGATGATCCCATATCCATTGGTGTTTGACATCAGAGAGGGTATACGGGTGCTCAGTGGAGACTGGGTACACTGGACGGACTCGCCGAGAACTCCCAGATGGTATTATACCTCACGTCAGATGGCAGTTCTCAGGTGACACTTGTACAGGCTAGTCTGTAGACCCGAGATCGTCATAGAGTCTTGTGTGATTCCCACTGTGCTTTGATCTCCACCTTACCACGTCCATGAGGGCGTGCAAAACGGTGGTCTTTGGGTACAGTCCCGAGTCACATTGACGCAATGAGCGATAGGAGGGGTTTCGTCTCTCCCGGTATTGGGGGTTGATGTTGCGCTGTGCTCGATTGGCCGTAACAGGGAAGTCCCTGGCCAGGGCTGATCAGAGATTTGCTGGTAAGTGTTACCAGTAGTTTCTCGACCCGTTATGAGCCTCATATCGGCACGACTTATCGGTTATAGGGGTCTGACGTTTACCACCCCTAGACTTGATATGCGACATATCAGACGAACAGACCAGACTGTACGGTAAGTGTTACCGGTTGGATTCACAGGAGTGTGAGCGGGCTAGCTCGTCGATCTTCTGATCGCTCAATACCCGGATGGCCGTTACGTTTAGCAGACCGCTTGCGGCTTGTGGGTGCTTGATAAGATCATCATCTGCTACCGGCGTATTGACGAGTCTTTAGAGTCCTACACAGAGGTTTCCTGGCTCAAGCGAAACGAAATAGGAGCGCATATGAGATATGTGCAGGACCGAGAATAATGCGTGTATGTGATACCGCATTTCATTCTCGCGATATATGTTTCGATTGGTTATATTCGATATGACCTAGTTATCGAATCATTGATTCGATAAATCGATACATTGGATTCTAGTCGGTTATGTGCGACATGACCGGATCATTGAATCAAATGTTGATTTAATAATTTAATGTATAATTATATATTTGATATATTGCATTGCATTAACTAGTATTGGTTCACTTTAAATGGATTTTCTCACTTGATGTGCAAGAAGTATATGTGATATACTTTTGTGCACATATTTGTATCATGTTTGATGATACTTGATGATTTAGTTAAGTGTAAAGAATTAAAACCATGGTTAAGTGTTGATTAGGGTTTTGCATATTCATTTATTTATTTATTTATTTATTTGAAAAGGATTATGATGAGAATGGTGGCTTTCTTTGTTTTAAGTTGAAGCTTCATGAAGATTTGACTTTTGTAACCATTCTTGTCTTCATGCTTAACCCTAACTCATCCAAGTAACCATGGTCTATTCTCTACACTTAACTATAGTTAGCTTATGATAAGTACTGAATTTTTATGTATTTTAACTCAACACTTATCATATTCTTTCTTCTTCTTCATCTTCATCTTCAAGAAAAAAGCTTGATGCCATCAATGGCAACTTGAGCTAAAGTGAGAGAAATCCAATTCTAAAGTGAACCCACCTCCTATTTCTTCACCCTCTAACTCTTGCCAAGTTGTTTTGGGTGTTTTCTTCACAAGTTTCACAACTTTGTGAAGTTGGAGCTTGAACTTGTGATGTCTCGACGTAGATCGTCTTCGGCAAGAAGCCGACGACCTAGTCCGCCCAAATCTCCGATGAAGCCGACGTATGAGTTCGGGATTCGAGATGGACAGCAAGAGGATGCCTACATGGAGCTAAGGAAGTGGATAACCGGATCTACAAAGGTTGTAGTTTTAGTTAAGTTGTTAACTAGATTCACATTTCGCCTAAACTTCTAGTCAACGATCCGTATTAGGGTTTCTCGGCACCCATAATTTTAGAAATTGGCATGGTTGATGCCTTGAGAGACCTCTTGAGAGTGCCTAGGAACCCTACAGGACTCACTCTAGAATTGGCGGGCTATTCGCCGCACTCATAGGGGGTATAGGTTGACCCACGGAGGAGTGCTCAAGTTACCGGATCCCGTGAAGTGCTGGGTAGCCCATTCACGTTGTTGATTGGGGTTGCCTCACTTCTGGTTTTGATGGGTAACTTTCCTCACTCGTAGGGGTCTAGGTTTTTATTGCACAGGCTATCCACACGACCAGGGGAACGTCGGGTTTTACTTGCGGCTCAAAGGAAACCCGGGGCTCCCAGATTATCCTGTTGTTTTGTGATACTTATCGCTATTCTGTGATGTTGCATATATCATGCCTGGAACGATTATTATATATTGTTATATATATACAAGTAGATGTTGTATATGTTTTGCACCCACGCTAGTTCAGCCCCCGCTCTGTTGTTAATTAAGTAACCTAACGGGTGATGACGGGCCCAGTGGTGAATGCGGATGGCATATACGTACATTGTATTTTCGTTCTTTTCTTGTGTGATTAATTGATGGGACTGCGTTGATTCTGATCAATGCAAGGAAAACAGACCTATATGATATTGTTGGAACAATTTTCAAAAGCTGTTATTACAAGGACGTTTTCTTTGTTTTGCACAGTGGTATTCGGTTATGAATATCCAGCACCTTATTCGACGAGGCAAGAGCCGAGATCCCTTCACCGGGAGTGACCTCTTGGGCAGAAATTTGCGTCTGGGTAATAACTTCACTATAGCCGATTACTTTTTTGCTTTGCATCGAGGTATTCAGTTGGGAATATCCTGCACCTCATTCGACGAGGAAAGAGCCGAGATCCCTTCACGGGGAGTGACCTCTTTAGCAAAGGTTTTCGCCACTATATATTTGTAAAGCTATCTGGTTCCTTCAACGATATCAAGTTCATTATGTTAAAGGTTTTTCGCCAAAAACCATTCGTAGCCCTCCGTCATTTCAGACGGGTAGCACTTAGTATTCGTGCTATGTATGTTGGCCTTCATCAAGGCATAGTGTATGGTAGCTATTTGTTACTTTTCTGTTGCATAGATAGATGCGTTGATTGGGGCAGTCGTACTACTATGTTGTCCTTCGTCAAGGGTATGTACGGGTGGGTTCAAATTAACCTGGACAATGACGGGTAGAACTTGATATGTGACTTATGATATGTTGGCCTTCGTCAAGGTCATAAGAGCAAGGGGCATAAATCACATCGGGAGTTTCAAACATACAGGAAACTTACCAGGCATGCGCATACCTTCTGGAGTGTGATAACTTGAGTGGATTCCATCAGGTTATCATGCGATGATAGTTGGATCCCGATTCTCACTGATGAGTTGGTTTACTCCTCGGGTGATTTTAGATGATCCCGACCAATTCTTCTTTTGGGTTTGGAGGAGAATTTGAGGATAAAGTGGGAGATATCCTGATTAGATAAAGTGATTAACCATTCTGATCTAGGTTAGAGTGCACACCGAGTGTTTCTTTTCTCTCTCTCTCTTTGGCAGCGACCAGGCCCGACCCTAGACTAGAACTCATAAACCAAGTTAACCGAACCTTCTTAAAACACACTGGCTTTTGGATTGTCAGAGTTGCATACTTCGTTGCCACTCCTACTTTTACCCTTTGCTTTTCTCCGGAACATTCTGTATCACTACGAAGATCCACATTTATTGGATATGACCATCGTATAGTTACATACGAACTCGAAGAAACTTGTTTCAGATTCGAGGATGGTTTCCTGTTCTGGAGAAATTGAATAGGACTATTTAGTTGTTTTTTCCTTTTACCTTCTCTCTGGTTGTGAGGGCTCCTAGGATTAGGAGAGGGTACACCTATTGCGCTTATTGGATAGTCTTCTTCCAAACCATAGGCAAGTGCCGAAAGGTAGGGAAGGAAGAAAACCAATTCGCCTAAGTGTGGTGTAAAGATGGTAATAAGTAAAGACAAATAAAGAGATTAGATAGAAGGCAAAGTAAATTACGACCGCTATCATTCACGACCAAACCGCGTATATCATCGCCACTCCTACTTCACCTTTGTATTTCTCCAGAACACCCCATATCACTACGAAGATCCACATTTATTGGATAATCCATCGTATAGTTACATACGAACTCGAAGGAACTTGTTCCAGTTCGAGAATGGATTCTGGTTCAGGAGAAATAGAATAAGGATTATTCGGTGGTCTTTTCCCTTTACCTTCTCTCAGGGTGCGAGGGCTTCTAGGATTAGGAGGGTACACCTATTATGCTTATTGGATAGTCTTCTTCCAAACCTTAGGCTGGTGCCAAAAGGTAGGGAAGGAAGAAAACTATTTAGCCTAAGTATGGTGTACAGAAGGTAATAAGTAAAGACAAATAATGGGATTAGAGATGGCAAGGAAATATACGGTTACAGTCATGAATTTGGATAGTGGAAGAGGCATTACTAGGAATACCCGGATACCCCTTCGAAACATTTTCATTTTTCAGTTTCACTGTGAGTTATTAATTGAAAACTGATTTCCCAATTAGATTCTTACTCCAGGGTATATATTTATCAGGTTTGATTCTCACATCTGTATGGTATTACAGATGATGAGTGGGAGTAAGATATTGGGAATTAGGTGATTATATCCTCATTATATCGGAATTCTTTGTAATTGGTGATATTTGAGGAAATCACCTCGGTTTTTTGCCGGACGACAAATATTTGGTTTTGAATATCCGTAGTTATGCACCAGTTTCAAACTGATATATCTGTACTTTTATTTTATGAAGTGAGATATAACTTTTTGAAATTATGTTTATGACATTTACCTATATCAGTTGGTGATTGGGTAAGGAGCATTCAACAACGGTGTAATTCTTCTTAACTATAGTACATTTTTCAACCTACGACACACAGGGTTTGAGTTATTGAACTCAGGGGACTTATACAAAATATTGTATGTTGTCCAGTGCCCATTAGGAAAAAGGGGTTGGTACTCGTACTATATTCTGTTTACTTGTGACTTCTTTAGTTGTTAGACAAATATTTCGTATAAATACAAGGTCCAAGTTTTGAGAAGTTATAGGTACAAGAATAAAGTAGAGAACCATGTGTTGCAAGTATCGGGATTCTTCAAGGTGATCGACGATGTAAATACTTGTGTTTGGTATTCAGTTGATAGTAATGGTTTTGAGAACTTGCTTCTCTTTCATGTTACTAATATCTGGATGCACTCCTAGTTGAGTAATGTTGATCGGCCTCTCTCTATTTAGTTGACATGCACCGGAGACAGCTGCATAATTTGAATCTGGTTCCAATTAAATTAGTGCATCTGTTTCTATATTGTATATAGAATGGTTCATATCTTAACGATGTTAAGGTATATGGAGTTGTCCGGCTTATGCTTAAAACCAGACTCTAGACATACTCAAGGCACGTTTCAGTAATGGCAGTTTGTGGGTTATCCCGGGCTATGACGAGGGGTAACTTTCTACCATCTGGAAGATCAATTGTGATATTGTTCTTGACTCGCCACAGTTTTACCAAAATGGGCTTTTTCAGAAAACAGTAGTGGGAGTATGGTAGAACTGGAAGTGATTCCAGAACCACAAATGATTATTAAAAATTTAATAGAACCTAATGATTCAATCGGGTTTGACATTCCATTAGCCACTACACAGATATGGTGGGTAATCTCAGGCGCCCAAGAGGAAATTCGATATCCTCAAAGACGGTGACATGGAGGTTCTTGTTTAGCCAGACTTGCCATTATTGCTGTTCTAGACTATAAGACCCGGCAGGACGATGAGTATAGCACCGTTCTAAACTAGCCTTAGAAGTACACGTGTATATGACTCTGCCAGAGGGTTGTTATAGTCAGTGGTGCAGCGGAAGCATAGTGGACAAGTAGCTTGTGTCTATTTATAGACTAAAGCAGTTATAGCGGAGATAGATCATCTATTTTTGATGTGATAGTCATAGGTTTTGACTTTATCAGAATAGGAGATGGATCTGTTAAGAAGGTAGTAGGGTGTGATGTCCTGGTATTTGGATGACATGCACTTTATAGGAAGTGAAATTTCTATACTACGATCGGTTATACAGAGGTTGTCACGCAGTGGTTTCTCTACATTGGATATGGATAATATATCAGGTATTCTGGTAACTAGATCTATGGTTTTAGATCTAAATTTGGGTAGTTTCCCAATCTGGGTACTTTGACACTATTCTAAAGGTGTTTTAAAATGGACGACTCCTGGCATGGTGGTGTACCTGCAGGTGATGGAGTCACACTCTCTAAAGGTGTTTTACAGACTAAAGGGGAGAGGGATTTGCATGATTGGCATATCACTTGCTTAGGCAATTGAGTCAATCATGAGATGTCAATTACCACACCAGATGTTGTTTTTGCACTAGATGCAATAAATTTATATTAATCCAATCCTGGAGAAACGTTCGGAAGCAGTTTATGAACATAAGTGGATGTTCTAGGGATATGGTAACGACAGCCTCCTTCGGGAGACGGTTATCATTCCAGGCTTCCAAGCTGATCTGGATGATAGAGTGACTGTCAAAGTTATAGTTTTCCCTCTTCTGAGGAAGCAGCAGTTTGGAAAGGCGGTCCAAGCGGATACTGAGGGAGGCATTGGAGCAGGATACTGATTAAATTCAGTTGACAATACTGTCTAAGAAGTTTGCTGGATTTGAAGTTCATTTGTGAAATGGGTCCCATCAGATATCCAGACATATTCTAAGACAGGTATTGGTCACTTCGGGAGATGGATTTCTCCGCGAACTTGAGATAAAGAGAGACATAAAAAGAAACATTGGAGTGGATCTACTCACTGAGGCTATTTCTCGAACGCAATTGTTTTACAAACAAGCTTTGTGAAACTGATTTGGAGAGAAGTTAGGTGTTCGGTATCACACGGGATGTGAGTATGCGACACCGTAATAATTGGCCTTAAGTGCAAGTGGGAGATTGTTGGCTATAGTGCCCTCATGTCAATTATTGGATCGCAGGCACGTGATTGTAAGGATTAAGGGAGGACCTATTCTGGTAGAACAGTCTTACTCGAGATGATAGTATGCTATCTTGATTGTCTTTATCATCGTGTACATGCTTCTGGTGACATTACAGATCACTATTACATGTTGATAGAGCCTATAGGATTCTTGCTTGACAACCAGCATTATAATGGCGATCATATACGTGGAAACTGGGTAGTCTATAAGCCCATCCTTAAATGTCCCTAGTCGTGGGAGTTTCGAGACTGGGGATCGATACTCCAAGTGTAGACTAGTGTATACTGATCGAGAACCCGACGAGGGGAAGTGGCCAGTCTCAGAAGCCATTGGTGTTGGTTTGTTCACCTAAGATGTATACAGGTGCTCATTAGGTTATGAGTACACCGGACGGACTCGCTGGGAACATGCTAGTTGGTATTATACCTATTGTCAGATAGCAGTTCCCATGTGACATGTGTACAGGTTAGTCTATCGACCTGAGATCGTCATTTTCCTTGTCTGAGTTCCCATTGTGCTTTGATTACTACCCTACCACGGCTCAAAGGAGTCGTGCAAACAGATTTTAGTTGGGTACAGTCCCGAGCCACATGGAGGCAGTGAGCGGATCGTGAGGGGATTCGTCTCTCCCGGTATTGGGGGTTGAGGTCGCGTTGTGCAATGGTGGCCATCACCAGAAATCCTTGGCCAAGGTAGTCGAGAATTACTCATTTATGATCGGTAGTTTCTCTAGTGGTGTTGTGTTTCATACCGACACCAAATGTCGCGTTATTAGGGCTCTGACTTTATCCACCCCCTAGACTCGATATGCGATACTCAAAGACGAACGGACCGGACTGTACGAATATTGTCACTATCAGGCTCAGTAGGGGTTTCAGGATGAGTTTGGTCGTCGGCCTCCCTTTCGCTCAATACCTGGGTAGCCGTTACGACAGCTAGTGCCACTGACGTGCTTGTGTTTAAACCCACTGCCAGCATATTGACGAGTCTTTAGAGCCCCACACAGAGGGTTTCCCTGCTTCGGGCGAAACGATGTAGAGGCCGTATGGTTTTACGGCAGGGTTCGATCATATACGTGTACTTGTGCACGAATGATGTTCGGACGGATAATACTGGTGGGCTTTGGTTTAAGCCGGATCCTAATATTATATTTGTTGGATTATTTTCGTCTCTTTGTATTCGTATTCTTCGGAATACGGATGCGGGTATGTTTATATGGTTGAGGGATATTCTTGTAATTTATTACAAAATTACTTTTAGAAGATTACACATCATCATGGTTTAGACCTTTTTAGATCAAAAGGTTATTGAGGTGTAGGATGAGGTGTTTATTACATTTTTGTGGCATGGCTAATTAGTGACCCATGGTTACTATCCTAGCATGCTTAGGGTTTTTGTTTGTTATGAGATTATGTTGACTTGAGATATTTTTTGTTGACTAAGATATTTTGGAGACATGGAAATTTATGTGATGGCTCCATTATTTCTTATCACACTCACACAACAAACAAAAAGACAAGCCATTATTCATTTTCTTTTTTCTCTCTCTTGAGTTGCTCTCAACACCTCATCCTCATGGCATCTTCTTCTTCCTCTAGCTCCACCCAAACCCTCTCATGAGTTGAGAATCCTTGGGTGTCTTGAGACAAATTAATCCTTCATCACTCTCTACTTCATCTACGGTATCTAGAGTGGCGATCTAGGTGCCCTAGTTGCCTCGGATATGAGGTTGGAGCTCGTTGCATAGACTCTCGGGTGGATCATCTTCGATGGAGGGAGACCGGAGATCAAGGTTGATCAAGGAAGCCCCTAGGAGCTTGGGATGCTGGTTGAAGACCGAAGGACACGGATCTATTCGGTATAACTGTTCTAACTCATTTGCATGTTTTGTTATCTAGGGCTTATGGGTAGATCCGGGTAATTGGTTGTGGTAGCACCCAGTTTTATAAAAAAATTTTCGCATTTGGTCACGGATTGATGGCCGGGGCGCTGCCGTAACCCAACAATACTATCATGTCGAGCAAGAAAGTCCTCTATATACATATCCAAGCATCCACTATAATATACATCACATGTACAATAATGGCCTCTAGGGCATACATATTCCTAACAATTACCGTGCTTAGAATCTTCCATACTAAATCTTTTCAGTATGGTGTAGATGTACCAGGACCGTGAAAGTCCAAATATCCTCTTAGATCTATCACGATAGATCTGGATCCCCAGAATGTAGGAGGCATCACCCAAGTCTTTCATGGAGAATCTTACTATAAATGCATCCACCTACAAGACGAGGAATACCACAGTTCTCGCTACAATCTTACTATAAATGCATAGTTCATCTATATTTTTGATAAAGTTGAATTCCTTGACCGTCTCATCAAAACAGATGTTCTAAGTCCGCGATGCCTGCTTTAATCCATAAATAGACTTAAGCAACTTGCACACTCTTCCGCTGCACCCACAAATTTACACAGTACTGAGCTTGCCTCGAGCTTGTCCGCATGCTGCTTTTTGACAAAATCTGGACATCCCCATATCTTTAGATATTAAGATAGGGTTTCTTCCCACTCCACATTTCATATGGTGTGGTAGGCACAGACTTAGTAGGAACCTTGTTCAAAAGATTTACAGTTGATTCTAGTGTATAACCCCAGAAGGATTGCGGTAACTTAGTGTTACACTCCATGGAACGTACCATATCCAATAAGGCGCGGTTCCGTCTTTCCGATACACCGTTGTGTTGAGGTGTGTATGGAGGAGTAAGCTGAGAGAGAATTCCATTCTCTTTTATATAATCTAGGAACTCGGCACTTAAGTATTCACCACCTCAATCAGATCTAAGTGTCTTGATACTTTTGCCTGTTTGTTTTTCCACTTCATTCTTATATTCCTAGAATTTCTCAAAGGCCTCGGATTTATATTTCATCAAGAAAATATGTCCATACCTTGAGAAATCATCCGTAAAAGTAATGAAGTAGGAATAACCACTTCTTGCATGTGCAGACATTGGACTACACAGGTTTGAGTCCCAAGAGCTCGCTTGTTCTTACCCTATGTCCAGTGAACGGAGTCTTTGTTATCTTTCCTTTGAGACATGATTGACAAGTTGCATAAGACAGATATTCAAATGGATCCAAATATCCCTCTTTATGTAACTTCGTCAACCGTGTTTCATTGATGTGACCCAGTCAATAGTGCCATAAGAAAGCCTGATTTAATTCTGAAGACATTCTTTTAAGTGTGTTCTGGACAGTGAAAACCTGGTGTTGGTTTAATACGTACATACCATTGTCTAGTGTACCTGACCCAATCAAACCATGATTATGGTGGATGTGGACGACATCACTTACAAATATAAAATCATTACCTTCTTTAGATAGTAAAGATACAGAGACGATATTGCATGCCAAACTAGGTACACAAAAACATTTACGCAAAACCAAAATCTGCCCACTTGTCAATCCTAGGTGATATTTCCCTACGGATACAGTATCCACGCTCGTTCCGTTAGCAACCCTGAGAGTCATATCGCCTGCCTTCATAACTCTACGGTTTCTCAGAGCCTGCAATGAATTAAAGATATGAGATCCTGATCCAGAATCTAGTACCCAGGAAATAGAGTTAATTGACATACAGTTTTCAATCATAAACACACCTGAAGCCGAATCCACAACGTGCTTCGAATCCTGGTTTCTGGTTTTCCAAGCCAAGCAGTCTTTCTTCCAATGGCCTTTCCTGTGACAATAGAAACATTCCTCCATCTCTACTGTCGGCCCCGTAACTTTTGCCTTGCCCTTTCCCTCAACCTCACTGACACCACCTTTCGGCTTGGTGGGGGCCTTCTTCTTCTTCCCCTTGGTTTTCTCCTTGGATCTAGAAGAGGAAGATTCCCCAATAAGCAGAGCGGGTGTCTCCCTAGTTTTCTGCAGGGTGCCCTCTGAACTCCTCAACATGTTGAGAAGTTCTGGAAGTGAAAATTCCTTATCCTGAATATTGAAATTCAAGATAAACTATGCGTAGGTATAAGGGATAGACTGTAGAATCAAGTCTGTATATAACTCGTTCTCCAACGTGGTCCCATGGACCGCGAGATCTGTAATATAACTGATCATCTTAAGGATGTGGTCCCCTATAGATGACTCGACAGCCAACCTCGCCTAAAACAATTTCTTTGAGGTCTCATATCTTGCGATACGAGATTGCTCTCCATATAAATCTTTGGTATGGAGGAAGATGGAAGCTTAGTCCATCTTCTCGTGCCTCCTCTATTGTTCATTATCCATTGAGGTCAGCACGAGGCACTTGGCTCTCGAACAATCTATTTCCCATGTCTTACAGATCTCAACATCCGCGATGGTGGAATCTGGACCTGGGACGGCGGAGGCTTTTATAGTAAGGAGGTAGCCCAGCTTGTCATAGGTAATGGCCATCTGGACATTCCTTATCCAATCTTTATAGTTTCGCCCCGTCAATTTATTTTTATCTAGCAGTAACTTAAGCCCAGTCATTTTGGTCGCTGCAGTCAAGAGAGAGAAGAAAACACTCAGCATGATACTCTTGCAAGTTTAGATTGGTTATTTTTTTTATCTAAACAGGATGGCTCCTACTGTTTCTCGAATCCTCCTTCAAACCATAAAAGAAGAATTAGTCAGGATTAATCTCACCCTACAATTCTTGCTTAACCTTTCGGCCAGGCTAGTGTTGGTATTTCGAGAGTGGTTTTCCAAAGCTTTCGCGAAGTTCCTTAATTACATAACCTCTTGTCACTGGAGGCATAGCCCCTCTAAAACCATTATAGGCACCTACTTGGTTTATAGCATTGATTGTTTTAGAGAAAAATCTCTTGAGGAGTAACATAACTCACGGTGGGAACGAGATCAAAATATCATTGTGTGACACCTACCAAAATCATCACACTCCAGATGGTGTGCAAAACTAGCAAGTTTCCTTTTCTTTTGAAATTCCCTTTGTGGATTTTTGCCCCGAGCTCTTATGACCTTGACGAAAGCCAATATATCATAGGACACAAGTCAAGTTCTACCCATCATTATCCAGGTTAATTTGAACCCATTCATATAAACCCTTGACGGAGGCCAAAATAGCTGTACGACTGTCCCAAATCAACATATCTATCTATGCTACAGATGAATACCCAGCAACTACCAATCATTATGCCTTAGCTAAGGTCAAAATACATAGCTTGAATACTACTGAATACCCATCTGAAATGACAAAGGACTACGGCTAGTTTTGGCGAAACCGTGAACGTAATGAACTTGATATAGTCGAAGGAACCATGATAGCTTCTAAAAGGAGTGGTTTATGCTTGGCATTTAAAATTTGTTTTTCAAGAAAACAGAGTGGTTTTGAAATTGTTCCAATGATTTAACTTTGGTTTGTTTTCTTTGCATTAATCAATATTAACGCAGTCCCATCATTGCAGAAAGAAACGAAAATAGAACGTACGCTTATGCCATCCATATTCGCCACGGGGCCCCGTCATGCAACGTTAGGTTTCTTAACTAATGGCAGAGCGGGGGATGGACTAGCGCGGTTGAAAAACAAAAGCAACGTTTATTATATATATATATATATCCATTCTTCTCACGCACTAATAGGCATTCCAGATCACAGCAACACAGATGAATATATTGGATATACTAGGATTTCCATATTTTGTTTTAGCCTATAACAAAGGACGGATTGCACGGTCGTGATGAATAGACAAACCCCACCCTAGACCCCTACGGGTGCAGCAAACTACCCGCCAAATTCCCGAAGTGAAGCAACCTCCCTCAATAAAATGAGTAAGCCACTCAGCACTTCAAGAACCCGGTAGTTTGTGCACCCTACCATAGGTCTATCCTAGGTTAAAGAAGGTGTAAATAAAATAATACAACGGTGGCTATAACCTCAACCCGGATGTGCCCCGCAAAAATAATATTACATTAATTTACAAATTTACATGAATGAAAGAAAAGAACACTCTTCTCACATCCCCCCGGCTATTCATTCACGACGATCCAATATTTCATATACGCAAACCATCAACAAG
The DNA here is from genome assembly GCA_030015575.1 of Agapanthus africanus. NCBI lineage: Eukaryota > Viridiplantae > Streptophyta > Magnoliopsida > Asparagales > Amaryllidaceae > Agapanthus > Agapanthus africanus. The sequence continues at coordinate 361,455,359 of JASDDO010000026.1, forward strand.
ATACAAATATGTGCAACCCTCACTAATCGACATATAGCAATTAGCAGGCGTTTAACAAGACATATACAATCTGAAACGAATAAACGATGTTAAAACTATGACCTCGAAATACTCCGTATTGCCCCAACACAAAGATAACAGAGTATGAAATCATGGTAAAATCAAACAATACTTAAAAACCCAACACCTAACTCCTCAGTTGGACTGGCGAGGCCGGGAAAAATGGCAATTTCGCCGGCCAAACTTTGGAGTTTGGGCCTCGTTTTTCTATGGTGTTCTATTTACAACTAAAGGAACATTCTGCACTTGTTCAAAAAAAATTTAACTCTTTTGAAATCGGCAGAAACTTGGATTTCATTTTGATTGTTTCGGAGTTTTTTCGGTTTTGTAACTTTAAACTTCTTTTAACAAGCTAGTTAAGGTTTGAGTAGGATCTCATACCACTGCAAGTCAATGTCGCACACCCCACGCACTTGTGAGGAGGAAGAATTTACAAAAAACGATTTTTCATACTTTGCAACACCGACTTTAACTCCTGGATCATTATGGAATCCTTAACTAGCTATACTACTTGGAGGTTCTAACTACTCGGTAAGAGTTTTATACCTCCTTGTTATTTGTCCTTCGGGTCTTCTTCTCCTCCTCTTCTTGAGCTCCTCAAAGATCCGGATCGCGCTTGATCGTCGGCATCCTCGTGTCGAAGATAATCCACCCGAGAGTCTATGCTTCAAGCTCCAACCTTTAAACCAAGGTAACTAAGGTACATAGTTCGCTAAACTACATAGCTTAGAAGATATAGAGAATTTATTGGAGTGTATTTTCTCAAGAGACCTAATGGTTCACAAATCATGTGAGGGTTTTAGGTCTTGAGGAAGAAGGAGAGAAAAATGGAGAGAGAAAGTGAAAACACAAATGAGGTATGTCTTGGCAAGTGAAGGATGACTCTGTAAGTCCATATTGCGACCCCCGGTTCTTACGGGGAGGCGGAAACGGTATAAAATCAAAATTTTTATCGCAAGAGGCAACATGGACTAACTTATGGTCGGGATCGTTACCTAAACTAAAACTAGCAAACTAAGCTAAAGATGTTTAGCTACTCGGATGAAGATGGTTATACCTAAACTTGAACTCCTTCTCTTCAAGCTCCGGTGGTGGTCCGATGGCTCCTTCTCGTCGTCTCCGTACGCCGAAGATAGATCCACTTGAAAGCTCCAACCTTTAGCTCCTTCTTCGGTCTTTGAAGAAACTAGTTCACTTGGTTTGCTAAACCTAGTGAACTAGAATGAGTAGAGAGGAAGTAGAATGGGATTTTATCTATGGTTCTTGATTCTCAACTCATGAGACAAGAGAACCATAGATCAAGAGAGGGAGCAAGAGGTTGAGGGTGAGAGCAAGGGGAGAGCTCAAGAACAAGAGAGAGAATGAGCAAGAAAGAATGAGGCTCTCTTTTCTCTCTCACCCTCTCATAATCCAAAGTGATCATAACTCATCATATCAAAAAAGTCTTTTGGTGATGGTTAGAAGCAACCATAAGGTTATCATATCATGCACTCATTTTACTCAAAAAGCAAGCAAGAAAAAAGTCTTTGGCATGAAATGATAACCATGGTTATCATGATGGTCAACTAGTCAAGCCTAGTCAACCGGTCAACAAGTCAACAAAAGTCAACAAGTCACCAAAGTCAACAAGTCAACAAAAGTCAACAAGTCAACAACCATATCACCATAATACTTAATTAATATAATAGTTAATCACATATCATATTCTCATTAGGGTTGAGCAAAAAGTCAAAAGTCAACGGTCAACTGTCAACAACCCTAATGAGAATCCACTACCTCTGCCTCCCTGTCAACTGTGCATACACACCCGCATCCGCGTTCCGAGGAACACGAATGCAAACTGGATAAATCCAATCCCATAAGGTACACTAGGATCTGGCTTAAACCAAAGCCGACTAGTGTAAACTGTCCGGACACTGTACGTGCACAAGTGCACGGATGTGACCGAACCCTGTCGCAAAACCATGCGACCTGTCGCAATACCATGCGACCTCTACTCTTTTGCCTAAAGGCGAAAAGCTTTCTGTGTGGGACTCTAAAGACTCGACACTACGCTGGCAGTGGGTTTAACCACAGACCGCAAGCGGCACTAGCTGTGCGTAACGGTCCCCAGGTAATGCCGACAAGAAGACCGACGAGGCGAAACCCATCTGGACTCCTACTGAGCCTGAGCGTGACATTCTCCGTACAGTCCGGTCTGTTCGTCTGATACATCGCATGGCGGGCCTAGGGGGCGGTAAACGTCAGTCCCCCAATAGCGGTACAAGTCGTGCCGGAGTGAAGCCCAATACACCCTGAGATAACACTGGAAACCTACCAGTATATCTCGTTTGCCCTGGCCAGGGACTACTCGTGTAATGGCTCTCCTAGACACAGCGCGATGTCAACCCCCAATACCGGGAGAGACGAATCCTGTCTAACCGTCACTGCCTCCAAGTGCTTCGGGACTGCACCCAACCACCACCTGTTTGCACGACTCCTTTGAGCCGTGGTAGGGTAGTGATCAAAGTACAGTGGGAACACACTCGAGGCGGAGTGACAGTGTCAAGTCAGCGGACTAAGCTGTACTCATGTCACCTGGGAACTGATAACTGACGATAGGTATAATACCAACTAGTCAGTTCCCGACGAGTCCTGTCCAGTGTACCCGTAACCTAACGAGCACCCGCATACTATCTCAAGTACGACGTACTGACGGCTGTGGGACAGACCGTCTCCCACACTGGGATGAGAAGCGCATGCGCTGGTCTACTCCGGAGTATCGATGCCCTGTCTCGATAGTCCTGCGACCAGGGACCTGAATAAGGATGTGCTTATAGATTACCCAGCCCCCACTAGTGTGACTGCCATCACAACGCTGGTAATCAAGCAAAGATCCTAAGGGCTCCACTAATGCGTATAAGTGATATACTGAAATAAACACAAGTACACATTGAAGTAGAAACAAACCAAGTAGCATACTACTATTTTGAGCAAGATTGTATATACAAGGTGAATATCCCAAGCATCCATTAAGTAATATACAAACTAGTATGATACAGTAATGGCCTCTAGGGCATATACACTAACAATCTCCCACTTGCACTAAGGCCATGTACTGGCGTATCGAAGACCTATCATCTCGATCAGCCGCTCGAACTGAGTCTGGGGCAAGGCCTTGGTGAATGGATCAGCAGTGTTATCTTCTGAAGCGACTCTCCGAACCTCGATCTCCTGGCGATCTACGATCTCCCTGATCAGGTGATACCGCCTCAAGATGTGCCTGGATCTCTGATGGGACCTGGGTTCCTTCGCTAATGCTATAGCCCCGTTGTTGTCGCAATACAGAGGTATTGGATCAACAATGGACGGAACCACCTGAAGTTCTTTCAAGAACTTCCTCATCCAGACAGCTTCTTTTGCGGCATCAGATGCAGCGATGTATTCCGCTTCCATCGTCGAGTCTGCAACGGTTTCTTGTTTGGAACTCTTCCAACACACCGCCCCTCCATTGAGGGTAAAGACAAAACCCGACATGGACTTGGAATCATCCTTGTCACTCTGGAAGCTGGAGTCAGCAAAGGCCTCGATCTGGAGGTCTTTTCCGCCATACACCAAGAACATCTCCTTAGTCCTTCTCAGGTACTTGAGAATGTTCTTTACCGCTATCCAGTGTTTCTCCCCAGGGTTTGACTGATACCGGCTTACCACACTCAGTGCATAAGCTACATCCGGTCTGGTACACAACATCGCATACATTATAGAGCCTACCGCAGAAGCGTAGGGTATAATAGACATGCGATCCCTCTCCAAATCAGTCTTGGGAGACATCTCTTTAGAGAGGGTGATCCCGTGACAAGCTGGTAGGTTACCACGCTTGGAATCTTCCATACTGAATCTTTTCAGTACGGTGTCGATGTACCTGGACTGAGAAAGTCCCAATATCCTCTTGGATCTATCACGATGGATCCGGATCCCCAGGATGTATGAGGCATCACCCAGGTCTTTCATGGAGAACCTTTGTGACAAGAACCCCTTGACAGATTGTAGCATAGGAATATCATTTCCTATTAAGAGAATGTCATCCACGTATAAAACGAGGAATACTACAGTTCTCGCTACAAATCTACTATAGATGCATGGTTCATCTGGATTTTTGATAAAGCCAAATTCTTTGACCGTCTCATCAAAGCAGATGTTCCAACTCCGCGATGCCTGCTTTAGTCCATAGATGGACTTAAGCAACTTGCACACCTTTCCGCTGCTCCCACTCTGAATGAAACCCTCTGGCTGGTCCATATAGACACACTCCTCTAAATTTCCATTTAGAAAAGCTGTCTTTACGTCCATTTGCCAGATCTCATAATCGTGGAAGGCAGCAATGGCAAGAAGGATCCGAATGGATTTCAGCATGGCTACTGGAGAAAAGGTTTCGTCGTAGTCCAAGCCAGGTCTTTGACGAAAACCCTTTGCTACCAGCCTAGCTTTATAGGTCTCAACCTGTCCATCTACACCAATCTTCCTTTTGAAGATCCACTTGCATCCTACGGGTTTTACCCCGTCTGGAGCAATGTCCAACGTCCATACCTTGTTGGTGTACATGGACTCCATTTCGGTCCGCATTGCATCCAGCCATTTCACTGAGTCAACGCTCTGAACGGCCTGCTGGAAGCTAGTAGGCTCATCATAATCTATGATGCAATCCTCTCTATCCCCGTCTATGAGAAAACCGCAGTATCTCTCGGGCGGATGAGACTGCCTACTACTCCTGCGGAGCGGCGTAGGAATGTCCTGTTCTGTTGAACCCTCTGGTTCCACTAACCTTTCAGTAATAGTCTGTGGTTCTGGAATTTCTTCTAGTTCTACTGCGCTCCCACTAATTTCCTTTTCCAAGAACTGGTGTTCTAGAAAGTGGGCATTACGAGAAACAAGGACTTTTTGTTCCTCTGCGTAGTAGAAAAGATACCCCCTGGTGTTCTTTGGGTATCCCACAAACTTGCACAGTACTGAGCGTGCCTCGAGTTTGTCCGCATGCTGCTTTTTGACAAAAGCTGGACATCCCCAGATCTTCAGATATTGAAGATAGGGTTTCTTCCCACTCCACATTTCATATGGGGTGGTAGGCACAGTCTTAGTCGGAACTCGGTTCAAAAGGTATGCTGCTGATTCTAGCGCATATCCCCAGAATGATCGCGGCAACTCAGCGTTACTCATCATGGACCGCACCATATCCAATAGGGTGCGGTTCCGTCTCTCCGATACACCGTTATGTTGCGGGGTGTATGGAGGAGTAAGCTGAGAGAGAATTCCGTTCTCTTTTAAATAGTCCAGGAATTCGGCACTTAAGTATTCTCCACCTCGATCCGATCTTAGAATCTTAATACTTTTGCCGGTCTGTTTCTCTACTTCATTCTTATACTCCTGGAATTTTCCAAAGGCCTCGGACTTATGTTTCATTAAGAAGACATAACCGTACCTTGAGAAGTCATCCGTAAAAGTAATGAAGTAAGAATGTCCGCTTCGGGCATGTGTAGACATTGGACCGCACACGTCACTGTGTACGAGTCCCAAGAGCTCGCTCGCTCTTACTCCTTGTCCAGTAAACGGAGTCTTTGTCATCTTTCCTTTGAGACAAGATTGACAAGTGGCATACGATTGATATTCGAACGCATTCAAATATCCTTCTGTATGTAACTTAGTCAACCTTCTCTCATTGATGTGACCCAATCTACAATGCCATAAGAAAGTCTGATTTATTTCTGGAGACTTTCTTTTGTGTGTATTCTGGACATTAAAAATCTGTGGTTGGTTTAACACGTATATACCATTACTCAGAGTACCTGACCCAATCAATACTTGATTAAGGTGAATGTTTACAACATTACTTACAAACGCAAATTCATAACCTTCTTTAGAAACTAAAGATACAGAAATGATATTACAAGTTGCGTTGGGTACAAAAAAGCAATTACGCAAAACCAAAACATGTCCATCTGACATTCCCAGGTGATAGTCCCCCACGGCTTTAGCATCCATGCTAGCTCCGTTCGCAACTTTGAGGGTCATGTCACCTGCCTTCAAAACCCTACGGTTTCTCAACGCCTGCAAAGAATTACAGATATGAGATCCTGATCCGGTATCCAATACCCAGGAAGTAGAGTTTATTGAAAGACAGTTTTCAATAACATACACACCTGAAGCTGAAGCTGCAACCTGCTTCAATTCCTGTGTTCTGGCCTTCCAGGCCCTGCAATCATTCTTCCAGTGTCCTTTCTTATGACAATAGAAGCATTCTTCCTTATCCACAAGCTTCCCCGCTATCTTTGTTGCTTTGCCTTTTCCCTTCGTATCCACTTTACCAACACCGCCCCTTGGTTTGGCGGGGGCCTTCTTCTTCTTTCCCTTGGCTTTCGCCTTGGACCTAGAAGAAGATGATCCTCCTACAAACAAAGTGGATGTTTCCCTACCTTTCTGTAGGGTGCCCTCTGCGCTCCTCAGCATGTTGAGGAGCTCTGATAGTTCAACCTCTTTTTCTTGTAGGTTGAAGTTCAGTATAAACTGGGCGTAAGTGGAAGGAAGGGACTGGAGAACTATATCCGTATATAGCTCACTCTCCAATGTGATCCCTAGGTCAGCGAGCTCCTCAATGAAGCCGATCATCTTTAGCACATGCTCGGCTACTGATGATCCGACGGCCATTCTTGTCGAAAATAACTTTTTCGACGCTTCGTATCTTGCGATACGTGATTGCTCTCCATACAGTTCTTTTGTATGGAGCAATATGGACTCCATGTCCATATTCTCATGCCTCCTCTGATGTTCGTTGTCCATCGAGGCAAGCAGGAGGCACTTGGCCTTCGCGCTATCAATCTCCCAAGTCTTGCGGATTTCCTTATCCGCGACACTGGAAGTTGGACTAGGGACAGGGGGAGCTTTGGTGGTAAGAAGATACCCCAGCTTGTCATAAGTGATTGCTATCGTGACATTCCTGAGCCAATCTTTGTAGTTTGGCCCTGTCAGCTTGTTTTTATCTAGGAGTAACTTAAGTCCAGTCATGTTGATTGGTCGCTGCAATTAGGAGAGAGAAGAAGAAACACTCAGCATGATGCTCTTGCAAGTTTAGAGTGGTTTTTAGTTTGTCTAAACAGGATGGCTCCCACTGTTTCTCGAATCCCTCCTCAAACCATAAAGGAAGAATTAGTCAGGATCAATCCCACTGTACAATACTTGCTTAACCGTTCAGCCAGGCCGGTGTCGGTACTTCGAGGGAGGTTTTCCAACGCTTTCGCGAAGTTCCTTAATTAGAGAACCTCTTTTCCCTGGGGGCGTAGCCCCGCTAACACCTTTCTAGGCACCTACTAGGTTTATAGCATTGATCGTTAAGTGAGAAATTTCCCGAGGAGTAGCATATACTCACAGTAGGATCGGGATCCAAATATCATCGCGTGACGAAACTGAAGGAATCCTACCAGAATCATCACACTCCAAATGGTATGCAAATCTAGCAAGTTTCAGTACTTATGAAACTCCCGATGTGGATTTTTGCCCCATGCTCTTATGACCTTGGCGTGAGGTCAAAATGTCATAAGTCACATGTCAAGTTCGTCCCATCATTATCCAGGTTAATTTGAATCCACCCGTACATACCCTTGACGTAGGCCAAAATGGCAGTACGACTGTCTCAAACCAACGCATTCTATCTATGCAACAGATAAATATCCGGCAGCTACCAATCACTATGCCTTGGCGTGAGGTCAAAATACATAGCTTGAATACTACCGAATATTTAACTGAAATGATGGAGGGCTACGGATGGTTTTGGCAAAACCGTGAACGTAGTGAACTTGATTTGGTCGATGGAACGAGATAGCTTTAAAATGGAGTGGCTCAAACTCCGTATTTTAAAAGTTATTTTGAAAAGAACCGAGTGGTTTTTCGAAAGTGTTCCAACGACTTTAACTTGGTTTATTATCTTGCATTAGTTCTTTTAATGCGTGATATTCTTGCATTAGTACTTTTAATGCGTCCCATCATTTAACCCTACCATTGCAGAAAACAACCAAAATATGACGTACGCTTATGCCATTCGCATTCGCCACTGGGCCCCGTCATTACCCGTTAGGTTACCTAACTAACGACAGAGCGGGGGCTGGGCTAGCGCGTCTGTAAAACATAAGCAACGCCTAAATAGTAAGCAATGATAAACATTTCAGATCACAGATAAATACATTGGATATACTAGTAATCTGTAATTTGTACGAGCCTGTAACAAAAACAGATAACACGGTCGCGGTGAATAGCCAAAACCCCACCCAAGACCCCTACGGGTACGGCAAACTACCCGCCAAGTACCCGAAGCGTAGCAACCTCCCTCATCTCCATGAGTAGGCCACTCGACACTTCGGCATACCCGGTAGTTTGTGCACCCCTCCACGGGTCTATCCTAGGAGCAAAAACAGTAAAAAGAAATTATACAATGACGGCTACAACCCCGACCCGGTTGTGCGGCCAAACAAATAATTATTACATCAATTTACAAATTTACATGAATTGCAAGAAAAGTAAACTCTCGTCTCACAACCCCCGGCTATTCACCCGCGACAATCCAACATATTTATATACACATTCCAGCACATTACAGATCATGTATAACCCCGACTAATCGACTTATAGCGATTAGCCGACGTTCAATACATGCAAACATCACAGATATAACCATCATAGTCAAAGTGCAATGAAGTTCGGAAAAAATACGGAATTATAGGACCCCAAAAGGAAATTTCTTTTCTGTAAAATCTGGGCACATATAATATATCTCAAAAATCCCAAAACCAACACAGACACACACTGCACGAAAAACGACGCACTAAAGACAACAAACCGCGGCTCTTCCGCGGCGGCCAAGAAGGGTCACGCGGCGGAAGCGCGGCGGTTTAGACAAATTGGTGAGTCGTTTTTCATGGGTGTTCTAACAAAACCCTGAGACGAATTTAGGAGTATGAAGTTTTTCATTTTGACCAGAAAAAAATTCAACAGAAACTCAGTTTTTGTAGTTTTCCGGTTTTGTGATTTTTTCGGTTCCGAACTTCGTTACACTTTACTACCTAGCTAGTTTAAGTTTAGTTAGGCTCTGATACCACTGTAAGTCCATATTGCGACCCCCGGTTCTTACGGGGAGGCGGAAACGGTATAAAATCAAAATTTTTATCGCAAGAGGCAACATGGACTAACTTATGGTCGGGATCGTTACCTAAACTAAAACTAGCAAACTAAGCTAAAGATGTTTAGCTACTCGGATGAAGATGGTTATACCTAAACTTGAACTCCTTCTCTTCAAGCTCCGGTGGTGGTCCGATGGCTCCTTCTCGTCGTCTCCGTACGCCGAAGATAGATCCACTTGAAAGCTCCAACCTTTAGCTCCTTCTTCGGTCTTTGAAGAAACTAGTTCACTTGGTTTGCTAAACCTAGTGAACTAGAATGAGTAGAGAGGAAGTAGAATGGGATTTTATCTATGGTTCTTGATTCTCAACTCATGAGACAAGAGAACCATAGATCAAGAGAGGGAGCAAGAGGTTGAGGGTGAGAGCAAGGGGAGAGCTCAAGAACAAGAGAGAGAATGAGCAAGAAAGAATGAGGCTCTCTTTTCTCTCTCACCCTCTCATAATCCAAAGTGATCATAACTCATCATATCAAAAAAGTCTTTTGGTGATGGTTAGAAGCAACCATAAGGTTATCATATCATGCACTCATTTTACTCAAAAAGCAAGCAAGAAAAAAGTCTTTGGCATGAAATGATAACCATGGTTATCATGATGGTCAACTAGTCAAGCCTAGTCAACCGGTCAACAAGTCAACAAAAGTCAACAAGTCACCAAAGTCAACAAGTCAACAAAAGTCAACAAGTCAACAACCATATCACCATAATACTTAATTAATATAATAGTTAATCACATATCATATTCTCATTAGGGTTGAGCAAAAAGTCAAAAGTCAACGGTCAACTGTCAACAACCCTAATGAGAATCCACTACCTCTGCCTCCCTGTCAACTGTGCATACACACCCGCATCCGCGTTCCGAGGAACACGAATGCAAACTGGATAAATCCAATCCCATAAGGTACACTAGGATCTGGCTTAAACCAAAGCCCACTAGTGTAAACTGTCCGGACACTGTACGTGCACAAGTGCACGGATGTGACCGAACCCTGTCGCAAAACCATGCGACCTGTCGCAATACCATGCGACCTCTACTCTTTTGCCTAAAGGCGAAAAGCTTTCTGTGTGGGACTCTAAAGACTCGACACTACGCTGGCAGTGGGTTTAACCACAGACCGCAAGCGGCACTAGCTGTGCGTAACGGTCCCCAGGTAATGCCGACAAGAAGACCGACGAGGCGAAACCCATCTGGACTCCTACTGAGCCTGAGCGTGACATTCTCCGTACAGTCCGGTCTGTTCGTCTGATACATCGCATGGCGGGCCTAGGGGGCGGTAAACGTCAGTCCCCCAATAGCGGTACAAGTCGTGCCGGAGTGAAGCCCAATACACCCTGAGATAACACTGGAAACCTACCAGTATATCTCGTTTGCCCTGGCCAGGGACTACTCGTGTAATGGCTCTCCTAGACACAGCGCGATGTCAACCCCCAATACCGGGAGAGACGAATCCTGTCTAACCGTCACTGCCTCCAAGTGCTTCGGGACTGCACCCAACCACCACCTGTTTGCACGACTCCTTTGAGCCGTGGTAGGGTAGTGATCAAAGTACAGTGGGAACACACTCGAGGCGGAGTGACAGTGTCAAGTCAGCGGACTAAGCTGTACTCATGTCACCTGGGAACTGATAACTGACGATAGGTATAATACCAACTAGTCAGTTCCCGACGAGTCCTGTCCAGTGTACCCGTAACCTAACGAGCACCCGCATACTATCTCAAGTACGACGTACTGACGGCTGTGGGACAGACCGTCTCCCACACTGGGATGAGAAGCGCATGCGCTGGTCTACTCCGGAGTATCGATGCCCTGTCTCGATAGTCCTGCGACCAGGGACCTGAATAAGGATGTGCTTATAGATTACCCAGCCCCCACTAGTGTGACTGCCATCACAACGCTGGTAATCAAGCAAAGATCCTAAGGGCTCCACTAATGCGTATAAGTGATATACTGAAATAAACACAAGTACACATTGAAGTAGAAACAAACCAAGTAGCATACTACTATTTTGAGCAAGATTGTATATACAAGGTGAATATCCCAAGCATCCATTAAGTAATATACAAACTAGTATGATACAGTAATGGCCTCTAGGGCATATACACTAACAGACTCATTCCCTTACCCCCATCAAGCATGCAATATTTTCCAATTGAAAATATCAACCATGCTTGAATAGTGAGTCCAAACAAATAAACAAACGAAAAAAAGCCATGCTTCACCATGCCATAAATATCATCATTTTTCCACCTCATTAATCTATTTTCAAAAATAGATAAACCAAATAATGAGGTGTCTCCTTCTAGAAGCATCTCTTATGAAATTACAAGAATGCCCTCACCTTATATACATACTTGTATTCGTATTCCGACGAGCAAACTCAACCGAACTCCTACTGAGCCTATCTGTGACAATCTCTGTACAGTCCGGTCGATTCGTCTACGAGTATCGCATATCGGGCCAAGGGGGTGGTAACCGTCTGACCCCTAATAGCGCAATAAGTCGTGTTAGTGTAAAGCCTAATACACCTTGAGAAACTACTGGCGTACTTACCAGTAAATCTCGCTTGCCCTAGCCAGAGACTTTGTGTAATAGCTATCCGAATACAGCACGATATCAACCCAAGTACCGGGAGAGACGAATCTTATCTAACCACTACTGCCTCTAAGTGCTTCGGGACTGCACCCAACCACTACTTATTTGCATGACTCATTTGAGCCGTAGTAGGGTATTGATCTAAGTCCAATAAGAACACACTCGAGTTGAATAGTGATGTCAAGTAAACGGACTAACCTGTATTCATGTCATCTGGGAACTGCTTGTTAGTAGTATGTATGCCCTAGAGGCCATTATTGTACATGAGATGTATGTTATAGTGGATGCTTGGAAATATATAGGGAGGACTTTCTTGCTCGACATGATAGTACGCTATCTGGTTTCTCTTTATCTTAACATGTACGCTTATTGTCTCTCTGTTACATGTTGATAAAGCCCTTAGGATGTGTACTTGACTTCCAGGATTATGATGCAGATCATACTAGTGGGGCCTGGGTGGTCCATGAGTTCATCGTTCAATGTTCCTAGTTGTGGGAATATCGAAACGGGGCATCAATATTCCAGAGTAGACTATCATATATCTTTTCAACCCATGTGATGGGCGATGGATGATCCCATATCCATTGGTGTTTTACATCACAGATGGTATACGGGTGCTCAGTGGAACTAGGTACACTGAAAGGACTCGCCGAGAACTCCTAAGTGGTATTATAACTTACGTCATATAGTAGTTCTCTGGTGACACAGGTACAGGTTAGTCTGTCGACCCGAGATCGTCATAGAGTCTTGTGTGTCTCCCACTGTGCTTTGATTTCCACCCGTGCTCTACTGAGTCATGCAAACAGGTGGTTTTTCGGTACAGTCCCGGGTCACATGGATGCAATGAGCAATAGGAGGGTATTCGTCTCTCCCAGTATTGGGGGTTGATGTTTCGCTATGCTCGATTGGCCATAATTGGAAATCCTTGGCCAGGGTATATGTGATTTACTGGTAAGTGTTATCAGTAGTTTCACGCCCGTTATGGTCCTTACATCGGCATGACTTATCAAGCTATTGGGGTCTGACGTTTACCACCCTTAGGCGCGATATGCGATATATGAGACGAAGAGACCGGACTGTACGGTAGTGTTACTGATTGGATTCCAAGGAGTGTGAGCAGGCTTGCTTGTTGATCTTCTGATCGCTCAATACCCGGGTGGCCGTTACGTTTAGCGCGCTTCTTGCGGCTTGTGGGTGTTTAATATGATCATTACCTACTGCCGGCGTATTGACGCATCTTTAGAGTCCTACATAGAGATTTCTTGGCTCAAGCGAAGCGAAGTAGGAGCACATATGAGTTATATGCGGGACAAAGATTAATACGTGTATGTGATACCGTATTCTATTCTCACGATCTACGTCATCGGTCGGTTATATGTGATATAGCCGGGTTATCGGATTAAGTGTTGATTTGATAAAATGATACACATGATATTAGTCGGTTATATTTGATATAGCTGGATTATTAAATCAAGTGTTGATTTAATAATCTAATTTATAATTATATATTTGATATATTAATTTACATTAACTAGGACTAGCTCACTTAAGATTTCTTTTCACACATGATTGTGCATTAGTATATATGTGATATATATTAGTGTACATTATTTTGTGTTATGCTAGATGCCATATGCAACATGGGTGTATGAGACTTACACCATGGTTATGAAAATCCTAAGGTTTTATTTATCTTGGTAATTCAAAAATTAGAGGTAATTAGTCACATGGTTAAAGCTTGTTGAAGCTTGTGGAAACTTTGACCAAGTCCACTCATTTTGTTTTACTTGAAGATATTTATTAACCAAACCATTATCTTAAACCATGGTTTAGTCTACAATGGTTAATATGTTCTATTAACTCACCCATGGTTGCTATTCTCACATGATTAGTTTTCATTCTTTACTTGCTTCATTTTTCATGGTTTCTTTCTTCATCTCCTTCTTCAAGCTTTCTAGCTCCATGAAACATGAAGAAATATTGTGAGAAAAATAAATCTAAAGTGAGCGCACTTCCTACTTCATCATCCTCTACTACTTGCCATTTAGTTTAGGGTTTTTTCTTCACAAAGTTCATCACCTAGTGAAGAGGTAGCTTGGGTTTGAGTCTCCTCGACGTAGATCATCTTTGGCCTCGAAGACTTCGAGCAAGCTTGTTTATTTCTCCAAGGGAACCCATACTAGAGTTCGGGAGATCGATACTCGCAGCAAAGGGACTACTATACGGAGCTTCAGAAGTGAAGGACCGGTCTACAAAGGTTGTATTCCTTGTTCACTTAGTGTAATGGTAGATTACATGTTTCATATTGTCTATTTACTCTAGCTAGATCCTTGGTTGTGGTTCTTTTGCACTCTTGAAAATTTTAAATTTGCAATTCTTGATGTCTTGAAAACCCAGTAGGGTGCTAAGGAATCCTAACAGTAGTATTAGAGCTGGGCTAGTGTATTAGACGATGTTTGTTTGATTACGAAACCTAAACGACTCCGAAACTTGGAACATCGAACCCTAGTTTCTGTCGAATTTTAAATGGCTTCGAAAAATTTTCTAAACAAGTGCAGAATATTGTATGGGATACAATATGAACACTACCAAAATTTGAGCCCAGTTGCTCGGAAAATGGCTGGCCACATTGAGCTAAAAACCGGCAAGCTCGGTCCAATTTTAGAATTTTTGCTTCAAATTTTGGTGGTGTTCCAACCTCTGCATTTAAGTGTTTCAGGTGTTGTTTGTTTTTTCTAAGATTTCATGTGATGCAATCTTACTGTATAGGCAAATTCGGATTGTTTCGTATTTGTAGTTTAACATTGTTTTCGGGTTTTCACATGTTATCTAGGCGAAGTTAAATGTTCGATCGAATGTCAAAACCCAATTTTCCAAGTTTAGGGTATTCGGAAAATCATGCAAGCGATTCTGTGGACCCTCTAGAAGAATGAAATCCTAACTCGATATAATAACCATGGAACCGCTTTGAATCTTAGGGTTTGTGGTAGTTCCGCGGTACCATTAATGAGTCTTGGGTTTGCCCTTCTACGGTTGGTCCATAGGTGTTGTGGCATGTTCTGGGTATTTTTGAACTGTGCTCAAGTTTTGAGCTCTCGGAGAATTGTGGGACATTGATTAATCGATCAAAGAGTTTAACGTTGTTCGGATATTTGTGTAACGTTTCAAAATAATAAAATATTATTCTTGGGAAATTTTTTAATTTAATATTATTTTATTGAATATTTTAATATTTTGGTATTATTAAATGCAAATAAATAGGAAAAATTTGAGAAAAATTATGGAAAATTCTACAATAGGGTAAATTAGAGAATTATGCCATTTCTAAGTTTAATTGATTAGTTATATGCTTAATTAGTGCTAATCGCGATTAAAAAATCGCTAATCGGTTTTTAGCTTTTTTGTGCAAAACATGCACATATCACTTTTTCACACTTGTGTTACATTTTTTTTACCATGGTTTGTTTTGGGGTTACTATTTGAGTGAGAAGGGTTTTAAGGAAAAAGAAAAGAAAAGAGAAAAGAATAAAGAATGGGTAGTTGGTGAGAGAGAGAGGTATGGGCATCATTGACTAAAGACTTAGCCATTTTCTCCCCTTCATTTCCCTCCCTCTTCTCCTCTCTCCTGCTGCTGCTCCTCCTTCATCTCCCTCCCCTCTTCAACTCCTCACTTCACCTCTAAAACAACTCCAAAACCCCACTCTCATTTCATTAAATGTGTGCACAATCCCTAGATCTACACTTGGAGCTAAAGAAGCAAGGATTTTGGCCACTAGGGGCAACTCAAGAAAATTCTTGAGTTGCCAAATGAGGTATTTCTCTGAACCATTAGCTTAGTTATAGCATTTCCTTTACCCCCATGTCAAGATTGAATCGATATTGTGTGATATTATGGACTTGAGGATAACCTAGTTAGGGTTGTGATGAATTATGGGTTGTAATATGAAATTGAGGTCAGTAGAGGTTATACCATCACCCTAGTGTATGAATTGGAACCCAAAACCTGAAGCTTAAACCAGAATACGGATTTTAGAAACCGATATCAGTGAATTTGTGAAATCTGTGTAGTGTTTATTGAATCTGCTTTTACCCCGAGACTCTGATAATAAAATTGAGTGGATAGTGACTTGTGCAGGCACCTAGGAAGCTAACCCCAAGACCCCAGCCCCCACTTCTTCTTCCCGGCCGCCAATTTATTCCCATTGGCCGCAAATTGCAGCCTGGGTCCCACCATTTGGTCTCGTGTTTGTTCTGTAGCTCCCACATGTTTAGTTTAGACCCCTGGTATATATAGATTTGTATAAAGTGACCTAGGGTGAAATCTGGGACATAATTCCGAAGTTGCTGTTTTGGATTCATGTTTCCGTATTCCGTATTTTTAATTCTGCAATTGTGGATTGTGTTTTGCCTCGACTATTTGGCGTTTATACGACGATATAAAAGATTTATTGATGGTTTTGAAGGCGTGCCATAGGTTCTCACCTATAGGCCCCTTATCGTATCGTTTTGGATTTCATGTGCCGTTTTAGCTTGGATTTGGTTTTAATGCGCATATACGACACTTTGATGTGTAGGTATCCATGAAGACTTCAGGACGACAAGCAAATGCGTGGTGACGTCCGCAAATGATGATGCAAGGTGAGTGGATTATATCTACAGGGGGAAGTCGGGTGGATGGCGTATAGCACCCCAGCAGTCCGTAGTTAGTATACTATGTAGTGTATATACATGTTAGTTATAGTGTGATATGGTTAGTTAGGGGTAGAAGTAACTAGCATAGTTCCTAGTTGCGAGCCCTAGGATAGATTTACACCCACACGCACAACCTTGCATGCTCCTTACACTTGCACTTTGTTGATAATATTGGATGACATTGGTGATGAGTCGATTAGATTGGGCCTTGTGCCGCAAGATCGGTAATTTGATATGATTCATATTGGGATATGACATGTGTTTCTTGCGGGCTTGGGATGTGTGTTTACCCCCGCATTCATACTTTGTAGATGGTATCAGATGTACTAGACTTAGAGTAGTACCCCAGATTATGTGATATGATGATAGTGATACCTGATATTTGATGAGGGCAATGTGATATTGACCCGTACCCAGCTATTGGGATGTCGTACGACGATTTACCGTACGAGCCGATATGGATGATAGATCCGCACTCATAACTTGAGGATGTCCTACGACATATTATTGAGGCGGGATCACCGACTATATATCTATATATTATCGACTTAGATTTAGGTGGTTTCCATACCCCTCCCGTTTGGCTTGATACTTAGATCGGTAGTTTACATAGTAGATGTTAGACTAGACCCGAGTCATACCTATTTCAAAAACTACGAATCGGGAATATCTTAAAGACAAAAAAGGATTCTACGGATACCTTGAAAAGGCATATCTTTCGTAAAACATCGTACCCCTTATTTTACTAAAACCCTGATTCGTCTTATTTCAAAAGGCATAATTGCATGGCATATAAATATTGAAGTAGTTTCTTCACTGTGGTGTTGATTATTTGATTTCCGCATTTTGCATGCTATTCGCATTGCTTGCATATGTTCATTGCTAAACTGTTATCATGCTGTTAGGACACCAGCACCATTATCGATGATGCGTATGTTCCACATACACTTTTTGCCGGCTCACACACTTCATCATCGATAATTGTCATGCCACTACACTGTAGTACTGTTTCATTCATGATATGATTCTTGTATGGCATATTGTACACTTATACCTGTACATAAAATAGATGATTCTGACTTGAGATGTGACATGACTTGATATCCATACTTGATGCATATATCACATCGGATCATTACATTGTAGCTCATCTATATGTTACATGACTTCTGATACGCTCACCTTTATTTACATGTCGCATATATCATGTTCTGATTATACGCATTGAGATATGTTATTTCTATGATATTTCTGGCTTTGAGAGAGGGATGACCCGGACTGACGGATTCCCGATATATTGAGAGAGGGCTGACCCGGACTGACGGATGCCTGATATATTGAGAGAGGGATGACCCGGACTGACGGATTCCCGATATATTGAGAGAGGGCTGACCCGGACTGACGGATGCCCGATATATTGAGAGAGGGATGACCCGGACTGACGGATTCCCGATATATTGAGAGTGGGCTGACCCGGACTGACGGATGCCCGATATATGAGAGAGTGGGCTGACCCGGACTGACGGATGCCCGGTATATGAGGAATTACGTGCCGATGCTAGGCACAGATTTTCATGATGTTTTCGAGTGTCGATGCTAGGCACTCAGGTTCCATGCTTTTGGTTATATCCTCATATTTTCCGTGCATATGCTTTATGACATTTACATGCATAATGCTTTTTGTCATTTGGGTGACAGGTGGACGGGGTCCACATACATACAGATTGGATTTACTTTGATCATACTTCATATATATATATAACAGGGTATGAGGGCGCTGTTATATATATATACCCTTACACCAATATTAGTGGTATGGGACGCTAATATATGTGTATTGATATCCATTTGATACTTCTTCATATTTACTTCATGCAGACATACCTTACATCTATGACATGTTATTACCTGAGTACTTGGCACTACATACCTGTTTAGATGTTGCTTTGCCACCTTATCATGTATCAGGCTTATTCTTGAGGTTTATATACTGATCGTATTGACCTAGGATTATGTCTTGCATTCGGTTTCTGCTTGTAGATATTTTCTATTCACGAGTTGGCAACACACCCCCGTTGTGCCACAGTTCTTGCAGGTTCTGCCGTACAGGTTCCATTGCGGCATTTCTGGCACACTACTTCCTTGCGGGTGAAATGCTTTTGGTAGGTGGATTCTTTTGCATCAAGAACCACCACTGTATTTATTTTATCCATTGTATCTAGAATTTCCATCAACCAAAACTTGTATATTGTTTCAGACTTAGACATTAGTGATGTAATATTTGACCTTAGAGTCGCGCTTAGTAGTATTGCGGTTTTCTTGCTTTTGGAGCTTTCTTTTGAGTTTGATCATCGCCGTTCGGCGTTGTATATTATTATTGCTTGTGTGGTTGTGGCCGTCAATTGACGAAGTGCTAGCTCCCGCTTGGGGATGCATTTATCATTGCATATATTGTTATCCTTGTTGTACACCATTCGGGGCCAGTTTTACAAAAGCGACTCTGCCGAAATTTATTGGAAAAGACTTTACTGTTTCCAAAATGTACATTCGGCTTAGTTATTTAAAAACCTTGATTTCAAACATGTTTTTCTTCACTTCTTTAAACCAGTTTCTTTACTTATTCTTAAAAATGGTTTTAGATTTCTGGGCTTTTGGCTTACTTGGATCAGATGGAGTCCTATAGACTTCATATGGTTCAAGGGCCAGTCACGTGCTCTTCCGGGTAGTGACAAAGTTGGTATCAGAGCGCTAGGTTGACCTTGGTTCGAGTCTAAGTTTGACTATGTGGAGCCTAGGGCGTTTATATATATACGGAACTTAGGCTTGACCTTACGGAACTTAGACTTGGTCGAGGGGGTATTAGACCCGAACTTTCTTCGCGTAGGATGACCCTTGGTTTATGGAATAGGTGACTAAAGTAGAGTGACATACCGTTGGTATGTTCCGCGGCATACTTACGACACGCCACTCCGCTTAAGGAACCTTAGGATGTGCATATTTTCGAGATCAGTGATTCTCTTCATATCCAGGATTATACATCCATTTGAGATCCCCGATTCTATTAGTTTCATGATCATACCTTTATTGATGCTGTTCCTTCTTATGATCATGTATCCCCTTTGGATCTGTTGTTCTCTTCCTTGCCATTGATATGCTCTCTTCGATACTCGATTGAGGTTCCTGTCGCCATGTTTGAGCACAGTTTGGGCTGCTGCTAAGGTTACGGTCAGTGCGAGCTCGTCTGGTACGAGGGCTGACCATTGTGTTTTCTGGTGACATGGGAACGTCTCGAGTTGGATTGTTGATTGTGACCTCTAGTAGAGGCGAGTGCTTGGTCTTGCACCGGATGATCGGGTCATTGTTAAGAGCTGCCAGTTGAGAGAGGACTGTTGATGTACAGCATACCTCAGAGATTATAATGTCGCCTACCGTGCAGACAGATGGACCAGCTGTTGCTGAGATTGATAGGATGTCGCTTCCGAAGCTTACGAGCTGAGATTGCCGGAGCTTCAGGCAGATATGAGACAGATGATAGCTAGTCTACCCGATTTGAGAGACGAGGGTGATTCATCCGATATTTTTGCGTCGGAGCGGGCCCAGTTGAGTTGAAGATTTCCAGTGTGGAGAGTCTTACTCAGATCTAGAGCAGGACGACTTAGAGATGACCGCCAATGTATTGCCTTTCCTGGAGGATTGAGGCGCTGTTCGGCGTAGAGGCGAATGAGCCAGTTGCTGCTGCAATGACGAAATATCGCCCAGATGGTTGGAGCTACTGCAGCATGAGCATCTACTTAGAGATATGATGGACGGTCGCTAGTCACCTAAGGACTAATGACTAGGACATGTGATTCGTTCGTTTACCGATGCGAGGTCATCAGATTGATTGTTTCCAGCTAGACGCGACTTCATGCAGATTCGTTGAGAGCCGATAGAGACGATCGAATGTCAGAAGCCCCTTTTCCAAGTTTAAAGTATACGGAAAGACATGCAGGTGATTCTATGGACCCTCTAGAAGAATGAAACCCTAACTCGACTTAATGACCGTGTGAAAGCCTTTGAACCTTAGGGTTTGCGGCAGTTCCGCGGCGCCATTAGTGAGGCTTGGGTTTGCCCTTCTACGGCTGGACCACCGACGCTGTGGCATGTACTCGATACTATTAAACTGTACCCATGATGTTGATCTCTTGGGGGATTATGAGGTTCTGACGAGTTGATCGGATGATTCGGCATCATTCGGATATCGTGTGATGGGATACATTGCTCGGGAGACTCCAGATTTGAGCATAGCCGTTGGAGCACAGTCCATGCAGCCACGATGAGACGAGTCCGAATCAGCCGACATTGAAGCAGAGTGCAGAAAGAGTTCGCAAGAGATTTCGACGAGATGACGTCCCACTCCGCTGACATTGTGATACGCACCCAGAGGCGTGGTATATGGATATATTTTCCAGAAAGAAGCGCGATAGGTATCCAGCCGTTCCGGAATAAGAATTAGTTTCAGCAGTGGATGATGACTTCCGGGCATTTCGGCAAGAATGAGATTTGAGAGAGAGACCTCGACAGGACCTTTCTGGAAAACGAAACGAGAAGACCTAGACCCAGGAGTGGTCATGTTGCGCACACCTAGCAGGCCAGGGTTCGGCATCGTTGACGAGGTAGTTGACCAGGTTCGGATAGAGGACTTTACCCAGATGCGTTGCGAATTGATCAAGGACGGACGAGTGTTGTGTATTCCTCCGATAGTTGGGACGCGTTCCCGAGAACCTATTTGGCCAGACATCTTCTACAGAGTGATGAAGCTACAGGGTACGCGATTTCGAGTCCGTGTGAGAAATTTCGGATTGACCGAGGCCGAGAATAGTGCGGTGCGTAGATAGC
This sequence comes from Agapanthus africanus, assembly GCA_030015575.1. Taxonomy (NCBI): domain Eukaryota; kingdom Viridiplantae; phylum Streptophyta; class Magnoliopsida; order Asparagales; family Amaryllidaceae; genus Agapanthus; species Agapanthus africanus. Next base: position 361,476,778 of record JASDDO010000026.1, read on the forward strand.
ATGGCGTGACGTCATAGTAGATGACGATAGAGACAGGTGGAACCAGAGGTTCGTGCGAGACACTGGCGAGCTGTCATTACTTTCCGTGGAGACCAGAGGTCAGATATGCTTACAGAGGCGTTGGGATGCGACCAGTTTCCGAGAATGTTGTGCTGAGGACACAGATGTCTATCGAGTGAGAAAAGATTATGCAAGAGAGCTAGCCTCCGTACAGTTCGGCTTAGGCAAGATCGGAAGAGACCTTGAGCAGGATTCCTTCCAGGACATTGCTGCAATGATGTTTGCACCCAGGATCAGATGTGTGATGTGCATTCAGAGAGCCAGAGGCCGACACCAGTGACATGCTGCTTTACGAATGGTCGTGAGGATTGATCGAGAGATGACCAGAGAAGTGCCAGAACGGAATCGTCCCTGTTAACACATCTGGCAGGGCCGATGAGCCGATTGACTGTGAGATTGGTAATCCACAGAAAAGATAAAGACCCAGAGTTAGAGGACGCCAGACCGTGAGCAAGAGGCAAGTAGATATCTTGCGCTGCTAGCATTGGATGCACCGACTCCTTCTCGACCTCGAAGGAGGAACTACTGAAGACGGTATTTATGATTTGTGATTTTGTGATTTGATTATCACGTATCCGTCGTTTTGGATTTCGGTATTTTGGGCGTTCTGTTTGCATGATTTAGTTTTGATGACTGAGTTTCATGATATTTGTTTCATGCACCCACTGGATATTTATGTTTTGCGCATAGTTATTACGTTTGAGATATTGATTGAGATTTCACGCCTATCTTATGCAGTGATTTGATTTACACTTCCGGCATAGTTTTCATGCACCTTTAGTGTTTTGATATACGATTTTGGTGCACGCCAGATGCACTAAATCGGGATTCTTCGTGCATGTTACATGCACCTGATTTGGTTGTTGTCAGGCACACACGTTGCCTATGACAGATGTTTCGTGCACACCAGTTGCACCTAGATGTTGTTTTGTACACCTGTTTAACACATATATGGATTTTGATTCCTTGTGCACCAGACGTATAGGATATTCTTATATATACATTTTGTGGATTGATTTTTAGTAGAGCAGTACTCTTTGATGATATTCGCTATGTATTGATGTTTCGGAACCCCGACAAATTGTGTTTTTACTGAAATGTTTGTTGTAATTGGGGGTTTAAATTTAAATTCGGGGACCGAATTTCTTTAAGGGCGGTAGATTGTAACGTTTCAAAATAATAAAATATTATTCTTGGGAAATTTTATAATTTAATATTATTTTATTGAATATTTTAATATTTTGGTATTATTAAATGCAAATAAATAGGAAAAATTTGAGAAAAATTATGGAAAATTCTAAAATAGGGTAAATTAGAGAATTATGCCATTTCTAAGTTTAATTGATTAGTTATATGCTTAATTAGTGCTAATCGCGATTAAAAAATCGCTAATCGGTTTTTAGCTTTTTTATGCAAAACATGCACATATCACTTTTTCACACTTGTGTTACATTTTTTTTACCATGGTTTGTTTTGGGGTTACTATTTGAGTGAGAAGGGTTTTAAGGAAAAAGAAAAGAAAAGAGAAAAGAATAAAGAATGGGTAGTTGGTGAGAGAGAGAGGTATGGGCTTCATTGACTAAAGACTTAGCCATTTTCTCCCCTTCATTTCCCTCCCTCTTCTCCTCTCTCCTGCTGCTCCTCCTCCTTCATCTCCCTCCCCTCTTCAACTCCTCACTTCACCTCTAAAACAACTCCAAAACCCCACTCTCATTTCATTAAATGTGTGCACAATCCCTAGATCTTCACTTAGAGCTAAAGAAGCAAGGATTTTGGCCACTAGGGGCAACTCAAGAAAATTCTTGAGTTGCCAAATGAGGTATTTTTCTGAACCATTAGCTTAGTTATAGCATTTCCTTTACCCCCATGTCAAGATTGAATCGATATTGTGTGATATTATGGACTTGAGGATAACCTAGTTAGGGTTGTGATGAATTATGGGTTGTAATATGAAATTGAGGTCAGTAGAGGTTATACCATCACCCTAGTGTATGAATTGGAACCCAAAACCTGAAGCTTAAACCAGAATACGGATTTTAGAAACCGATATCGGGGAATTTGTGAAATCTGTGTAGTGTTTATTGAATCTGCTTTTACCCCGAGACTCTGATAATAAAATTGAGTGGATAGTGACTTGTGCAGGCACCCAGGAAGCTAACCCCAAGACCCCAGCCCCCACTTCTTCTTCCCGGCCGCCAATTTATTCCCATTGGCTGCAAATTGCGGCCTGGGTCCCACCATTTGGTCTCGTGTTTGTTCTGTAGCTCCCACATGTTTAGTTTAGACCCCTGGTATATATAGATTTGTATAAAGTGACCTAGGGTGAAATCTGGGACATAATTCCTAAGTTGCTGTTTTGGATTCATGTTTCCGTATTCCGTATTTTTAATTCTGCAATTGTGGATTGTGTTTTGCCTCGACTATTTGGCATTTATACGACGATATAGAGGATTTTTTGATGGTTTTGAAGGCGTGCCATAGGTTCTCACCTATAGGCCCCTTATCGTATCGTTTTGGATTTCATGTGCCGTTTTAGCTTGGATTTGGTTTTAATGCGCATATACGACACTTTGATGTGTAGGTACCCATGAAGACTTCAGGACGACAAGCAAATGCGTGGTGACGTCCGCAAATGATGATGCAAGGTGAGTAGATTATATCTACAGGGGGAAGTCGGGTGGATGGCGTATAGCACACCCGCAGTCCGTAGTTAGTATACTATGTAGTGTATATACATGTTAGTTATAGTGTGATATGGTTAGTTAGGGGTAGAAGTAACTAGCGTAGTTCCTAGTTGCGAGCCCTAGGATAGATTTACACCCACACGCACAACCTTGCATGCTCCTTACACTTGCACTTTGTTGATAATATTGGATGACATTAGTGATGAGTCGATTATATTGGGCCTTGTGCCGCAAGATCGGTAATTTGATATGATTCATATTGGGATATGACATGTGTTTCTTGCGGGCTTGGGATGTGTATTTACCCCCGCATTCATACTTTGTAGATGGTATCAGATGTACTAGACTTAGAGTAGTACCCCAGATTATGTGATATGATGATAGTGATACCTGATATTTGATGAGAGGAATATGATATTGACCCGTACCCAGCTATTGGGATGCCGTACGACGATTTACCGTACGAGCCGATATGGATGATAGATCCGCACTCATAACTTGAGGATGTCCTACGACATATTATTGAGGCGGGATCACCGACTATATATCTATATATTATCGACTTAGATTTAGGTGGTTTCCATACCCCTCCCGTTTGGCTTGATACTTAGATCAGTAGTTTACATAGTAGATGTTAGACTAGACCCGAGTCATACCTATTTCAAAAACTACGAATCGGGAATTTCTTAAAGACAAAAAGGGATTCTACGGATACCTTTTTGTCTTTAAGAAATTCCCGATTCGTAGTTTTTGAAATAGGTATGACTCGGGTCTAGTCTAACATCTACTAAAAAGGCATATCTTTCGTAAAACACCGTACCCCTTATTTTACTAAAACCCTGATTCGTCTTATTTCAAAAGGCATAATAGCATGGCATATAAATATTGAAGTAGTTTCTTCACTGTGGTGTTGATTATTTGATTTCCGCATTTTGCATGCTATTCGCATTGCTTGCATATGTTCATTGCTAAACTGTTATCATGCTGTTAGGACACCAGCACCATTATCGATGATGTGTACGTTCCACATACACTTTTTGCCGGCTCACACACTTCATCATCGATAATTGTCATGCCACTACACTGTAGTACTGTTTCATTCATGATATGATTCTTGCATGGCATATTGTACACTTATACCTGTACATAAAATAGATGATTCTGACTTGAGATGTGACATGACTTGATATCCATACTTGATGCATACATCACATCGGATCATTACATTGTAGCTCATCTATATGTTACATGACTTCTGATACGCTCACCTTTATTTAAATGTCGCATATATCATGTTCTGATTATACGCATTGAGATATGTTATTTCTATGATATTTCTGGCTTTGAGAGAGGGATGACCCGGACTGACGGATTCCCGATATATTGAGAGAGGGCTGACCCGGACTGACGGATGCCCGATATATTGAGAGAGGGATGACCCGGACTGACGGATTCCCGATATATTGAGAGAGGGCTGACCCGGACTGACGGATGCCCGATATATTGAGAGAGGGGTGACCCGGACTGACGGATTCCCGATATATTGAGAGAGGGCTGACCCGGACTGACGGATGCCCGATATATGAGAGAGTGGGCTGACCCGGACTGACGGATGCCCGGTATATGAGGAATTACGTGCCGATGCTAGGCACAGATTTTCATGATGTTTTCGAGTGTCGATGCTAGGCACTCAGGTTCCATGCTTTCGGTTATATCCTCATATTTTCCGTGCATATGCTTTATGACATTTACATGCATAATGCTTATTGTCATTTGGGTGACAGGTGGACGGGGTCCACATACATACAGATTGGATTTACTTTGATCATACTTCATATATATATATAACAGGGTATGAGGGCGCTGTTATATATATATACCCTTACACCAATATTAGTGGTATGGGACGCTAATATATGTGTTTTGATATCCATTTGATACTTCTTCATATTTACTTCATGCAGACATACCTTACATCTATGACATGTTATTACCTGAGTACTTGGCACTACATACCTGTTTAGATGTTGCTTTGCCACCTTATCATGTATCAGGCTTATTCTTGAGGTTTATATACTGATCGTATTGACATAGGATTATGTCTTGCATTCGGTTTCTGCTTGTAGATATTTTCTATTCATGAGTTGGCAACTCACCCCCGTTGTGCCACAGTTCTTGCAGGTTCTGCCGTACAGGTTCCATTGCGGCATTTCTGGCACACTACTTCCTTGCGGGTGAATTGCTTTTGGTAGGTGGATTCTTTTGCATCAAGAACCACCACTGTATTTATTTTATCCATTGTATCTAGAATTTCCATCAACCAAAACTTGTATATTGTTTCAGACTTAGACATTTGTGATGTAATATTTGACCTTAGAGTCGCGCTTAGTAGTATTGCGGTTTTCTTGCTTTTGGAGCTTTCTTTTGAGTTTGATCCTCGCCGTTCGGCGTTGTATATTATTATTGCTTGTGTGGTTGTGGCCGTCAATTGACGAAGAGCTAGCTCCCACTTGGGGATGCATTTATCATTGCATATATTGTTATCCTTGTTGTACCCCATTCGGGGCCAGTTTTACAAAAGAGACTCTGCCGAAATTTTTTAGAAAAGACTTTACTGTTTCCAAAATGTACATTCGGCTTAGTTATTTAAAAACCTTGATTTCAAACATGTTTTTCTTCACTTCTTTAAACCAGTTTCTTTACTTATTCTTAAAAATGGTTTTAGATTTCTGGGCTTTTGGCTTACTTGGATCAGATGGAGTCCTATAGACTTCATATGGTTCAAGGGCCAGTCACGTGCTCTTCCGGGTCGTGACAATTTATGATGGGATACAATACTTAGAATAAACAAATATTTTAATTTTATAAATCTAGCAATTTAGTCTCATTTGATCGGTTGCCACGGGATTTTGATGTGATCAAAAGTCCGTCGCAATCACGTAGCGTACGCGGATACTCGCCGGGTAACCTCGTTAGATAGCCACGTCCTATAGCCCCGACCAAGTGACTGTAGGAGAACTCCGTTGCTAAAAGCATTCGTCCGGGCGCTCGCGGCCGCGGTGTTTCGCCTAAGTACACTTCGTCGACGACATCGGGGGTACGACCGTCTACTAAAGTTTCCGACGAGCATTCGATCAGGATGTCGGGAATCTTGTTGAATTGCCCGACTTATTATTGGAAAGTGTTTTCAATATCGAGACTAAAATGCGGGGTTTATAATTGTTAGGCATGTGATGTCTAAGGAATTCATATTGTTAGGCATGAAATCCGGAATATGAGATATTTCGGGTTTATGATGTCTAAGGTGGTTCCGGATTCCAATTGTTGTAGTTTTCACTTTCTTTTCTGCGACCGTAAGTTTAATATGTGGTGTATCACCGGTTTCGTTTCTATATGTCAACGACAATCGAGATACGCATATTTACTTACGTTGATGACATATGATGTTATGTGTTGCTGTGATATGTTATAATGGATCGTCGTGTTTGAATAGCCGGTTTTTTTTATGTGAGATGAGAGTTTTTCATTTTCATTCATGAAAAAACTTGTATGGAATATTCTTTTATTCGGGCACTTCCGGGTTGAGGAAGATGTCACCGTTAATGTATATTATTTACTTTTCCGCATTAGAATAGACCCAAGGAGGGAGCACAAGTAACCGGGTTCTAGAGTCCAGTGAGAGACCATCTCGAGGCGTCGAGTCTAGGTCTCCTGACTGTAGAATTGGTAGGGTTGCTTGCCGCTCTCGTAGGGGTCTAGGGATGTGGGTTTGGCTATTCATCACGATCGTGGAATCCATGTTTTATGCAGGCTTAAATTAAAACCCGGAGATCTTAGTATATCCAATATTTCATATGTTGTCTTCTGCTGCTGATATTCTGTGATGCGATCACTTTATATTCTGAGATGGATACATTATAATATATATGATATATTACAGACGTTGCAGATGTTTTTCACCCGCGCTAGCCCTGCCCCGCTCTGTCGTTAGTTACCTAACCTAACGGTGCACGACGGGACTTCGAGGCGAATGCGGATGGCATAAGCGTACGTTGTATTTATCTGTGATGCTTAGGTAACTTAAATGATGGGACATTAATTAATGTGATTAATGAAAGAAAATAAACCTAATGATGTTGTGGAATCGAATTTTCAAAAACAAGTAGCTTTAGTTCTTTCTTTGCATAGCGGTATTCCTTGTAGAATATCCAGCACCTTATTCGATAAGGAAAGAGCCGAGATCCCTTCATCGGGAGTGACCTCTTTAGCAATAACTGGCAGATGCTGCAACCCTCGGTTTTGTATTTTGATTGGTTTTTCTAGTTTTTGCTTTGCACAGTGGTATTGTGAATTTCCTGCATCTCATTCGACGAGGAAAGAGCCGAGATCCCTTCACCGGGAGTGACCTCTTTAGCGAAACTAGCAAAAGCCTAAAAAACACTCCATTTAAAATCATTTGATTCTGCAACGATATCAAGTTCAAAGCGTTAAAGGCTTTCTTAAAAACTATTCGTAACCCTCCATCATTTTAGGAAGTAGAGTACTTAGTATTCGTGCTATGTTTGTTAACTATAGTTAAGGCACAGTGTACGGTAGCTAAGTGATGTCTTCCTACATAGCATATGATGCGATTAATTAGGACAGTCATGTGACTTTGTTGACCATAGTTAACGGACATGTGGGTGGGTCTAATTAATCATGAAATGACGGGTAGAACTTGACTAGTGCTTGTAATTTGTTGACCATAGTTAAGGTCATGAGCCACTAGGGGTAAAAACCATTATTGGGAGTTTCAAGTGTTGAAATTTGCAATGGGATTGCATACCTTCTATGAGATAGTTGGATCCTGATACCCACTGCGAGTAATAGTTACTTATGGGAGAGTTTTGCACTTTACATTTAGCCGATCAAGTAGGTGTCTAGAAAGGTGTAAACGGGGTTACGCCCCTGGGAAAACGAGGTTTATTTTAATTAGGTCCGTGTGAAAGTACGGAGAACCTCTCTCAAAGTACCGGCACTGGCTTGGCTGAAAGATTGGTGAACTTGTTGGGTGTAATTAATCCCGGCTAGTCTTTCCTTTTAAGGTTTGAAGTAAGACTTGATAAAAAACAGTGAGAGCCATCCTGATTAGATAAAATATATAACCAATCTAATCTTACAAGAGCGCACACAAAGTGTTTTCTTCTCTCTCTCTCCAGGTAGCGACCATGTCACGCCTTAATCAATATAATAATATGGATGTATTTACCGAACCCGCTTGTTATACTGAGCGGGGGAACGTTGGTCCCGCTCCAACTTATAATTGTTATAAGACCGAGCAGAAAATAAAGGATTACCAGTATTCCCATGCCGCCCAAATGAAGAAAGTGCATGATGATGCATCTTTTTCGGGTGTGTTCGTTACAGAGAGTTTTTTCTCAGTATCCTCTACATCCTGGGTATTTGATACCGGATCAGGATCCCGCATATGTAATCTGTTACATGAGTTACAGACAGGTAGAGAACTGAGAATAGGATGATATGTCTCTAAGTATAGAGATTGGTGCAATTTCTGCAGCCAAATCAGTTGGCAAATATCACCTTGTATTTCTAAATATATTGATTCTGAACGAATGTTATTAGATACCGAACCTGAAATGCAATACTATATCAGTCTCTTTATTAACTAAAGAAAGGATATAATTTTGTATTGTTGGATAATGTTTTGAACATTTCCTATATCAAGAGTTGATCGGTTCAGGCACGTTATCTAAAAGCATATACGTTCTAAATCAAATCACATTTCTTAATGTACAGAACACACACAAGAGGAAGAGTTCAGAAATGAACGAATCCTTCTTGAGGTATTGTAGACTAGGTCATATCAATGCGACCCGACTGGCTAAGTTACATTAAGATGCATATTCAAATCAGTTTGAAATTACATCTTGTGAAACTTGCCAGTCATGTCACAAAGATAAAATGACCATAGCTCCGTTTACTTGAAACAGAGAAAGAGTTACTGAACTCTTGGGACTGATACATGATGATGTATGTGGTCCTGATTTGTTTGATTTAGCGTGCTTGCGCTTTCTAAAAGATAGATCAAAAATATTTGTAACCGCAATCAGAAACGGCGTCGCTTTGCAGCTAGCCGATGAGTACGGGTCGATCCACAGAGACGGGTAAATTCCTTTTATGCGTTTTAACGAGTTGATTCAAAATGTCGTTTTGATTGGTTTATAAAAATCTATAAAAACTGGATCTAATTAATCTAATTAAAAGTCTTGCTAGGGTTAGGCTTAGGGGATGTTTTGGAGATTAACGTTTTTCTTCACCGCTTTCAATGCCTTCTTTTTTAGATCTATTAGATGTTAAGTTAATTATTAATAAAGTGGATACGAATCTTTTGGGAAGATGTTTCTTCCTCTAGATTCATATCCTTCCTTTGTTGATAATTACCTAACCCCCACGGAAAACGCGCGCAACCGGCCCTTTATACTACGGTTCATCGTTACCTCGAAGGGTAGGATGCCGCAGGGAGCGGTTGTGCTCGTATGCGTGGAGTTCTAATTCATTAGGTGAAAGTGGAATTGAAAGGGGTGAGAGATCTCATCTCTCAACCCTTTCCCTAAGGCTAACCCTAACAAGCGAGGAGATTACTCGCTCATTAGGGGATGAGAAAACATTTTAATTAAAAGAAGAAGAAACATAATTTATCTTACTTGGTTGACGGCTCCTTCCAAACAAGAAGAACAGATCTGAAAATAACTCCCAGAAAGTCTGAATTTTATTGATTGAAAAGAGGCATAGGGTTTTACAATTTTGAGATTACAATTTATAAGTAAACAGGAGAATTAGGGTTTCAGAGTCTCGCACATGCGCAATTATTGATTTGACCTCTAAAAATCCCAACACCCGAACCGTCGTGGCAACAGAAGAAAAATCCACCGACACGGGCATTAGACGGCCGCGGATCCGCGGCATTGGTTGGCTTGGGCCGCGGATCCGCGGCCCTTTGGTGGTCTTGGGCCGCCAAACTTTTGGGCTTTCTTCAGTGGTTCTTGGGTTCTGTATTTTTATATGTATTTTCTCTGTTGGGCTTCTGGATCGTCTCCAGATCTTCAGTGAAAACTTGTTCGTATCTTTTGACCGTTCACTTGACATTTTGGACCTTATTCTGTTCTTCGTCTAGGCTTGACTAGGATTCGTCTAATAGTTGGTCAAAAGTCCCTTTTTCTGTTGTTTTGTGTCTTTTTCACTGTATTTGCTCCAGAAACCTGTATCCTGTAATATGCAACAAACGTGCGTCAAGAGTACCTGTTTATTTATAAAAAGGATAAGAATAGGGGAATGATAAATGCAATATTATGGTCTGAACAAATACCCCCAAACTTACCTTTTGCTCGTCCTCGAGCAAACTTATTATTTATTCACTAAAATCCAAACCGTACTTTCGCAGGGAAACGCGATTGCACTGAGCACGTGCAACAAGCCGTTAAACCTCTAGGTGTCCCTAGTAGGAGGAGTGTTGTCTCCTGAGGGTTTTCAGCGGATACTACCTACAAAATCCTATCAACTCGGCACATTGACTTTTGTTCTCCAATTAGGTTTTCCAACAAGGAATTCTATTATCTTTTGACTCGCAAATTATCCACCCAAATTCTTCACACTTTCTCATTATTTAACTTAAGATTATATATGTTATGTAGACCTCCTTAGCTTTCGGCATCTCCTAAGTTTTCCTTCTAGGGTTATATCTCCACTCAGGAATTTCTATCAACTCTATTAAAGATACAAGTTCTATTCTTCACTCCTTTCTCTCATCTAAACACCAATCACATACCCCTACGTGTGTGTATAAGTCACCCCTACACTTGGAAATTCAAATTAAGCAATCAACCCCTTGTCCGCTGTCCAAAGTACTAATTAGTTGGTGAATTTAAATGAAATTTGCTTACACATCCTTCATGCGCCCGTTAATACTTCTTGAGGTACCAACGACCGATTACAAAATGCGCTTGCACTTTAAAGCGTACTTCCTAGTCTTTGCAACACCCAAGGCTTTAGCAGTGACTCCCAAACCAGTTGGTCTAAGGCACTAGGTGATGAAGCACCCTCGCTAAATATTTTTCTATTTTTACAGCCTTAAGTAATCACAAAAACCAGTGTCCATTTTTTTCTTTATTCACTTTTTTTTCTTTTTATTTTCATTGTACTAAGGACTTTAGACAAGAGCATTTCAAGGTCTCTTCTACTATTCCAAGTTTCAAGGTGCGTGAATGTGCAAATTGTAGGGTATATATTTTCAGAATTTAGACTTAAGCTAGGAACTATTTTTCAAACTTATACTCTAATAAGAACATCAATACTCTTCCTTTGTTTCGACTTAGCCCAAGAAGTGAACCCAAAATTTGCCTATTTCTAAATAAACTACAAGGCATATACTTTCTACCGTTAAACTTTAAGGAATGTTATTTTTAGGGTTTTTAATTCACTAAGTCTAAGATCTAGTTGTTCCTAAATAGTTAACTTATTTGTCAAACTCAAGTCAATTAGCCAAAATTGAATACAATAATTTTTATAATTTTTTGAAAATTTTCAATTTTTTATGGGTTTTCAAATAAGTATGCAAATGCAAAAATATGTATAAATGAATGCGGAGGAAGAAGACGTACCGAGCATAAATACCCCCAAACTTGAACTTGACAGTGTCCTCACTGTCATACTAAACCAAGAGGGTCAAAATACCGGCACTTCCCTGTTTATTTATTTATAATTTTTTATTGTTAAGAAAAACAAAAATATATACAAAAAGGCCCTCCCCCAAACTTCATTTAAACTATGTTAGACATTACTGCCAAACTTTGCATCGGCCAAAAGTCAACACCAACCAGTTGAAAAATTTATTAGTAAAGAATATTGGTTGGTGGAAGAATAAGTTGTGGTGGTCCGCAAAGAATTGGGGAAGATAGAAGTAGTGGTATGGGAGGTGTGGAGGTAAATATACAGGTGATGGTGATGCATCGAAACGAGAATGTAAATGATCAGCAATTAGTGGAGTGTTGGCATTCTCGTAACTTATTAAAAGAAATGGGGGTGGTTCAACCTCTAACGGAGGAGGTTGACTAACCACAATACCCCCAAGATGTTCCTGTGGGTCCTGGCATCATCCATCAATTGTGTATGATATTCAATTATGAGGGAACTTATCTCCTCGATGTCCGCCATAGTCCTACCGAAAACTTGCCGCCTATCTTGTAAGACCGTTAAGAGGGCATTCTCTTGCTCGAGGGCTAGAGAGGCCGATATGATAATGGGAAAGGTCTCATTCTCACCTATGTACGCATATCTAAGGTGAGACGGCAAGGGCGTGAGTTCGAGTTTTGGAGGCGAAAGAATCATTGCGGAATCTACCTCGAACTCAAAGGACTCCAACACAGGTTCGAAATCACTGCAAACAACCGATTCGGATGGCTCGACTGACTCATCCAAAAATTCAAACGACTCATATTCGGGCTGTGAGTCGTCATCATCAGAAAAAGTGAAACATTCATAATCAATATCGGTTGTGTGAACAGTGGTCGGCTCAAAGAGGGACGCACTAGTGGCGTCAAAACTGTTTTCATCAAACAAGAATCTTTCAAGCTCGCAGTCCTCCTGCGTGATTTCGTGAATAGAGCAAACTTCTCGTGTACTGGTTTTTGGTACAGGGGGAAGACTTCCCATCTTATAAATATCGAACTCACTAGACCTCTTTCCGAAGGATAGAGTCATGGAGCCATTGCGACAATTTATTACAGCATTGGAAGTGGCCAAAAATGGTCGACCAAGAATCACCGGAATTTGGTTTCTTGGGTTAGCAACAGGTTGTGTATCCATAACGATAAAATCAACGGGGAATATGAACTCCCCGACTTTAATCAACACATCCTCTAGTTGACCCCTTGGATAGGTGATCGATCGATCAGCCATTTGGAGAGTGCAACGAGTGGGTTTCAACTCTCCAACCCCTAATTGTTCGTACACGGAGTAGGGAATCAGGTTAACACTAGACCCAAGATCTAAAAGTGCTCGATTAATTTTCTTATCCCCAATCGTGATTGAAATAGTAGGACAGCCAGGGTCCTTTCGTTTTTGGGGTAAGGTTTGATGGTGGTTAATAGCATTGCTCACTGCACTAGCCACTAGCACTTTCTTGGATACTTGAGACGCCTTTCTCTTCGAGGTGCACAAGCCCTTTAAGATTTTTGCGTATGAAGGGACTTGTTGGATAGCATCCAAGAGAGGTATATTTATGCTAACCTGCTTAAATATCTCCACAATCTTCTCCACTTGTGCATTTTGTTTATTAGGACTCAACCTGTTTGGGAATGGAGCATTCTGAAAATTTGTTGAGTCAAAAGTCTGTGGAGTCGAATGTGTAGTAGGAACGGATCCCAGTGTGGATGTGTTCGTGTTGTGAGAAATGGGTCCGTTCGAGTCAGAAGAAGTAGAGCCGTGTGAAGGGTGGAGAATAGGCTCTAAAGAAAAAGGTGAAGAAGGAAGTGAAGAAAATGAAGAAGGGGAAGAAAAACCACCGGCGGGGATGTCATCACTAGTTCCCATATTATTTTGCAACTCTCTTCCGGATCTCAACGTGGTCACCGCATTTACATTGTGATTGTGATATGCGTTTTGTGCGTGACCGGGATTGGGCAATGGTTGAGATGGAAGCTTTCCCTTTTCTCTCTCGCTCATCGCAGCAGTTAATTGTGCAATTTGTGCCTTAATAGATTTGATACTTTGATCATGTGAGGCATTGTTATTCATTAAAGATTGAACATAACTTTCAAATCTTGCTGCGGATTCTGTAGATTGCTTAAGAAATGCATCTAGACTTTTTTCGAGCGAGATAACCTTATCATCATTTGGTTGAACCGAATTGTTCGTTTGATTTGTATAAGGTTGTTGTTGGAAAGGTTGCTGGTTTTGAGTTTGTGAAGGTGCTTGTTGTTGTGGTGGAGGAGGAGGTCTTTGATTATTATTTTCTTAGACTTGTTGATTTTGGTTCCAAGCGAAATTTGGGTGACTCCTCCACCCCTGATTGTATGTCGAAGAGTACGGATCGTTTCCTTGTCGTTGCTGAAATGCAGCATTAACTTGATCCTGTCCTTGAATAGGTGCATTATAAGGACACTCTTCGGTTAAATGCGATGGATTAGAACAACAAGCACAAACAGTTCGTGTGGGTAGAGTAGAGGCAGGAGAAGACGATGAGATTTTTCTCTCAATGGCTTCTAGCTTTTTCATAAGTGAGGCCATCTCGGCCTTCATAGCAATCAACATATCTACTTGATGTATGCCTGCCCTAGATTGACCAACTGAAGAAGATGATGTGGTCTTGGTACTCTCCCACTGAATTGTTTGCTCACTTAGATCCTCAAGAAACTGCCACGCTTCGTCACTAGACTTGGAGAGAAAATGACCTTGACATATTGTTTCTAGCAACTGCTTCGTTGCTGCGTTCAATCCCTCGTATAATGTTTGGCAAAGTTGCCAACTTTCTATCCCATGATGAGGGCATTGAACAAGTAGGTCTTTAAATCTCTCGAAGCACTTCCAGAATGGTTCGGACGGAAGCTGTGAAAATTGTATAATCTCGTTTCGGATTCTAGCAGTTTTGTGATGAGGATAGAACTTTTTCAGAAAAGCTCTTACAAACTCGTCCTAATTTCTAATGGAATGTGATGCGGTGCTGTATAGCCACTTCTCGGCTAGGTCATATAAGGTAAAAGGAATGACCCTTAGCCTTATTGCGTCATCACTTAATTGGGTTGTCTTCATCATGCCGCAAACGTTTTGGAATTTATTAATAAAAATATATGCATCTTCGGATTCCAAACCATGAAACTTAGGCAGCATATTGATGAAATGTGGTTTTATTTCAAAATTATCCCCATTTGCCGGTGGGGGTGAAAGACATGTAGGTAAAGAAGTGCGGACGGGGTAGAAGAGATCCTGGAGCGCGACTCGTGCGGGCGCTACAACAGGCGGAAGATTCGGGTTATTCGCACCTGGCGGAGGTGGAATCATTCCCGTCGGTAAGGTATCGTTGGGGTTGAATCCCGACATACCTTCGAAAGAAGAATTTAAAGGTGGAGGTAAAGAAATGGACGGAATGTCGACGAAGGGCTCGTCGAAGGGTTCGTTGGTCGGTACCAACGAAACACGGACTAATCGGGCGTTAGTATCCCTAGTCCAAAATGACATACACTAAAAGGTAGTGCAGTCAGAAAAAAATAGAAAAAACAGAATGTGGGGGTAAGATAACGTCAGTGAAGGAGAAATGGTGGAAATGAGGTGCAAGTTTTCTTAGCGGCAAGTGGCAAGTTTTTAAAAGATTTTCTTTATTTTTTTTATTGGAGAGTTTTGCAAGAAGGTTTTAGAAAATGGGACTCGTGACACAAATGTATCAACCACACATGCACAATCAGGCCTAGATCTAGGGTTGCCTAGGTCTGCTAGACAGCTCCTAACTAGGGCTAGAGATAGGACCTCAAACCGCCTCTTCACGGACAAATACGGCCAGGTAAGTAGGAAGGAACCACCACTACAGTGGGCCTAATTAATAACCACTAGCCTAGACACCGCAAAGTCGGTTAGGATAAACGGCCGATGCCTATACTAGTCCTTTTCCTATTGAGCTCGATATCCTTAGGTCTGAGTCTAATCTTTTTTAATTAATTGTGGTCGATGCAAAATGCTTAGGTGTTTTCTGGGGTCCTGGGAAGGGTGATGAAATCCCCACCCAATCTGAGTTTGGTCAATTAGCCCCTTAGAGTCCGGTTAAATTATGCAAAACAAATAAAATTTCACTTGCAATCAAAAAAAATATTTTTTTTTAGCGCGGCGCAAAGAAACCTGCAGAAAATCTGTTATTTAGAAGGGGGAGAAAGATTTTTTAGCGCAAAGAACCCTGCAGAAATTTTTACAGTGGATGTATGGAGGTTGCAGAGGGGAGAAGGAGAGAACAAACCCACTAATTTTGAACTGCTGACGTGGCAGTCAGAGCACGGAACCGCGACGGGATCCCTATATATGCGGCGGAAACGAGACTTTATTAGGGTTTCAGGTTCTGAAAAAAATTGTACTGCTTCTCTGTCCAATTTCTCCTCTGTTCTTCTGCACCAACTTCTGTTTTGTTCTCTGTAAATTTCCAGATCCTCAATTCTTCGCTGTTCCTGCAAGATTCAAAAGATACACCCTTCAAACATATCAAAGTTGATAATTTTTGTATTTTTTTATATTTTCAGATTTTTATAATTTTTAAAATTTATATCAACCCGAAAATTCACAAAAAGAAAAATTATGCCGTCCCCGGCAACGGCGCCATTTGATTTGTTTGATTTAGCGTGCTTGCGCTTTCTAAAAGATAGATCAAAAATATTTGTAACCGCAATCAGAAACGGCGTCGCTTTGCAGCTAGCCGATGAGTACGGGTCGATCCACAGAGACGGGTAAATTCCTTTTATGTGTTTTAACGAGTTGATTCAAAATGTCGTTTTGATTGGTTTATAAAAATCTATAAAAACTGGATCTAATTAATCTAATTAAAAGTCTTGCTAGGGTTAGGCTTAGGGGAAGTTTTGGAGATTAACATTTTTCTTCACCGCTTTCAATGCCTTCTTTTTTAGATCTATTAGATGTTAAGTTAATTATTAATAAAGTGGATACGAATCTTTTGGGAAGATGTTTCTTCCTCTAGATTCGTATCCTTCCTTTGTTGATAATTACCTAACCCCTACGGAAAACGGGCGCAACCGGCCCTTTATACTACGGTTCATCGTTACCTCGAAGGGTAGGATGCCGCAGGGAGCGGTTGTGCTCGTATGCGTGGAGTTCTAATTCATTAGGTGAAAGTGGCATTGAAAGGGGTGAGAGATCTCATCTCTCAACCCTTTCCCTAAGGCTAACCCTAACAAGCGAGGAGATTACTCGCTCATTAGGGGATGAGAAAACATTTTAATTAAAAGAAGAAGAAACATAATTTATCTTACTTGGTTGACGGCTCCTTCCAAACAAGAAGAACAGATCTGAAAATAACTCCCAGAAAGTCTGAATTTTATTGATTGAAAAGAGGCATAGGGTTTTACAATTTTGAGATTACAATTTATAAGTAAACAGGAGAATTAGGGTTTCAGAGTATCGCACATGCGCAATTACTGATTTGACCTCTAAAAATCCCAACACCCGAACCGTCGCGGCAACAGAAGAAAAATCCACCGACACGGGCATTAGACGGCCGCGGATCCGCGGCATTGGTTGGCTTGGGCCGCGGATCCGCGGCCCTTTGGTGGTCTTGGGCCGCCAAACTTTTAGGCTTTCTTCAGTGGTTCTTGGGTTCTGTATTTTTATATGTATTTTCTCTGTTGGGCTTCTGGGTCTTCTCCAGATCTTCAGTGAAAACTTGTTCGTATCTTTTGACCGTTCACTTGACATTTTGGACCTTGTACTGTTCTTCGTCTAGGCTTGACTAGGATTCGTCTAATAGTTGGTCAAAAGTCCCTTTTTCTGTTGTTTTGTGTCTTTTTCACTGTATTTGCTCCAGAAACCTGTATCCTGTAATATGCAACAAACGTGCGTCAAGAGTACCTGTTTATTTGTAAAAAGGATAAGAATAGGGGAATGATAAATGCAATATTATGGTCTGAACAGGTCCCCTATCTACACATGACATGACCGGTTCTTTGTACTTCATTACATTCACTGATGATCTCTCAAGATTCAGACACATGTTACTTTGAAACGCGAGTCTGAAGATTTTTGAGAAATTCAAAGAATATAAGTCAGAAGTAGAGAACCAAAACAGGGTATATGTATTTAAGTCCTTTGATGTGATCAGGGAGGAGAATACTTGAGCACGGAGATCCTGGACTAAAGGAGAATGGGATTCTCTCTCAACATTACTCCTCCGTATACACCACAGCACATCTGTGTATTGGGGCGGGGCAATCGCACCTTATTTGATATAGTGCGCTCTATGATGAGTATTGTTGAGTTACCTACTTTCTTTTGGGGAGTTATGCACTTGAAAAGCTGCATATCTATTGAATTGGGTTCTAATCAAATTAGTGCCTACAACTCCATATGAGATATGGTATGGGAAGAGCCCATGTCTTAAGCATGTTAAGATTTAGGGTTGTCCAGCCTATGTCAAAAATCAAAATCCGGACAAGCTTAAGGAAAGGTCAGTTCTGTAAAAGTTTATAGGATATCCCAAGTATTTGCAAGGGAATATCTTCTACCGCACCAAGGAACAAAATGTGTTTTATTTCTCGGCATGACCACCTTTTTAGGAAAAGGAATTTTTTATAAAAGAAATTTGTGGTCATGAAGTAGAACTGGAATAAGTTCCAGCTTTACAAACTACAACTGATGATTTGATAGAACCGCAGGATTCAATAGTTCCCGACGAACCTCAGCCTCTCCGCCGATCTGGTAGGGTTCCTCATCCGCCTGAGAGATACTTCGGTTTCTCGATGACAGTGGGAGTGAGGATTGCATCATGAGATGATGACCCAACTAGTTTCGAGCAGGCCATCAAGAGTAGGGACTCTATAAGAATGGATGGATGCTTAGCGACTTGAGATGGAATCCATATACACCAACAAAGTATGGACTTTGGTTGCAATATCTGAAGGGTTAAACCCCCATCAGAAGCAAGTATATCTTGAGAAGATTACTTGGTATGGATGGAAAAGTTAAGACTTTCAAAGCCAGACTTGTTGCAAATGGTTCTCTTCAAGGACCAGGTGCGGTTTATGAAGAAACCTTTTCTCCAGTACCTATGCTTAAGACCATCCGGATCCTACTTGCCATTGCTACATACCATGACTACGATATCTGGTGATTGGGTGTCATGACTCCTTTTCTAAATACTGATTTAAAAGAAAGCGTCTATAAGTACACAGCCAGAGGACTTCATAGACAGTGGGAGCAGCGGAAACTTGTGCAAGTTGCTTTATGCGTTAAAGCAGGCATCGTGTTGTTGGAACATCTGTTTTGATGTGATAGTCAAAGCATTTGACTTCATCAAAATGGTAGATGAACCTTGTATATACAAGAACTAGTGGAGAGTAAGGTGTTCTTCCTCGTGTTGTACGTGGATGCCATACTCTTGATAGGAAAGGTGTTTCCTATGCTGCACTCGGTCAATCTCCTCTTATCATATTGTTCTCCATATAGGATCTAGGTGATACCTCATAAATCCTAGTTTTTGGATCTATGAGATAGATTTAAGTGGATGTTAGGATTCTTACGAGGTGTAGTGAGATCGTATCAAATGATCCTGGGGAGAATCACTGGATAGCTTCCAGAGTGGTAAGTACGACTGAATGTCACAGGTACTGTCTTTACCCTCAGTCGAGGGACGGTATGTTGGAAGAGTTCCAAGCTAGATACCGGGGAAAACTAGACGATAAAGGCTGGAGACAACGCTATCAAAGATGCAGCCAAAGAGGCAGTCTGGGTGTATATTTGTTCATGAGATGAACTAGGTTCCTACCATTGTGTGACAATGGAGGTGTGGCTTTTTCCTAGGAACCACGATCCCATCAGTGACCCATACATATTCTAAGGCAGTATCACCTGATCATAGAGATGGTTGATCTCCAACAGATCAAGGTTAGGAGAGTAGACACAGAGGTTAACACGGCTGATCCACTCACTGAGGCCTTTCCTGCGAGAGACTTTTATAGGATGTTGGGTATGCTATACTACAACAACTGGCCTTAGTGCAAGTGGGAGATTGTTAGTTGTATGTATGCCCTAGAGGTCATTATTGTACATGAGATGTATGTTATAGTGGATGCTTGGACATATATAGGGAGGACTTTCTGCTCGACATGATAGTACCCTATCTGGTTTCTCTTTATCTTAACATGTACGTTTACAGTCTCTCTGTTACATGTTGATAAAGCCCTTAGGATGTGTACTTGACTTCCAGGATTATGATGCAGATCATACTAGTGGGGCCTGGGTGATCCATGAGTTCATCCTTCAACGTTCCTAGTCATGGGAATATCGAGACGGGGCATCGATATTCCAGAGCAGACTAGCGTATATCTACTCGACCTATGTGATGGGCGATGGATGATCCCATATCCATTGGTGTTTGACATCACATATGGTATACGGGTGCTCAGTGGAGACTGGGTATACTGAACGGACTCGCCGAGAACTCCTAAGTGGTATTATACCTCACGTCAGATAGTAGTTCTCTGGTGACACTGGTACGGGTTAGTCTGTCGACCCGATATCGTCATAGAGTCTTATGTGTCTCCCACTGTGCTTTGATTTCCACCCTACCACGACTCTACTGAGTCTTGCAAACATGTGGTTTTTGGGTACAGTCCCGAGTCACATGGAGGCAATGAGCGATAGGAGGGGATTCGTCTCTTCCGGTATTGGAGGTTGATGTTGCGTTATGCTCGATTGGCCATAACTGGAAATCCCTGGCCTGGGTAGATGTGATTTACATGTAAGTGTTATCAGTAGTTTCACGCCCGTTATGGATCTTATATCGGCATGACTTATCAAGCTATTGGGGTCTGACGTTTACCACCCCTAGATGAGATATGCGACACATCGGACGAAGACACAGGACTGTACGGTAGTATTACTGATTGGATTCGCAGGAGTGTGAGATGGCTTGCTTGTTGATCTTCTGATCGCTCAATACCCGGGTTGCCTTTACATTTAGCACGCCTCTTGCGGCTTGTGGGTGTTTGATATGATCATCACCTACTGCCGGCGTATTGACGAGTCTTTAGAGTCCCACATTAAGGTTTCCTGGGTTAAGAGAAACGAAGTAGGAGCACATATGAGATATGTACGGGACTGAGATTAATACGTGTGTGTGATACCGTATTCTATTCCCGCGATCTGTGTCATCGGTCGGTTATATTTGAAATAGCCGGGTTATCGGATCAAGTGTTGATTCGATAAAATGATACACATGATATTAGTCGGTTATATGTGATATAGACAGATTATTAAATCAAGTGTTGATTTAATAATCTAATATATAATTATATATTTAATATATTAATTTACATTAACTAGTATTAGCCCACATAAGATTTCTTTTCTCACTTGATTGTGCATTAGTATATATGGATATATATTAGGGTACATTATTTTGTGTCATGCTCGATGCCACATGCAACATGGGCGTATGAGACTTACACCATGGTTATGATAATCCTCAGGTTTTATTTATCTTGGTTATTCACAAATTAGTGGTAATTAGTCACATGGTTAAAGCATGTTGAAGCTTGTGGAGTCTTTGACCAAGTCCACTCATTTTGTTTTACTTGAAGATATTTATTAACCAAACCATTATCTTAAACCATGGTTTAGTCTCTACAATGGTAAATATGTGATATTAACTCACCCATGGTTCTATTCTCACATGATTAGTTTTCATTCTTTACTTGCTTCATTTTTCATGGTTGCTTTCTTCATTTCCTTCTTCAAGCTTTCTAGCTCCATGAAACATGAAGAAATATTGTGAGAAAAATAAATCTAAAGTGAGCCCACTTCCTACTTCATCATCCTCTACTACTTTCCATTTAGTTTAGGGTGTTCTCTTCACAAAGTTCATCACCTAGTGAAGAGCTAGCTTGGGTTTGAGTCTCCTCGACATAGATCATCTTCGGCCTCGAAGACTTCGAGCAAATTTGTTCATTTCTCCAAGGGAACCCATACTAGAGTTCGGGAGATCGATACACGCAGCGAAGGGACTACTACACGGAGCTTTAGAAGTGAAGGACCGGTCTACAAAGGCTGTATTCTTTGTTCACTTAGTGTAATGGTAGATTACATGTTTCATATTGTCTATTTACTCTAGCTAGATCCTAGGTTATGGTTCTTTAGCACTCTTGAAAATTTTAAATTGGCATGCTTGATGTCTTGAAAACCCAGTAGGGTGCTAAGGAATCCCAACACTGCTAACTGACGATAGGTATAACACCAACCAGCAGTTCCCCCGCGAGTACGTCCATTGTAACTTATAACCCAATGAGCACTTGTATACTATCTCCGGTATCGCATACCAATGACTGCGGGACAGACTATCTCCCAAACTAGAATGAGAAGCGTATACACCAGTCTACTGTGGAGTATAGATGCCATGTCTCGATAATCCTACGATTAGGGACAAGTATAAGGATGTGCTTATGGACTACCCAGCCCCCACTAGTGTGACTGCCATTACAACGCTGGTAGTCAAGCAAAGATCCTAAGGGCTCTATCAATATGTATTAGCGATATGTTAAAAGAAACATATACACATATTATGATAGAATCAAACCAGATAGTATACAATCAAGTTGAGCAAGACTGTTATTATATCCGTGTATATCCCAAGCTTCCAAAATGTAATATGCAATCCAGTACTATACAATAATGGCCTCTAGGGCATATATCACTAACAACTTCATATCATACTCTCATTTTGGATGTTTTATAAACACTTGGTTGGTTTTTTGGATGAAAATCACTCTCACCATTTGCCTCATCTCTCCTCACTTGCCTTTCTTGAGCTCCTCCTCCTTCTTCTTGATCTTCCACCCTACCATCTCATGAGTTGAGAATCAAAGGTGAAAGAGAGATAGATATACACTTAGAACAACTCACTACATCACTAGACACTCTATATTAGCAACCTAAAGTCCTTAGTTGCTCTAGTAGATTTTTTGTGTGGATCTAGAGTCATGAACCATATCCCTCGGGTGGATCATCTTCGACGGAGGAAGACTGGCGGTCAAGCTCGATCAAGGAGACCTCAAGGAGCCAAGGAAGAGGGTAGAAGTTATTAGGTTATGCCAGTGCCCTAGCCATCAAACCGTGGCCGATTGCGGAACAAAACTTTTACAAACTGGCGCTAACACAGCCCGCTACCCGGATCTACCATTAACCCTAAACTAGAAATATACAAAGAAAGGAGTTTAGAAAGTTATACCGAATGATCTATGTCCTTTAGTCTTTAACCTTTATCCCAAGCTCCTAGTGGCCACCATGATCAAGCTTGGTCATCGGTCTCCCTCCATCGATGATGATCCACCAGAGGATTTGTAGTTCGAGCTCCAACCTCATAGCCGAGGTAACTAAGGTACCTAGTTCGCTAAATTATAAAGCCAAGATGATGTAGAGAGTGATGAAGGATTGATTTGTCTCTAAACACCCTAGGTTTCTCAACACATGAGACTTTTAGGGTGGAGGTAGAAAAAGAAGCTTGAGGATGAGAGTGTGAAGCAAAAACTCAAGTGAAGAAAAATGGTTAAGTGTTGTGAGCATATAACAAATGAAGCAACGCTAGAAAAAATCTCTCATGTCTTCACAAACATCTCACAACACTAATAAATATCAAGCATAACTCAATAGTGCACCATGAGTCACTACATAAGTCACCCCATGAGTCACACCATGAGTCACCAACTGAGCATTCTTGAATTTAAAGCCAAGAAATGACTTATCCTCCACCTCATTAACCATTTAATCTTAAATGGTTAAAACACAAATGAGGTGTTATCTTCTAGAAGCAATCTTGTAATAAATTACAATAATACCCCTCATCCGTATATGCATACCCGTATCTGTATTCCGACAAAATATGAATACAATGAAACGAAAATAATCCAAAAATCCAATACTAGAATCCGAATTAAACCGAAGCCACTAGTATAAACCTTCCGAATCATGATACGTGCACAAAGGCACGTATATGATCGAAACAGCCATAAAACCATACGGCCTCTACATCGCTTCGCCCGAAGCAGGAAAACCCTCTGTGTGGGACTCTAAAGACTCGTCAATACCCTAGCAGTTGGTTTAACCACAAGCACGTCAGCGGCACTAGTTGTACGTAACGGCTGCCCTGGTTTTTGTTAGTTATATGTATGCCCTAGAGGCCATTACTGTACATAGGATGTATATTGTAGTGGATGCTGGGACATATATAAGGAGGACTTTCTTGCTCGACATGATAGTATGCTATCTGGTTACTCTTTGCCTTAACGTGTATATTGATTGTCTCTCTGTTACATGTTGGTAAAGCCCTTAGGATGTGTACTTGACTACCTGGACTATGATGCGGATCATACTAGTGGGGACATGGTAGTCTATAAGTACATCCTTCAAGGTCCCTAGTCGTGGGTGTATCGAGACGGGGCATCGATATACCAGAGTAGACTAGCATATACCTTCTCAACCCATACAGATGGGCGATGGATGATCCCATATCCATTGGTGTTTGACATCAGAGATGATATACGGGTGCTCAGTGGAGACTGGGTACACTGGACGGACTCGCCGAGAACACCCAGATGGTATTATACCATACGTCAGATGGCAGTTCTCTGGTGACACTGGTACAGGTTAGTCTGTATACCCGAGATCGTCATAGAGTCTTGTATGATTCCCACCGTGCTTTGATTTCCACCTTACCACGTCCAAGAGGGCATGCAAAACGGTGGTTTTTGGGTAGTCCCGAATCACATGGAGGCAATGAGCGATAGGAGGGGATTCGTCTCTCCCGGTATAGGGAGTTGATGTTGCGCTGTGTTTGATTGGCTATAACCGGAAATCCCTGGCCAGGGTTGTTGAGAATTACTGGTAAGTGTTCTCTGTAGTTTCTCGAACTGTTATAGACCACATATCGATACGACTTATCGAGCTACTGGGGTCTGACGTTTACCACCCCTAGGCGAGATATACGATATATCAGACGATCAGACCGGACTGTACGGTAAGTGTTACTGGTTGGAATCATAGGAGTGTGAGCGGGCTTGCTCGATGATCTTCTGATCGCTCAATACCCGGGTGGCCGTTACGTTTAGCAGACCACTTGCGGCTTGTGGGTGTTTGATATGATCATCACCTGCTGCCGGCGTATTGACGAGTCTTTAGAGTCCTACACAGATGTTTCCTGGCTCAAGCGAAACGAAATAGGAGCACATATGAAATATGTGCGGGACCGAGAATAATGCGTGTATGTGATACCGTATTGTATTCTCGCGATGAATGTATCGATTGGTTGTATGCGATATAATCTAGTTATCGAATCGAGGATTGATTCTATAAGTCGATACATTGGATATTAGTCGGTGATATGCGATATGACCGGATCATTAAATCAAGTGTTGATTTAATGATTTAATGTATAATTATATATTTGATATATTACTTATATTAACTAGTATTTTTTCACTTAAAATGGATTTTCTCATTTGATGTGCACATTGTATATATGATATAGTTTTGTGCACTAGTTTGTATCATGTTTGATGATACATGCAAACTTGGGTGTGTATGATTAAACCATGGTTATGTTAATGGTTAGGGTTTTGATTTACTTATTTATTTATTCTCTTAATTCATTTTTGGCAAAAAGGGAAATGGTGGCTTGCTTTGTTTTACATTGAAGCTTCATGAAGCTTTGAAAAAGTCTACCACTTTTGTTTCATGCCTAACCTAACCATTCACCTAACCTTTGTTTACTCTCTACACATAAACATGGTTGCTAATATGATAAGAATCACTTATTTTTCTATTATTCATTATTCTTATCATATTATCATCTTCTTCTTCTTCTTCTTCAAGAAGAAAGAAGCTTGCTAGCTTCAATGGTGAAATGAGAAAAAGAGTGAGAAATCCAATTCTAAAGTGAACCCACTTCCTATTTCTTCATCCTCTACCACTTGCCAAGTAGTATAGGGTGTTTTCTTCACAAGTTTCATGGCTTGGTGAAGTTGGAGCTTGATCTTGTGTTGCCTCGACGTAGATCATCTTCGGCATTGAAGTCGACGACCTAGCCCGCCCATTTCTCCGATGAAGCCGACGCTAGAGTCCGGGATCCGATGATCGCAGGGAGGGTACACCGTCACAGAGCTATGGAGGTAGAGGACCGGATCTACAATGGTTGTATTTTCGTTCACACTTTAGAGTAAAGTTGTTTGCTCGCATTTGTTATCGCCTAATCTCTAGTTAACGATCTGGTTAGGGTTTCTCGGCACCGGAAAAATTTGAAATTGGCATGGTTGATGCCTTGTGAGACTTCATGAGTGTGCCTAGGAACCTTACAATTGAGCGAAAGAAATGCCGACGAGCAAACTCATCCGAACCCCAACTGAGCCTGTCCGTGACAATATCCGTCTAGTCCGGTCTGTTCGTCTAAGAGTATCGCATATTGAGTCTAGGGGGAGGATAAAGTCAAACCCCTAATAATACGACATTTCGTGTCGGTATGTAACCCATCACCACCTGAGAAATTACTGATCCTAGATCAGTAATTCTCGACTAGCTTGGCCGAGGATTTCTGGTGATGGCCACCCGTGCACAACACGACATCAACCCGCAATACCGGGAGAGTCGAATCCTCGATGATTCGCTCACTACCTCCATGTGGCTCGGGACTGTACCCAACTAAAACCTGTTTGCAGGACTCCTTTGAGCTGTGGTAGGGTAGTAATCAAAGCACAATAGGAACTCACACGAGACAAATGACGATATCAGGTCGACAGACTAACCAGTACACATGTCACCTGGGAACTGCAATCTAACAATAGGTATAATACCAACTACCAGGTTCCTGGCGAGTCCGTCCAGTGTACTCATAACCCAATCATCACCTATATACTATCTTAGGTGAACAAACTAACACCAATGGCTTGTGAGACCTGGCCACCGCCCCTCGTTTGGGTCTCGATCAGTATACACTAGTCTACTCTGGTGTATCGATGCCCAGTCTCGATACTCCCGCGACTAGGGACATTTAAGGATGTGCTTATAGACCACCCAGCTATCATGTATATGATCGCTATCATAATGCTGGTAGTTAACCAAGAATCCTATGGGCTCTATCAACATGTAATAGTTATCTGTAATACCACAAAAGCATGTATATGATGATAAAGAAAAACCAGATAGCATACTATCATCTCGAGTAAGAATGTTCTATCCGTATAGGTCCCCCCTCAATCATCATAATCACCTACATGCAATTACGATAATTGCCTTGAGAGCACTATAGCCAACAATCTCCCACTTGCACTTAAGGCTAATTATTGCGGTGTTGCATACTCTCATCCCGTGTGATACCGAACACCCAACTTCTCTACTAATCAATCTCACAAAGCTCGTTTGTGAAACTATTTTGTTCGAAAAATAGCCTCAGTGAGTGGATCCTGTAAGTGCATGGCGGCGCCCCGGCCTCCATCCCGAGGCCAAATGCGGAAGCGATAGTTAACTTTGATTTTTCTTGACCGGCACCACCGTGCACTAAAACCCGGATTGGGCCATTAAACTAGTCCTAGCTAACTACAAGATGGGGAAGAGAGATATACCGAGCGATCCGTGTACTCCGGTCTTCTCGTCGTCGTCCCGATCTCCCGCGGAATGTCCTGTCTCCACCTCCTCGCCGGAAGGGCACCACGTCGCCTGCTTCTTTTACGGGCTCCCACCTCTATACCGAGGCAACTCGGCCATGAAGCTGGCGAGTCGACGTGCCCAAGATTTGTTGTAGAACAGTGTAGTGAGCTATGTCTCATAGGGTTGTGAAGTTGCCATTTTGGTGGAGGTGAAGAATAGACTTTTGAGATGAACTAGAGAGCATTTTTCTTAGCACAATTAGAAAGCCAAATGCCACACATGAAAAATGAATCCCTCTCCCTACAATAGTGGCCGGCCCCTCCTCTTTGTGTGAATGGAGAGAGAGAGCGAGGTCAAGGGGTGGGTGGAATGCAATGATGCAAGGAAGTGATGATGAGAGAATCCAATGATCACAACCAAAAACCCACACTCCAAAACAACCATCATCATATCCAAAGTCAAGCAATCATGAAAACTATCATGAAGCAAAAAGTCAAGGGATCATGACACAAGAAGATGCAAATAACTCCCTCCACTAATGCTTATTTGCACAAATGCAAATAAGCCCTCCTCCACCAATCTTCGGCCAATGAGGGATACAAAGAAATATGGCCGAAACGGAAAGCAAGCTGGCAACTCCAGAAAACTGGTCCCGTAATAAATTACAGGAAAACCCCGCTACTGTGTATACACATCCGCATTTGTATTCCGACCGAAATACAAATGCAATGAGACAAAATCTACACTGTACTATACTAGGATCCGGCTTAAACCAAAGCCGGCTAGTATTATCCGTCCGATCCTGATCCGTGCAATACCGCACGTATCTGATCGAACCCTGCCATATCTCCATACGGCCTCTACAGCGTTTCGCCCGAAAACTTGAGCAACTGAATGTGAGGGACTCTAAAGACTCGTCAACACCTTGGTTGTGGATTTAACCACTAGCATGTCAGAGGTATAAACCAATACGTAACGGGCTACCAGGTATTGACCAAAAGGGACGTCGATGAGTGAACTCATCCTGACACCCTACTGAGCCTATCAGTGACAATATCCGTACAGTCCGGTCCGTTCGTCTATGAGCATCGCATGGCGGGCCTAGGGGGTTGGTAAAGTCAGACCCCCAAGAGCGGTACAAGTCGTGTCGGAGTGTAGCCCAGAACACCCTGAGATACTACTGGAATGCCTACCAGTAAATCTCCTGCCTCGGTCGAGGGCTTCGTGTAATGGCTCTCCTAGACACAGCGCGACCTCACCCCCAATACCGGGAGAGACGAACCCCTGAAGATCCGCTCACTGCCTCCATGTGGCTCGGGACTGTACCCAACTAAAACCTGTTTGCACGTCTCCTTTGAGCGTGGTAGGGTAGTAATCAAAGTACAGTGGGAACTCACACGAGACAAATGACGATCCCCAGGTCGATGAACTAACATGTACACATATCACCAGGGAACTGCTATCTGACGTCAGGTATAAGACCAACTAGCATGTTCCTGGCGAGTCCTGTCCGGTGTACTCATAACCCAATGAGCACCTGTATACATCTTAGGTGAACCAACTGACACCAGTGGCTTGTGAGACCGGCCACCGCCCCTCGTCAGGGTCTCGACTATATACACTAGTCTACTCTGGAGTACCGATGCCCTGTCTCGAAACTCCCACGACTAGGGACCTTTTAAGGATGTGCTTATAGACCCCAGCTCCCACTTATATGATCGCCCTCATACTGCTGGTGGTCAAGCAAGAATCCTAAGGGCTCTATCAACGTGTAATAGCGACATGTCAGGTCACCTAAAGCAGTACACGATGATAAAGATAAACCAGATAGCATACTATCATCTCGAGTAAGACTGTCCTGCTGGGACAGGTCCTCCCTCAATCATTGCAATCACGTGCCTGTGATCCAATAATTGACTCTGAGGGCACTATCTCCAACAATCTCCCACTTGCACTCAAGGCTAATTATTGCGATGTCGCATACTCACAGCCCGTGTGATACCGAACACCCAACTCCTCTACTAGTCAGTCTCACAAAGCCTGTTTGCGAAACTATTGCGTTCGAGGAATAGCCTCAGTGAGTGGATCCGCTTTGATGTTTCTTTCTATGTCTCTCTATATCTCAAGTTCGCGGAGAAAGCCATCTCCCGAAATGAGCAATACTTGTCTTAGAATGTGTTTGGATGTCTGATGGGACCTAGCTCATAAATGAACTCCAAATCCAAACTTCTTAGACTGTATCGTCAACTGAACTTAATCAGTATCCTGCGCCATGCCTCCCTCAGTATTGCCTTGGACCACCTGTCCAAAATACTGCCCCTCCTCAGAAGGAAAAACTATAACTCTGACAACCTCCTTGTCGTCTAGGTCACCTTGGAAGCCTGGAATGATAACTGTCTCCCGAATGAGGCTGTCGTTATCATATCCCTAGAACATTCACTTATGTTCTAAAACTGCTTCCGACCGTTTCTCTAGGATTGGATCAATGTCAACTTATTGCATGTAGTGCAAGAACAACATCTGGTGTGGTACTTGACATCTCATGATTGACTCAATTGCCTGAGCAAGTGATCTGCCAATCATGCACATCCTCTCCCCTTTAGTCTGTAAGACACCTTTAGAGAGGGTGACTCCATTACCTGCAGGTACACTACCGTGCCAGGAGTCGTCCATTCTAAATACTCTTAGAATGCTGTCTAAGTACCCATATTGGGAAACCACCCAAATCTAGATCTAGTAACCAGTATGCCTGATATAATGTCCAAGTCCCATGTGGAGAAACCACTGTGTGACGACCAAGTATAGCCGATCGTAGTATAGGAATATCACTTCCTACTCTGTGTATGTCATCCAAATACCATGACATCACACCCTACTACCTTCTCAATAGATCCATCCCCTATTCTGATGAAGTCAAACCTATGACTGTCACGTCAGAAATGGATGATTTCTCTCCGCTATATCTGCTTTAGTCTATAAATAGACATAAGTTACCTGTCCACCAATGCTTCCGCTGCTCCCACTGACTACGACAACCCTCTGGCAGAGTCATATAGACGTACACTACTAAATCCAGTTTAGAACGACGCTATACTCATCCTCCTACCGGGTCTCGCAGCCTGGAACAACAGCAATGGCAAGTGTGGGTAAACAAGAACTTCCCTGTCACCGTCCTTGAGGCTACCGAAGTACCTCTCGGGTGCCTGAAGTTATCCACCTTATCTGCGGAGTGGCCAATGGAATGTCAAACCAGATTGAATCTTTAGGTTCGTATCAAATCTTCAGTAATCATTTGCGGTTCTGGAATCACTTCCAGTTCTACCATACTCCCACTACTGTTTTCTGAAAAATCCATTTTATTTAAAACTGTGTCGAGTCTAGAACAATATCGCTATTGTTCTTCCAGATGGTAGAAAGTCAACCCGCGTCATAGCCTGGGTCAACCCACAAACAGCCATTACAGAAACATGCCTTGAGTTGTCCAGTGTCTGGTTTTAATCATAAGCCGGACAATTCCCCGTACCTTAACATCGTTAAGATATGAACTGCTCTATATCCAATATAGAACCAGAGGCACTGATTTAATTGAACCAGATTCAAATCATGCAGCTGTCCCTAGTGCATGTCAAGTAAATGGAGAGAGGCCGATCAGCGTTACTCAACTTAGGAATGCTTCCAATTATGAGTAACCTGAAAGAGAAACAAGTTCTCTTAATCATTACTATCAACTGAATACCATACACAAGTATCTACATCTTCGATCAACTTGAAGAATCCCGATACTTGCAACACCTGGTTCTCTACTTTATTCAAATACCTATAACTTCTCAAAATTCGGACCCCGTGTTTCTACGAAACACCTGTCTAAAAACTAGAGAAGTCATAAGTAAACCGAATATAGTACGAGGACCAACCCCTCTGTCCTGATGGACCCTGGACAACATACAATACTCTGTATAAGTCCCTTGAGTCTGATAACTTATTCACTGTGTGTCGTAGGTTGAAAACTGTACTTATGGTTAAGAAGAATTACACCGCTGTTTAATGCTCCTGACCTAACCATCCACTGATATAGGTAAATGTCACAGACATAATTTCAAAAAGGCATATCTCACTCTATAAAAATAGACGTACAGATATATCAATTTGAAATTGGTGCACAACAGCGGATATTCAAAACCAAATATTTGCCGTCCGGCAAACAACCCAGGTGATTTCCTTAAATATCACCGATTACAACGAATCCCGATATAATGAGGATGATCACCCAATTCCCAATAACTTATTCCCACTCATCATCTGTAAAACCATACAGATGTGAGAATCATACCTGGTAAATACATACCCTGGAGTAAGTATCTAATCGGGAAATCAGTTTTCTTTTAACATTACACAGTGAAACTGAAACATTGAAATGTTTCGATGGGGTATCCCGGTATTCCTATTAATGCCTCTTCCAGATTCTCGACTGAAACCGTAAAATTCTTTGCCACCTCTCCAAATCCCTTTTTATGTCTTTAGTCATTACCTTCTGCACACCCCTTTATGCCAAATGGTTTTCTTCCTTCCCTACAGTTCGGCACCAGCCTATGGTTTGGAAGAAGACTATCCAATAAGCATAATAGGTGTACTGTCCTAATCCTAGGAGCACTCGCAACGCGAGAGAAGGTGAAGATAAAAGACAACTGAATAAACCTTATTCTTATTTCTCCTGAACCAGAATCCATCCCCGAACTGGAACAAGTTCCTTTCGAGTTCGTATATAACCATACGATGGAGTATCCAATAAACTGTGGATCTTCGTAGTGATACGGGGTGTCCTGGAGAAATACAAAGGTGATGTGGGAGTGGTAATGAAATACCTGGTTTGGTCGTGAATATCAGTTGTAATTTACTTTGCCCTCTTACTAATCCCTTGCTTTGTCTTAACTTAATACCTTCTGCACACCATCGTTATGCTAATTGATTTTCTTCATTCCCTACCAGTCGGCACCTGCCTATGGTTTGGAAGAAGACTATCCAATTTGCGTAATAGGTGTACTGTCTCCTAAACCAAGGAGTACTCGCAACCTGAGAGAAGGTAAAAGGAAAAGACAACTGAATAATCCTATCCGTTTTCTCCAAAACCTGAAACCATCCTCGAATAAATTCTTTCGAGTTCGTATCTAACCATACGATAGTTTTGTCCAATAGAAGTGGACGTTCGTAGTAATACGGGGTGTCCTGGAGAAAAGGTTAAAAGTAGGAGTGGCAATGAGGTTTGCAACTCTGAAAATCCAAAAGCCAGTGTTTAAGAAGGTTCGGTCAACTTGGTCACTGAGTCATAGTCTTAGGGTCGGGTCAATGGTCGCTGCCAAAGAGAGAGAGAAAAGAAACACTCAGCATGCACTCTATCCTAGATCAGAATGGTTACCAATTTATCTAATCTGGAAACCTCCCACTGTACCTCAAATTCTCCTCCAAACCTGAAAGAAGAATTAGTCGGGGTCACCCGAGGAGTAAACTAACTCATCAGTGGGTATCGGGATCCAACTATCATCGCATGATAACGTGACGGAATCCGCTCACGGTATCACACTCCAGAAGGTATGCGCATATCTGGCAAGTTCCAGTTCTTTTGAAACTCCCGATGTGATTTTTACCCCATGCACTTATGACCTTGACTTTGGCCAACAAATCATAAGTCACATGTAAAGTTCTACCCGTCATTCTTCAGGTTAATTTGAGCCCACCCGTACAAGCCCTTGACTTTGGCCAACAAGGCTATACGACTCCCCTAAACCAACGCATCTATCTATGCTTCATATGAATACCCCAATAGCTACCAAACACTGTGCCTTGAGTTTGGCCAACAAACACAGCTTGAATACTATTGACCACCCATATGAAACGACGGAGGGCTACGAATGGTTTCTGGCGAAAACCTTTAACGTAATAAACTTGATATCGTTGAAGGAACGGATAGCTTTTAAAAAATATAGTGACGAAAACCTTTGCTAAAGAGGTCACTCCCAGTGAAGGGATCTCGGCTCTTTCCCCGTAGAATGAGGTGCAGGATATTCTAACTGAATACCACGATGTAATGCAAAAGTAATCGGCTATAGAGAAGTTATTGCCCTGACGCAAACTTCTGTCCAAGGGGTCACTCCTGGTGAAGGGATCTCGGCCCTTGCCTCGTCGACTGAGGAGCAGGATATTCCAACTGAATACCACGATGCAAAACAAAAGTGAACGTCCTTGCAATAACAACTTTTTGAAAAGTGTTCCAACAACATCAGATTAGGTTTGTTTTTAACTTGCATTGATCCGAATCAACGCAGTCCCATCAATTGATCACACCACAAAGAACGAAAATATACTGATGTACGTATATGCCATCCGCATTCGCTACTGGGTCCCGTCATTACCCGTTAGGTTAGCTAACTAACGACAGAGCGGGGACTGGACTAGCGCGGATGCAAAACATATACAACATCTACTAATATATATATACCAATATATAATATTTCGCTCAAGGCGTGATAAAAAATGCAACATCACAGAAATGTACAGCATCACAGAACAATACAGATATCTGGGATCCTCGGGTTTCACAGAGCCACTACTGAAACCCGACGTTCCCCTGGTCGTGTGGATAGCCTGTGCAATGAAATCCTAGACCCCTACGGGCGCGGAAAGTTACCCGCCAAAACCTGAAGCGAGGCAGCCCCCTTCAGCAACGTGAATGGACCACACAACACTTCACGGAATCCGGTAACTTGGGCACCCCTCCTGGGTCAACCTGTACCCCCTACGAGTGCGGCGAATAGCACGCCAATTCTAGAGTAAAGCCCCCTCCGTCTCAATGCCATGAGATGCGGGCTTGTTGCCCTCTAGAACCCGGCTATCCGTGCACCCCTCTTTAGGGTAATCCTAGTACAGAAAGTAAAATATACATATAACGGGTACATCGACCGCAACCTGGCCGTGCCCCAAAATAATAATACAAACAGGCAGTGACGGCAGTCCACATGTTGGACACACGCCCCGCAATATCAAATGTACATAATACAACAAAACTGTACTACCACTACAACCAGGCTATCCCCACGACCAATCCGCAACATCACAGCAATACACAGAACATCAACGTGAAAGTCACGTTCGCAAATCCGTCTAACCGGGCTATAGCAGTTAGACAGGATTTACCGATCAAGTGACATTCACGGTCACAGATATAATGTAAATACTGTGAACTAATGTGTTTAAAATATCCGATCGATCAAATTTACCAAGTGGGCCCCAAGTACTACTGTAGCACAACAAGAAATCTGGGCCTAAAAAATAACATTCCAGAAACCATATTTCCAACTCAGGAACATTCTTCAAAAGTTTGGGGGACTGAACAGTTAAAGTCGCGGCGGAACCGCGGCCCAAGCATGGGTTTAGCCGCGGTTCCGCGGTGGTTTGGACTGTTCACGAGCCCAAATTTTCACAGAACTCTTAGAATTTCCTATACATCATTCTGAAACAACCTGAAAAATTTTTGGACTTCAAAACATTTCGACAGAAACTGATGTGAAGAAAAATAAGGTTTTTGGAAAATTGTTCGATCGGAAATGTAAAACACATTAGACAAAGCTAGACTAAGTTAATGGCGAGGCTCTGATACCACTGTAAGTGCACGGCGGCGCCCCGGCCTCCATCCCGAGGCCAAATGCGGAAGCAATGGTTAACATTGATTTTTCTTGACCGGCACCACCGCGCACTAAAACCAGGATCGGGCCATTAAACTAGTCCTAGCTAACTACAAGATGGGGAAGAGAGATATACCGAGCGATCCGTGTCCTCCGGTCTTCTCGTCGTCGTCCCGGTCTCCCGCAGAATGTCCTGTCTCCACCTCCTCACCGGAAGGGTACCACATCGCCTGCTTCTTTTACGGGCTCCCACCTCTATACCGAGGCAACTCGGGCATGAAGCTGGCGAGTCGACGTGCCCAAGATTTGCTGTAGAACAGTGTAGTGAGCTATGTCTCATAGGGTTGTGAAGTTGCCATTTTGGTGGAGGTGAAGAATAGACTTTTGAGATGAACTAGAGAGCTTTTTTCTTAGCACAATTAGAATTCCAAATGCCACACATGAAAAATGAATCCCTCTCCCTACAATAGTGGCCGGCCCCTCCTTTTTGTGTGAATGGAGAGAGAGAGAGCAAGGTCAAGGGGTGGGTGGAATGCAATGATGCAAGCAAGTGATGATGAGAGAATCCAATGATCACAACCAAAAACCCACACTCCAAAACAACCATCATCATATCCAAAGTCAAGCAATCATGAAGCAAAAAGTCAAGGGATCATGACACAAGAAGATGCAAATAACTCCCTCCACTAAAGCTTATTTGCACAAATGCAAATAAGCCCTCCTCCACCAATCTTCGGCCAATGAAGGATACAAAGAAATATGGCCGAAACGGAAAGCAAGCTGGCAACTCCAGAAAACTGGTCCCGTAATAAATTACAGGAAAACCCCGCTACTGTGTATACACATCCGCATTTGTATTCCGACCGAAATACAAATGCAATGAGATAAAATCTACACTGTACTATACTAGGATCCGGCTTAAACCAAAGCCGGCTAGTATTATCCGTCCGATCCTGATCCGTGCAATACCGCACGTATCCGATCGAACCCTGCCATATCTCTATACGGCCTCTACAGCGTTTCACCCGAAAACTTGAGCAACTGAATGTGGGGGACTCTAAAGACTCGTCAACACCTTGGTTGTGAATTTAACTACTAGCACGTCATAGGTATAAGCCAATACGTAACGGGCTACCAGGTATTGACCAAAAGGGACGTCGATGAGCGAACTCATCCTGACACCCTACTGAGCCTGTCAGTGACAATATCCGTACAGTCCGGTCCGTTCGTCTATGAGCATCGCATGGCGGGCCGAGGGGGTTGGTAAAGTCAGACCCCCAAGAGCGGTACAAGTCGTGTCGGAGTGTAGCCCAGAACACCCTGAGATACTACTGGAATGCCTACCAGTAAATCTCCTGCCTCGGCCGAGGGCTTCGTGTAATAGCTCTCCTAGACACAGCGCGACCTCACCCCTAATACCGGGAGAGACGAACCCCTGAAGATCCGCTCACTGCCTCCATGTTGCTCGGGACTGTACCGGACTAAAACCTGTTTGCACGTCTCCTTTGAGCGTGGTAGGGTAGTAATCAAAGTACAGTGGGAACTCACACGAGACAAATGACGATCCCCAGGTCGATGAACTAACCTGTACACATGTCACCAGGGAACTGCTATCTGACGTCAGGTATAAGACCAACTAGCATGTTCCCGGCGAGTCCTGTCCGGTGTACTCATAACCCAATGAGCACCTGTATACATCTTAGGTGAACCAACTGACACCAGTGGCTTGTGAGACCGGCCACCGCCCCTCGTCGGGGTCTCGACTGTATACACTAGTCTACTCTGGAGTATCGATGCCCTGTCTCGAAACTCCCACGACTAGGGACATTTTAAGGATGTGCTTATAGACCCCAGCACCCACTTATATGATCGCCCTCATACTGCTGGTGGTCAAGCAAGAATCCTAGGGGCTCTATCAACGTGTAATAGCGACATGTCAGGTCACCTAAAGCAGTACACGATGATAAAGATAAACCAGATAGCATACTATCATCTTGAATAAGACTGTCCTACTGGGACAGGTCCTCCCTCAATCATTGCAATCACGTGCCTGTGATCCAATAATTGACTCTGAGGGCACTATCTCCAACAGATCCGCTCCAGTGTTTCTATCTTTATCTCTCTATATCTCAACTTCCGGGAGAAGACTATCTCCCGAAATGAGCAATACATGTCTTAGAATTTGTCTGGATATCTGATGGGACCCAGTTCAAAAATGAACTCCAAATCCAACAAACTTCTTAAGCTGTATCATCCACTGAATTCAATCAGTATCCTGCGCCATGCCTTCTACAGTATCCGTTTGGACCATCTGTCAAACATACTGCCCTTCATAAGAGGGAAAACTATAACTCTGACAGCCACTCTGTCATCCAGGTCACATTGGAAGCCTGAAATGATAACCGCCTCCTGAAGAAGGCTGCCGTTACCATATCCAAAGAACGTCCACTTATGTTCATAACCACTTCCCAATGTTTCTCCAGAATTGGATTAATATATATACGCTTATTGCAGCTAGTGCAAAAGCAATATCTGGTGTTGTACTTGACATCTTATGATTGACTCAATTGCCTAAGCAAGTGATATGCCAATCATGCAAATCCCTCTCCTCATCAGTCTAGAAGACATCTCTTTAGAGAGGGTAACTCCGTCACCTGCGGGTACACCACCTCGCCAGGAGTCGTCCATTCTAAAACACTTTAGAATATTGTCAAGTACCTGAATTGGGACACTTCCTAAATCTAGATTAAAACTATAGATCTAGTAACCAGAAACCCTGATATTTTATCCAGATCCTATGTGGAGAAAACACCTTGTGACAACCATAGTATAACCGATCGTAGTATATGAATTTTATTTCCTATCAAGAGCAGGTCATCCAAATACTAGGACATCTCACCCTACTACCTTTTTACTAGGTCCATCCCCTGTTCTGATGAAGTCAAACTCTATGACTATCACATCAGAACTAGATAATCTATATCCGCTATACCTGCTTTAGTCTTTAGATAGACATAAGCTACTTGCCCACTAATCTTCCGCTGCTCCTACTGACTACAACAACCCTCTGGCAGAGTCATATACACGTGCACTTCTAAAACTAATTTAGAACGACGTTATACTCATCATCCTGCCAGATTTCATAGTCTAAAACAGCAGTAGTGTCAAGTTTTAGGTAATCAAAAACCTCCCTATCACCGTCTTTGAGGAGACCGAGGTACCTCTCGGGTGCCTGAGGTTACCCACCGAATCTGCGGAGTGGCTAATGGATCGTTGAAACCAATTGAATCTTTGGGTTCTATTAAATTTTCAGTAATCGTTTATGGTTCTGGAATAACTTCCAGTCCTACCATACTCCTACTAATGTTTTCTGAAAAAGTATCCATTTTACTAAAACTGGTGGTGAGTCAAGAACAATATAACTATTGATCTTCCAGATGGTAGAATGTTAACCCTCGTCGAAGCCCGGGATAACCCACAAACTGCCATTACTAAAAAGTGCCTTGAGTTTGTACAGATTCTGGTTTTAAGCATCAGCCGAACTACACCTTATACCTTAACATCATTAAGATACGAATCCATTCTATATAACATATAGAAACAAATGCACTAATTTAATTGGAACCAGATTCAAAAATCATGCAGCTGTTTCCAGTGCATATCAACCAAATGGAAGGAGACCATTCAACATTACTCATCAAGGAGTGCATCCACATATGAGTAACCTGAAAGAGAAACAAGTTCTCAAAACCAACACTATCAACGAAATACCTATGACAAGTATCTACATATTCGATCACTTTGAAGAATCCTGATACTTTGCAACATATGGTTCTCTACTTTATTCATATACCTATAACTTCTTAAAATTTGGACCTTGTATTTCAACGAAATACTTGTCTAAAATTAGAGAAGTCAAAAGTAAATAGAATATAGTACGAGTACTAACCCCTTTGTTCTAATAGACACTCGACAACATATAATACTTTGTATAAGTCCCTTGAGTTCAATAACTCAAAACTTGTGCATCGTAGGTCGAAAATTGTATTCTAATTAAGAATAATTACACCGTTGTTGACTGCACCTTACCTAACCACCAACTGATATAGGTAAATGTCATAGACATAATATCAAAAAGTTATATCTCACTTTATAAAGATAAACGTACAGTTATATCAGTTTGAAATTGGTGCGTAACAACGGATATTCAAAACCAAATATTTGTCGTCAGGCAAAACCCAGGTGATTTCCTCAAATATAACCAATTACAAAGAATTCCGATATAATGAGGATATAATCACCTAATTCCTATTTTTCTACTCCCACTGATCATCTGTAACGCTATACGGATGTGAGAATCAAATCTCATAAATACATATCTTGGAGTTAGAGTCTAATTGGGAAAAAAAGTTTTCAATTAATATCGCACAGTAAAACTGAAACATGAAAATGTTCCGAAGGGGTAACCGGGTATTCTTAGTAATGCTTCTTCCACTATCCTGATTCATGACTGTAACCGTATACTTCCATGCCCTCACTCCAATCCCTTCGGCACCAGCCTAAGGTTTAGAAGAAGACTATCCAATAAGCGTAATAGGTGTACTCTCCTAAATACCAGGAGCCCTCACAACCTGAGAGAAGGTAAAGAGAAAAGACAACTGAATAATGCTATTCTATTTGTCCTGAACAAGAATCCATCCTCAAACTGGAACAAGTTCCTTCGAGTTCATATGTAACTACACGATGGCATATCCAAGCATTATTAATCTTCGTAGTGATACGAAGTGTTCTGGAGAAATGCAAAGTGGATGTAGGAGTGGCAGGGGTATACGTGGTTTTGTCGTGATTGATAGCAGTCGTGATTTCCTTTGCCCTTACTTTAATCCCTTTATATGTCTTTACTTATTACCTTCTGTACACCACACTTAGGCTAAATGTTTTTCTTCCTTCCCCACCTTTCGGCACCTGCCTATGGTTCGGAAGAATACTATCCAATAAGAGCAATAGGTGTACTCTCCTAATCCTAGGAGCTCTCGCAACGTGAGAGAAGGTAAAGGGAAAAGACAACCGAATAATCCATTTCAATTTCTCCAAAACTAGTATCCATCCTCGAACTGGAACAAGTTCCTTCGAGTTCGTATGTAACTATACGATGGATTATCCAATAAATGTGGATCTCCGTAGTGATACAGGGTATTCTGGAGAAATGCAAAGGTGATGTAGAAGTGGCAAGGAAATATGTGACTAAATGACAATCGAAAAGCCAAAGTGTTTTAAGAAGGTTTGGTTAACCTGGTTCATGAGTTTTAGTCTAGGGTCGGGCCATGGTCGCTGCCAAAGAGAGAGAGAGAAAAAAAACACTCAGCGTGCACTCTAATCTAGATCAGAATGGTTAATCACTTTATCTAATCAGGATGTCTCTCACTGTTTCCTCGAATTCTCTTTTAAACCCTAAAAGGAGAATTAGTCGGGATCATCTAAATCACCCGAGAAGTAATCCAACTCATCAGTAGGAATCGGGATCCAACTATCATCGCATGATAACTTGATGGAAGACACTCAAGTCACCACACTCCAGAAGGTATGCGCATGCCTAGAAAGTTTCCTGTATGATTGAAACTCCCGATGTTGTTTTTACCCCTTGGACCCAAGTGACCTTGACGGAATCAACAAATCAAAGAGTCTTAGTCAAGTTCAACCCATCATTATCTTGATTGCATTAAACCCACCCGCACAAGCCCTTGACGGAGTTAACAAGACCGTACGACTGTCCTAACCAATCACATATCCATGCTACAAACAAGCACCAATCAACTACCGTATACTACGCCATGACGGTGTTGATTAGTCGAAAATATTGTATTTTTTACACGGCAATTTCCCTATCATTTGCACTCATTTAGATGTGTACGGTATTCATATTTCACATATTAGCAAAACTGTCGCAAAATATCAGATTGCTTGTATTAGACTCTTAAACCGGCATTTCTAGGGAAATTGACTGCATTTCATGGCATCGCATCATCCCTATATTGCGCAACACTTGTTTTGAGATCTGTGCAGGAAAATCCAGAAGAAAGGCCAAAATTTATATGGTACCGATCAAACATTACGCCAACTCAATGATTTCAGTTCTGGTATCAATCCAAAGGGGAAAAATACAAATCAACACATCAGATGAAGCCCAAGATGTTAGCCCAAGACCACTGCAAAAAGACCATAGCCCAAGCTTCCAACATGGCCGCGGAACCGCGGCCGGAGCCTGCTTGAGCCGCGGTTCCGCGGCCATCTTGCCACGTAAGCTCCTGATCTTTGCATCAAAATTCTTCACTCATGGCCCACATTCAGCTCATATACTTCAAGTTCCAGAAGACTCCAGAGACTTCTGCCAGATCAGCAAGCTTTGGAATCAACACTAAACTAGCCTATCATTCTAGAAACTTCTCCCTAAACCCTAGCTTAAACCCTAAGCTAGCTCCTAAGAAACTCCTTCTAGAAGCCTCAACAAACTTTTGGAGGGAATTGTAATTTTCAAACCTAGACCTAGGGTTTGGGAGATCTATAAATAAGACCCTAGGCTCACTTGTAAAAGAGGATGCATTGATCCTTGACTAGTTCATTTTAGTAGCCAATCTAGATCCATTGACTCTCTTTCTTCATCTTCTTCCACAAGTCTAGTGAGAGGACTTGTGTGAAACCCTAACCCTAATTCCAATCAAAAGCCAAGATCCCAAGTACCCCATCAAGCAAGAAACCTTGCAACCTTTTATGAGCCGAGCCGATCTTCAACAGAGCAAGTGGTCCAAGCCGATCCGAGACTCACGGAGCCGAGCGACGCCAAATCGACAATTTAGTTCTTCCTCTTGTAGTTCTTGAGCGACTGTAATCAAATTGTTGATATAAATAAAAGGTGATATTCTTTTATCTTGTTTTCTTTAAATTCTTGCATCATGATTCAATCTAAATTTCTAGTTGTAAATCTGGTTGTGATGTTTGAGTAATACTCCGGTCGTCGAGGAGTCGAGACGATCAATAGAATGATGATGTAATATATCTTAAATCGATTCTTGAGTCCTACGAGTTTTGTAAGCCCTAGCAAGTTCAAGAATCGACGACCCAATTCGTTGCGATGCTTTCTTGATTGATATCGCTCGAGATTTGGGAGTTACGATCGTTTCTTGAAATTGCTAGAGGCTAGAATGTGAATGATATCTACGAAAGAACAAGGGTTAAACGATGAAACCCTAATTTCATCAAGAAAGCCCTAACTCTCGTCGATCATCATCGATCTAGTATCAATCCTTCGAAGGACAAAAACACGAAATCTTGGGATTACATCACGTCTATAGATCCGATCGATTCCTACGAGCCTCATTTAGATTCTTGACATTTGGTTGGAAATATCATCGAAACCCGATTCTTGTTTTGTTTATCAGTTTCTTGATTCTTGATTAGATTAGTGACACCTGAATCAATCGATAAAATCTTGAATCATGTTTTCTTTTCTTTTCGATTAACTTTTCAATTCAAACAAATTAAACATAGAAACGAATCGCACAATCCCTGTGGACGATCCGCACTTACTAACGCGCTACAATCGACACCGTTATTGATTGCGGTCAAATATTTTTGGTTGTGATTTCTATACTATTTTCTACATACACAACGGAAAATCATTCAATCAAATAGCGCCGTTGCCGGGGATTACGCGCTAATTTGTTTCATATTATAGTTTGAATTGAAAGATTTATTCCATTGTTATTTTGAGATCAAAATTCGTGCAAACCCTAAACGATTTGTTGTGGTTCATTGCAAGGAAATCTGGAGCTGTTTGGCAATTGAAGAAAATTTTTGGAAAATACCAGAGAGTTGAGGGAGTCTACAGAAGCTCCCTGAAAAATTTTGGT
Organism: Agapanthus africanus; assembly: GCA_030015575.1. Lineage (NCBI taxonomy): Eukaryota > Viridiplantae > Streptophyta > Magnoliopsida > Asparagales > Amaryllidaceae > Agapanthus > Agapanthus africanus. Next base: position 361,519,495 of record JASDDO010000026.1, read on the forward strand.
GGAGTGATCTCATCGCGAGACCGTGGAAGGGCGGCATTAGCCATCTATTGCGGCGGAACCGCAGATTGGTGGGGGGATCTCTGCAAAATTTTTGCTTCAGGTGATTTCTTACCTTCTCCTCTCTCCTCTTTTTAGCTCCAACTAACAATTTTCTGCAGGATTCTTTGCAAATAATTGCAGCTCGCAAATTGCAAAATTAAATTTGTGCGTGATTTTGTTTCTTGGTTGTTTGCATTCTAAATACGGATATTAAGGGGCACGGCCAAATCCAAATTAGGTGGGGATTTCATTGCCCTTCCTATGCCCCGAAAACCACAAAACTTGCATCCGCATTGACCCTCATTAACTAAAAAATATCTAGAGATGGCTTTAATGACCGTCGCGCTCAATTAGGACAAGAGAAAGCCGTGGGTAATTCATTGCTTATCTGCGTTTTCTTGTGGTGTCTAAGGCGAGTGTATCTAAGGCTAGTGGTTTTTAATTAGGCCCACTACTTACGTAGTGGAGTACCTTCCCACTTACCTGGCACTTATCCGGCCACAGGGGAACAAAGAGGTAGTGGAGAATTCTATCATGCGACTTTTCTTTTGGCAGTTAGGAGCGGTCTAGAGCCGGACCTAGGTGACCACTAGATTCTAGGGTTTGCGAGCTGCATTTGTTGTGTCGCATCATTTTTTTCAAAAATCCGTCCCTTTTTCAAAGCAAACACCGCATTCATTCATACCCCTAATTATAAGCCCACGCTGCCACTTGTACTAACCTTTTTTAGTACAAGATAGGCTGGACACGGGATTCTAGTGCCCGTTTAGTCCGCGTACCCTTTATCGACTCCGAAGTCGATATTTCTCCATTTACCTTTTCTTTACCCACTACCACACCCACACCGATGGATCCGAATCCATCGAACTTCTTTAACCCTAATCTGCCGCCGTCCGTTGGTGCGCAGAATCCACCCCGCATCTCTCTCCAGGAGAGGTGCTACCCTATTCGAGGTCTTCTTTCGACCTGCTTATCCACACCACCAGCCAATGGGGATAACTTTGAGATTAAACCCCAATACATCAATCTTTTACCCAAATTCCACGGACTCGAGACTGAGGACGCTTACGTTTTCATTACCAAATTTGAAAACGTATGCGCAATGATGGGTACGTCACAACTTTCAGTGGATGCGATGCGTCTACGACTTCTTCCATTTACATTGTGCGATATAGCCGAGAAGTGGCTATATAACACTACCGCACACTCTATTACGAATTGGGAAGAATTCGTCGCTGCATTCCTTAAGAAATTTTACCCAATACAAAAGACAGCTCGAATCCGTAGCGAACTGAATCAATTTGCCCAGCTCCCTACTGAACCATTTTCAAAATGCTTTGAACGTTTCAACGATCTATTGGTTCAGTGTCCTCATCACGGCATCCCGAGATGGGAGCTTTGCCGAATCATTTATGAGGGCATTAACCCAAGCACTAAACAGAGCCTTGAAAACTTGTGTCAAGGTACTTTTATGACTAAAGATGACGGGGAAGCTTTGAAGTATTTAGAAGAGTTCGATGAGAAATCACTACAGTGGGAGAGTGGAACCCAACCATTGAATAGGGGTGGCGTACACCAAATAGATGTGTCCATAGGTGTTCGAGCTGAGATGCCAGCAATGCAAAAGAAGCTCGACGCTATGGAACACAAATTTGCAGCAGCCTCCCTAAACCCAGTGTCGCTCCCCAAAACTGTTTGTGGGTGCTGTTCTGATCCGTCTCATTTAATGGAAGAATGTCCATTAAACTCTGCGTTTCAAGGTCACGAGCATTCTAATGCCGCATTTCAAAGACCTCGAAACGATCCATATTCTTCCACGTACAATCAGGTTGGAGGAATCACCCGAAATTCGCTTGGAACCAAAACCAATCTCAAAACACGGTTCCAAACACGAATCAAATTCAAAGGGCTCTTCCTCCACCACAACAGCAACCCCTTCAACTCACTCAGCACCCCTATCAGTCACAAAATTTCCAAAATCAGGTCAACAATCCTGCACAGTCTAATCCTATGCAGTTGTCCTGTTCTGACGAATTCTCTCAATTCACTCAAACCAGGAAATCACTTTTATCAAATTTCATAGAGGTTTGACTGAGGTTAGATCTTTCGTCAGTGAGATAAAGAAAAACTCAGCGTCCCAATCTGAGAGTATCAGATCGATGGAAGCTGAAATAGCTCGCCTAAAAGCCGAAATGAGTGCGAGAGAAAAAGGAAAACTTCCCTCTCAACCCCTACAGAATCCTGGGCATTACAATGTAAATGCCGTCACAACGTTGAGATCGGGAAGAGTGCTGAACAATCATGTCGGGGAAGGTATTGATGATATTGGAAATCATATCAACACCCTGGCTGAGAACTTTCCACACACACACACTTCTCCTTCTGATCCTTCTTCTTCTACCATACCACCTTCTCGCGAGCCTATTCTCCATTACCCATTAGGCTCGACACCTGAACCCAACCCTTATAGTTCTCCACAGACGGTCCCCATACCTCTTTTGGGATCTCGTCTACCCCCTCTTCCTTCTCCTATGATGGACCCGGCGCTTATTGCGAAAGCTCCTTACCCGAATCGGTTAAGGGGTAATAGAACGAGTCCTCATATGGAGAAAATTATGGAAATGTTCAAACAGGTTAACATCAATATCCCTCTCCTCAATGCAATTCAACAAGTCCCCGCTTATGCGAAAATTCTTAAGGACTTGTGCACTAGGAAGAGGAAGACCCAAGTGCCGAAGAAGGTCTTTATGGCTAATAATATCAGCACTGCTTTTATTCCCCAGCTACCAAAGAAACGAAAGGACCCAGGATGTCCTACAATATCGATTTCTATTGGGGGTAAAAACATAAATCATGCTCTTTTAGACCTTGGCGTAAGTGTTAACCTACTTCTATATTCGGTATATGAGCAATTAGGGATTGGAGAGCTGAAACCTGCTCACTGCACTCTCCACATGGCGGACCGATCTATCACCAAACCAAGGGGTGAATTAGAGGATGTGTTGATAAAGGTCGGGGAATTTGTTTTCCCTGTAGACTTCATTGTGCTCGACACACAGCCTGTAGCAAACCCCCGGAGCCAAATTCCGGTGATTCTGGGTCGTCCTTTCCTTGCCACTTCCAACGCTGTTATAAACTGTAGAATGTTGGAGATAGTGCCCTCAGAGTCAATTATTGGGTCACAGGCACGTGATTGCAATGATTGATGGAGGACCTATCCCGGTAGAACAGTCTTACTCGAGATGATAGTATGCTATCTGGTTTATCTTTATCATCGTGTACTGCTTTAGGTGACCTGACAAGTCGCTATTACACGTTGATAGAGCCCCTAGGATTCTTGCTTGACCACCAGCAGTATGAGGGCGATCATATAAGTGGGAGCTGGGGTCTATAAGCATATCCTTAAATGGTCCCTAGTCGTGTGAGTTTCGAGACAGGGCATCGATACTCCAGAGTAGACTAGTGTGTACATTCGAGACCCCGACGAGGGGCGGTGGCCGGTCTCACAAGCCACTGGTGTCAGTTGGATCACCTAAGATGTATACAGGTGCTCATTGGGTTATGAGTACACCGGACAGGACTCGTCGGGAACATGCTAGTTGGTCATATACCAGACGTCAGATGGCAGTTCCCTGGTGACATGTGTGCAGGTTAGTTCATCGACCTGGGGATCGTCATTTGTCTCGTGTGAGTTCCCACTGTACTTTGATTACCACCCTACCACGGCTCAAAGGAGTCGTGCAAACAGGTTTTAGTTGGGTACAGTCCCGAGCCACATGGAGGCAGTGAGCGTATCTTCAGGGGTTCGTCTCTCCCGGTATTGGGGGTGAGGTCGCGCTGTGTCTAGGAGAGCCATTACACGAAGTCCTTGGCCAAGGCAGGAAATTTACTGGTAGGTATTCCAGTAGTATCTCAGGGTGTTCTGGGCTACAATCCGACACGACTTGTACCGCTTTTGGGGGTCTGACTTTTACCAACCCCCTAGGCCCGCCATGCGATGCTCATAGACGAACGGACCGGACTGTACGGATATTGTCACCGACAGGCTCAGTAGGGTTGTCAGGCTGAGTTCGCTCACAGACATCCCTTTTAGTCAATACCTGGTAGCCCGTTACGTATTGGCTTATACCTCTGACGTGCTAGTGGTTAAATCCACAACCAAGGTGTTGACGAGTCTTAAGAGTCCCCCACATTCAGGTACTCAGCTTTCGGGCGAAAGGTTGTAGAGGCCGTATGGAGATATGGCAAGGTCCGATCAGAAACGTGCGGTATTGCACGGATCAGGATCGGACAGTTTGTACTATAGGCCGTATGGATATATGGCAGGGTTCGATCAGATACGTGCGGTATTGCATGAATCAGGATCGAACGGATATTACTAGCCGGCTTTGGTATAAGCCGGATCCTAGTATAGTACAGTATAGACTTTGTCTCATTGCATTTGTATTTCCGTCGGAATACAAATGCGGGTGTGTATGCACAGTATCGGGGTTTTCCTGTAATTTATTACAGGACCAGTTTTCTGGAGTTGCCAGTTTGCTTTTCGTTTCGGCCGATTTCCTTTGTATCGTTCATTGGCCGAAGTTTGGTGGAGGAGGGCTTATTTGCATTGTTGCAAATAAGTATTTGTGGAGGTGGTCTTTGCTTATATTTGTATCATGATGGTTTTTCATGATGAGCACCATCACTTGACTTTCCTTTTTCATGATAGCTTGACTTTGGATGTCATCATGGTTGTTGTTGATTGGTTGGTGGAGTATGGATTTGGTTGTGATGATTGTTTCTTTTCACCATTCTTTTTCTCTCATGATTATGATAGTGGTTCAATCATCCATACACCACACACTCTCTCTCCATTCTCACTCCCTCTTTGTTTTGGCCGGCCATTCCCTTAGGGGATGGGATGGATTCATTTTATGGGTGGCATTTTGTTTCTCATGCTTGCTAGAAAAGCCCTCTAGTTCATTTCCTAAAGCTGCTCTCTTTTCTTTCACCAAAATGGCAAAGCTCCAAAACCCCATATGAGACTTGAGTACCACATATTCTACAACAAATCTTGGGCACGTCGACTAGCCAGCTTCGTGCCCGAGTTGCCTCGGCATTGAGGTGGGAGCCCGTAAAAGAAGTAGGCGATGTGGTGCACTTCCGGCGATGAGGAGGAGACCGGAGTTTCCGCAGGAGACCGGGACGACGACGAGAAGACCGGAGGACTTGGATCGGTCGGTATATCTCTCTTCCCTTTCTTGTAGATAGCTAGGACTAATTAATGGTTCGATCCGGGTATTAGTGCGCGGCGGTTTGCCAGTTCAAGTAAAAACTAAAGTTTATCACCGCTTTCGCATTTGGCCGTCGGATTGACGGCCGGGGCGCCGCCGTGCACTTACAGTGGTATCAGAGCCTCGCCATTAACTTAGTCTAGCTTTGTTTAATGTGTTTTGCATTTCCGATCGACCAAAATTCCAAAATCTACACTTTTGTTCACAACAGTTTTCTGTTGAAATTTTTTGGTGTCGAAAATTTTTCAGGTTACAGAAAAGTGATGTACTGGAAAATATAAGAGCTCTGTAAAAATTTGATGAAGTGACTCCACTGTGGGAGCGCGGAACCGCCGCAAATACCCCCTTCTCACCGGGGTTCCGCCGCACACTGTGGAGATCCCTGCACCAAATTTCTACAGTGTCTTTCTGGGGTTAAAATTGGGGTTTTGGAATATTAATATTGGGCCCAGAATTTCCTGATCTGCTACAGTAATGCTTGGGGGCCCACTTGTTAAAATTTGATTGATCGGATATTTTAAACACATTATTTCACAGTATTTACACTATATCTGCGACCGTGAATGTCACTCGATCGGTAAATCCGGTCTAACTGCTATAGCCCGGTTAGACGGATTTGCGAACGTGACTTTCACGTTGATGTTCTGTTTTTGCTGTGATGTTGCGGATCGGTCGTGGGGGATAGCCTGGATGCAATGCTAGTACAGTTTCTGTTGTATTATGTACATTTGATATTGCGGGGCGAGCGTCCGACATGTGGACTGCCGTCACTGCCTGTTTGTATTATTATTTTGATGCACGACCAGGTTGCGGTCGATGTACCCGTTGTATGTATATTTTACTTTCTGTACTAGGATTGCCCCGCGGAAGGGTGCACAGATAGCCGGGTTCTGGAGGGCAACAAGCCCGCATCTCATGGCATTGAGACGGAGGGGGCTTTACTCTAGGATTGACGGGCTATTCTCCGCACTCGTAGGGGGTATAGGTTGACCCAGGAAGGGTGCCCAAGTTACCGGATTCCGTGAAGTGCTGGGTGGTCCATTCACGGCGCTGAAGGGGGCTGCCTCGCTTCAGGTTTTGGCGGGTGACTTGCCGCGCCCGTAGGGGTCTAGGATTTCATTGCACAGGCTATCCACACGACCAGGGGAACGTCGGGTTTCAGCGGCTCTGTGAAACCCGGGGATCCCAGATATCTGTATTGTTCTGTGATGCTGTACTTCTCTGTGATGTTGCATTTTATCACGCCTTGAGCGAATATAATATATTGGTATATATATTAGTAGATGTTGTATATGTTTTACATCCGCGCTAGTCCAGTCCCCGCTCTGTCGTTAGTTAGCTAACCTAACGGGTAATGACGGGACCCAGTGGCGAATGCGGATGGCATATACGTACATCAGTATATTTTCGTTCTTTTTGGTGTGATCAATTGATGGGACTGCGTTGATTCGGATCAATGCAAGTTTAAATCCAAACCTAATCTGATGTTGTTGGAACACTTTTTCAAAAAGCTGTTATTGCAAGGACGTTCACTTTTGTTTTGCATCATGATATTCAGTTGGAATATCCTGCTCCTCAGTCGACGAGGCAAGGGCCGAGATCCCTTCACCGGGAGTGACCCCTTGGACAAAAGTTTGCGTCAGGGCATTAACTTCACTATAGCCGATTACTTTTGCTTTGCACCGTGGTATTCAGTTGGAATATCCTGCATCTCATTCTACGGGGAAAGAGCCGAGATCCCTTCACCGGGAGTGACCTCTTTAGCAACGGTTTTCGTCACTATATTTTCAAAAAGCTATCCGTTCCTTCAACGATATCAAGTTCATTACGTTAATGGTTTTCGCCAGAAACCATTCGTAGCCCTCCGTCGTTTCAGACGGGTAGCACGTAGTATTCATGCTATGTTTGTTGGCCTTCGTCAAGGCATAGTGTATGGTAGCTGCTTGTTGCCTTTCTGCAGCATAGATAGATGCGTTGGTTTGGGACAGTCGTATAGCCTTGTTGGCCTTCGTCAAGGGCTTGTGCGGGTGGGTTCAAACCAACCTGGAGAATGACGGGTAGAACTTGACATGTGACTTATGATTTGTTGGCCTTCGTCAAGGTCATAAGAGCATGGGGCAGAAATCACATCAGGAGTTTCAAAAGAAATGAAACTTGCCAGATATGCGCATACCTTCTGGAGTATGACACCGTGAGCGGATTCCGTCACGTTATCATGCGATGATAGTTGGATCCCGATTCCCACTGATGAGTTAGTTTACTCCTCGGGTGACCCCGACTAATTCTTCTTTTAGGTTTGGAGGAGAATTTGAGGTACAGTGGGAGGTTTCCGGATTAGATAAATTGGTAACCATTCTGATCTAGGTTAGAGTGCACGCTGAGTGTTTCTTTTCTCTCTCTCTTTGGCAGCGACCATTGACCCGACCCTAAGACTATGACTCAGTGACCAAGTTGACCGAACCTTCTTAAACACTAGCTTTTGGATTGTCAGAGTTGCAAACCTCATTGCCACTCCTACTTTTACCTTTTCTCCAGGACACCCCGTTTTACTACGAACGTCCACTTCCATTGGACAAAACCATCGTATGGTCATATACGAACTCGAAAGAATTTATTCGAGGATGGCTTCAGGTTCTGGAGAAAACGGATAGGATTATTCAGTTGTCTTTTCCTTTTTACCTTCTCTTAAGTTGCGAGTACTCCTTGGTTTAGGAGATGGTACACCTATTACGCAAATTGGATAGTCTTCTTCCAAACCATAGGCTGGTGCCGACCGGTAGGGAATGAAGAAAACCAATTAGCCTAACGATGGTGTACAAAAGGTATTAAGTTAAGACAAAGCAAGGGATTAGTAAGAGGGCAAAGTAAATTGCGACTGCTATTCATGACCAAACCAAGTATTCCTTCGCCAATCCTAAATCACCTTTGTATTTCTCTAGGACACTCCGTATCACTACGAAGATCCACAGTTTATTGGATATTCCATCGTATGGTTATATACGAACTCGAAAGGAACATGTTCCAGTTCGGGGATGGATTCTGGTTCAGGAGAAATAGGAATAAGGTTTATTCAGTTGTCTTTTATCCTCACCTCCTCTCGCATTACGAGTGTTCCTAGGATTAGGACAGTACACCCATTATGCTTATTGGATAGTCTTCTTCCAAACCATAGGCTGGTGCCGAACGGTAGGGAAGGAAGAAAACCATTTGGCCTAAAGGGGTGTACAGAAGGTAATGACTAAAGACATATGAAGGGATTTGGAGAGATGGCAAAGAATTATACGGTTACAGTCGTGAATCTGGAAGAGGCATTACTAGGAATACCAGGATACCCCATCGGAACATTTCAATGTTTCAGTCTCACTGTGTACTGTTAAAAGAAAACTGATTTTCCGATTAGATACTTACTCCAGGGTATGTATTTACCAGGTACGATTCTCACATCTGTATGGTTTTACAGATGATGAGTGGGAGTAAGTTATTGGGAATTGGGTGATCATCCTCATTATATCGGGATTCGTTGTAATCGGTGATATTTGAGGAAATCACCTGGGCTGTTTGCCGGTCGGCAAATATTTGGTTTTGAATATCCGCTGTTATGCGCCAATTTCAAATTGATATATCTGTACGTCTATTTTCATAGAGTGAGATATACCTTTTTGAAATTATGTCTACGACATTTACCTATATCAGTGGATGGTTAGGTAAGGAGCATTGAACAGCGGTGTAATTCTTCTTAACCATAAGTACAGTTTTCAACCTACGACACACAGTGAATGAGTTATCAGACTCAAGGGACTTATACAGAGTATTGTATGTTGTCCAGGGTCCATCAGGACAGAGGGGTTGGTCCTCGTACTATATTCGGTTTACTTATGACTTCTCTAGTTTTTAGACAGGTGTTTCGCGGAAACACAGGTTCCGAATTTTGAGAAGTTATAGGTATTTGAATAGAGTAGAGAACCAGATGTAGCAAGTATCGGGATTCTTCAAAGAGATCGAAGATGTAGATAGTTGCGTATGGTGTTCAGTTGATAGTAGTGATTAAGAGATCTTGCTTCTCTTTCAGGTTACTCATAATTGGAAGCATTCCTAAGTTGAGTAACGCTGATCGGCCTTCTTCCATTTAGTTGACATGCACTGGAGACGGTTGCATGATTTGGATCTGGTTCAATTAAATCAGTGCCTCTGGTTCTATATTGGATATAGAACAGTTCATATCTTAACGATGTTAAGGTACGGGGAGTTGTCCGGCTTATGATTAAAACCAGACACTGGACAACTCAAGGCACGTTTCTGTAATGGTTGTTTGTGGGTTGACCCAGGCTATGACGAGGGTTGATTTTCTACCATCTGGATGAACAATAGCAATATTGTTCTAGACTCGCCACAGTTTTATTAAAAATGGATTTTTTCAGAAAACAGTAGTGGGAGTATGGTAGAACTGGAAGTGATTCCAGAACCACAAACGATTACTGAAGATTTCATAGGAACCTAAAGATTCAATCTGGATTGACATTCCATTGGCCACTCCGCAGATAAGGTGGGTAACTTCAGGCACCCGAGAGGTACTACGATAGCCTTAAGGACGGTGACAGGGAAGTTCTTGTTTACCCACAATTACTATTGCTGTTGTTCCAGGCTGCGAGACCCGGCGGGAGGATGAGTATAGCGTCGTTCTAAACTAGTTTTAGAAGTGTACGTCTATATGACTCTGCCAGAGGGTTGTCGTAGTCAGTGGGAGCAGCGGAAGCATTGGTGGACAGGTAGCTTATGTCTATTTATAGACTAAAGCAGATGTAGCGGAGATAGATCATCTATTTCTAACGTGACAGTCATGGGTTTGACTTCATCAGAATAGGGGATGGATCTGTTGAGAAGGTAGTAGGCTGTGATATCCTGGTATTTGGATGACATACACAAAGTAGGAAAGGAAACTCCTATACTACGATCGGTTATACTTTGGTCGTCACACAGTGTTTTCTCCACAAAGGAAATGGATTTTATATCAGACATTCTGGCTACTAGATCTATGGTTTTAGATCTAGATTTGGGTAGTCTCCCAATCTGGGTACTTAAACAGCATTCTAAGGGTATTTAGAATGGACGACTCCATGCACGGTAGTGTACCTGCAAGTAATGGAGTCACCCTCTCTAAAAGGGTCTTATAGACCAAAGTAGAGAGGGATATGCATGATTGGCAGATCACTTGCTTAGGCAATTGAGTCAATCATGAGATGTCAAGTACCACACCAGATGTTGTTCTTGCACTAGATGCAATAAGTTGACATTAATCCAATCCTGGAGAAACAGTCGGAAGCAGTTCTAGAACACAAGTGGATGTTCTAGGGATATAATAACGACAGCCTCATTCGGGAGACAGTTATCATTCCAGGCTTCCAAGGTGTTAGGTCCACGTTACCTCTCCCGGTACTTTCGGGGTTGCGGAAACGGTAAATCAAAATTTTTCTAAACTTTGTAACATGGACCGTAAAAGCCGGATCTTTGCTAAACTAAACTAGCATACTTGCAAAGAAGAGTTAACTACTATGCAAAGTGGTTATACCTCAACTTGAACTCCTTCTCTTCTTGTTGTTGTTCTTCTTTCTTGTTCTTTGTAGTAGTTTGAATGGCTTCCCCTCCTCGTCTCCTCTTTGCCGAAGATAGATCCACCTGAGGGCTTCATCCTTTGGGCTCTTCCTCGATCTTTGAGTGAACTAGGATTGCCGGGTTGCTAAACCTTGAACCCTAGAGAGAGTAGAGAGTGTCTAGGGGTTGTTTTCTTTTCAAGGTGAAGGATTCTCAACACATGAGAAGGAATCACCTTGAGCTAGAGGAAGAAGAAGATGAAGTGAGGAGAGAGAATCATTATGAAAGAATGAGCTCTCATTTTCTTTCTTGCAACCATAATGCCAAAAGAAAAGAATTATCTAAATAATAATAATTCAAAATAAGAATAGTTGATGGTAATTTGGAATGACCACTACCATGCTTCATTTAATGAAAAGTAAGCATGAATCAAGGAGGACTTTTCAAAGCATGATGGTGGTCAACATTCAACCATGGTCAACAAGTCAACCATGGTCAACAAGTCAACAAAATCAACCATAACATTATTCTCATTTAATTACTATTATTAATAGATAATTCATAAATCCATTAGGGTTTGGAAAATGATAACTGTCAACTGTGCATACGCACCTGTTCCGAAACCCTAATGAAATACCTCATCCTCCGCCTCAAGCAACTGTGCATACACACCTGCATTCTCGTTCCGAGGAACAAGAATACCAAGATATAAAAGCAACCCCAAATATATATATACCAGTATCTGGCTCAAACCAGAGCCTGCCAGTATAATCCGTCCGGACTCCAAACGTGCACAAGTGCGCGGATGAGAACGAACCCTGTCGCAAAACCATGCGACCTCTACTCTGTTTTGCCCAGAGGCGAATGCCCTCTGTGTGGGACTCTAAAGACTCGACACTACGCTGGCAGTGGGTTTAACCACAGACCGCAAGCGGCACTAGCTGTGCGTAACGGTCCCCAGGTAGATGCCGACAAGAAGGCTGACGAGGTGAACCCCATCTGAACTCCTACTGAGTCTGAATGTGACATTCTCCGTACAGTCCGGTCTGTTCGTCTGATACATCGCATGTCGGGCTTAGGGGGCGGTAAAACGTCAGTCCCCCAATAGCGGTACAAGTCGTGTCGGAGTGAAGCCCAAAACACCCTGAGATAACACTGGAAACCTACCAGTATATCTCGCTTGCCCTGGCCAGGGACTACTCGTGTAATGGCTCTCCTAGACACAGCGCGATGTCAACCCCCAATACCGGGAGAGACGAATCCTGTCTAACCGTCACTGCCTCCAAGTATTTCGGGACTGCTCCCAACTACTACCTGTTTGCACGACTCAGAAGAGCCGTGGTAGGGTAGTAATCAAAGAACAGTGGGAACACACTCGAGGCGGAGTGACAGTGTCAAGTCAGCGGACTAAGCTGTACTCATGTCACCTGGGAACTGATAACTGACGATAGGTATAATACCAACCATCAGTTCCCGACGAGTCCTGTCCAGTGTACTCGTAACCTAACGAGCACCCGCATACTATCTCAAGTACGACGTACCGACGGCTGTGGGACAGACCGTCTCCCGTGCTGGGATGAGAAGCGCATACGCTAGTCTACTCCGGAGCATCGATGCCCTATCTCGATACTCCCACGACCAGGGACGTGTATAAGGATGTGCTTGTAGATTACCCAGCCCCCACGAGTGTGATCGCCATCACAACGCCGGTAATCAAGCAAAGATCCTAAGGGCTCTACTAATGCGTATAGGTGATATAATGAATAAACACACATGTATACATTAAAGCAGAGACAAACCAAGTAGCATACTACTATATTGAGCAAGATTGTCTGTACAACTGTGAATATCCCAAGCTTCCATCAAGTAATATACATACTAGTATGATACAGTAATGGCCTCTAGGGAATATACACTAACAATCTCCCACTTGCACTAAGGCCATGTACTGGCGTATCGAAGACCTATCATCTCGATCAGCCGCTCGAACTGAGTCTGGGGTAAAGCCTTTGTGAATGGGTCCGCAGTGTTGTCCTTTGTATCCACTCTCCGCACCTCGATCTCCTGTCGATCAATGATCTCCCTGATCAGGTGATACCGCCTTAAGATGTGCCTGGATTTCTGATGGGACCTTGGTTCCTTCGCTAAAGCTATAGCCCCATTGTTATCGCAATACAAAGGTATTGGGTCAACAATGGACGGAACCACCTGAAGTTCACAAATGAACTTCTTAATCCAGACCGCCTCTTTTGCGGCATTGCTTGCAGCAATGTATTCAGCCTCCATCGTCGAGTCTGCGACGGTATCCTGTTTGAAACTCCTCCAACATACCGCCCCTCCGTTGAGGGTAAACACAAAACCCGAGATAGACTTGCTGTCATCTTTGTCACTCTGGAAGCTTGAATCGGTAAAGGACTCGACCCTGAGGTCTCCATTACCGTAAACCAGGAACATCTCCTTAGTCCTTCTCAGGTACTTGAGAATGTTCTTCACTGCTGTCCAGTGGTCCTCCCCTGGGTCTGACTGATACCGGCTTACCGTGCTCAACGCGTAAGCTACATCTGGTCTTGTACATAGCATCGCATACATTATAGATCCTACCGCCGAAGCGTAGGGTATAGTGCTCATGCGAACCCTCTCCTCGTCAGTCTTAGGAGACATCTTCTTGGAGAGGGTAATTCCGTGCAATGCGGGTATGTTACCGCGCTTGGAATCCTCCATACTAAATCTCTTTAGTACGGTCTCTATGTACCTGGACTGTGAAAGTCCCAACAGTTTCTTGGATCTATCTCTATAGATCTTGATCCCCAGAATGTACGAGGCATCACCCAGGTCCTTCATGGAGAACCTTTGTGACAAAAATAGCTTGACCGATTGTAGCATAGGAATGTCATTTCCTATCAAAAGAATGTCGTCCACGTACAAGACTAGGAATACGACAGTTCGTCCTACAATCTTCTTATAAACACAGGGTTCATCTTCGTTCTTGATGAAATCAAATTCCTTGATTGCCTCATCAAAACAGATGTTCCAGCTCCGCGATGCCTGCTTTAATCCATAAATGGATTTAAGCAACTTGCACACCCTTCCGCTGCTCCCACTGTCTACGAAACCTTCTGGTTGATCCATGTAAACGCACTCTTCCAAACAACCGTTTAGGAAAGCCGTCTTAACATCCATCTGCCAGATTTCATAGTCATGGAAGGCAGCAATGGCAAGTAAGATCCGAATGGATTTGAGCATAGCCACCGGAGAAAAAGTCTCATCATAGTCCAAACCAGGTCTTTGACGAAAACCTTTTGCAACGAGTCTAGCTTTATAGGTTTCCACCTGCCCATCTACACCAAGTTTCCTTTTGTAGATCCATTTGCATCCAACGGGTTTTACCCCAGGTGGAGCAATATCCAAGGTCCACACTTTATTGGCGTACATGGACTCCATTTCGGATTGCATTGCTTCCTGCCATTTATCAGAGTCCCTACTGATAATGGCCTGCCTGAAACTGGTAGGGTCATCTTCTTCCAAGATGCAATCCTCTCGATCCCCGTCAATGAGAAAACCGTAGTATCTCTCGGGCGGATGAGAAATCCTACCAGATCTGCGGAGTGGCTGAGGTTCTTCTGGGGTTATTGAATTCTGAGGTTCTGTCAAATTTTCAGTTTCATTTTGTGGTCGCTGAATTTCTTCCAGTTCTACCGAACTCCCACTTGTTTCTTTTGCAAGAAATTGCCACTCTAAAAAGGTGGCGTGGCGAGATACAAACACCTTCTGTTCCTCGGTGTGTTAGAACAGATATCCTGCGGAGTTCTTAGGATATCCCATAAATTTACATAGAACTGAACGTGCCTTAAGTTTGTCCGGATTTTGTACTTTTACATAGGCCGGACAACCCCATATCTTAATGCCTTTAAGATACGGTTTCTTACCATTCCATATCTCGAACGGTGTTTTAGGCACAGATTTAGACGGAACATCGTTCAATAGGTACGCCGCTGTCTGAAGCGCATGTCCCCAAAATGAAAGAGGCAACTCAGCACTACTCATCATGGAGCGAACCATATCCAATAGGGTACGATTCCTCCGCTCCGATACACCGTTGTGCTGTGGTGTATAAGGAGGAGTAAGCTGAGAGAGAATACCATTCTCTTTTAAGTAATCTAGGAATTCCGTGCTTAAGTACTCCCCTCCCCTGTCAGACCGGAGTATCTTGATACTTTTGCCTGTCTGGTTCTCTACTTCCTTTCTGAATTTCTTGAATTTCTCAAAAGCTTCAGATTTATGTTTCATCAGATACACATATCCGAACCTAGAGAGATCGTCAGTGAATGTGATGAAGTACGAGAACCCACCCCTTGCATGTGTAGACATCGGACCACATACATCACTATGTACGAGTCCCAAGAGCTCTGCTGCTCTTTCTCCATGTCCGGTGAACGGAGATTTGGTCATCTTCCCTTTGAGACAAGACTGACAAGTTTCATAAGATGAAAATTCGAACGCATCCAAGAGTCCATCTTTATGCAACTTACTCAGTCTTTTCTCTCCTACATGACCAAGTCTACAATGCCACAAGTAGGATTCATTCGTATCTGAAT
Organism: Agapanthus africanus; assembly: GCA_030015575.1. NCBI lineage: Eukaryota > Viridiplantae > Streptophyta > Magnoliopsida > Asparagales > Amaryllidaceae > Agapanthus > Agapanthus africanus. The sequence continues at coordinate 361,534,994 of JASDDO010000026.1, forward strand.
TCTTCCTCTTGCGTGTGTTTTGTATATTGAGAACTGTATTCTGATTTAGAACGTAGATACCATTAAACAGTGTACCCTCTGCAACCAGTACCTTATCAAGGTAAATGTTCATGATATTCTTTTCAAGAACAAACTTATATCTATCTTTATCGAGTAAAGAAACTGATATGATGTTGCAAACCATGGAGGGTACATAGTAGCAATCGTTCAAAATCATAGTCTTGCCATTTGGCAATACTAGGTGATATTCACCGACGGCTGCCGCATTAACTTGTGCTCCGTTCGCTACTCTGAGCGACATATCACCCGGTGCAACTTTCCTACTTTTTCTCAGTCCCTGCAATAAATTACAGATATGAGATCCTGATCCGGTATCAAGTACCCAGGAGGTAGGGCTGACCGTAAAACAGTTCTCAATTACAAGAACACCTGAAGTAGATGCAAAACCATGCTTCTTCTTCGACTGGGCATCCTGGAAATCCATACTTTCCTCTTTCCCATTCTCATACTCATGACTGTTGTCACAAGTTAGAGCTGAACCAACTTTCCCCAGTCCCGAATAAAAATTCGGATCGGTCAAGCGATACATTTTATTATCTTGATTAGGGCGTGAAAAGGTTGCTGCCTGGAGAGAGAAAAGAAACACTCAGCATATGCTCTTGCAAGATTAGATTGGTTTATTAATTTATCTAACCAGGATGTCTCCCACTGTTTCCTCAAATCCTTCTTAAAACCTTTTTAAAAGAAGAACTAGCCGGGTTTTAATTCACGTCACAATACTTGCTTAACCTTTCAGCCAGGCTAGTGTCGGTACTTCGAGGGAGGTTTTCCAACGCTTTCGCGAAGTTCCTTAATTAAAGAACCTCTTTTCCCTGGGGGCGTAACCCCGCTAACACCTTTCTAGACACCTACTAGGTTTATAGCATTGATCGTTAAGTGAAATAATCTCCCGAGAGTAAACCAACTCATCAGTGGGATCGGGATCCAACTGTCATTGTGTGATAACCTAGATGGAATCCACTCTAGTCACCACACTCCAGAAGGTATGCTAAACCTGCAAGTTTCAGTTCTTTTGAAACTCCCGATGTGGTTTTTGCCCCTAGGATCCAAGTGACCTTGACTGAGCCAAAATGTCAAAAGATCCTAGTCAAGTTCAACCCGTCATTATCTTGACTGCATTAGACCCACCCGTACGAGTCCTTGACTGAGCCAAAATGACCGCACGACTGTCCTAACCAATCACTTTGTATCCTACGGAAAAACATTACATAGCTACCGTTCACTACGCCTCGGCTGAGCACGAAATACGTAGCACGAATACTAAGCAATATTAATCCGAAACGACGGAGGGCTACGATTGGGTTTTTGGCGAAAAACCCGTTAACGTAATGAACTTGATTTCGTTGAAGGAACGTGATACACCCTTTTGAAAATATAGTGGCGAAAAACTTTTGCTAAAGAGGTCACTCCCGGTGAAGGGATCTCGGCTCTTTCCTCGTCGAATGAGGTGCAGGATATTACAAAATGAATACCTCGATGCAAAGCAAGAATAATCGACTATAGTGAAGTTATTACCCTGACGCAAACTTTTGTCCAAGGGGTCACTCCCGGTGAAGGGATCTCGGCCCTTGCCTCATCGACTGAGGTGCTGGGTATTCATAACCGAATACCGCGATGCAAAACAAAAAATGAACGTCCTTGCAATAACAGCTTTTGAAAAAAAAAATTTTGTTCCAACAACGTCTTTTAGGTTTATTTTCTTGCATTAGTTCTTTTAATGCGTGATATTCTTGCATTAGTTCTTTTAATGCGTCCCATCATTTAATCCTACCATTGCAGAAAACAACCAAAATATGACGTACGCTTATGCCATTCGCATTCGCCACGGGGTCCCGTCATCACTCGTTAGGTTACTTAACTAACGACAGAGCGGGGGCTGGGCTAGCGCGGCTGTTAAACATAAGCAACGCCTAAATAGTAAAGCAATGATAGACATTACAGATCACAGATGAATACATTGGATATACTAGTAATCCGCAATCCTTTCGAGCCTGCAACGAAAAAGCGGATTACACGGTCGCGGTGAATAGCCAAATACCCCACCCAAGACCCCTACGGGTGCGGCAAACTACCCGCCAAGTACTCGGCAGTTTGTGCACCCCTCCATGGGTCTATCCTAGGAGCAAAAACAGTAAAAAGAATTATACAATGACGGCTACAACCCCGACCCGGTTGTGCGGCCAAACAAATAATATTATTACATCAATTTACATTTACAATGAATGAAAGAAAAACAAAAGCTCATCTCACATCCAACCCGGCTATTCACCCGCGACAGTCCAACAGATTCATATACACATTCCAATATCAAACACAGATCATGTATAACCCCGACTAATCGACTTATAGCGATTAGCCGACATTCAATACATGCAAGCAACACAGATATAACCAACATAGCCAAAGTGCAGTGAAGTTCGGAAAAAAAATACGGAATTATAGGACCCCAAAAGTGAATTTCAGTTCTGGAAAATCTGGGCACATATAATATATCTGAAAAATCCCAAAATCCCACCAGAAGAACACTGCACGAAAAACGATGCAGAGAGGGAAACAAACTGCGGCGCTTCCGCGGCACATGCCTACCTCGTGCCGCGGAAGCGCGGCGGTTTAAATGAATTAGGCCATCGTATTTCTTGTGTGTTCAAACAAAACCCTGAGCCGAATTTACAAGTATAAAGTTTTTCATTTAGAGCAGAAAAAAATTCAACAGAAACTTAGGGTTTTGGTTTTTCCGGTTTTGCGATTTTTCGGTTTCGAACTTCCATACACTTCGCTACCAAGCTAGTTTAAGTTTAGCCTGGCTCTGATACCACTGTTAGGTCCACGTTACCTCTCCCGGTACTTTCGGGTTTGCGGAAACGGTAAATCAAAATTTTTCTAAACTTTGTAACATGGACCGTAAAAGCCGGATCTTTGCTAAACTAAACTAGCATACTTGCAAAGAAGAGTTAACTACTATGCAAAGTGGTTATACCTCAACTTGAACTCCTTCTCTTCTTGTTGTTGTTCTTCTTTCTTGTTCTTTGTAGTAGTTTGAATGGCTTCCCCTCCTCGTCTCCTCTTTGCCGAAGATAGATCCACCTGAGGGCTTCATCCTTTGGGCTCTTCCTCGATCTTTGAGTGAACTAGGATTGCCGGCTTGCTAAACCTTGAACCCTAGAGAGAGTAGAGAGTGTCTAGGGGTTGTTTTCTTTTCAAGGTGAAGGATTCTCAACACATGAGAAGGAATCACCTTGAGCTAGAGGAAGAAGAAGATGAAGTGAGGAGAGAGAATCATTATGAAAGAATGAGCTCTCATTTTCTTTCTTGCAACCATAATGCCAAAAGAAAAGAATTATCTAAATAATAATAATTCAAAATAAGAATAGTTGATGGTAATTTGGAATGACCACTACCATGCTTCATTTAATGAAAAGTAAGCATGAATCAAGGAGGACTTTTCAAAGCATGATGGTGGTCAACATTCAACCATGGTCAACAAGTCAACCATGGTCAACAAGTCAACAAAATCAACCATAACATTATTCTCATTTAATTACTATTATTAATAGATAATTCATAAATCCATTAGGGTTTGGAAAATGATAACTGTCAACTGTGCATACGCACCTGTTCCGAAACCCTAATGAAATACCTCATCCTCCGCCTCAAGCAACTGTGCATACACACCTGCATTCTCGTTCCGAGGAACAAGAATACCAAGATATAAAAGCAACCCCAAATATATATATACCAGTATCTGGCTCAAACCAGAGCCTGCCAGTATAATCCTTCCGGACTCCAAACGTGCACAAGTGCGCGGATGAGAACGAACCCTGTCGCAAAACCATACGACCTCTACTCTGTTTTGCCCAGAGGCAAATGCCCTCTGTGTGGGACTCTAAAGACTCGACACTACGCTGGTAGTGGGTTTAACCACAGACCGCAAGCGGCACTAGCTGTGCGTAACGGTCCCCAGGTAGATGCCGACAAGAAGGCTGACGAGGTGAACCCCATCTGAACTCCTACTGAGTCTGAATGTGACATTCTCCGTACAGTCCGGTCTGTTCGTCTGATACATCGCATGTCGGGCTTAGGGGGCGGTAAAACGTCAGTCCCCCAATAGCGGTACAAGTCGTGTCGGAGTGAAGCCCAAAACACCCTGAGATAACACTGGAAACCTACCAGTATATCTCGCTTGCCCTGGCCAGGGACTACTCGTGTAATGGCTCTCCTAGACACAGCGCGATGTCAACCCCCAATACCGGGAGAGACGAATCCTGTCTAACCGTCACTGCCTCCAAGTGTTTCGGGACTGCTCCCAACTACTACCTGTTTGCACGACTCAGAAGAGCCGTGGTAGGGTAGTAATCAAAGAACAGTGGGAACACACTCGAGGCGGAGTGACAGTGTCAAGTCAGCGGACTAAGCTGTACTCATGTCACCTGGGAACTGATAACTGACGATAGGTATAATACCAACCATCAGTTCCCGACGAGTCCTGTCCAGTGTACTCGTAACCTAACGAGCACCCGCATACTATCTCAAGTACGACGTACCGACGGCTGTGGGACAGACCGTCTCCCGTGCTGGGATGAGAAGCGCATACGCTAGTCTACTCCGGAGCATCGATGCCCTATCTCGATACTCCCACGACCAGGGACGTGTATAAGGATGTGCTTGTAGATTACCCAGCCCCCACGAGTGTGATCGCCATCACAACGCCGGTAATCAAGCAAAGATCCTAAGGGCTCTACTAATGCGTATAGGTGATATAATGAATAAACACACATGTATACATTAAAGCAGAGACAAACCAAGTAGCATACTACTATATTGAGCAAGATTGTCTGTACAACTGTGAATATCCCAAGCTTCCATCAAGTAATATACATACTAGTATGATACAGTAATGGCCTCTAGGGCATATACACTAACACAAGGTGACCTGGACAACAAGGAGGTTGTCAGAGTTATAGTTTTCCTTCTGATGAGGGGCAGTATTTTGGACAGGTGGTCCAAGGCAATACTGAGGGAGGCATGGCGCAGGATACTGATTAAGTTCAGTTGACGATACAGTCTAAGAAGTTTGGATTTGTAGTTCATTTATGAGCTATGTCCCATCAGACATCCAAACACATTCTAAGACAGGTATTGCTCATTTCGGGAGATGGGTTTTCTCCGCGAACTTGAGATATAGAGAGACATAGAAAGAAACAACAAAGCGGATCCACTCACTAAGGCTATTCCTCGAATGCAAAAGTTTCGCAAACGAGCTTTGTGAGACTGACTAGTAGAGGAGTTGGGTGTTCGGTATCACACGGGCTGTGAGTATGCGACATCGCAATAATTAGCCTTGAGTGCAAGTGGGAGATTGTTGGAGATAGTGCCCTCAGAGTCAATTATTAGGTCACAAGCACGTGATTGCAATGATTGATGGAGGACCTATCCCGGTAGAACAGTCTTACTCGAGATGATAGTATGCTATATGGTTTATCTTTATCATCGTGTACTGCTTTAGGTGACCTGACAAGTCGCTATTACACGTTGATAGAGCCCCTAGGATTCTTGCTTGACCACCAGCAGTATGAGGGCGATCATATAAGTGGGAGCTGGGGTCTATAAGCATATCCTTAAATGGTCCCTAGTCGTGTGAGTTTCGAGACAGGGCATCGATACTCCAGAGTAGACTAGTGTGTACATTCGAGACCCCGACGAGGGGCGGTGGCCGGTCTCACAAGCCACTGGTGTCAGTTGGATCACCTAAGATGTATACAGGTGCTCATTGGGTTATGAGTACACCGTACAGGACTCGCCGGGAACATGCTAGTTGGTCATATACCAGACGTCAGATGGCAGTTCCCTGGTGACATGTGTGCAGGTTAGTTTATCGACCTGGGGATCGTCATTTGTCTCGTGTGAGTTCCCACTGTACTTTGATTACTACCCTACCACGGCTCAAAGGAGTCGTGCAAACAGGTTTTAGTTGGGTACAGTCCCGAGCCACATGGAGGCAGTGAGCGTATCTTCAGGGGTTCGTCTCTCCCGGTATTGGGGGTGAGGTCGCGCTGTGTCTAGGAGGGCCATTACACGAAGTCCTTGGCCAAGGCAGGAGATTTACTGGTAGGTATTCCAGTAGTATCTCAGGGTGTTCTGGGCTACACTCCGACACGACTTGTACCGCTTTTGGGGGTCTGACTTTTACCAACCCCCTAGGCCCGCCATGCGATGCTCATAGACGAACGGACCGGACTGTACGGATATTGTCACCGACAGGCTCAGTAGGGTTGTCAGGCTGAGTTCGCTCACAGACATCCCTTTTAGTCAATACCTGGTAGCCCGTTACGTATTGGCTTATACCTCTGACGTGCTAGTGGTTAAATCCACAACCAAGGTGTCGACGAGTCTTAAGAGTCCCCCACATTCAGTTACTCAGCTTTCGGGCGAAAGGTTGTAGAGGCCGTATGGAGATATGGCAATGTCCGATCAGAAACGTGCGGTATTGCACGGATCAGGATCGGACAGTTTGTACTATAGGCCGTATGGATATATGGCAGGGTTCGATCAGATACGTGCGGTATTGCATGAATCAGGATCGAACGGATATTACTAGCCGGCTTTGGTATAAGCCGGATCCTAGTATAGTACAGTATAGACTTTGTCTCATTGCATTTGTATTTCGGTCGGAATACAAATGCGGGTGTGTATGCACAGTATCGGGGTTTTCCTGTAATTTATTACGGGACCAGTTTTCTGGAGTTGCCAGTTTGCTTTTCGTTTCGGCCGATTTCCTTTGTATCGTTCATTGGCCGAAGTTTGGTGGAGGAGGGCTTATTTGCATTGTTGCAAATAAGTATTTGTGGAGGTGGTCTTTGCTTATATTTGTATCATGATGGTTTTTCATGATGAGCACCATCACTTGACTTTCCTTTTTCATGATAGCTTGACTTTGGATGTCATCATGGTTGTTGTTGATTGGTTGGTGGAGTATGGATTTTGTTGTGATGATTGTTTCTTTTCACCATTCTTTTTCTCTCATGATTATGATAGTGGTTCAATCATCCATACACCACACACTCTCTCTCCATTCTCACTCCTTCTTTGTTTTGGCCGGCCATTCCCTTAGGGGATGGGATGGATTCATTTTATGGGTGGCATTTTGTTTCTCATGCTTGCTAGAAAAGCCCTCTAGTTCATTTCCTAAAGTTGCTCTCTTTTCTTCCACCAAAATGGCAAAGCTCCAAAACCCCATATGAGACTTGAGTACTACATATTCTACAACAAATCTTGGGCACGTCGACTAGCCAGCTTCGTGCCCGAGTTGCCTCGGCATTGAGGTGGGAGCCCGTAAAAGAAGTAGGCGATGTGGTGCACTTCCGGCGACGAGGAGGAGACCGGAGTTTCCGCAGGAGATCGGGACGACGACGAGAAGACCGGAGGACTTGGATCGGTCGGTATATCTCTCTTCCCTTTCTTGTAGATAGCTAGGACTAATTAATGGTTCGATCCGGGTATTAGTGCGCGGCGGTTTGCCAGTTCAAGTAAAAACTAAAGTTTATCACCGCTTCCGCATTTGGCCGTCGGATTGACGGCCGGGGCGCCGCCGTGCACTTACATAGAAATGGTTCAATGAATTTATCATTTGGAAATATGACCATTGAACTAAATATCTACAAAGTTGGAAGTCAGCCATCAGAACTCTCTGCTCATATTTTAGATGTGTGCTCTGTCCATGAGATCGCTCCGGATAGTTGTGGAGCTGAGGAACTTTGCTTTACTAATCTCGATGACATTACCACATCTCTGTTTGATTTCACACAAGATCTTAGTGAGGACACTTTTTCTACACTTGAGTCCTGCACTCCTGACTTTTCTCCACCCGAGTCTGTATCTTTCACAGGCTCTGAGCTTCTTTGTAAATCCAAAAATCACTCAATGATCCCTCCTTCTATCATTTCTCCGCCTAAATTAGATCTCAAAATTTTACCTTCTCACCTTAAATATGCATATCTAGGTGAGAATGAGTCTTTACCGGTTATCATATCCGCTTCTCTTGCATCAGAGCAAGAGAATGCACTTTTATCGGTATTGAGATCTAACAAAAAGGCGTTTGGTTGGACTATGGCGGACATCAAAGGGATTAGTCCCTTGATGGTTGAACATCATATACATGTGATGGATGATGCCAGACCAACCCGAGAACCACAGAGACGGTTGAATCCCGTCATGAAGGAAGCAGTGATGAAAGAGATCGTCAAATGCCTAGATAATGGTATTATATACCCCATCTCTGATAGCCAATGGGTTAGTCCTATACATGTCGTTCCTAAGAAATCCGGCATCATTGTTATAACCAATGAGGCAAATGAGTTGATTCAGACACGCGCCCAAACTGGGTGGCGTGTATGTATTGATTATAGAAAACTCAATGCTGCCACGAGAAAAGACCACTTTCCTCTACCATTCATTGATCAGATGCTGGAACGATTAGCGGGACGAGAGTATTATTGTTTTATGGACGGATACTCAGGCTATAATCAGGTTCCCATCGCCATAAAGGATCAAGATAAAACCACTTTTACTTGTCCTTTTGGTACCTTTGCGTACAGTCGCATGCCCTTTGGGCTATGCAATGCTCCCGCTACCTTTCAACGGTGTATGATGGGGATATTCTCTGATATGGTAGAGAATTTTCTGGAGATCTTTATGGACGACTTCTCGATTTTTGGAGACTCTTTTTCCGATTGCCTATCGAATCTTGACGCTGTTCTTACTCATTGCAAAGAGAAGAACTTGACCTTGAACTGGGAAAAATGCCATTTTATGGTCCAAGAAGGAATTGTTCTTGGACATGTCATTTCGCAGAAAGGCATTGAGGTTGACAGAGCTAAGATAGATGTCATTCAAAACCTCCCTCATCCAAAAAGCGTCAAAGATATTCGATCGTTCCTTGGCTATGCGGGCTTTTATAGGAGATTCATTAAGGACTTTAGAAAAATTGCTAGACCTTTAACTCTTCTCCTGGCCAAGGATACGACCTTCCATTTTGACTCGGACTGCGAGACAGCTTTCGACTCACTTAAACACCCACTCACTTCAGCCCCCGTGCTGTCATCGCCAAACTGGGACTACCCTTTTGAGCTGATGTGTGACGCATCTGATTTTGCAGTAGGTGCAGTCTTAGGACAGCACATCGAAAAGATACCACACGTGATATACTATGAAAGTAAGACCCTGAATGATGCGCAAATCAATTATACAACCACCGAAAAGGAACTCTTAGCGGTTGTATTTGCATTAGAAAAATTCAGGCCTTACTTAATTGGCTCACCTATAGTTGTGTATACTGACCATTCCGCTTTAAAACATCTTCTGGCAAAGAAAGATGCAAAAGGTCGACTAATACGTTGGATCCTTCTGTTACAAGAATTCGATCTGGTTATCAAAGATAAGAAAGGATGTGAAAACGTAGTAGCTGACCATCTTTCACGCATCATTTCTTCCCCTGTGACCCTGCCGATCAATGACTCGTTTCCTGATGAACAACTCTTGAACGTATCCGCTGAACCATGGTTCAGGGATATTGTGAACTATCATGTCACGGGACTGATACCGAGCGATTGGTCAAAACAGGACAAATACCGTTTTCTATCCCAAGTAAAACACTTTTACTGGAATGAGCCTTATTTGTTTAAATATTGTCCTGATCAGATCATTCACCGGTGTGTCCCGAATGAAGAGTTCAAGAGTGTTCTTTCTTTTTGTCATGATCAGGCCTGTGGGGGTCACTTTGGTCCTAAAAAGACAGCGGAGAAGGTTTTGCAATGTGGATTTTATTGGCCGATCTTATTCAAGGACGCATTTGAGTATTGCAAAACATGTACACAATGTCAGTACACGGGTAGAATATCCCAGAGGAATGAAATGCCTCAGCAACCCATCTTGGTTGTTGAAATATTCGATGTTTGGGGCATTGATTTTATGGGTCCCTTTCCCAACTCCTTTGGGAATCTGTACATATTGCTGGCGGTTGATTATGTCTCAAAATGGGTAGAAGCCATTCCATGTCGCACTAATGACAGGAAAGTTGTCATTAAGTTCTTGAAAGAGAATATCTTTTCGCGATTTGGACACCCACGCGCTATTATTAGCGATAATGGGACACATTTCTGCAACAGGTCTTTCGAGACTCTGATGCGAAAATACTCAATCAACCACCGACTTTCTACACCCTATCATCCCCAAACAAGCGGGCAGGCTGAAATCTCAAACAGACAAATCAAACTTATCCTGGAGAAAACTGTTGCTAAAAATAGAAAAGACTGGTAGACTAAATTGACGGATGCTCTTTAGGAATTCAGAACTGCATTTAAAACCGACCTAAGAATGTCTCCATATAGGATAGTGTTTGGGAAAGCATATCATTTACCCGTTGAGATAGAGCATAAAGCATTGTGGGCTATTAAAGAAATAAATTTTGATCTAAACCAAGCCTGCAACTTTCGGAAGCTGCAGCTTAATGAGCTAAGCGAACTCCGCGATGAAGCTTATGATAACGCTGAAATTGTTGGATATATGTATGCCCTAGAGGCCATTATATGATAGTGGATGTATCTATACATGTATATATATTCAGTATGCATTCTTGCTCGACATGATAGTATGCTATCTGGTTCTTCTTTATCTGACATGTTGATTTGATCATGCTTTTATTCATTCATACATGCTGATAAAGCCCTGAGGATATCGGCTTGACTACTCTGATTATGATAGAGATCATACTAGTGGGACATTTGTAGTCTATAAGCATATCCTGAAATGTCCCTAGTCGAAGGTGTATCGAGACGGGGCATCGATATACCAGTGTAGACTAGCGTATATGATACTAGACCCATGTGATGGGCGATGGATGTTCCCACATTCATCGATGTTTGATATCAAGATCATATACGGGTGCTCAGTGCTGACTGGGTACACTGGACGGACTCACCGAAAACTCCTATATGGAATTATATCTATCGTCGGATAGCAGTTCTCAGGTGACACTGGTACAGGTTAGTCTGTAGACCCGAGATCGTCATGGAGTCTTGTGTGTTCCCCCACTGTACTTTGATTGCCACCCTACCACGGCTCTACTGAGTCGTGCAAACAGGTGGCCGTTGGGTACAGTCCCGAGACACACGAAGGCAATGAGCGATAGGAGGGGTTTCGTCTCTCCCGGTATTGGGAGTTGATGTTGTGCTGTGCCCGACTGGTTATAACAGCAAGTCCCTGGCCAGGGCTGCTGAGATTTGCTGATAAGTCTTATCAGTAGTTTCTCGATCTGTTATAGACCATTCACCGGCACGACTTATTGAGTTATTGGGGTCGACGTGACCATCCCTAGGCTCGATATGCAACATATCTGACGAAGAGACCGGACTGTACGGTAGTGTTGCCGGTTGGCTCGACGGGAGTTGTAGCAGGTTCGCTTGTTTTCTTCTGATCGCTCAATACCCGGGTGGCCGTTACGTTTAGTTGAGCGCTTGCGGCTTGAGGGTACCTGATATGATCATCACCCTCTGCCGGCGTATTGACGAGTCTTAGAGTCCCACGAAGGAGTTACCCAGTCTAGGCGAAACGTTGTGGTGCGCGTATGCGATATGCGCATGCACCCGATTGAAATGTGCGTATATGATACCGAACATTGATCGGGCGGCTTGCTTTTGGTGGGGTCATATGTGATATGGCCGGATTGATGAATCAAGTGTTGATTTATCATTTAACCATTAGTTTTCTCACTTGAAACCTTTCTAGTATGTGATGGATGTATGTAAGCATGCATGTGTTTCTTTCTTTCATTCTAGTTTCATGCACATGTGGATGTGCATACATGCATACATACATACACCCATCCATCATCGTTGTTAGCATATGGAAATGGTGGCAATATAAGACTCACACCATGGATTAAATAATGGATTATTATTTGATTTTGGATTTAAAAGAAAATGAAAAGGAAAGGATAATCATTCTGGCTTCTACATTCTTCCTTTGACCTAACCATGCTCAACTACCACTAACCTAGGATTATCCTTCACTTTATCATTTAAAACCCAAGTTAAATTAACTATCCATCATTTAATCATGGTTGAAAGTGAGAAGGAATAAAATATAAAAGGATATATTTCATTTCTTTTCACTTAAGGGTTATCTTTTTACCTCTTGTTAAAAATAGCCACCATCTTCATCCTCCTTCATCTTTTTCCTCTCTAGTTTTTTCTAGTGAGTTAAACACAAATAAAGAAAGGATTTTGAAGTGAGATCCTTAGCCACAACATCATTCTACTCAAGTCTAGCCAACTTGATTAGAGTGTTCTCTTTGCTTTTCCAAAGGTGCAAGCTTGGACGGGAAACTTCGGGTGGATCGTCGTGGACGAAAGAGGACTACAAGTGGACCTTCTTTCAACACCCTAGAGACTAAGGAGTCAAGCAAAAGGGGAGCTACAAAGGTTGTAGCCTGCAAACCCTAATTTTTATTAGCTTAAAGTTTCGAAACCCTAATTTTCTAGGATCGATTCCTTTGCATGTTCGTTTAGCACCATAAAAATACATACTTTGAGACATGTGATGCTTCAAAACTCTTCATTGGGTGCTACACAAACCTTACATTGGTATCAGAGCCAACCTAGAACATTAGGAGACGCTTTTACGGAGTAAAAATCCCGATCGGACAAAAAATACGATTTTTTGGACCCTCTCTGGACAATTTTTAAAACCTGACATTTTTCAGAATTAAAAATACTTAAAAAATACAGCAGGGAAAACTAAGAATAATGGTGAAACACGATGAAGTGTACTGTTCATATGGCCGCGGAACCGCGGCAATTCCTTGCTTAGGCCGCGGATCCGCGGCCATACAGTGACGTCATGCTATGAAATTTACACCATAATTCCTAGGTCTGCTAGTATACTGTTTTAGGTATGTTTAATCTGAATATAGTTCTGTATCTTCTGGAGATGGTTTTGGATGCATAGATTCGATCGGTATTTTCATTTCGTTACTTTTCCGGGTAAATTAGAAAGTATTGAAGTGTTTGAACAAGTATCATTTGCTCATTATTCACGGGGTTTAAATACTTTGGAGATACGTGCAAGTCTTTTTGTGGTGGTCCCTCTAGAAGACAACAAACCTTAACTCGATTATGTGACCGTCTTGAACTGCCCTTTGAACCTTAGGATTTGGGGCAGTACGGCGTGCCACATGTGAGGCGTTGGCTTGACCCTTCTACGGCTGGACCGCTACTACTGTGTCACACTCCAGATGTTTGAACTCTGCTCAAGTGTTGGGCTTTAGTGAATCCTGGGTATTTGATCGTTCGTTCGAAAACTTCGATACTGTCTGTATATCCGGAATGTGATGCAATGTGTGGAATTCATATTACTAGACATGAAATACGGAATATGTGATATTTTGCATTTGAGATGTCTAAAGAGAATGTGGATTCCAGATATTGCAGTTTTACACTTTCTTTTCTGTGACCGTAAGTGTAGTATGTCCGATATCGCCGGTTTCGTTGCTATACGTCAACGACAATTGGGGTATGCATACTTACTTACGTTAATGATATGAGATATTATGTGTTGCTGAGATATGATGTGCAGGATTGTCGCTATCGAATAGCCCGGGGGTTTTTGTGAGATGAGAGTTTTATATTTTCATTCATGTAAATTCAAATGTAATGTAATATTCTTTTATTTGGGGCACTTCCGGGTTGAGGTTGTGTCACCAGTGTTGTATATTATTTACTTTTCCGCATTAGGATGGACCCAAGGAGGGGAGCACAGGTGACCGGGTTCTGGGGTTCAGTGGGAGGCCATCTCGAGGAGTCGAGACCGGGTCTCCTAAACTCCAGAATTGGCAGGGTCACTTGCCGCTCTCGTAGGGGTCCAGGGTGTAGGCTTGGCTATTCATCGCGACTGTGGAATCTGTATTTTCTATTCTGGCTAAATACTAAATACGGACGTCCTAGGATATCCCACGTTATATCTATGTTTCTGCTGCCTGTGTTCTGTGATATCTGAGATGAATGACATATTATATATATGATATATAGTAGACGTTGCTTATGTTTTACACCCGAACTAGTCCCGTCCCGGTATGCCGTTAGTTAAGTAACCTAACGGTGCATAACGGAACATTGCGGAGAATGCGGATGGCATAAGCGTACGTGTTATTTTCGTTTCTTTTCTGTGACTGGCTTAAGGACTTAAATGATGGGATTACATTAATATGATTAATGTAAAGAAAATAAACCTAAAAAGATGTTGTAGAATCGGATTTGAAAACTACTCGGCTATTTATGAAAAAGCTACATTTCAAAACTGCGGAGCTTAAGCCACTCCTTTTGAAAACTGTTTGATTCTACAACGATATCAAGTTCAAAGCGTTAAAGATTTTCTTAAAAATCATTCGCAACCCTCCGTCATTTTAGGAAGTAGAGTACTTAGTATTCGTGCTACGTTTGTTGACTTTAGTTAAGGCGTAGTGTACTTTAGCTAAGTGATGTCTTCCTACACTGCATATGATGCAGATTAATTAGGACATTCATGCGACTTTGTTGACCATAGTTAAGGGTCATATGGGTGGGTCTAATTGATCAAGAAATGACGGGTAGAACTTGACTAGTACTTATGATTTGTTGACCATAGTTAAGGTCATAAGTACTAGGGGTAAAAATTACATCGGGAATTTCAAGTGTTGAAATTTGCAATAAGATTGCATACCTTCCATGTGATGGTTGGATCCCGATCCCACTGTGGGCAATAGTTGCTCCTAGGAGAGTTTTACAGTTTACAATTAGCTAACTCATTAGGTGTCTAAAAAGGTGTTAACGGGGCTCCGCCTTTGGGAAAACGAGGTTTACTCTAATTAGGTCCGTGCGAAAGCACGGGGAACCTCCCTCAAAGTACCGACACTGGCCTGGCTGAACGGTTAGCGAAGTTGTAGACTGTAATTAATCCTGGCTAGTTTTTCTTTTTAAGGTTTGAAAGAAAAACTTGATAAAAAGCAGTGGGAAACATCGATTAGACAAGATAATAAACCAATCTAATCTGTGCAAGAGTTTTCGCTGAGTGTATTCTTTTCTCTCACTTAATGGCAGATACCAATGACTGGACTTAAGCTTCTACTAGATAAAAACAAACTGAATGGGACCAACTATAAAGACTGGCTGAGGAATCTGAAAATCGCCTTGACTTATGATAAAGTATCATATGTCCTCATGGCTTCAACCCCGCCCGTCCCTGGTCCAAAATCCTCAGTTGCGGACATTGAAGTCCGCAAGACATGGGACGCTGACTGTGCCACGGCCACATGCCTCGCGCTTGCATCGATGGATAACACACATCAAAAGCAGCACGAGGACATGGACATTCACGGTATATTGCTCCATACAAAGGAGTTGTATGGGGAGCAATCCCGCGTATTACGATACGAAGCATCAAAGAAATTGTTTCAGATGCGAATGGCCCCTGGCACACCAGTAGGAGACCATGTTCTGAAGATAATAGCTCTTATAGAAGAGCTTGAGGACCTTGGATGGACGATGGACAATGAACAATATATAGATATTATTCTGCAGTCCCTCCCCTCCACCTTTGCTCAGTTCATAGTGAACTTCAACATGCATGGCATGGAGAAGGACCTCCCTGAACTCCTTAATATGTTAAGGAGTGCAGAGAGCACTATGAAGTTAGCAAAAACTCCCGTTATGACTATTGGACAGTCTTCCTCTTCTCGCCCGAAAGCCAAGGCCAAGGGAAAGAAAAAGAAGAAACCCACTAATCCTAAGGGAGGAGTTAAAAAGGTGAAGGGAAAGGGAAAGTCCAAGGCTGGAGACTCAGGGAAGGGCGAATGTTTCCATTGCCACAAGACAGGACACTGGAAGCGCAATTGCACGGAGTACTTAAGTCTCAAGAAGAAGCATGGTGATGCTTCTGCTTCAGGTGCGTTTGTGACTGAAAACTGTTTTTCTATAAACTCTGCTTCCTGGGTATTGGATACCGGTTCAGGTTCTCACATTTGCAATTCTATGCAGGGGCTGAGAAATAGCAAGGTTTTGAAGATAGGTGACCATACTCTCCGCGTTGGAAATGGTTCCAATGTACATACAGTCGCAGTGGGAGAGTATCACTTGGGGTTGCCATCTGGATGTATTTTGATTTTGAATCCATGTTATTTTGTACCAAGTATGCTATGTAATATAATATCCGTTTCTTTGTTGGACAATGAAGGATATAATTTTGTATTGCAAAACAATGTTATGAACATTCATCTGAATCAAATGTTGGTTGGGTATGGTACGCTTAATAACGGAATATATGTCCTAAATCAACACACAGTTTTCAGTATACAGCACACTAATAAAAGAAAACTTTCAGAATTGAATGAAGCTTTTCTTTGGCACTGTAGACTTGGTCATATTAACGAAACAAGACTAAACAAGTTACACAAAGATGGATATTTAAATTCTTTTGAATATAAATCTTATGCGACTTGTCAGTCTTGTATCAAGGGTAAAATGACCAAAACTCCGTTTACCGGACACGGAGACAGAGCTACTCAGCTCCTGGGCCTCATACATAGTGATGTATGTGGGCCAATGTCTACACAGGCTAGAGGCGGTTTTTCATACTTCATTACATTCACTGACGATTTCTCAAGATTCAGTCATGTCTTTTTATTAAAACACAAGTCCGACGCTTTCGAGAAATTCATTGAATATAAACAAGAAGTAGAAAAACAAACCGGCTTGATTATTAAGATGCTTCGATCAGATCGAGGTGGAGAGTATCTCAG
Source organism: Agapanthus africanus (assembly GCA_030015575.1). Lineage (NCBI taxonomy): Eukaryota > Viridiplantae > Streptophyta > Magnoliopsida > Asparagales > Amaryllidaceae > Agapanthus > Agapanthus africanus. The sequence continues at coordinate 361,551,876 of JASDDO010000026.1, forward strand.
TAAAGAATTTGCAAACTTCCTAAAAGAGAATGGGATTCTCTCTCAGCTCACTCCTCCTTACACACCACAGCACAATGGTGTGTCAGAACGACGGAATAAGACCCTATTAGATATAGTCCGGTCCATGATGAGTGACGCTGAGTTACCAGTCTCGTTTTGGGGGCATGCATTGGAGACTGCAGCGTTTCTACTAAACAGGGTTCCAACCAAAGCCGTGTCTGCCACGCCATATGAGATATGGAATGGAAAAAGACCATCTCTTAAGAGAATTAAGATTTGGGGTTGCCCGGCCTATGTTAAAAAGCAGAATCCGGACAAACTCGAGACACGGTCAGTCATGTGTAACTTTGTGGGATATCCAAAGAATTCATATGGATATCTGTTCTACCACAAAGAGGAACAAAAAGTGTTTGTTTCTCAGTATGCCACATTCTTGGAAAAAGAGTTTTTCACAGATAAAGATGATGGCAAGGTGGTAGATCTAGAAGAGGTTCTGGAGACATAAACTACAAATGACGATTTGGTTGAACCGGCTGTTGCAACAGAAACTGAAGAACCTCGGCCACTCCGGAGGTCTGGTAGGACTTCTCGCCCACCGGAGAGGTACTACGGTTTCCTCATTGATGGTGACGGAGAAGATTGCATCATGGATGATGATGATCCTACCAGTTTTCAGCAAGCTATCACGAGTGGTGACTTTGTGAAGTGGCTGGATGCTATGAGATCTGAAATGGAGTCTATGTACACCAACAAAGTATGGACTTTGGACGTTGTACCCCTGGGGTAAAACCTGTAGGGTGCAAATAGATCTTTAAAAGAAAGATTGGTGTGGATGGGCAGGTAGAGACCTATAAGGCAAGACTTGTGGCGAAAGGTTTTTGTCAAAGACCAGGTTTGGACTATGACGAAACTTTTTCACCCGTAGCCATGCTTAAATCCATTCGGATCCTACTTGCTATTGCTGCTCACTACGACTATGAAATCTGGCAGATGGACGTTAAAACAGCATTTCTAAATGGAGATTTAGAGGAATGCGTTTATATGGATCAGCCAGAGGGCTTCATTGACAGTGGGAGCAGCGAGAAAGCATGTAGACTGCTTAAATCCATATATGGGTTAAAGCAGGTATCTCGGAGTTGGAACATCTGTTTCGATGATGTTATCAAAGAGTTTGATTTCATCAAAAATCCAGATGAACCTTGTGTTTATAAGAAGGCTGTAGGAAGAGCTGTCACATTTCTCGTATTGTACGTGGATGACATTCTTCTGATAGGAAATGATATTCCTATGCTACAGTCGGTAAAATCATTCTTATCACTGAGGTTCTCCATGAAGGACCTGGGTGATGCCACATACATCCTGGGCATAAGGATCTATAGGGATAGATCCAAAAAGTTATTGGGATTGTCCCAAACCAGGTACATCAACACCATCCTAAAAAGGTTTAGTATGGAAGACTCCAAGCGGGGTGCCTTACCCGCTTGCCATGGAGTCACTCTCTCCAAGGATTCTTGTCTAAAGACCGATGAAGAGAGAGCTCGCATGAGCATTATACCCTATGCTTCGGCAGTAGGATCCATAATGTATGCGATGTTATGTACACGCCCAGATGTAGCTTATGCACTCAGTGTTGTAAGCAGGTATCAATCCAACCCAGGGGAGAATCACTGGACAGCTGTGAAGAACATTCTTAAGTACTTACGAAGGACTAAAGAATTGTTCTTGGTGTATGGTAATACAGATCTCCAAATAGAGGCATTTACCGATTCGAGCTTCCAGAGCGATAAGGATGACAGCAAATCTATCTCAGGGTTTGTATTTACCCTCAATGGAGGGGCGGTAAGTTGGAAGAGTTCCAAACAGGATACCGTTGCAGACTCTACGATGGAGGCTGAGTACATTGCTGCAAATGATGCTGCCAAGGAAGCCGTCTGGATGAAGAAGTTCGTCTCGGAGCAAGGAGTAGTTCCAACCATTATTGATCCAATACCTTTGTATTGTGACAATAATGGGGCGATGGCGTTAGCCAAGGAGCCCAGATCCCATCAGCGGTCCAGACACATCCTGAGGCGCTTTCATTTGATCCGGGAGATTGTAGATCGCCGCGAGATCGAGATTAAGAGAGTAGACACAAAGAACAACGCCGCGGATCCATTCACCAAGGCCCTCCCTCAACCGCAGCATGAGAGACTTTTTGAGATGTTGGGTATGAGATACGCCAATAACTGGCCTTAGTGCAAGTGGGAGATTGTTGGATATATGTATGCCATAGAGGCCATTATATGATAGTGGATGTATCTATACATGTATATATATTCAGTATGCATTCTTGCTCGACATGATAGTATGCTATCTGGTTCTTCTTTATCTGACATGTTGATTTGATCATGCTTTTATTCATTCATACATGCTGATAAAGCCCTGAGGATATCGGCTTGACTACTCTGATTATGATAGAGATCATACTAGTGGGACATTTGTAGTCTATAAGCATATCCTGAAATGTCCCTAGTCGGAGGTGTATCGAGACGGGGCATCGATATACCAGAGTAGACTAGCGTATATGATACTAGACCCATGTGATGGGCGATGGATGTTCCCACATTCATCGATGTTTGACATCAAGATCATATACGGGTGCTCAGTGCTGACTGGGTACACTGGACGGAATCACCGAGAACTCCTAGATGGAATTATATCTATCGTCGGATAGCAGTTCTCAGGTGACACTGGTACAGGTTAGTCTGTAGACCCGAGATCGTCTTGGAGTCTTGTGTGTTCTCCCACTGTACTTTGATTGCCACCCTACCACGGCTCTACTGAGTCGTGCAAACAGGTGGCCGTTGGGTACAGTCCCGAGACACACGAAGGCAATGAGCGATAGGAGGGGTTTCGTCTCTCCCGGTATTGGGAGTTGATGCTGTGCTGTGCCCGACTGGTTATAACAGCAAGTCCCTGGCCAGGGCTGCTGAGATTTGCTGATAAGTGTTATCAGTAGTTTCTCGATCTGTTATAGACTATTCACCGGCACGACTTATTGAGTTATTGGGGTCGACGTGACCATCCCTAGGCTCGATATGCAGCATATCTGACGAAGAGACCTGACTGTACGGTAGTGTTGCCGGTTGGCTCGACGGGAGTTGTAGCAGGTTCGCTTGTTTTCTTCTGATCGCTCAATACCCGGGTGGCCGTTACGTTTAGCTGACCGCTTGCAGCTTGAGGGTACCTGATATGATCATCACCCTCTGCCGGCGTATTGACGAGTCTTAGAGTCCCACAAAGGAGTTACCCAGTCCAGGCGAAACGTTGTGGTGCGCGTATGCGATATGCGCATGCACCCGATTGAAATGTGCGTATATGATACCGAACATTGATCGGGCGGCTTGCTTTTGGTGGGGTCATATGTGATATGGCCGGATTGATGAATCAAGTGTTGATTTATCATTTAACCATTAGTTTTCTCACTTGAAACCTTTCTAGTACGTGATGGATGTATGTAAGCATGCATGTGTTTCTTTCTTTCATTCTAGTTTCATGCACATGTGGATGTGCATACATGCATACATACATACACCCATCCATCATCGTTGTTAGCATATGGAAATGGTGGCAATATAAGACTCACACCATGGATTAAATAATGGATTATTATTTGATTTTGGATTTAAAAGAAAATGAAAAGGAAAGGATAATCATTCTAGCTTCTACATTCTTCCTTTGACCTAACCATGCTCAACTACCACTAACCTAGGGTTATCCTTCTCTTTATCATTTAAAACCCAAGTTAAATTAACTATCCATCATTTAATCATGGTTGAAAGTGAGAAGGAATAAAATATAAAAGGATATATTTCATTTCTTTTCACTTAAGGGTTATCTTTTTACCTCTTGTTAAAAATAGCCACCATCTTCATCCTCCTTCATCTTTTTCCTCTCTAGTTTTTTCTAGTGAGTTAAACACAAATAAAGAAAGGATTTTGAAGTGAGATCCTTAGCCACAACATCATTCTACTACTCAAGTCTAGCCAACTTGATTAGAGTGTTCTCTTTGCTTTTCCAAAGGTGCAAGCTTGGACGGGAAACTTCGGGTGGATCGTCGTGGACGAAAGAGGACTACAAGTGGACCTTCTTCCAACACCCTAGAGACTAAGGAGTCAAGCAAAATGGGAGCTACAAAGGTTGTAGCCTTCAAACCCTAATTTTTATTAGCTTAAAGTTTCGAAACCCTAATTTTCTAGGATCGATTCCTTTGCATGTTCATTTAGCACCATAAAAATACATACTTTGAGACATGTGATGCTTCAAAACTCTTCATAGGGTGCTACACAAACCTTACAGAAATCATAAAGAATAGGACTAAGGTTTTTCACGATAAAAACATTTTGAGGAAAACATTTACACAAGGTCAACAAGTCCTTCTTTATGATTCACGATTACACCTTCATGCGGGTAAGCTCCGATCTCGATGGAAGGGACCTTTTGTTGTGCGGTCTATATACCCGCACGGGGCAGTAGAAGTAGAAAATGTTAAAAACGGCACCTTTTTCAAAGTGAATGGACATAGACTTAAGCCGTATTTTTCCACTGACCCCACGGAGGAGCTCTTGTTCTTACAAGAGCCAGTTTATTTTGATTAAAATTTCTCCGTCTCACCTTCATATCCTGTATATCACGGCATCATTTTTTGAATGAAGGTGAGTGAAAAGAGTAAGTTTGGGGGAAGTTCTTCACTTATATATTTTGCCCCCACTAATAATTCCTCCCAGGCTTACAGTTTTTGTAGTTATAGCGATTGGCAACAGTGAGGACACTGTTGAAAACAAGTTTGGGGGAGGTTTGTGCTTATTTTTTGCATCATTTGCATATCATTTGCATAAGCACAAAACATTTCTTTAAAAATCTATAAAAATTGAAAAATTTTCAAAACCGATAAAAATATAAAAATTTTCAAGTATAAAAATAATGTTAATATTTACACTTTTTTGTACATAAATAAGATAATGAAAGTTTAGATAGTGAAAAATTACATCCATGAGATTAGAAAAATTTAAGAAAACTAAGAAAATTAGAAGTTTTCTTATACGAACTAGTAATAAGTAGTTATGAGCCGTTGTCCCAAGGGTTAGTAAGATGAAGGACGCCACTAATCTGAGGATAAAAATAAGTCTGAAAAATAGTTTCTATTCTGGAAGCCAAATATTTTGAACGTTGATACCCTGCTATTCGCACTTACATACGTCTTGAAGCCTGGGATAGTAGAGGATACCTTGAAATGCTCTTGTCCTAAAGCCGATGTATGAAGGAAAAAAAAAAGTGAATAAAGAAAATATAAAGTGGTGAAAAAAATGGACACTGGTTTTGTTATCGCCGAGGGCAATAAAAAAATATATAGCGAAGGTGCCTTTTCATCTAGTGCCCTAAGGCCAACTGGTCTGGGAGTCACTGCTATGCCTGAGGTGGTGCAAGACGAGGAAAATACACCAAGTAAGCAAGCACAGGAGTAATCGGTCGGTTAGTACCTCAAGAAGTATTAACGGTCGCATGAAAGTATGTGAGCAATCTCATCTAAATATTCATTAATTAAAAAGTACTGAGGATGATGGACAAGAGTATGATAGCTTGAATTGAATTCTCCGGGTGTAGGGATGTCTTTACACACACGCAGGGTTATATGATCGATGTTTGGAAGAAAGATAGGAATGAAGAATAAGACGATGTTTTATTGAGGGAGGACGTGATTTCTGACATTTTTTCATGAACATTAAGATAGGGCTTATGACAACCGAAAAGCTAGCTTAGTTGGAAACCCTAATTTTCAAAGTCTTTCTTTTACAATTCTTTTCTTTAAATGTAATATTCATGATCTTCCTTTTATTATTGGATTTTGTGGGTGCAATCCGCTGAAAACCCTCAGGAGACAACACTCCTCCTACTAGGGACACCTAGAGGTTTAAAGGCTTGTTGCACGTGCTCAGTGCAATCGTGTTGCCTACGAAAGTGTGCTAGTTAGTTTTTCTCTTTCTTTATTTTCTCCTTCTCTTTTTAATAAAACAGTTCGCTCGAGACGATCGAAATTAAGTTTGGGGGAATTTGATTAGTCGAAAATATTGTATTTTTTACACGGCAATTTCCCTATCATTTGCACTCATTTAGAAGAGTACGGTATTCATATTTCACATATTAGCAAAACTGTCGCAAAATATTAGATTGCATGTATTAGACTCTTAAACCGGCATTTCTGAAATTGACTGCATTTCATGGCATCGCATCATCCCTATATTGCGCAACACTTGTTTTGAGATATGTGCAGGAAAATCCAGAAGAAAGGCCAAAATTTGTATGGTACCGATCAAACATTATGCCAACTTAATGATTTCAGTTCTGGTATCAATCCAAAGGGAAAAATACAAATCAACACATCAGATGAAGCCCAAGATGTTAGCCCAACACTACTGCAAAAAGACCATAGCCCAAGCTTCCAACATGGCCGCGGAACCGCGGCCGGAGCCTGCTTGAGCCGCGGTTCCGCGACCATCTTGCCACGTAAGCATCTTTGCATCAAAATTCTTCACTCAGGGCCCACTTTCAGCTCATATACTTCAAGTTCCAGAAGACTCTAGAGACTTCTGTCAGATCAGCAAGTTTTAGAATCAACACTAAACTAGCCTATCATTCTAGAAACTTCTCCCTAAACCCTAGCTTAAACCCTAAGCTAGCTCCTAACAAACTCCTTCTAGAAGCCTCAACAAACTTTTGGAGGGAATTGTAATTTTCAAACCTAGACCTAGGGTTTGGGAGATCTATAAATAAGACCCTAGGCTCACTTGTAAAAGAGGATTCATTGATCCATGACTAGTTCATTTTAGTAGCCAATCTAGATCCAATCACTCTCTTTCTTCATCTTCTTCCACAAGTCTAGTGAGAGGACTTGTGTGAAACCCTAACCCTAATTCCAATCAAAAGCCAAGATCCCGAGTACCCCATCAAGCAAGAAACCATGCAACCTTTTATGAGCCGAGCCGATCTTCAACAGAGCAAGTGGTCCAAGCCGATCCGCGACTCACGGAGCCGAGCGACGCCAAATCGACAATTTAGTTCTTCCTCTTGTAGTTCTTGAGTGACTGTAATCAAATTGTTGATATAAATAAAAGGTGATATTCTTTTATCTTGTTTTCTTTAAATTCTTGCATCATGATTCAATCTAAATTTCTATTTCTAAATCTGGTTGTGATGTTTGAGTAATACTCCGCTCGTCGAGGAGTCGAGATGATCAATAGAATGATGATGTAATATATCTTAAATCGATTCTTGAGTCCTACGAGTTTTGTAAACCCTAGCAAGTTCAAGAATCGACGACCCAATTCGTTGCGATGCTTTCTTGATTGATATCGCTCGAGATTGGGGAGTTACGATCGTTTCTTGAAATTGCTAGAGGCTAGAATGTGAATGATATCTACGAAAGAACAAGGGTTAAACGATGAAACCCTAGTTTCATCAAGAAAGCCTTAACTCTCGTTGATCATCATCGATCTAGTATCAATCCTTCGAAGGACAAGAACACGAAATCTTGAGATTACATCACGTCTATAGATCCGATCGATTCCTACGAGCCTCATTTAGATTCTTGACATTTGATTGGAAATATCATCGAAACCCGATTCTTGATTTGTTTATCAGTTTCTTGATTCTTGATTAGATTAGTGACACCTGAATCAATCGATAAAATCTTGAATCATGTTTTCTTTTCTTTTCGATTAACTTTTCAATTCAAACAAATTAAACATACAAACGAATCGCATAATCCCTATGGACGATCCGCACTTACTAACGCGCTACAATCGACACCGTTATTGATTGCGGTCAAATATTTTTGGTTGTGATTTCTATACTATTTTCTACATACACAACGGAAAATCATTCAATCAGGTGTCAACAAACACAACACGAATACTAAGTACTACACGTAGGAAATGACGGAGGGCTACGGCTGGTTTTTGGCGAAAAACCATTAACGTAATGAACTTGATATCGTTGAAGGAACCGAGTGGTTTTACAAATTTATAGTGGTGCAAACTTTTGCTATAGAGGTCACTCCCTGTGAAGGGATCTCGACTCTTTCCTCATCGAATGAGGTGCAGGATATTCCAAACTAAATACCAGGATGAAAAGTAAAACAATCGACTATAGTGAAGTTATTACGCTGGCATAAACTTTTGCTCAAGAGGTCACTCCCGATGAAGGGATCTCGGCTCTTGCCTCATCGAATGAGGTGCTGGATATTCATAACCGAATACCACTGTGCAAATCAAAAGAAAACATCTGTAATGTCAATTTTTAAAAAACTTGGTTCCAACAACATCATATATGTTTGTTTTTCCTTGCGTTAATAAGAATCAACCCAGTCCTATCAATTAAACATATATAAAGGAACGAAAAATTGAAAGTCTACCTTAACACCACCATGAGGTTCTAGAGTCATCAAGCATGCCATATTTTAAATTTTTCATGGTGCTATGTTAGACTATACTGTAAGTCCATGCTACCTCTCCCGGTACATTCGGGCATGCGGAATTTGGTGAAAAACAATTTTCTAGAGGCGGTAACATGGACTCAAAACCGGATCTTGGTTAAACATCTAACTAACAACCTAACTAGGAGTTGTTAACTACCCGGTTAGGGGGTTATACCTTTCTTTCTTGAACTCCTTCGTCTTCAAGCCTCGATGGTTGTCCGGATCGGCTTCACCCCTCGTCTCCTTGCGCCGAAGATCGATCCACCTGAAAGCTTCTACCTTTGGCTTCTTCTTCGGTCTTTGAAGAAACTAGTTCACTTGGTTTGCTAAACCTTATGAACTAGAGTGAGTAGAGAAGAGTGTGTTGGGATTTTCTCTATGGTTCTTGGTTCTCAACACATGAGACAAGTGAACCATAGACTAAAGAGAGGGAGAGCAAGAGGAAGAAGATGAGAGCTCAAGAACAAGAGAGAGAATCAAAATGATAGAATGAGAAAGACTTTTCTCACTTGGCTCACATAATCCAAAACCATCATCACAAAAATAGTAATCAAGTATTGTGTAAAATGGTTCAAGTCAAAATGGCTAAATCATTTCATACACTCATATTGCACAAGAGAACAAGCAAGTAAAAAGTCTTTTCCATGAAATGATAGCCATTGTCATCATGATGGTCAACTAGTCCAACCTAGTCAACCGGTCAACAAAGTCAACAAGTCAACAAAGTCAACCCCTCAACAACCATGTCACCACAATACTTAATTAATATTATTGTTAATCATATATCATATTCTCATTAGGGTTGAGCAAAAAGTCAATAGTCAACAGTCAACGGTCAACAACCCTAATGAGAATCCTCTGCCTCTGTCTCTCCGCCAACTGTGCATACACACCCGCATCCGCGTTCCGAGGAACACGAATACAAACTGGATAAAACCAATCCCAATACGTACACTAGGATCTGGCTTAAACCAAAGCCCGCTAGTGTAAACTGTCCGGACACTAAACGTGCACAAGTGCACGGATGTGACTGAACCCTGTCGCAAAACCATGCGACCTGTCAGAAAACCATGCGACCTCTACTCTTTTGCCTAAAGGCGAATAGCTTTCTGTGTGGGACTCTAAAGACTCGACACTACGCTGGCAGTGGGTTTAACCACAGACCGCAAGCGGCACTAGCTGTGCGTAACGGTCCCCAAGTAGATGCCGACAAGAAGACTGACGAAGTGAAACCCATCTGAACTCCTACTGAGTCTGACTGTGACAATCTCCGTACAGTCTGGTCTGTTCGTCTGATACATCGCATGGCGGGCCTAGGGGGGCGGTAAAACGTCTGTCCCCTAATACCGGTACAAGTCGTGTCGGAGTGAAGCCCAATACACCCTGAGATAACACTAGAAGCCTACCAGTATATCCCGCTTGCCCTGGCCAGGGACTACTCGTGTAATGGCTCTCCTAGACACAGCGCAATGTCAACCCCCAATACCGGGAGAGACGAATCATGTCTAACCGTCACTTCCTCCAAGTGCTTCGGGACTGTACCCAACTACTACCTGTTTGCACGACTCCTTTGAGCCGTGGTAGGGTAGTAATTAAAGTACAGTGGGAACACACTCGAGGCGAAGTGATAGTGTCAAGTCAGCGGACTAAGCTGTACTCATGTCACCTGGAATCTGATAACTGACGATAGGTATAATACCAACCGGTCAGTTCCCGACGAGTCCTGTCCAGTGTACTCGTAACCTAACAAGCACCCGCATACTATCTTCAGTACGACGTACTGATGGTTGTGGGACAGACCATCTCCCACATTGGGATGAGAAGCGCATGCGCTAGTCTACTCCGGAGTATCGATGCCCTGTCTCGATAGTCTTGCGACTAGGGACATGCATAAGGATGTGCTTATAGATTACCCAGCCCCCACTAGTGTGACTGCCATCACAACGCTGGTAATCAAGCAAAGATCCTAAGGGCTCCACTAATGCGTATAGGTGATATAATAAAATAAACACATGTACACATTTAAGTAGAAACAAACCAAGTAGCATACTACTATTTTGAGCAAGATTGTATATACAAGGTGAATATCCCAAGCTTCCATTAAGTAATATACAAACTAGTATGATACAGTAATGGCCTCTAGGGCATATACACTAACAATCTCCCACTTGCACTAAGGCCATGTACTGGCGTATCGAAGACCTATCATCTCGATCAGCCGCTCGAACTGAGTCTGGGGCAAGGCCTTGGTGAATGGATCTGCAGTGTTATCTTCTGAAGCAACCCTCCGAACCTCGATCTCCTGGCGATCGACGATCTCCCTGATCAGGTGATACCGCCTCAAGATGTGTCTGGATCTCTGATGGGACCTAGGTTCCTTCGCTAAAGCTATAGCCCCGTTGTTGTCGCAATACAGAGGTATTGGATCAGCAATGGACGGAACCACCTGAAGTTCTTTCAAGAACTTCCTCATCCAGACAGCTCTTTTGCGGCATCAGATGCAGCGATGCATTCCGCTTCCATCGTCGAGTCTGCAACGGTTTCCTGTTTGGAACTCTTCCAACACACCGCCCCTCCATTGAGGGTGAAGACAAAACCCGACATGGATTTGGAATCATCCTTGTCACTCTGGAAGCTGGAGTCAGAAAAGGCCTCGATCTGAAGGTATTTTCCGTCATACACCAAGAACATCTCCTTAGTCCTTCTCAGGTACTTGAGAATATTCTTTACCGCTATCCAGTGTTTCTCCCCAGGGTTTGACTGATACCGGCTTACCACACTCAGTGCATAAGCTACATCCGGTCTGGTACACAACATCGCATACATTATAGAGCCTACCGCAGAAGCGTAGGGTATAATAGACATGCGATCCCTCTCCAAATCAGTTTTGGGAGACATCTCTTTAGAGAGGGTGATCCCGTGACAAGCCGGTAGGTTACCGCGCTTGGAATCTTCCATACTGAATCTTTTCAGTATGGTGTCGATGTACCCGGACTGTGAAAGTCCTAATATCCTCTTGGATCTATCACGATGGATCCGGATCCCCAGGATGTATGAGGCATCACCCAGGCCTTTCATGGAGAACCTGTGTGACAAGAACCCCTTGACAGATTGTAGCATGGGAATGTCATTTCCTATTAAGAAAATGTCATCCACGTATAAAACGAGGAATACTACAGTTCTCGCTACAAATCTACTATAGATGCATGGTTCATCTGGATTTTTGATAAAGCCAAATTCCTTGACCGTATCATCAAAACAGATGTTCCAACTCCGCGATGCCTGCTTTAGTCCATAGATGGACTTAAGCAACTTGCACACCTTTCCGCTGCTCCCACTCTGATTGAAACCCTCTGGTTGGTCCATATAGACACACTCCTCTAAATTTCCATTTAGAAAAGCAGTCTTTACGTCCATCTGCCAGATCTCATAATCGTGGAAGGCAGCAATGGCAAGAAGGATCCGAATGGATTTCTGCATAGCCACTGGAGAAAAGGTTTCGTCTAGTCCAAACCAGGTCTTTGACGAAAACCCTTTGCAACAAGTCTAGCTTTATAGGTCTCAACCTGTCCATCTACACCAATCTTCATTTTGAAGATCCACTTGCATCCTATGGGTTTTACCCCGTCTGGAGCAATGTACAACGTCCATACCTTGTTGGTGTACATGGACTCCATTTCGGTCCGCATTGCATCCAGCCATTTTACCGAATCAACGCTCTGAACGGCCTGCTGGAAGCTAGTAGGCTCATCATAATCTATGATGCAATCCTCTCTATCCCCGTCTATAAGAAAACCATAGTATCTCTCGGGCTGATGAGACTGCCTACTACTCCTGCTGAGCGGTGTAGGAATGTCTTGTTCTTTTGAATCCTCTGGTTCCACTAAGCTTTCAGTAATAGTTCGTGGTTCTGGAATTTCTTCCAGTTCTACTGTGCTCCCACTTATCTGGTTTTCCAAAAACTCAGTTTCCAAGAAGTAGGCATGACGAGAAACAAAAACCTTTTGTTCCTCTTCGCAGTAGAAGAAATATCCCTTGGAGTTCTTTGGATATCCCACGAACTTGCACTGTACTGAGCGTGCCTCGAGCTTGTCCGCATGCTGCTTTTTAACAAAAGCTGGACTTCCCCATGTCTTAATGTGATTAAGATAGGGTCTCTTCCCATACTACATCTCATATGGTGTAGTAGGCACAGTCTTAGTGGGAACTCGGTTCAAAAGGTATGCGGCTGATTCTAGCGCATACCCCCAGAATGATCGCGGTAACTCAGCGTTACTCATCATGGACCGTACCATATCCAATAGGGTTCGGTTCTGTCTCTTCGATACACCGTTATGTTGCGGAGTGTATGGAGGAGTAAGCTGAGAGAGAATTCCATTCTCTTTTCAATAGTCCAGGAACTCGGCACTCAAGTATTCACCACCTCGATCCGATCTTAGGATCTTGATACTTTTGCCGGTTTGTTTTTCTACTTCATTCTTATTTTCCTGAAATTTTCCAAAGGCTTCGGACTTATGTTTCATTAAGAAGACATAACTGTACCTTGAAAAGTCATCCGTAAAAGTAATGAAGTAAGAATAACCGCTACGCGCATGTGTAGACATTGGACCGCACACGTCGCTGTGTACGAGTCCCAAGAGCACGCTCGCCCTTACTCCGTGTCCAGTGAACGGAGTCTTTGTCATCTTTCCTTTGAGACAGGATTGACAAGTGGCATACGATTGATATTCGAACGCATTCAGATATCCTTCTGTATGTAACTTCGTCAACCTTCTCTCATTGATGTGACCCAGTCTACAATGCCACTAGAAAGTCTGATTTATTTCTGGAGACTTTCTTTTGTGTGTATTCTGGAAATTGAAAATCTGTGGTTGGTTTAATACGTATATACCATTACTCAATGTACCTGACCCAATCAGAACTTGATTAAGGTGAATGTTTACAACATTGCTTACAACGCAAATTCATAACCTTCTTTAGAAACCAAAGATACAGAAATGATATTACAAGTTGCATTGGGTACAAAAAAGCAATTACGCAAAACCAAAACATGTCCATCTGACATTCCCAGGTGATAGTCCCCCACGGCCTTAGCATCCATGCTAGCTCCGTTTGCAACTTTGAGGGTCATGTCACCTGCCTTCAAAACCTTACGGTTTCTCAACGCCTGCAAAGAATTACAGATATGAGATCCTGATCCGGTATCCAATAACCAGGAAGTAGAGTTTATTGAAAGACAGTTTTCAATAACATACACACCTGAAGCTGAAGCCGCAACCTGCTTCAATATCCTATGTCCTGGCTTTCCAAGCCCTGCAATCATTCTTCCAGTGCCCCTTCTTATGACAATAGAAGCATTCTTCCTTATCCACAAGCTTTCCCACTTTCTTTGTTGCTTTTGCCTTTCCCTTCGTATCCACTTTACTAACACCGCCCCTTGGTTTGGCGGGGGCTTTCTTCTTCTTTCCCTTGGCTTTCGCCTTGGACCTAGAAGAGGAAGATCCTCCTACAAACAAAGTGGATGTTTCCCTACCTTTCTGTAAGGTGCCCTCTGCACTCCTCAGCATGTTGAGGAGTTCTGAAAGTTCAACTTCCTTTTCTTGTAAGTTGAAGTTCAGGATAAACTGGGCGAAAGTGGAAGGAAGGGACTGGAGAATCAAGTCCGTATAGAGCTCATTCTCCAACGTGGTCCCAAGGTCCGCGAGCTCTTCTATGTAGCCAATCATCTTAAGCACGTGTTCCGCTACCGATGATCCGACGGCCAACCTTGCCGAAAATAACTTCTTCGACACTTCGTATCTTGCGATACGAGACTGCTCTCCATACAGTTCTTTTGTATGGAGAAATATGGATTCGAGGTCCATATTCTCGTGCCTCCTCTGATGTTCGTAGTCCATAGAGGCAAGCACGAGGCACTTGGCCTTCGCGCAATCTAGTTCCCAGGTCTTACGGATTTCCTTATCCGCGACGCTGGTTTTGGGACCTGGGACAGGGGGAGCTTTGGTGGTAAGAAGATACCCCAGCTTGTCGTAAGTGATTGCCATCTTGACATTCCTGAGCCAATCTTTGTAGTTTGGCCCTGTCAGTATATTTTTATCTAGAAGTAACTTAAGCCCAGTCATGTCGATTGGTCACTGCAATTAGGAGAGAGAAGAAACACTCAGCATGATGCTCTTGCAAGTTTAGAATGGTTTTTAGTTTGTCTAAACAGGATGGCTCCCACTGTTTCTCGAATCCCTCCTCAAACCAAAAAGGAAGAATTAGTCAGGATCAATCTCACCGTACAATACTTGCTTAACCGTTCAGCCAGGCCAGTGTCGGTACTTCGAGAGAGGTTTTCCAACGCTTTCGCGAAGTTCCTTCATTAAATAACCTCTTTTCCCTGGGGGCGTAGCCCCGTTAACACCTTTCTAGACACCTACTAGGTTTATAGCATTGATCGTTTAGTGAGAAATTTCCCGAGGAGTAGCATATACTCACAGTAGGATCGGGATCCAAATATCATCGCGTGACAAAACTGAAGGAATCCTACCAGAATCATCACACTCCAAATGGTATGTAACACTAGCAAGTTCCAGTTCTTTTGAAACTCCCGATGTGGATTTTTGCCCCATGCTCTTATGACCTTGACTTTGGCCAACAAATCATAAGTCACATGTCAAGTTCTACCCGTTGTTCTCCAGGTTAATTTGAATCCACCCGCACCTACCCTTGACTTTGGCCAACAAGGCAGTACGACTGTTCCAAACTAACGCATCTATCTATGCTGCACATGAATACCCAATAGCTACCAATCACTATGCCTTGACTTTGGCCAACAAACATAGCTTGAATACTATTGACCATCCATGTGAAACGACGGAGGGCTACGAATGGTTTTGGCTAAACCGTGAACGTAGTGAACTTGATATAATCGATGGAACGAGATAGCTTTTAAAAGGAGTGGCTCAAGCTCCGCATTTAAAATTTAGTTTTGAAAAGAACCGAGTGGTTTTTCGAAAATGTTCCAACGACTTTTACTTGGTTTATTTTTCTTGCATTAGTTCTTTTAATGCGTGATATTCTTGCATTAGTTCTTTTAATGCGTCCCATCATTTAATCCTACCATTGCAGAAAACAACCAAAATATGACGTACGCTTATGCCATTCGCATTCGCCACGGGGCCCCGTCATTACCCGTTAGGTTACTTAACTAACGACAGAGCGGGGGCTGGGCTAGCGCGGCTGTAAAACATAAGCAACGCCTAAATAATATCATATATAGATATATTGCAATGATAGCCATTTCAGATCACAGATGAACACATTGGATATACTAGGAACCCGCAATTCGTACGAGCCTGTAACGAAAAGCAGATTACACGATCGCGGTGAATAGCCAATACCCCACCCAAGACCCCTACGGGTGCGGCAAACTACCCGCCAAGTACCCGAAGCGAAGCAACCTCCCTCATCTCCGTGAGTAGGCCACTCGACACTTCGGCATACCCGGTAGTTTGTGCACCCCCTCCATGGGTCTATCCTAGGAGCAAAAACAGTAAAATGAAATTATACAATGACGGCTACAACCACGACCCGGTTCTGCGGCCTTACAAATAATTATTACATCAATTTACAAATTTACATGAATTGAAAGAAAAGAAAACTCTCGTCTCACAACCCCCCGGCAATTCACCCACGACAATCCAATGAATTCATATACACATTTCAATAACATTACAGATCACAGATTTGTATAACCCCCACTAATCGACATATAGCGATTAGTAGACGTTCAATACAAATATCACATCACAGAAAAACCCGTCAGCTTAAGTCTTTTAGAAGTTCGATCAAAAATACGGATTTTCAGGCCCCAAACACAATATTTTCGTTCTGGAAAATCTAGGCAGAAAATACATATTCCAAAAATCCCAAAACAACCCCAGAATAACACTGCACAAAATTTGGACCTCGGCCGAGTCAACTCGGCCGCGGAACCGCGGCGGGAGCGTGCTCCCGCCGCGTTTCCGCGGCGCTTTGACCGGTACGTGGGACCAAATTTCGTGGGTGTTTAATAAAAACCCTGAGCCGATTTTTAAGATGAAATTTATCAATTTTACAGAACTTTAAAAATCGACAGCAACTTTGAATTTTCGGGTTTATTTCGGGACTTTTTCTCCGATCGAATTTCTAGCTACTATGCTAACATGTTAGATAGAGTTTAACTAGTCTCTGATACCACTGTAAGTCCATGCTACCTCTCCCGGTACTTTCGGGCATGCGGAATTTGGTGAAAAACAATTTTCTAGAGGCGGTAAAATGGACTCAAAACCGGATCTTGGTTAAACATCTAACTAACAACCTAACTAGGAGTTGTTAACTACTCGGTTAGGGGGTTATACCTTTCTTTCTTGAACTCCTTCGTCTTCAAGCCTCGATGGTTGTCCGGATCGGCTTCACCCCGTCGTCTCCTTGCGCCGAAGATCGATCCACCTGAAAGCTTCTACCTTTGGCTTCTTCTTCGGTCTTTGAAGAAACTAGTTCACTTAGTTTGCTAAACCTTATGAACTAGAGTGAGTAGAGAAGAGTATGTTGGGATTTTCTCTATGGTTCTTGGTTCTCAACACATGAGACAAGTGAACCATAGACTAAAGAGAGGGAGAGCAAGAGGAAGAAGATGAGAGCTCAAGAACAAGAGAGAGAATCAAAATGATAGAATGAGAAAGACTTTTCTCACTTGGCTCTCATAATCCAAAACAATCATCACAAAAATAGTAATCAAGTATTGTGTAAAATGGTTCAAGTCAAAATGGCTAAATCATTTCACGCACTCATATTGCACAAGAGAACAAGCAAGTAAAAAGTCTTTGCCATGAAATGATAGCCATTGTCATCATGATAGTCAACTAGTCCAACCTAGTCAACCGGTCAACAAAGTCAACAAGTCAACAAAGTAAACCCCTCAACAACCATGTCACCACAATACTTAATTAATATTATTGTTAATCATATATCATATTCTCATTAGGGTTGAGCAAAAAGTCAATAGTCAACAGTCAACGGTCAACAACCCTAATAAGAATCCTCTGCCTCTGTCTCTCCGCCAACTGTGCATACACACCCGCATCCGCGTTCCGAGGAACACGAATACAAACTGGATAAAACTAATACCAATACGTACACTAGGATCTGGCTTAAACCAAAGCCCGCTAGTGTAAACTGTCCGGACACTAAACGTGCACAAGTGCACGGATGTGACTGAACCCTGTCGCAAAACCATGCGACCTGTCACAAAACCATGCGACCTCTACTCTTTTGCCTAAAGGCGAATAGCTTTCTGTGTGGGACTCTAAAGACTCGACACTACGTTGGCAGTGGGTTTAACCAAAGACCGCAAGCGGCACTAGCTGTGCGTAACGGTCCCCAGGTAGATGCCGACAAGAAGACTGATGAGGTAAAACCCATCTGAACTCCTACTGAGTCTGACTGTGACAATCTCCGTACAGTCCGGTCTGTTCATCTGATACATCGCATGGCGGGCCTAGGGGGGCGGTAAAACGTCAGTCCCCTAATAGCGGTACAAGTCGTGTCGGAGTGAAGCCCAATACACCATGAGATAACACTGGAAGCCTACCAGTATATCCCGCTTGCCCTGGCCAGGGACTACTCGTGTAATGGCTCTCCTAGACACAGCGCGATGTCAACCCCCAATACCGGGAGAGACGAATCCTGTCTAACCGTCACTGCCTCCAAGTGCTTCGGGACTGTACCCAACTACTACCTGTTTGCACGACTCCTTTGAGCCGTGGTAGGGTAGTAATCAAAGTACAGTGGGAACACACTCGAGGCGAAGTGATAGTGTCAAGTCAGCGGACTAAGATGTACTCATGTCACCTGGGAACTGATAACTGACGATAGGTATAATACCAACCGGTCAGTTCCCGACGAGTCCTGTCCAGTGTACTCGTAACCTAACGAGCACCCGCATACTATCTCCAGTACGACGTACTGATGGCTGTGGGACAGACCATCTCCCACACTGGGATGAGAAGAGCATGCGCTAGTCTACTCCGGAGTATCGATGCCCTGTCTCGATAGTCCTGCGACTAGGGACCTACATAAGGATGTGCTTATAGATTACCCAGCCCCCACTAGTGTGACTGCCATCACAACGCTGGTAATCAAGCAAAGATCCTAAGGGCTCCACTAATGCGTATAGGTGATATAATAAAATAAACACATGTACACATTTAAGTAGAAACAAACCAAGTAGCATACTACTATTTTGAGCAAGATTGTATATACAAGGTGAATATCCCAAGCTTCCATTAAGTAATATACAAACTAGTATGATACAGTAATGGCCTCTAGGGCATATACAAGATCTTTGCTAGAAGTTTAGGGTTTGTCTTTGTGATGTGAACAACTAGAGAAAAGAAAAGAGCTTACAACCTTTGTAGTACGAGTCCATCTCTTCTAAAGCTCCGGGTTGAAGTCCACGCGACTTTTTAAGGCTCCTCTTCGAGTTGAACGACCCTCCTTCATGATCTTCACGCCAAAGACGTTCCACCCGAAGCCCCACAAGCCCACGCTAACTCTACACTAAACTCCTTTAGTGTAGCAAACACACCACACCAAATTGCTAGTTTGGTGTGGGATGGTGAAGTTGGGGATGTTAAATGCTCACAAGATTGTGTTCAAGCTTCATGATTCACATCTCATGTGAGGGTTGAAACTTGAACCATGACATTTGTGTAAGTCCACGGTAGCGCCCCGGCCGTCTAACAGACGCCAAATGCGGAACAAAAACTTTTACGACTGGCGCTATCGCGTACCGTAACCCGGATCTGCCATTAAAGCTAAACTAACAAACTACAAAGTGGGTAGAAACGTTATACCGAATGATCCGAGTCCTTCGTTCTTCAACCATCATCCCACGCTTTATTGCGGCTGCTCCGATCTCCTCGATCTCCAGTCTTGTCGTCCAGGTGGCACCACGTCGACGGATCTTTAAACGGGCTCCCACCTCTGAACCGAGTCAACTCGATCTTCAAGTTTGCTAAAAGAGACGATCAAAATGATGTAGAGAATGAGTAGAACACTTTGTCTCGTTACGTCCAAGGCTATGGACGAACGGTTTATGGAAGTTGCCTTTTGGATCGGGTGAAATGAGAAAGAGGCTATCTAATTTTCATGAACCCGAATCTATCATAATCTTTTTTCTAGTGAAAACAAACCATGAGGCAAGAGAGGGGGGAGGCTGGCCACTTATAGGAGAGGAGGGAGGTGAGTGTAGGAGGGGGAAGGCGACCACAAAGGAAAAGTTCAACAACAAATATCTTGCACCAAGTATGAATGCATTAAAAGCAAACCAATCACAATTAACCTAGTCACCTTGTCATTAATTGCACCATTAATGACCTAATGACTCACAAGCCTTGTCACCCTCTCTAGAACCTTCTAGAACACTGACTCACCTCATCAAGAAAAGATAAATCCGTATTTAACCGAATGTCAAAATACGGCTTATAGAAAACTGGAAACTGGCAACTTCCAAAAATGATCCTGAAACGAGTTTCAGGATAACCCCGTATCAGTATAAACTTACCCGCATTTGTATTACGACCGAATATAAATGCAACTGAGACAAAGATATTATATCTACAAAGTATAATACTCAGATCCGGCTTAAACCAAAGCCGACCAGTATTATCTGTCCGAAAAACGACACGTGCGAAAACGCACGTGCTTTTTCCGAACCTTGCCATAAACCCATATGGCCTCTACAACACTTCGCCCGAACTTGGGAAAGTGTCTGTGGGGGACTCTAATGACTCATCAACACACTGGCACTTGGTATAACCACTAGCACGTCAGAGGTACAAACTGTACGTAACGGTTTGCCTATGTATTGATTGGAAGGGAAGCTGACGAGCGAACTCATC
The DNA here is from genome assembly GCA_030015575.1 of Agapanthus africanus. Classification (NCBI taxonomy): domain Eukaryota; kingdom Viridiplantae; phylum Streptophyta; class Magnoliopsida; order Asparagales; family Amaryllidaceae; genus Agapanthus; species Agapanthus africanus. The sequence goes on from JASDDO010000026.1 coordinate 361,572,315, forward strand.
TATAAACCCTACTGAGCCTGACAGTGACAATGTATATACAGTCCGGTCCGTTCGCCTATGAATATCGCATATCTGGACTAGGGGGCTAGTAACGTCAGACCCCCAATAGCGGTTTAAGTCGTGTCAGAGAGTAGCCCAGAACACCCTGAGATACTACTGGAGTACCAACCAGTAAATCTCCTGCCTCGGCCGAGGGCTTTGTGTAATGGCTCTCCTAGACACAGCGCGATCACACCCCCAATACCGGGAGAGATGAATCCCCTGCCGATCCGCTCACTTGCCTCCATTGTTGCTCGGGACTGTACCCAACTAAAACCTGTTTGCACAACTCCTTTGAGCGTGGTAGGGTAGTAATCTAAGCACAGTGGGAACTCACATGAGACAAATGACGATCTCCGGTCGATTAACTAACCTGTACACATGTCACCAGGGAACTGCTATCTGACGATATATATAATACCAACTAGCATGTTCCCGGCGAGTCCTGTCCGGTGTACTCATAACCCAATGAGCACCTGTACACATCTTAGGTGATCAAACTGACACCAGTGGCTTGTGAGACCGGCCACCGCCCCTCGTCGGGGTCTCGACTGTATACACTAGTCTACTCTGGAGTATCGATGCCCTGTCTCGAAACTCCCACGACTAGGGACACTTTAAGGATGTGCTTATAGACCCCAGCTCCCACGTATATGATCGCCATCATACTGCTGGTCGTCAAGCAAGAATCCTACGGGCTCTATCATCATGCAATAGTGAACTAAAGCATGTATACGATGATAAAGACAAACCAGATAGCAAACTATCATCTCGACCAAGACTGTCATATCGGTATAGGTCCTGCCTCAATCATTGCAATCACGTACCTGCGATCCAATAATTGACTTTGAGGGCACTATCTCCAACAACCTCCCAATTGCACTTAAGGTTAATTATTGCGATGTCGCATACTCATATCCTGTGTGATACCGAACATCCAACTCCTTTACTAATCAGTTTTACAAAGCTAGTTTGTAAAACTCTTGTGTTCGAGAAATAGCCTTAGTGAGTGGATCCGCCCTGATGTTTCTTTCTATATCTCTCTAAATCTTAAATTCGCGGAGAAAGCCATCTCCCGAATCGAGTAATACCTGTCTTAGAATATATCTGAATATCTGATGGGACCTAGTTCATAAATGAACTCCAAATTCAAACTTCTTAAACTGTATCAATAAGTGAACCTAATCAGTTTCCATCACCATGCCTCCCACAGTATCCTCTTGGACCATTTGTCCATAATACTGTCCCTCGTCTGAGGGAAAACTATAACTCCGACAATCACTCTGTCATCCATGTCACCTTTGAAGCCTGGAATGATAATCGTCTCCCAAAGGAGGCTGTCGTCATCATATCCGTAGAACAAACACTTATGTTCTATAACTGCTTCCTTATGTTTCTTCAGGATTGGATTAATATAAACCTATTGCATCTAGTACAAAAATAACATCTGGTGTGGTACTTGACATCTCATGATTGACTCAATTGCCTAAGCAAGTGATCTGCCAATCATGCACATCCCTCTCTCTTTTAGTCTCTAAGACACCTTTAGAGAGGGTGACTCCATCACCTGTAGGTACACCACCATGCCAGGAGTCAGCTATTTTAAATACCATTAGAATATTGTCAAAGTACCCATATTGAAAAACTGCCCAAATCTAGATCTAATACCATAGATCTAGTAACCAGAATGTCTGATATTATATCCATGTCCTTTGTGAAGAAACAACTGTGTAACAACCACAATAAAACCTATCGTAGTACAGGAATTTTACTTCCTACTCTGTTTATGTCATCCAAATACCAGGACATCACACCCAATTACCTTCTTAACAGATCCTTCCCCTATTCTAATGAAGTCAAACCTATGACTGTCACATCAAAATTAGATGATCTTATCTCCACTATATCTGCTTAAGTCTATAAATAGACGTAAGCTACTTGCCTACTATGCGTCCGCTGCTCCCACTGACTACGACAACCCTCTGGCAGAATAATATCTACGTACACTTCTAAAGCCTGTTTAGAACAACGTTATACTTATCCTCTTGCCGGGTCTCATAGTCTGGAACAACAGTAGTGTCAAGTCTGGGTAAATAAGAACCTCACTGTCACCGTCCTTGAGGCTACCTGAGTACCTCTCGGGTGTCTGAGGTTACCCACCATATCTGCGGAGTGGCTATTGGAATGTCAAACCTGATTGAATATATAGGTCCTATTAAATTTTCCGTAATCGTTTGCGGTTCTGGAATCACTTCCAGTTCTACCATACTCCCATTACCGTTTTCTGAAAAAAAATATTTTTACTAAAACTATGGCGAGTCAAGAACAATATCACTATTGATCTTCCATATGGTAGAAAAGTCAACCCTCGTCGAAGCCAGGGTCAACCCACAAACTGCCATTACAGAAACGTGCATCGAGTTATCCAGTGTCTGGTTTTAAGCATAAGTTGGACAACTCCCCGTACCTTAACATCGTTAAGATATGAACCAATCTATATACAATATAGAAATAGAGGCACTAATTTAATTGGAACCAATTCAAATTATGCAACTGTCTCCAGTGCATATTAACTTAATGGAGAAAGGCTAATCAGCATTACTCAACTTAGGAATCCATCCAATCATGAGTAACCTGAAAGAGAAACAAGTTTCTCAAAACCATTACTATCATCTGAATACCAATCATAAGTATCTACATCTTCGATCTCTTTGAAGAATCCCGATACTTGCGATACATGGTTCTCTACTTTATTCTTATACCCACAACTTCTCAAAATTTAGACATTGTATTTCTACAAAACACTTGTCTAAAAACTAGAGAAGTCATAAGTAAACAGAACATAGTACGAGGACCTACCCTTTTGTCCTGACGGACACTGGACAACATACAATACTCTGTATAAGTCCCCTGAGTTTGAATAACTCAAAACTTGTGCATCGTAGGTTGAAAACTGTACCCAGGTGATTTCCTCAAATATCACCAATTACAACGAATTCCGATATAATGAGGATGATCACCTAATTCCTAATAACTTACTCCCACTCATCATCTGTAAAACCATACAGATATAAGAATGAAATCTGGTAAATACATACCCTGGAGTAAGTATCTAATCGGGAAATCAGTTTTCTTTTAGCAATGTACAATGTAACTGAAACATGAAAATGTTTCGTAGGGGTATCCTGGTATTCCTTGTAATGCTTCTTTCATAATCCAATTCATGACTATAACCGTATATCTTTTTGCCATCCCTCCAAAATCCCTTTATTTATCTTTAGTCGTTACCTTCTGTACACCATCATTAGGCTAAATGGTTTTCTTCCTTCCCTACCGTTCGGCACCAGCCTATGGTTTGGAAGAAGACTATCCAGTAAGCATAATAGGTGTTCTCTCCTAATCCTAGGAGTACTCGTAACTTGAGAGAAGGTGATAATAAAAGACAACTGAATAAAACCTTATTCTATTACTCCCGAACCGGGGAAAAAACAAAGGTGAAATAGGAGTGGCGATGAAATACGCGGTTTGGTCGTGAATGATAACAGTCGCAATTTACTTTTGCCCTTTTTCTAATCCCTTCATTTTGTCTTTACATATTACCTTCTGTACACCCTACTTAGGCTAATTGGTTTTCTTCATTCCCTACCTTTCGGCACCTGCCTATGGTTTGGAATAAGACTATCCAATAAGCGTAATAGGTGTACTCTACTAAACTAAGGAGCCCTCGCAACCTGAGAGAAGGTGATAACAAAAGACAACTGAATAAACTAATTCTATTTCTCCTGAAACTGGATCCATCCTTGAAGAAGTCCCTTCGAGTTCGTATATAACCATACGATGGATCTATCCAATGGAAGTGGATATCCGTAGTAATACGGGGTGTTCTGAGAAATGCAAAGGGTAAAAGAAGGAGCGACAATGACTTATGCAACTTTAGACAATCCAAATGCCAGTATTTTAAGAAGGTTCGGTCATCTTGGTCACTGAGTCATAGTCTAGGGTCGGTCAAAGGTCGCTGCAAAAGAGAGAGAGAAAAGAAACACTCTGCGTGCACTCTAACCTAGATCAGAATGGTTATCAATTTATCTAATCAGGAAACCTCCCACTGTAATGTCAAATTCTCCTCCAAACCAGAAAGAAGAATTAGTCGGGATCACCCGAAGAGTAAACCAACTCATCAGTGAGAATCAGGATCCAACTATCATCGCATGATAACTTGATGGAAGCCACTCAAGTTATCACACTCCAGAAGGTATGCACATGCCTGGCAAGTTTCCTCTATGTTTGAAACTCCCGGTGTGATTTTTGCCCCATGCTCTTATGACCTTGACTATGGGCCAACAAATCATAAGTCACATGTCAAGTTCTTCCCGTCATTGTCCTGGTTGATTTGAACCCACCCGTACATACTCTTGACTAAGGGCTAACAAAGTAATACGACTGTCCCAAACCAACGCATTCACCTATGCTACAAATGAATACCCAGCAGCTACCAAACACTATGCCTTGACTAAGGGCCAACAAACATAGCTTGAATACTACTGACCATCCATAAGAAATGACGGAGGACTACGGCTGGTTTTTGGAGAAAAACCTTTAATGTAATGAACTTGATCTCGTTGAAGGAACCTAATAACTTTTTATAAAAATATAGTGGCGAAAACGTTTTGCTAAAGAGGTCATTCTCGGTGAAGGGATCTCGGCTCTTTCCTCGTGGAATGAGGTGCGGGATATTCCAACTGAATACCGTGATGCAAAGCAACTTGTAATCGACTATATTGAAGTTATCACCCTGACATAAACTTTTGTCCAAGGGGTCACTCCCGGTGAAGGGATCTCGGCCCTTGCCTCGTAGAATGAGGTGCGGGATATTCTAACTGAATATCTCTATGCAGAACAAAAGGAAACATCTTTGTAATAACACCTTTTTAAAATTTGTTCCAACAACATCAAATATAGGTTTGTTTTATCCTTGCGTTGATAAGAATCAACGCAGTCCCATCAATCAATCACACCAGAAAAGAGCGAAAATAAAATGTACTTATATGCCATCAGCATTCACCACTGGGTCCCGTCATCACCCGTTAGGTTACTTAACTAACGACAGAGCGGGGGCTGGACTAGCGCGGGTGTAAAACATATACAACATCTAATAGTATATATACCAATATACAATAATCGCTCCAGGCATGATAATATGCAACAATACAGAAAAGTAATAAGCATCATAGAACAATACAGATAATCTGGGATCCCCGGCTTTCACGGAGCCGCTGCTGAAACCCGACGTTCCCCTGGTCGCGTGGATAGCTTGTGCAATGAAACCTAGACCCCTACGGGTGCGGCAAGTTACCCGCCAAAACCAGAAGCGAGGTAGTCCCTACAGCATAGTGAATGGAACACCCGGCACTTCACAGAATCCGGTAAATTGAGCACCCCTCCTTGGGTCAACCTGTACCCCCTACGAGTGCGGCGAATAATCTGCCAATTCTAGAGTGAGGCCCTTCTGCCTCTCAATGCCGTGAGATACGGACCCGTTGCCCTCCAGAACCCAGTTATTCGTGCACTCCTTCGCGGGATAAACCTAGTACAGAAATAAAAATATGTACAACGGGTACATCGACCTCAACCCGGTCGTGCCCCAAAAGAATATTATACAACATGCAGTGACGACAGTCCACATGTTGGACGCTCACCCCGCAATATCAAATGTACAAATAAATCCAAACTGCACTATCATTGCACCCTGCTGTCCACCACGACATATCCGCAACATTACAACACAACACAGAACATCAACGCGAATGTCATGTTCGCAAACCCGTCTAACAGAACTATAGCAATTAGACGCGGTTTGCCGATCAAATGAAATTTCCGGTCGGAGATATAAAGTAAGTACTGTAAACTAACACGTTTAAATTTCGATCGACAAAATATCCCAAAGTGGGCCCTACAAACATCTGCTGTACAGTAACAAAATTTGGGCCCAAACGATATATACCAAAAACCATAATTTCCTGATGTGAAGTTCTCTGGAAAATTTGGTGCACTGTTCCCACTAAAGCTCCGCGGTTTCGCGGTCAAATCCTAGGTTGGACCGCGGATCCGCGGTGGTCTTGTGGGATAACGTGACCAAATTTTTCCAGTATGCTCAGAAAACCCAGCACGCTTTTCTGTGATATGCAAAATTATTTTTAGGCCCTTTAAAAAATCGACAGAAACATGTGTGCTAGAAAATTGTGATTTCGGAAATTCCGTTCGATCGATCCATTAAACGCGTTAGCACAAGTTAGAATAGCTTAATGGTGAGGCTCTGAAACCACTGTAAGTCCACGGTAGCGCCCCGGCTGTCTAACAGACGCCAAATGCGGAACAAAAACTTTTACGAATGGCGCAATCGCGTACAGTAACCCGGATCTGCCATTAAAGCTAAACTAACAAACTACAAAGTGGGTAGAAACGTTATACCGAATGATCCGAGTCCTTCGGTCTTCAACCATCATCCCACGCATTGTTGCGGCTGCTCCGATCTCCTCGATCTCCAGTCTTGTCGTCCAGGTGGCACCACGTCGACGGATCTTTAAACGGGCTTCCGCCTCTGAACCGAGGAAACTGGATCGTCAAGTTTGCTAAAAGAGACTATCAAGATGAAGTAGAGAATGAGTAGAACACTTTGCCTCGTTACGTCCAAGTCTATGGACGAACGGTTTATGGAAGTTGCCTTTTGGATCGGGTGAAATGAGAAAGAGGCTATATAATTTTCATGAACCCGAATCTATCATAATCTTTTTTCTAGTGAACAACAACCATGAGCCAAGAGAGGGGGGAGGCTGGCCACTTATAGGAGAGGAGGGAGGTGAGTGTAGGAGGGGGAAGGTGACCACAAAGGAAAAGATCAACAACAAATATCTTAGCACCAAGTATGAATGCATTAAAAGCAAACCAATCGCAATTAACCTAGTCACCTTGTCATTAATTGCACCATTAATGACCTAATGACTCACAAGCCTTGTCACCCTCTCTAGAACCTTTTAGAACACTGACTCACCTCAACAAGAAAAGATAAATCGGTATTTAACCGAATGTCAAAATACGGCTGATAGAAAACTGGAAACTGGCAACTTCCTAAAGTGATCCTGAAACGAGTTTCAGGATAACCCCGTAACAGTATAAACATACCCGCATTTGTATTACAACCGAATACAAATGCAACTGAGACAAAGATATTATATCTACACAGTATAATACTCGGATCCGACTTAAACCAAAGCCGACCAGTATTATCTGTCCGAAAAACGACACGTGCGAAAACGCACGTACTTTTTCCGAACCTTGCCATAAACCCATATGGCCTCTACAATGTTTCGCCCGAACTTGGGAAAGTGTCTGTGGGGGACTCTAATGACTCATCAACATAAAGGCACTGGGTATAACCACTAGCACGTCAGAGGTACAAACTGTACGTAACGGTTTGCCTATGTATTGATTGGAAGGGAAGCTGACGAGCGAACTCATCTATAAACCCTACTGAGCCTGACAGTGACAATGTATATACAGTCCGGTCCGTTTGTCTATGAGTATCTCTTATCTGGACTAGGGGGCTAGTAACGTCAGACCCCCAATACCGGTTTAAGTCGTGTCAGAGAGTAGCCCAAAACACCCTGAGATACTACTGGAGTACCTACCAGTAAATCTCCTGCCTCGGCCGAGGGCTTTGTGTAATGGCTCTCCTAGACACAGCGCGATTTCACCCCCAATACCGGGAGAGAAGAATCCCCTGCCGATCCGCTCACTTGCCTCCAATGTGGCTCGGGACTGTACCCAACTAAAACCTGTTTGCACAACTCCTTTGAGCGTGGTAGGGCAGTAATCTAAGCACAGTGGGAACTCACATGAGACAAATGACGATCTCAGGTCGATGAACAAACCTGTACACATGTCACCACAGAACTGCTATCTGACGATATGTATAATACCAACTAGCATGTTCCAGGCGAGTCCTGTCCGGTGTACTCATAACCCAATGAGCACCTGTATACATCTTAGGTGATCAAACTGACACCAGTGGCTTGTGAGACCGGCCACCGCCCCTCGTCGGGGTCTCGACTGTTTACACTAGTCTACTCTGGAGTATCGATGCCCTGTCTCGAAACTCCCACGACTAGGGACATTTTAAGGATGTGCTTACATACCCCAGCTCCCACGTATATGATTTCCAGCATACTGCTGGTAGTCAAGCAAGAATCCTACGGGCTCTATCATCATGCAATAGTGAACTAAAGCATGTATACGATGATAAAGACAAACCAGATAGCAAACTATCATCTCGACCAAGACTGTCATATCGGTATAGGTCCTGCCTCAATCATTGCAATCACGTACCTGCGATCCAATAATTGACTTTGAGGGCACTATCTCCAACAATTTGAGGAGGAAGGTGAAGTTAGAGGGCAACCATGGGAGAAACTCAAGAAAAATGGCTAAGTGTTGAGAATGAGACTAGATAGAATGGCAACTCTTGACCCCCACTCATTCAAGCATGGAATTTTGCAATATAAAATTGCAACCATGCTTGAATAGTGAGTCAAGATGAATAAACTATGAATAAAGCCCATGCTTGCAACCATGCTCTCATTTTCCACCTCTTTTCTAATTTTCTCAAAAATAGAAATCATGCCATGGTTCATTATTATATATATATATCATATATATATATATAATGAAGAATAATTAGTGAGCTAATTATATTATTTAAGATATAATTATTAACATATAATGTATATCACATTATTAAATCAACACTTGATTTAATAATCCGGTTATATCACATATGACCGACTAATATTATTCATCTATATATCACATTATCAAATCAACACTTGATTTGAGAATCTGGTTATATGACATATAACCGAACCGATAATAGTTAACTGTCAGATTACAATACGGTATCACATACTCATATCTAATTAGTCCCACGCACATATCAACATATGTGCCCTACTTCGTTTCTCTTGAACTAGGAAACTTCTGTGTAGGACTTTAAAGACTCGTCAAAATGCCAACCAGGGTGATGATCACATGAGTCACCCACAATCCATTAGCGGTACTAGCTGGACGTAACGGCTACCCGGGTATTGAGCGATATGAAGATCAACAAGCAAGCTCGTCCATACTCTCCTTGAAGCCTATCAGCAACACTACCATACAGTCCGGTCTCTTCGTCTGATATGTCGCAAATCATGTCTGGGGGTGGTATTCGTCAGACCCCAGTAACGTGATAAGTCATGCCGATGTATGGCCTATAATGGTTTCAGAAACTACTAATAACACTTATCAGTAAATCTCATAAATATCCCTGGCCAAGGACTTCCAGTTATAGCCAATCGAGCATAGCGCAACATCAACCCCCAATACCGGGAGAGACGAAACCCCTCATATCGCTCATTGCCTCTATGCGACTCGGGAATGTACCCATAATCCACCTATTTGCACGTTTCCTTTGAGCGTGGTAGAGAGGAAATCAAAGCACAGTGGGAGGCACACAAGACTCTATGAAGATCTCGGGTCTACAGACTAACCTGGACCAGTGTCACCAGAGGACTGCTATCTGACGATAGGTATACTACCACATAAGAGTCCTCGGCGAGTCCTGTTCAGTGTACCCAGTCTCCACTGAGCACCAGTATACTATCTTTGATGTCAAACACCAATGGATGTGGGATCATACATCGCTCATCATATGGGTCAAGAAGCATATACGCTTTGGAATATCGATGCCCTGTCTCGATATACCCTCGACTAGGAACAATTAAAGGATGTACTTTTGGACCACCGTGGCCCCACTAGTATGATCTCATCATAGTCCTGGTAGTCAAGTACATATCCTAAGGTCTTTATCAACATGTATGAGACAGACAGTATAAATCCCGGTCTACATGTTAAGATAAAGGTAACCAGATAGCATACTATCATGTCGGGCAAGAAAGTCCTCTCTATATATGTCCAAGCATCCACTATAATATACATCATATGTACAATAATGGCCTCTTGGGCATACATATAACTAACAATCTCCCACTTGCACTAAGGCCAGTTGTTGTAGTATCTCATACCTAACACCCCAAAAGTCTCTCGAATAGCATCTGAGGGGATGGCCTCGGTAAGTGGATCCGCCGTGTTATCCTCTATGTCAACTCTCCTGACCTCGATCTCCCGGAGATCAACTATCTCCCAAATCAGGTGATACTGTCTAAGAATATGTCTGGATCGCCGACGCGACCGGGGTTCCTAGGTCAAAGCCACAGCTCTATTGTTATCCCAATACACATGTATTGGAATGCCTAATGGTAGGAACCTAGTTCATCTCATGAACTCTAATTATCCAGACAGCCTCTTTGGCAGCATCGTTGGTAACGATGTAATTAGCCTCTATCAACGAGTCTGCTACGGTATATAGCTTGGAACCCTTCCAACATACCGTCCAAAACCCGAGACTAACTTTCAGTCGTCATTATCACTCTGGAAGCTCGAATCGGTAAAGGACTCCATCTGGAGTTCACCATTACCATACACCAAGAACATCTCTTTAGTCCTTCTCAAGTACTTAAGAATGTACTTCAGCTTTCCAGTGGTTTTTCCAAAGATCTTTTCGATACTTATTCACTACACCTAGTGAGTAAGCTACATCTAGTCTGGTACATAATATCGCATACATGATTGACCCATCTGCCAAAACATAGGGCATTCCTTGAATGCGAGCTCTCTCCAAATCAGTCTCGAGAGACATCTCTTTGGAGAGAGCGATTCCTGAACAAGCGGGTACATTACCACGCTTAGAATCATCCATACTAAACCCCTTTAGCATGGTGTCTATGTACCTGGATTGGGACAATCCCAAATCCATTTAGATCTATCTCTATAGATCTATATCCCCAGGATGTAGGAGACATCAGTTAGATCTTTCATGGAGAACTTGTGTGATAAGAGGTGCTTGACCGAGTGCAGCATAGGGACACCATTTCCTATCAAGAGTATGTCATCCGCGTACAATACGAGGAAGACAGCCATACTCACTACAACCTTTTTATTTATACATGGTTCATCTACCTTTTTTAATGAAGTCAAACTCTTTGACAGCTTCATTAAAACAGATGTTTCATCTCCGCGATGCCTGCTTCAACCCTTAGATGGATTTAAGCAGCTTGCATATGCTTCCGCTGCTCCTACTGTCTACGAAACCCTCTGGCAGTGTCATTTACACACTCTCTTCTAAATCACCATTTAGAAAAGCGGTTTTGACGTGCAGTCTGCCAGATTTCGTAGTCATGGTATGCAGCAATGGCAAGTAGGATACTGGTGGACTTAAGCATAGCTTTGAAAGTCTCAACTTTTCCATCTACAACAAATTATCTTTCTCAAAGATGCTCTTGCTCCCGATGGGTTTTACCCATTTAGGAGCAACATCCAAAGTCAATACTTTGTTGGTGTACATGGATTCCATCTCAGATCGCATAGCATCCAGCCATTTCACATAGTCTCCACTTTTTATGGCCTGCTCGAAACTAGTTAGGTCATCATCTCTATGATGCAATCCTCGCTCCCACCGTCCACGAGAAACCGTAGTATCTCTCAGGTGGATGAGGAACCTAACTAAATCTGCGGAGTGACTTCGGTTCGTCAGGGACTATTGAATCCTCCGGTTCCACCAAATCGTCAGTTATAGTTTGCTTTGCTGGAACTTCTTCCAGTTGTACCTCATCGCCACTAATTTCTTCCACAAGAAATTCCTTTTCTAAAAAGGTGGCATGTCGAGAAACGAAACATCTTTTATTCCTCGGTGTGGTAGAAGATATATCATCACGAATGGTTAGGATATCCTACAATCTTGCACAAAACTGACCTTACCTCGAGCTTGTTCGGATTTAGCTTTTCAAAATAGACCGGACAACCCCATATCTTAACTCGTTTAAGAGATGGTCTCTTCCCATTCCATATCTCATATGGAGTGGTAGGCAACAGATTTGTTCGGAATTCTATTCAATAGGTATGCATCTTCTCAAGTGCATGTCCCTGAAAGGAAATAGGCAATTCAGCAGTACTCATCATAGAGCGCACCATATCTCATAGGGTGCGATTCCTCCACCCCGATATACCATTGTGCTGTGGTGTATACGGAGGAGTAAACTGAGAGAGAATCTCATTCTCTTTTAAATAGTCTCGGAATTCCATGCCCAAGTATTCTCCTCCCGATCATATCGAAGAATTTGAATACTTTTACCCATCTGGTTCTTAACTTCGTACTTATATTCCTTGAAATTCTCAAAAGATTTAGTTTTGTGTTTCAACAAGAACACATGTTCGTATCTTGAGAGAACATCGGTGAATATAATAAAGTACGCGGGACCATCCCCGGCATATGTAGACATAGGACCGCATACATCACCATGTATCTGTCCAAGAGTTCAGTAGCTCTTTCTCCGTTTCCAGTAAACGGATATTTGGTCACCTGGGCTTTGAGACATAACTGGCAAGTTTCATAAGATGTAAATTCGAACGGATTCAAAAATGTATCCTTATGGAACTTCAGCTAGTCTTGTTTCATCGAAATGACCCAGTCTACAATACCACAAGAAGACTTCGTTCATTTCTGAACCGTTCCTCTTGTGTTTGTTCTGTACGTTTAGAACTATAGTTTGATTCAGAACGTGTACACTGTTATACAGCATACCTTACCCAATAAATACTTGATTTAGGAAAATATTCACAATATTTATTGGTACGAAATAACAGTCGCTAAGAATCAATGTATTACCAGTAGGTAACACAAGGTGATATTTGCCAACTGCTTTCGCTGCAACAATTGCACCATCTCTACTACTAGAGACATATCATCCTTTCGCAGTTCTCCACCTGACTATAGCCCATGTAACAAATTACATGTTTGGGATCCTGATCCGGTATCCAATACCCAAGACGTAGAGGTAACAGAGAAACAGTTCTTGGTTACGAACACACCCGAAGACAATGCATCAACATGCTTATTCTTCATTTGGGTGGCATGGGAATCCGAATATTCCCCTATTCCTTGCTTATGACAATCATAAGACAGAGCGGAACCTAGCCCAGTATAATAAGTAGGTTCGTTCAATACATCCATATTATTATCTTGATTATGACATTTCATTGGTCGCTACCAGGAGAGAGAGAAGGATAATCACTTTGTGTGCGCTCTTTGCAAGATTGGATTGGTTATTTTTATCAAATTAGGATGGCTCCCACTGTTTTTATCAAATCTTTCTTCAAACCCTAAAAGGTAATATTAGCCGGGATTAATTACATCCTACAAGTTCGCTAATAGTTCGGCAAAGCCTGTGTCGGTACTTTGAGGGAGGTTCTCCGTGCTTTCGCATAGACCTAATTAAAATAAATCTCGTTTTCCCAGAGGCATAACCCCTTTGACACCTTTCTAGACACCTATGTATCGGCTAATTGTAAAGTGCAAAATTCTCCCAGAAGTAACTCTAACTCGCAGTGGGTATCGGGATCCAACTATCTTATAGAAGGTATGCAATCTCATTGCAAATTTCAACACTTGAAATTCCCGATAACAATTTTCCCCAAGCGTCCTATGATCTTGACAGAGGCTAACAAATCATAATGCGCTAGTCAAGTTCAACCCGTCATTTCATTATTGAGTTAAACCCACCAACATGACCCTTGACGGAGGCCAACAAGATCGTACGAATACCCTAATCCAATCGCATCACATGCTTTGCAGATAAGTACTAATCAGCAACCGCACACTACGCCTTGACAGAGGCCAACAAACGCAGCACGAATAATAAATAGTATTTACCTGAAATGAAGAAGGGCTACGACAGGTTTTTAAGAAAACCTTTTGCGTAATGAACTTGATATCGTTGTAGAATCTAGTGATTTAGAAAAGGAATGTTTTTTAGGCTTTTGCTAGTTTCGCTAAAGATGTCACTCCCAGTGAAGGGATCTCGGCTCTTTCCTCATCGAATGAGATGCTGGATATTCTACAGGGAATACCGCTATGCAATGCAAGAACTAAAAAAGCAATCAAAAAACAAAACCGAGTGGGTTGTAGCATTTGCATGTTTTGCTAAAGAGGTCACTCCCGGTGAAGGGATCTCGGTTCTTTCCTCATCAAATGAGGTGCCGGATATTCATCAAGGAATACCACTATGAAAACTAATAACTTGAGCTACCCTTTTTGAAAATTTGATTCTACAACATCTTTTGGTTTCTCTCTTTTCATTAATCACATTAATGAAGTCCCATCAATTAATGTTTCCTAAACATTACAGAAAAATGAAACGAAAATAAAATGTATGTTTATGCCATCTGCATTCGCCACGGGGCCCCGTCATGCACTGTTAGGTTACTTAAGTACCGGCAGAGCGAGGGCTGGACTAGCATGGGTTCAAAACATAAGCAACATTTATTATATATCTTATATATAATATTACATTCTTCTCGCGCATTTATATGATCAACATCACAGAATCAAGAAGCAGAAGCAACATATGCAATATTTGATATATTAGGATGTTTGTGTTTTAAATTTAGCCAATAATGTAAAACACGGATTCCACAGTCGTGATAAATAGCCAAACCCACATCCCTAGAAACTTACGAGAGCGGCAAGTAACCCTGCCAATTCTAGAGTTAGTGTAAGTCCACGTTGCCGACCCCGGTACTTGCGGGGAGGCGGAAAACGGAATAAAAATCAAATTTTTATCAACTTAGGCAACATGGACTAGACAAAGAAGGATCTTTGCTAAACAAAAACAAACTAAAGCTAACTAGAAACTAGCTAAGTGTTAGAAAGGTTATACCTAGGGCTTTACTTCCTTCTCTCCTTGCTCCTTGGAGTAGTAGAAAGAGGTCACCTTTGTCGTCTTCTCACGTCGAAGAAAGATCCATCCGAAAGCCTCAACCTTTGGCTTCAACTCCAAGCTAGAAGTAACTAGGGTGCAAGAAGTGCTAATCCTTGAACCCTAGATGAGAGTAGAGATTATCAAGAAAGGGTTTTTCTCAAGCTCAAGTGTTTCTCAACACATGAGAGGGGAGAGCCTGAGGGAGAGGAAGAACAAGAGAGAGAAAGTAAAATGATAGAATGAGAGAATAATAACCATTCTCATATATATGTGTGAATTACTTTAAATTGATAATTAGCTAGATAATTGTCATGGTTAATCATGACATGACCATTATCATTACATATTTAATGCTAATTGCAAGGATCAAAGAGCATCTTTTATATGGAATGATGATGGTCAACATGTCAACAAAGGTCAACAAGTCAAGATAGTCAAATGGTCAACAACCATAACCATGCACAATTATATTAAACTAATATCAATTAACCATAATACACACATAAGCATTAAAGTTAGTAAAATGACAATAGTCATTAACCCTAATCAAAGTCCTCTCCCTCTGTCTCAAGCAACTGTGCATACGCACCCGTATTCGTGATCCGAGGAACACGAATACAATGAGAAAAACCAATCCCAAATCATATACTAGGATCTGGCTTAAACCAAAGCCTGCTAGTATAAGCTGTCCGGACAGCAAACATGCACAAGTGCGCGGATGTGAACGAACCCTGTCGCAAAACCATGCGACCTCTACTCATTTTGCCTAAAGGCGAATAGCTCTCTGTGTGGGACTCTAAAGACTCGACACTACGCTGGCAGTGGGTTTAACCACAGACCGCAAGCGGCACTAGCTGTACGTAACGGTCCCCAGGTAGATGTCGATAAGAAGACTGACGAGGTGAACCCCATCTGAACTCCTACCGAGCCTGTATGTGACAGTCTCCGTACAGTCCGGTCTGTTCGTCTAATACATCGCATGGCGGGCCTAGGGGGCGGTGAACGTCAGTCCCCTAATAGCGGTACAAGTCGTGTCGGAGTGTAGCCCAGAACACCCTGAGATAACACTGTAAACCTACCAGTATATCTCTCTTGCCCTGGCCAGGGACTACTCGTGTAATGTCTCTCCTGGACACAGCTCGATGTCAACCCCCAATACCGGAAGAGACGAATCCTGTCTAACCGTCACTGCTTCCAAGTGCTTCGGGACTGCACCCAAAAACTACCTGTTTGCACGACTCCTTTGAGCCGTGGTAGGGTAGTAATCAAAGTGCAGTGGGAACACACTCGAGGCGAAGTCACAGTGTCAAGTCAGCGGACTAAGCTGTATTCATGTCACCTGGGAACTGATAACTGACGATAGGTATAATACCAACCAACAGTTCCCGACGAGTCCTGTCCAGTGTACTCGTAACCTAACGAGCACCCGCATACTATCTCAAGTATGACGTACTGACGGCTGTGGGACAGACCGTCTCCCATACTGGGATGAGAAGCGCATACGCTAGTCTACTCCGGAGTATCGATGCCCTGTCTCGATAGTCCAACGACTAGGGACCTGTATAAGGATGTGCTTATAGATCACCCAGCTCCCACGAGTGTGAGCGCCATCACAACGCTGGTAATCAAGCAAAGATCCTAAGGGCTCTACTAATATGTATATCAGCAATATGCTAAAAGAAACACATGCACATATTAAAGCAGAGACAAACAAAGTAGCATACTACCATTTCGAGCAAGATTGTATATACAACTGTGAATATCCTAAGCTTCCATCAAGTAATATACAAACTAGTATGATACAGTAATGGCCTCTAGGGCATATACACTAGCAATCTCCCACTTGCACTAAGGCCATGTACTGGCGTATCGAAGACCTATCATCTCGATCAGCCGCTCAAACTGAGTCTGGGGTAGGGCCTTCGTGAGTGGATCTGCAGTGTTGTTCTCCGTATTTACTCTCTTCACCTCGATCTCCTGGCGATCTATGATCTCCCTGATCAGGTGGTACCGCCTCAAAATGTGCCTGGATTTCTGATGGGACCTGGGTTCCTTCGCTAAAGCTATAGCGCCGTTGTTGTCGCAATACAGCGGTATTGGATCAACAATGGTAGGAACCACCTGAAGCTCCGTGAGGAACTTCTTCATCCAGACAGCTTCCTTTGTGGCATCGCAAGCAGCTACGTACTCCGCTTCCATAGTTGAGTCTGCAACGGTCTCCTGCTTGAAACTCTTCCAGCAAACCGCCCCTCCATTGCGGGTAAAGACATAACCCGACATGGACTTGGAGTCATCCTTGTCACTCTGGAAGCTGGAGTCAGCAAAGGCCTCGAGCTGGAGGTCTTTTCCGCCATACACTAAGAACATCTCCTTAGTCCTTCTCAGGTACTTGAGAATGTTCTTTACCGCTATCCAGTGTTTCTCCCCTGGGTTCGACTGATACCGGCTTACAACGCTCAATGCGTATGCTACATTTGGTCTGGTACACAACATCGCATAGATTATAGAGCCTACCGCAGAAGCGTAGGGTATAATAGACATGCGATCCCTTTCCAAATCAGTCTTGGGAGATATATCTTTAGAGAGGGTGATCCCGTTACAAGCCGGTAAATTACCGCGCTTGGAATCTTCCATACTGAACCTTTTCAGTATGGTGTCAATGTACCTTGACTGTGAAAGTCCTATCATCCTCTTAGATCTATCACGATAGATTTGGATCCCCAGAATGTAGTTAGCATCGCCCAGGTCCTTCATGGAGAACCTCTGCGACAAGAATCCTTATACTGACTGTAGCATAGGAATATCATTTCCTATTAGGAGAATGTCATCCACGTACAAGACGAGGAATACCACAGTTCTCCCTACAATCTTACTGTAAATGCATGGTTCATCTGGATTTTTGATAAAGTCGAATTCTTTGACAGTATCATCAAAGCAGATGTTCCAACTCCGCGATGCCTGCTTAAGTCCATAAATGGACTTGAGCAACTTGCACACTCTACCGCTGCCCCCACTCTGATTGAATCCCTCCGGCTGATCCATATAGATGCACTCTTCCAAATTTCCATTTAGGAAAGCCGTCTTTACGTCCATCTGCCAGATTTCATAATCGTGGAAGGAAGCAATGGAAAGTGTTAGTTATATGTATGCCCTAGAGGCCATTACTGTACATATGATGTATATTGTAGTGGATGCTAGGACGTATATAGGGAGGACTTTCTTGCTCGACATGATAGTATGCTATCTGGTTGAACTTTACCTTAACGTGTATACTGACTGTCTCTCTGTTACATGTTGGTAAAGCCCTTAGGATCTGTACTTGACTACCTGGACTATGATGCGGATCATACTAGTGGGGACATGGTAGTCCATAAATACATCCTTCAAAGTCCCTAGTCGTGGGTGTATCGAGACGGGGCATCGATATACCAGAGTAGACTAGCGTATACCTTCTCGACCCATACAGATGGGCGATGGATGATCCCATATCCATTGGTGTTTGACATCAGAGATGATATACGGGTGCTCAGTAGAGACTGGGTACACTGGACGGACTCGCCGAGAACTCCCAGATGGTATTATACCTCACGTCATATGGCAGTTCTCTGGTGACACTGGTACAGAGTAGTCTGTTGACCCGAGATCGTCATAGAGTCTCGTGTGGTTCCCACTGTGCTTTGATTTCCATCTTACCACGTCCAAGAGGGCATGCAAAACGGTGGTTTTTGGGTACAGTCCCGAGTCACATGGAGGCAATGAGCGATAGGAGGGGATTCGTTTCTCCCGGTATAGGGAGTTGATGTTGCGCTGTGTTCGATTGGCTATAACAGGAAATCCCTGGCCAGGGTTGCTGAGATTTACTGGTAAGTGTTACCAGTAGTTTCTCGAACAGTTATAGACCTCATATCGACACGACTTATCGAGCTATTGGGGTCTGACGTTTACCACCCCTAGGCGAGATATGCGACAGATCAGACGATCAGACCGGACTGTACGGTAGTGTTACTGGTCGGATTCACTGGAGTGTGAGCGGGCTTGCTCGTCGATATTCAGATCGCTCAATACCCGGGTGGCCGTTACGTTTAGCAGACCGCTTGCGGCTTGTGGGTGTTTGATATGATCATCATCTGCTGCCGGCGTATTGACGAGTCTTTAGAGTCCTACACAGAGGTTTCCTGGCTCAAGCGAAACGAAATAGGAGCGCATATGAGATATGTGCGGGACCGAGAATAATGCGTGTATGTGATACCGTATTATATTCTCGCGATACATGTATCGAATGGTTGTATGCGATATAACCTAGTTATCGATTCAAGCGTTGATTCGATAAGCCGATATATTGTATACTAGTCGGTTGTGTGCGACATAACCGGATCATTGAATCAAGTGTTGATTTAATGATTTAATGCATATTTATATATTTGATATATTACTTTGCATCAACTAGTATCGGTTTACTTAAGATGGATTTTCTCACTCGGATGGGTGCATTGTATATGCGATATACTTTTGTGCACTTGATTGTATCATGTTTGATGATACATGACATGCTAGGGTTCAAGTGTAAAGATTAAACCAAGGTTAAGATGATGGTTAGGGTTTCTTATTTGTTATTCATTTATCTTATTTAATTATCCTTTTTATTTTTGATAAATGAATAAAAGAAATGAGAAAAGAATGGTGGCTTCTTTTGTTCTTTAGTTGAAGCTTCATGAAGCTTTGTTCAAGTCAACCATACTTATCTCATCCTTAACCCTAACCATTCCTACTAACCATGATTCATTCTCTACACTTAACTCTAGTTAAAATTATGATAAGAATTCATTTTCTTTTAACTTATCATAACACTTCTTCTTCTTCTTCATTCTTCAAGTGAAGAAAAAGCAAGGTCCATCAATGGTGATTGTTGGAAAAGAGTGAGAAATCCAAAACAAAAGTCTACCCACTTCTTATTTCTTCATCCTCTACCTCTTGCCAAGTAGTAGAGTGTGTTTCCTTCACAAGTTTCATGACTTGGTGAAGTGAGAGCTTGATCTTGCGATGCTTCGACGTAGATCATCTTCGGCATGGACATCGACGACCTAGCTTGCCCATTCTCCGACAAAGCCGACTCTAGAGCCCGGATTTGATTTGGACAGCGGAGACGACCTCGTTGCGGAGCCGTGGAGGTGAAGGACCGGATCTACAAAGGTTGTATTTCCGTATTCTCATTAGTTAATTTGTTAACTAGTTCTTTTTAGCCTAGACATCTAGTTATCGATCCGTAGTTTAGGGTTTGTAGGCACCATAATTTTTGAAATTGCCATGGTTGATGGCTTGGGAGACCTCACTAGTGTGCCTAGGAACCCTACAGTGGTATCAGAGCCTAGCTAGAGCCTTAGGCGTTGCGTAGACGGAGTTTGAAGTCCGATCGAACCGAAATCCGATTTCCAAATTGCTCTCTGTACTTTTTTGTAAAATGTGGATTTTTGCTAATTAAAAATATGCAGAAAAACAAGCAGGTAAATCTAAGAATTACGATGCAAAAATTACCTAATGATCCCTCAAAAGTGCGGCGGAACCGCGGCATTAGCGTGCTAATGCGGGCCTTCCGCCGCCGTTTTTTCTTATTAGGCACTCAATTTTGCACAGTAACTCCTATTTTTCACTGCTGGTTTTCCTGGGAATTTTTAATCTGAAATCAAGAGTTGAGTATTTTGGGTTGTATTGGGAGTTCATACATTCGATCGGATTGTCAAACTTTGTCTATGTGTCGTTCCGGATAATTTTTTTGAATATGTTAAAAAGTTCGACCGGATATAAATACCCAATTTTTCCCCTGTCGGGAAATTTCCAAGTGTTGGATTTTTCCGTAGATTAACGACGTTCTAAGTAGTGCAAGTAACGCGATGGTCCCTCTAGAAGACACAAACCTTAACTCGATTATGTGACCGTCTTGAACTGCCCTTTGAACCTTCGGGTTTGGGGCAGTACGGCGTGCCACATGTGAGGCGTTGGCTTGACCCTTCTACGGCTGGACCGTTGGTACTGAGGAACGAACGGAATGTTGTTAGGCTTGTTTCATGTGTTGATCTGTATCGGGAAAACTTGGGTGTTCGATTGTTCGATCGAAAAGTTTAACATTTTCTGTTTATCTGGAATGGGATACAATAATTGGAATTCATAAAAGTTATGTGATAACTAAATGAATGTTATAAACATAGCACTTTAGTCTCACTTGATCGGTTGCCACGGAATTTTGATGTGATCAAAAGTCCGTCGCAATCACGTAGCGTACGCGGATACTCGCCGGATAAACTTAATAGACAGCCTCACTCCATAGCCCCGACCAAGTGACTGTAGGAGAACCCCGTCGCCGAAAGCATCCGTCCGGGTGCTCGCGGCAGCGGTGTTCCGCCTTGGTGCACTTCGTCGACGGCATCGGGGGTGCAGCCGTCTACTGAAGTTTGCGACGAGCATTCGATCAGAGTGTCGGGAATCTTGTTGAATTACCCGACTTGGTATTGAAAAATGTTTTCGATTTTGAGACTAAAATGCGAGGTTTATAATTGTTAGGCATGTGATGTCTAAGTAATTCATTTGGTCAGGCATGCGATGTCTGAGGAGGTTGCGGATTCCAACTGTTGTAGTTTTACACTTTCTTTTCTGTGACCGTAAGTATAATATGTGATATCGCCGGTTTCGTTGCTATATGTCAACGACAATTGGGATGGACATATTTACTTACGTTGATGACATGTGATGTTATGTGTTGCTGGATATGTTATATTGGATCGTCGTGTTTGAATAGCCGGGGGTTTTTATGTGAGATGAGTGTTTTTCATTTTCATTCATGTAAAAACTTGTATGTAATATTCTTTTATTGGGGCGCTTCCAGGTTGCGGGAGTTGTCACCTGTTGTATATTATTTACTTTTCCGCACTAGGATAGACCCAAGGAAGAGGGCATAAGTAACCGGGTTCTGGAGTCCAGTGGGAGACCAACTCGAGGAGTCGAGTCCGGGTCTCCTAACTCTAGAATTGGCAGGGTTGCTTGCCGCTCTCGTAGGGGTCTAGGGGTGTGGGTTTGGCTATTCATCACGACCGTGGAATCCGTGTTTTATACTGGCTCGTATTGAAAACACGGACGTCCTAGTATATCCAATATTTCATATGTTTCTTCTGCTGCGATATCTGTGATGAGATCATGTGATGTTCTGTGATAGATACAGTATATAGTATATATGATATATTATATAGACGTTACTTATGTTTTACACCCGCGCTAGCCCTGCCCTGCTCTGCCGTTAGTTACCTAACCTAACGGTGCACGAGGGGACATCGAGGCGAATGCGGATGGCATAAGTGTACGTCGTATTTATCTGTGATGTTTAGGTACTTAAATGATGGGACATCATTAATGTGATTAATGAAATAAAAGAAACCTAAGATGTTGTAGAATCGAATTTCAAAATAAAACAGGTAGCTACAGTTCTTGCTTTGCACAGAGGTATATGTGATATATCCTGCACCTTATTCGATAAGGAAAGGACCGAGATCCCTTCACCGGGAGTGACTCCTTTAGCAATAACTGGCAGATGCTACACACTCGGTTTGTCTTTTGATTGCTTTTAAGTGTTTTTGCTTTGCACAGTGATATATACGATATATCCCGCACCTCATTCGACGAGGAAAGGACCGACGATCCCTTCACCGGGAGTGACTCCTTTAGCAAAACTAGAAAAGCCTCAAAAACACTCCATTTTAAAATCATTTGATTCTACAACGATATCAAGTTCATTACGCAATAGGTTTTCAGAAAAACCTGTCGTAGCCCTCCGTCATTTCAGATAAGTTGTATATAGTATTCGTGCTGCATTTGTTGGCTTTCGTCAAGGTGCAGTGTGCGGTAGCTATATGCTGCTTATCTGCTAGCATACGATGCGATTGGATTAGGGTAGTCGTGCGGCTTTGTTGGCTTTCGTCAAGGGTCGTGCGGGTGGGTTTAATTCGATCAAGAAATGTACGGGTTGAACTTGACTAGCGGGCTATGGTTTGTTGGCTTTCGTCAAGGCCATAGCACGTTAGGGGCAAAATATTATCGGGAATTTCAAGTGTTGAAATTTGCAATGAGATTGCATACCTTCTATGAGATAGTTGGATCCCGATACCCACTGCGAGTAAGAGTTACTCCTGGGAGAGTTTTATACATTACAATTAGCCGATCAAGTAGGTGTCTAAAAAGGTGTCAACGGGGTTACGCCTCTGGGAAAACGAGGTTTACATTAATTAGGTTCGTGCGAAAGCACGGGGGACCTCCCTCAAAGTACCGACACTGGCCTGGCTGAAAGATTGGCGAACTTGTAGTGTGTAATTAATCCCGGCTAGTCTTTCCTTTTAGGGTTTGAAGGAAGATTTGATAAAAAGCAGTGGGAGCCATCCTGATTAGATAAAATAATAACCAATCTATTCTTGACAGAGCGCACGCTGAGTGTTTTCTTCTCTCTCTCTCAAGGTAGCGACCATATCACGCCTTAATCAAGATAATAATACGGATTATTGACCGAACCCGCTTGTTATACTGAGCTGGGGAACGTTGGTCCCGCTCCAACTTATAATTGTTATAAGACAGAGCAGGAAATTGGGGAATACCAGATTTCCCGTGCCGCCCAAACGAAGAAAGTGCATGCTGATGCATCATCTTCGGGTGTGTTCGTTACAAAGAACTGTTTCTCAGTATCCTCCGCGTCCTGGGTATGTGATACCAGATCAGGATCCCAGATATGTAATCTGTTACATAGGGCTACAGAAAGGTAGAGAACTGAGAACGGGTGATAAGTTTCATGAGGCAGAAAATGGGGCAAGAGTTGCAGCCAAGTCTGTTGGTCACTGTCACCCTGTATTACCAATACATTGATTCTGAACGAATGTTATTAGATACCGAACCTGATATACAAAATCATATCAGTCTCTTTATCAGTAAAGAAATGATAAAATTTTGTATTGTTGGATAATGTTTTGAACATTTCCTATATCAAAAGTTGATCGGTTCAGGCACGTTATCTAAAAGCATTAATGTTCTAAATCAAAGTACAGTTCTTAGTATATGGAACACACACAAGAGGAAGAGTTCAGAAATGAACGGATTCTTCTTGAGGTATTGTAGACTAGGTCAGATCAATGTGACCCGACTAGCTAGAGTTACATAAAGATGCATATTTAAATTAGTTTGAACTTACATCTTGTGAAACTCGCCAGTCATGTCACAAAGATAAGATGACCATAGCTCCGTTTACTGGAAACAGAGAAAGAGTTATTGAACTCTTGGGATGATACCTGTTGATGTATGTAGGTCCCCTGTCTACACATGCCAGGAATGGTTCCTTATACTTCATTACGTTCTCTGATGATCTTTCGAGTTTCAGACCTATGTTCCTGTTGAAACACAAGTCCGAACCTTTTGAGATATTCACAGAATATAAGTTAGAAGTAGAGAACCAAAAATACGGGTATAAGTATTATGTCCTATGATGAGATCAAGGAGGAGAATACTTGAGCACGGAATTCCTAGATTATTCTAAAGGAGAATGAGATTCTCTCTCAGCATTACTCCTCTGTATACACCATAGCACGATGGTATATTGGGGCGGAGCAGATACACCCTATTTGAGAAGGTGTGCTCTATGATGAGTACTACTGAGTTACCTGTTTCCTTTTGGGTGTTATGCACTTGAGAAGCTGCATACCTATTGAATAGGGTTCGAATCAAATCAATGCCTACCACTTCATATATGATATGGAAAGGGAAGAGCCCATGTCTTAAGCTAGTTAAGATTTGGGGTTGTCTGGCCGATGTCTAAAAGCAAAATCCGGACAAGCTCAAGGCAAGGTCTGTTATGTAGAACTGGAAGTGTTCCAGCTATACGAACTACAGCAGATGATTTGATAGAACCAAGGGATTCAGTAGATACCAAAGAACCTCAGCCTCTCCGCCGATCTAGTAGGGTTCCTCACCCACCTGAGAGATACTTCGGTGTCTCTATGACAGTGGGAGCGAGGATTACATCATGAGATGATGACCCAACTAGTTTCGAGCTGGCCATCAGGAGTAAGACTCTGTAAGAATGGCTGGATGCTTATCGATCTGAGATGGAATCCTTATACACCAACAAAGTATGGACTTTGGTTGCTATATCTGAAGGGTTAAATCCCCATCAGGAGCAAGTATATCTTGAGAAGATTACTTGGTGTAGATGGAAAAGTTGAGACTTTCAAAGCTAGACTTGTTAAAAGTGTGCATCATTGACCAGGTGTGGATAATGATGAAACCTTTTTCAAGTAGCTATGCTTAAGTCCATTCGGATCCTACTTGCCACGGCTACATACCATGACTACGATATCTGGCGGTTGGGTGCCATGACTGCTTTTCTAAATGATGATTTAGAAGAGTGCGTCTGTAAGTACACAGCCAGAGGGCTTCGTAAACAGTGGGAGCAGCGGAAACGTGTGCAAGATGCTTTATAGGATAAAGCAGGCATCGCGGAGTTGGAACATCTGTTTTGATGAATTAGTCAAAGAGTTTGACATCATCAAAATGGTAGATGAACCTTGTATAAACAAAAAGGTAGTAGGGAGTATGGTGGTGATCCTCGTAGAGTACGTGGATGACATACACTTGATAAGAAAGGAGTTTCTTATGCTACGCTCGGTCAATCTCCGCTTATCACTAGAATTCTCCATATAGGATCAAAGTGATACCTACTAAATCCTGGATTTTGGATCTATGAGATAGATCTAAATGGACGTTAGAATTCTCACTAGATGTAGTGAGACGGTATCAACACATCCTGGGGAGAATCACTGGAAGGGTTCCAGGGTGATAAAGACGACTGAATGTCAGTCGCAGGCATAGTCTTTACCCTCAGTAAAGGGACGGTATGTTGGAAGAGTTCCAAGCTAGATACCGTGGCATACTAGACGATAAAGGCAGGATACATCGCTACTTAAGATGCTACCAAAGAGGCTGTCTGGGTGTAAAATGGTTCATGAGATGAACTATGTTCCTACCATTGTGAGACAATGGAGTTGTGGCTTAAGCCAAGGAACGCCAGTCCCATCAGTGATCCAGACATATTCTATGGCAGTATCACTTGATCATGGAGATGGTTGATCTCCAGGGAGATCGAGGTTAGGAGAGTAGACTCAGAGGACAACACAGCGGATCCACTCACAAAGGCCTGTTCCCAGAGAGAGACTTTTATGGGATGGTTGAGTATGAGATACTGCAACCACTGCTACAGATGGCCCTAGTGCAAGTGGGAGATTGTTAGTTATATGTATGCCCTAGAGGCCATTACTGTACATATGATGTATATTGTAGTGGATGCTAGGACGTATATAGGGAGGACTTTCTTGCTCGACATGATAGTATGCTATCTGGTTGAACTTTACCTTAACGTGTATACTGACTGTCTCTCTGTTACATGTTGGTAAAGCCCTTAGGATCTGTACTTGACTACCTGGACTATGATGCGGATCATACTAGTGGGGACATGGTAGTCCATAAGTACATCCTTCAAAGTCCCTAGTCGTGGGTGTATCGAGACGGGGCATCGATATACCAGAGTAGACTAGCGTATACCTTCTCGACCCATACAGATGGGCGATGGATGATCCCATATCCATTGGTGTTTGACATCAGAGATGATATACGGGTGCTCAGTAGAGACTGGGTACACTGGACGGACTCGCCGAGAACTCCCAGATGGTATTATACCTCACGTCAGATGGCAGTTCTCTGGTGACACTGGTACAGAGTAGTCTGTTGACCCGAGATCGTCATAGAGTCTCGTGTGGTTCCCACTGTGCTTTGATTTCCATCTTACCACGTCCAAGAGGGCGTGCAAAACGGTGGTTTTTGGGTACAGTCCCGAGTCACATGGAGGCAATGAGCGATAGGAGGGGATTCGTCTCTCCCGGTATAGGGAGTTGATGTTGCGCTGTGTTCGATTGGCTATAACAGGAAATCCCTGGCCAGGGTTGCTGAGATTTACTGGTAAGTGTTACCAGTAGTTTCTCGAACAGTTATTGACCTCATATCGACACGACTTATCGAGCTATTGGGGTCTGACGTTTACCACCCCTAGGCGAGATATGCGACAGATCAGACGATCAGACCGGACTGTACGGTAGTGTTACTGGTCGGATTCACTGGAGTGTGAGCGGGCTTGCTCGTCGATCTTCAGATCGCTCAATATCCGGGTGGCCATTACGTTTAGCAGACCGCTTGCGGCTTGTGGGTGTTTGATATGATCATCATCTGCTGCCGGCGTATTGACGAGTCTTTAGAGTCCTACACAGAGGTTTCCTGGCTCAAGCGAAACGAAATAGGAGCGCATATGAGATATGTGCGGGACCGAGAATTATGCGTGTATGTGATACCGTATTATATTCTCGCGATACATGTATCGAATGGTTGTATGCGATATAACCTAGTTATCGATTCAAGCGTTGATTCGATAAGCCGA